>CM052650.1:10193876-10331783 GCA_028533165.1 Leontopithecus rosalia
CTTCCTTCCTTCCTTCCTTCCTTCCTTCCTTCCTTCCTTCCTTCCTTCCTTCTTTCTTTCTTTCTTTCTTTCTTTCTTTCTTTCTTTCTTTCTTTCTTTCTTTCTTTAGACAGAGTTTTGCTCTTTACCCAGGCTGGAGTGCAATGGCGCGATCTCGGCTCACCGCAACCTCCGCCTCCTTGGTTCAGGCAATTCTCCTGCCTCAGCCTCCTGAGTAGCTGGGATTACAGGCATGCGCCACCATGCCCAGCTAATTTATTATTTTTTTTTTGTATTTTTAGTAGAGACGGGGTTTCACCATGTTAACCAGGATGGTCTCGATCTCTTGACTTCGTGATCCACCCGCCTCGGCCTCCCAAAGTGCTGGGATTACAGGCTTGAGCCACCGCGCCCGGCCCGAGCCGATTTCTTAAAATAAATTTATTCTTTGCTACCTCTTTTTATGTCACTGTTTGCATCTCTCTCTGTATTTCTCTTTTTATTTCTCTCTCTGTTGCTGTAGAGAACCCTGATTAACCCACAAAGGCAAAAAGTAAGACTTTTTGAGAGTCTATCTTGTCTGGATACAAATACTTGTAGAGGAAACAGAGTACACCGACGGTGCCTGAATTAGGATGGTTTTACTTATAAGTTTTCTGCTTTATACTGATATACTCGTGCAACAGCAGCACACATTCAGTATGCTCCTCAACTTACGATGAGATTTTGCCTAGATAAATGCATCGTAAGTTAAAGTATCACAAGTTGAAGTGAACTTTTGATTTAACAATATTTTTTAACTTATGATGTGTTTACTGGGATGTAACTCCTTTGTAAATCGAGGAGCATCTGCATTCTGAAGTCATGCTGGTATAGTTTCAGCTTTCTGATATTCCCAGCTTGGTTATGAGATGGCATTCTGTAAGTAAACTCAGCCTTGAAAATCTTAGAAACACAAGAATTGGAGAAAGAAGGAAGGGACTGACAAAGAAGTAAGGGTCAAAAATGCATAATTTGGCTAAAAAAATACATAAATATTGTAAAAACTCCTATAAAATATATAGTGGATGTACCCAGCATTTTTAACAAAAATGTTCTTAGAAAGACGGGACTTGATTTAGTCATTTGTGTATATCCTATCAGTTGTTAATCACTCTTGTCTTAAGACAGCACCAAACTATCCAGAAGTCTGATTAGTTTGATAATTAAGAACAGTGACATAAGTTTTCTTTAGTAATATATTGTCGCAGCTTGTCTATTTGCTTTTCTGTAATAGTTCATTAAAATTTATATTACATTCTCTGATCTACTAATTTCAGAGTCATATTTATATATTTAATATGTTGAAGAAAAAATTCACTTTTACTACAGTAAGAATGAAAATTTAATTAAAGTTCCAGAAGTTGTTTAATAACTTTTACCAGATAATATTGTACTGTTTCAAGTAATAATAAGGCAAATGATATTGAGTTCTGAATTTAGGGGATTGAGAAGGCATTGAATAGCATGTGCAAAAAAAACATATTTTCTCATTGAGAAAATTGATCATTTAAAATGAATAGACCCTCTCAGTTGCCCTGGAATTGAGATTTTTTTCTACTGAGTAGCAAGTAGAGCAAAGTTTAGAAATAAGAGTTTTTTTTTAAGAAATAGCAAAACGACATACTAAAATATTAACAATATATAAATATTGCATAGCTTCACTTCTAAATGTATTTACATGGTGGTATTATACTATACCTGAACATTTACATTGAAATATTTTCTCTCAAATTCCGTTAACAAAAATTGCTGCTCTGACTACTTTATGGAACTCTTCTGAGGATAAAACCAAGATTATAGATGTGAAAGCATTATGTAAGTTGTGAAATTTATATATTGGCAGTAAAATAAAAAAGAGAAAAGAAAATATTGAGAGATAACTGCTTCCTAACAAACATTTTAAAGAAGGTATATGCAGTATGTTTACAGGATAAAAGTGGCAAAATTCTCTTGATTACATAAAGTATGGAAGAGAGAATAGAGGGAACATGTTCCTCGTAATCTCTGCTGAAGTGTCTAAGTTAGTACAGCGATGCTGAAGGGCATATGATTACAGTTAGGCTTATGTTATGATTCAGTAGTTGCATTGTTTACCACCTACGCATGGACACAGTCACTCCTTTGCAGAAGGGCTCATACACAAATGTGTTCATTTTGGTATTGTTGGTAAACATGTAAAAAAAATAGAAACAATTTACCCAAAGGCTGTATATTACTGTCCTTATATACTAAGCAAATCTCTCAAAAATTTTTACTAATTCAGTATAAAAAATAAAGATACACCAAAAAACAATTCCTTTCCCTTCTCTTTGCCAAGTTACAACTACCCTATTGAAGATAAAAAATTAAGCGTACTCAATTACTAATACCAATGGAGTTTAAATTAGGATCTTATATAAAGCAAAAATCTTTAGAAGCCTTTGAATAAAAACATGCAAATGCATATTTTAAGACTGAAGTTTCAATAACAAATGCAGTACCAACTAATTCTAACTTGTGGTTTCAAAATATCAAAACACAAAACTGCTTGTTATAAAATTCTAAAAACAAAACATAAATGATATTTCATCAATAAAGAGCTAAATTGTGGCATATCAAAAGAATATAATAAAGCACTTACAAATGACAAGATGGATCCACATATAAAGACATGATCTCTAAACACATTTTTGAAAAGAAAATAAAAAATAATAAACTTGTCCATGATAAATATATATATTTTATGTAAAAATTACAAAAATGAAACAGGCACTTTTCTTGTGTGTCTGTGTTTGTGTTCAGTCATGTGTCTGAAAAAATGATGTGCAATTGTAGTAATAGAGATTATCTTTGAGGTTAGGGATTGTATTTTTTAATGTGCATCTTGGTATCTGAAAGAGGTCTGTGTCCACATCACTGTTACAGCTTGAGTTTTTTGGAACATACTGAGACCCAGTATCACCCCAAATGTGAGAAAGCTGATGACAAGGCTCAGGTGATCCCTCCTGTGGCACATATAAGTAGTTTAAGGTATACAGGAAAACCTTTATTCCAGCTACACCCTCTAACCACCATAAAACCCTTACTCAGCCTGCTTATCTTGCTCTCTTAAGCCATTTTGGATTCTGCTCTGCTCTTCCTGGAAAGCTTCATTATCATTAACCTCTTCACACCCTCTCAGGTGCATGAGCGCTATCATTGGTCTCAAAATCCAAACTAAATGTGAGTGGTGGGGGGTGTCCTTTCTCTTCCACAGTGTGACTACAACAATCTACTGAAAACATTGATAAAATATTTGAAACAGGCACTTCACAAAAAAATGACCAATAAACACATGTAAAGGTTTTCAACATCCTGAGTTATCAGGGAAATGTATATTTAAAACCACTATATGATAGACCTGAGCCCACCTCAATAGCTATAATTTTAAAGAAATAGCAAAACTTCAGGAGGCAGTAGAACAACTAAAACACTCATATATTCCTGGTAAAAGTTAAAATGTTATTACCACTTTGGAAATCTGTTACATAATTTCTTATAAAGTTTGTCGTACATATGTTCTATGACCAGAAAAGCTATGAAGTATTTGAAGAAGAGAATTGAAAACATAAGATCACAAAAATATTTGTACATGAATATTTTACAGCTGCTTTATTCATAACAGCTCCAAATTAGAAACCACCCAATTTGTTTGCCTATAGTAAAATATATAAATTGTTTTATAGTAATGCAATTAGATTCTATTCATCAGTAAGTATGAGAAACTGTTAAAACATACAACAGAGATGAATCTCAAAAACATTATGTGAAGTAAAAGAAGTAAGACAAAAACAAGTATGAAAATCCACTTCTCAGCTTAGCTACCACAGAAAACAGAGCAACCCCAGCTACTGCCCTTTTGGGTCCATATAGCATCTGTACCAAGGCAATGAATGCTTCCATGGAAGGCTCCCAGCCCTGACTAAGCATGGTAGAGTACTCATGCTGACCCATACATGGAAGACACAGGACTCCTCTAATGAGTCACTTTGCCTTGGGGAAATTTGATGTGCCAGGCTCTATTTTTTTTTTAATTTTTGCAAACATACTATTGTAGGAGATTCTTTATATCTGATATTTCAAATTTTCTCTTCCTCTCCACAATTCTCAAACCTACATTACAGTATGAAGGCTTTACATGTCGTCTCTGCATCATTTTCAATAAATTGTTTGTCATGTGTTAGAATGGCTATTATCAAAAAGATGGAAGAGATAGAGAGGATATGTAGAAGAGGGAACACATGAACATTGTTGGTGGAAGTATAAATTAGCACAGCCATTATGGGAAAATGGAATGGAGCTTCCTCTAAAAGTTAGAAATGGGGCTGACATATGATCCAGTAAGCCACTACTGGGTCTATACCCAAAGGAAACAAAGTCAATATGTTAAAGGGATATCTGCACTGTCGTGTTTATAGCAGCACTACCCACAATAACCAAGATATGGAATCAACCTGTGTATCAACAGATGAATGGACTAAAAAAATGAGGTACGTATACAAAATAGAGCACTATTCAGCCTTAAAAAAGAAAATTCTGTAATTTGTGACAACGTGAATCATGAATGAGTCTGGAGAGCATTTTGGATTTCCTAGAACACAAAATACCAACTAGTTATCACATCTATCTATCAAAATTAAAAATTTCTGCTCATAATCAACTCTGCAAAAAAATGAAAAGATAAATGAAGAGTAGGATAATGTACACAAAATAACTATATCTGATTAAAAAACTCATACCCCAAATATATAAAGGATTACTATAGATAATCAAATGTAAACAAACCATTTAAATAAGGTAATAATGAAACTTCACAAAGTTCAAAAAAGAAAAAACATGAAAGTTACTAAACAAAAATTGACTCAACATCATTAATCTTCAGGAAATGGTAATGTAAAACTGCAAAGAGATAGCATTACTTTTTAAAAATTTGTTATCGTTCTTTAAGTTCCAGGGTACATGTGAGGAATGTGCAGGTTTGTTATATAGATATACATGTGCCATTGTTGTTTGCTGCATCCTTCCCCTCGTCATCTACATTAGGTATTTCTCCTAATGTTATCCCACCCCAATCACCCCTTGCTATCCCTCCTTTATCCTCCCCACCTCCAACAATCCCTGATGTGTGATGTTCCCCTCCCTGTGTTCATGTGTTCTCATTGTTCAACACCCACTTATGAATGAGAACATGTGTTCTTTGGTTTTCTGTTCTTCTGTCAGTTTTCTGAGAATGATGGCTTCCAGCTTCATCCGTGTCCCTGCAAAGGACATGAACTCATCCTTTTTTATGACTGCAATATATTCCATGGTGTATATGTGCCACATTTTCTTTATCCAGTCTATCATTGATAGACATTTGGGTTGGTTCCAAGTGTTTGCTATTGTAAACAGTGCTGCAATAAACATACATATGCATATGTTTTTATAATAGAATGTTTTATAATCCTTTGGGTATATATACAGTAATGTAATTGCTAGGTCAAATGATATTTCTAGTTGTATAACCTTGAGGAATCATCACACCATCTTCCACAATGGTTGAACTAATTTACACTCCCACAAACAATGTAAAAGGTTTTCTATTTCCCCACATCCTCTCCAGCATCTGTTGTCTTCAGATATTTTAATGATCACCATTCTCACTGATGTGAGATGGTATCTCAATGTGGTTTTGATTTGTATTTTTCTAATGACATGTGAGGATAAGCTTTTGTTCATATGTTTGTTGGCTACATAAATGCCTTCTTTTGAAAAGTGCCTGTTCATATCCTTTGCCCACTTTTTGGTACGGTTTCTTTTCCTTGTAAATTTGTTTAAGTTCTTTGTAGATTCTGGTTATTAACCCTTTGTCAGATGGGGAGATCACAATTTTTTTTTCTCATTCTGTTGGTTGTCAGTTCACTCTAATGATAGTTTCTTTTGCTGTGCAGAAGATCTTAAGTTTAATTAGATCTCATTTGTCTATTTTGGCTTCTGCCACCACTTTTGGTGTTTTAGTCATGAAGTCCTTGCCATGCCTACATCCTGAATGGTATTGCCTAGGTTTTCTTCTAGGGTTTTTATGAAGATACCATTCTATATGCATCGAGTGGTTAAAAATTTAAAAGCCAGAAACACCAAATGAGGGGAGGATGTGAAATAACTGAAACTCACACATTGCTGATAGATGTTAAAAATACAGCCATTTTGGGAAATGGTTTGGCAGTTTCTTTTCACATGATTTATATGTCTAGCCTATGATCCAGCAGTTTTACCTCAAGTGATTTACTTCTATCTCCCCACAAAATACAAACATATAATTTAGATAAGACTTAAACAAGAATTTTCGTGGAAGGTGTGTTAGTCCTTTTTTCACACTGTTATCAAGATACTATCTGATACTGACTAATTTACAAACAAAAGAGGTTTAATTGACTCACAGTTCCACATGGTTGGAGAGGCCTCAGGAACCTTACAGTCATGGTGAAAGGCAAAGAGTAAACAAGTCATATTGTAATATGGTGTCAGGAATGAGAGAACAGGGGAAACTGCCACTTTTAAAACCAACAGATTTCATGAGAACTCACTAACTATCATGAGAAAAGCATTGGGGAAACTGTCCCCATGTTCCACTTGGTCCAACCCTTGACACCTGGGGATTACAACTTGAAATGACATTTGGGTGGGGACACAGATTCAAATCTTATCAGAGGAATTATTCACAATTAGCATAGACTAAAAACATCCTAAATACTTATCAGTATAATACATAAACTAATGTAACACATGTATATAATGATTTGTTACTCAGCATATATAAAGAGTAAACTAATGATGAAAGCAACAAAATAAATGATCTAAAAAATATTGCTAAATTTTAAAAGCCAGGAAAAAATATACGTATATACATATATATACTTCATGAAATATTTCATATATCATGAAATCTGATGTATGGTATACACATATATACAATAAGGTAATAATATATATACATATATGTACATATACATCAGATTTCATTAAATATATGTATATATGTATGTATGTATACACGTGTATACATACATATATATAATTATATGTGTGTGTATATATATATATATATATATGTATTGCACAATTACATTCATACAGAATTCAAGAATAGACCAAACTAGTCTATGATGATCAAAAACAGGACAATAATTGCCTTGGTGTACAGGAGTACCTGATAAAGGTACAGAAGGAAACATTCTGATATGACAGTTATATTTTTTATTTTAACTAGTGTGGTGGTTACATGAATATATACATTTGTCACTATTCATCAAAGTGTATGCTTAACATCTGTACATTTTCTTACACGTAAATTATAATTCAGTTATTGCCTCCAAACTAAGTATCCAAACAGAAGCTAGAAAATTGCATGTGTTAAATACGGTTAAATTAATAGAAGAAAGAAGGAGAAAAATAAAGTATGTAAAGATTTAATATAAAGGAGAGAAGAAATGAAAACCAAGAAGTTTGATGGAAGGTGAAGGAAATTATGGAGTAACAATCACATTATAATGAAGTTGAAAAGGATATTGGAAAAGAGAAACGAAAACAAATGTTTATATGACTAAGGATAAATGAAAGTTTCAACACAAAGGCTTGAAAAAATGATAATCTTATTTACTGTCAAGAGAGAACCATGAATGCTAGGAGAAAATTAATGCCCTGCTGAGCGACCATTTGATCCCATTTATTGATCACAGCATGTATATTATTCTTTCCTCATGGAACTTTTAAAAACCTGTTTGCCTTCCATTTCTTACATAATCTGAGTCCAAAAGCACAAATAAAAATGCATTACAGTGTAATTTAAAGTATAGTTCTACAAAGACTCCCAATACAGATAAAACGTTTTTCCAGCCTTTAATCCTTATGTAGGTCTTAAATCTATTAAATAGAGGCAAGTAATACTTTATGTAGAAATAGAGAATGAAAAGTGTATGGGTGTTTATAGAATATTCTGCAAAAATAAATTTTTTAGGCAATTTACATGAGCTAACTCAATGCTTTTGATGTTCATAAAAGTTTTGTGATAGACAAAACTCTCTATTGAACAGGCACAACTGATTGGAATCACTGACTCATAAACACAGATTATAAAATAGGCATTTTACAACTGGTGTGTAGCTTGAAATTGGCCGTGAGGGGAATATTTACACCATAAGAATCAGCACACACTACAAATTGTGAATTTTTGTTTTCTCCTGAGAGAACTGGTTTACCAGCATAGCACTGTTGATATTCTTATTCGTTGTAACAAATTAACTTTATTAAATTAATATGTTTTCCCCCATTAAATTTTTCTCTCCAAGGTAAATACAGCCTATATTATATTTTATTTTGCATTTTATTTTGAGGCATAGTGCATAACAATGAAAGCACAGGCTTAAATAGCACATTTGCTAGTTTACTGGTAAAGTTTGTTTTTTTTTTTTTTTTTTTGAGACTAAATCTCACTTTGTTGCCCTGGCTGGAGTGCAGTGGCATGATTTTGGCTCACTGCAACCTCTGCCTCCTGGGTTCCAGTGATTCTCCTGCCTCAGCCTCCCAAGAAGCTGGGATTATAGGCACATGCCACCACACCAAGCTAAATTTTGTATTTTTAGTAGAGATGGTGTTTCATCATGCTGGTCTGGCTGGTCTCAACTCCTGACATCATGATCCACACACCTTGACCTTCCAAAGTACTGGGATTACAGTTATTTCATTCCTCTAAGTCTTAGTTTTCTCTTCCTGAAATCTCTAATAACTAAATAAGAAAATTTCACAATGTACTTAGCCTGAATTAGAGAATGTAGAGTAAATAAACAGTAGAAGTTATTTAAAAATAGTAAATAGATTTCAATTATGAATGCTTGTTTTAAAGTAATATGCATTCACATAACTTGAAAAAATTAACTTTTATGTCTTAAATTAGAGGTTAAGTGAATTATCTCTGTGGAATTAAAAGGTTGTCATCTGATATAAGGGAGATGAATTTGGAGTGCACTCTGTTTTAATTAGCATGACTAAAATGTCATTGGAATGTCATTTTCTATGGGAAATGATATATAAAAAGAGAAAACAATATAGAAAAAGAGGTCTGCTTGTACCTTAACGAACAGGGATGTGCATATATGTATTTAGTACTTTGGTTTAGGTAGGCTCGCTAGACCCAAACATCACAGCAACCTCAGAGAGTACAGATGCAATTGTTCATCAAGACGAAATATCCCTTGAGACCATCATTTTGCACTAATTCTAAAATCAATAAATAGCTCTCTGATGATTCATTTGCCTTCCAGAATATCTCTTAATAGGAATGCCTAAGTAATAGCTCTCCCTATAATGTTAGAATTTATCATAAATTAAAGTTTTCTTGTATCAGTTTATTTGTCAGTCCCTTCTGAATATGCATAGTTCCTGACTGAATATACACTGATGAAATAGCGAATTTCCGGACCTGCAAAGCAGAATTACACAACAGACGTTCATTCTGAGCAGTGCCTGTTTGATGCCTCCTTGCCCCAGGAATCAGCAAGATTTCCTCCTAGAAACTTATGTGTAGCCATATCTACGTGCACAAAGACTTAGAAATGTGAAAGTTGTAGATACATAGAGTCAACGGTCATCGTTATCTCCTTTGGCTCCCCCATCAAAAGCATGAAGAAAATAGGAAAAAGTACATTATTCCAAATTTACATTTGAAAAAACTAAGTACCACAAAAAGGCAATCAGTTGCTCAAATAACACAGCTAGTAGAAGTTAGAGCCTTGACAGAAAGCAAGGACTTTCTCTTGTGAGTTAAAGCTAAGCCCACAACAGATTCTTCCTCTACTGATATCAATTAATAACTAAAACAAAACAATGAATCTTTGATTTCTAATGGAGTTTTCTAAGCAGAGACCTAGAGGGATAAATAATATATAATAGTCCACTTTTTCAGTGGACTGAGATATATCCAATAGGGTTGATATAGTTTGAATCTCTGTCTCCACCCAAATCTCATGTTCAACTATAATCCCCAATGTTGGAGGTGGGACCCGGTGGGAGATGATTAAATCAGAAGGCAGTTTCTTATGGTTTAACACAATCCTCCCTCCCGACCTTGGTAATACATACTGAGTGAATTCTTATGAGACTGGTTGTTTACAAGTGTGTAGCACCTCCCTACTCATTCTGTTCTTCCTGCTCCAGTCATGTGAAGTGCTGGCTCTCCCTTTGCTTTCTGCCACAATTGTAAGTTTCCTGCAGCCTCCTCAAAAGCCAAGCATATGCTGCCATGCCTTCTGTACAGCCTGTGGAACCATGAATACATCAACCTTTTTTCTATGCAAATGACCCAGTCTCAAGCATTTCCTTATAGCAATGTGAGAATGGATTAATACAAGGGTGATGAAAGCAAGCACACATTTTCCTCTTTTTTCTTAGCGCATTATTTTTATATAACTTTTACATTGCATCATATATCGGTAAAATACTTGATCATTATTAAATAGTAATTATTGATTTGGTTATTTAAAATTTCAAGTGGGTATCTTAGGTGCATTGTATCACTTAAAAAATTAATTTTGTCCTAAGGTGAGCCTATCCAGGACTAGTAAAATAAATAGGAAGATACTTGTTTAAACTTGCACCACAAACAGAGTTCATTAAAGAAATGTTTTTAGGCTAAACCATATGATGCTGGTGTTTATTTATTTTTTAAATCACTGCAGTTATATTCTCCAGTACATATAAATGCATTTAAACAGAATCAAGTAACAACAATGCATGAGAACTTCCCAAGTATGAATTGATTTATTTAACTTCAAATGCAGTTCTTCACTGAGCCATTTTCTTTCACAGAAAACTCAATATAGTGAGCAATAGTTTTTTTAATGAATTTACAATTATTTATACACATAGATTAATTCTTCACATTTTCAGCAAAGATTATTTTGGCTGAAACTTTTAATAGTCCCTGGGAAGGTGAATTTGAGTCCACTCCAGGAGCACTAAGTAAGGAAGACAATGCTGCCCTTACAGTCACAATGGCTGTAGAGAAAACATATGCAGATCACTGCCTGACTGATTTTGACTTGACATTTTGACAGCCACAGTGGCTCCATGGTTGATTGTTACATGCACAAAATGGCCTTAAGATAATAACATAATATTAAAATGTAGAGATGCATTGAAGACATTTTGGAATAAGCACCTTTTTGCTTTATTAAAAATTAGCACACACATAAAAAACTGGAGGTGAATGATGAAAGTCTAGAATTTTAGCAATTTTAAACTGCATGTGATCTTACCACTTTCCTTACTTATAAAACAGATATAGAAATGGAAATGCACCTCAGAGCCTCTTAGAAGACTCAGAGGAGATTGTAAGCAGGAACAAGCCTAGCCTTGTACCTAACCCAATCATGCATTTAATAAAGCACATATGCTAGTGTTGGGAATACACTGATGAAGAAACCTGAACCTATTTTCAAGGCGCATGCAATACTGTCACATGTCTCTTCTCCTGAGCTATTCTTCCTTACCTCCCCTAAAATCATATGTCACACATCACTTAAGTACTATTGATTCCCAAATTCATACTCTATTCTAGACGTTGTTTGGGGCTCCAAAACCATATATTTCTCTTTTTGTTGCCCATACCTCCACCTTCTTCTACAGACATCTCCCATCTACAGGGACCAAGCATTACTGTTTGCAAACCATTAAATAAACTTTTTCCTATCTGCCTTCTCTCTCTTTCACACCAAAGGATGGGCATAGCCACATATGAATGCTTACACCAATAACCATTCAGTTTTCAAAGACACTTCAGTTATTCTGAACACCCCCAAGTTCTTTAATGTTAATAAACTGAACACAAATTCCCCCCAAAGTGCCTCACTTGTGTTCCTTTGCTATTCTTATTTGTACTGCCATTGTTGTAGTCGCCTCATTTCTTCACAGGATTATTGACATAGTCTGTTAATTTACATTTCCCAGGTTTTCTCACTACAACCTGTTAGATGGGCCTCAAATATATTTAAGAAGAAAAGGAATTTGCACATTCATTTAAGTGTAAAAGTGTCCCAGGAATGGCTAGATCCAGAACAATCTAATAGGGCTCAGTTTTTGCAGACTTCTTACAGACTAACAGCTTGGGAATTAACCTCTGACAGTTCTAGCTTCCTATGTTCCTAAATTTGCATCTGTTGGGAAGAGAGCTTTGTTTTGTTGGTAGCTATATGGTATATAAGAAATAGACACTAATTGCCTGTTATTTGATCATTGGGTCCAGTGGGTTAGTGCATTATACATATTTCAACCTGAATCAGTTATCACTCAGAATAAGGTAAGGAAATGTATGGTGATCAATAGTTCCATCATAACCAGGTAAGAGTGGAGCATGACGGTCCATGAAATTAAGAATGCTGAAAGAACAAAAATAACTTACCTATTATAGGAGACAACACTATTTTTTTAATTGGTATCTCTAACTAGTACTATGGTTTATAGGCCTTCTGTTTCCCTGTCATGCCTATAGATTAAAGGGCCAACTCATTTTCATGGCAGAAATTCTACAACTTGATCTTATTGTTCTTTCAATTTTTTTCTACAGCCACTGTTTTTTTGCTCCTATACTTTTAAATCCTAGATGATGAGTTCTTCCCCAGAAAAACTAAATAATCTCACACACACACACATACACACACACACACACACACACACAAACACACAACTATTTTACAATGTGTTTCTCTCCGTGGAGGTTTTGCTTATTATGTCTGCTGATCTCTCTGTCTGAAATGCTTGCCACTTTTTCCTGATATTTCTGTCACTTTACAGAACTCATAACTGTCAGGGTTCAAGGAAAAACTTACTCTTTTTCTCTTAATTTAAGAAAATGAATGAATTCCCTTTTTAGCATTGCATACTGTATTAGTTAGAGTTCCCTAGAGGGACACAACTAATAGGATAGATGTATATATGAAGGGGAGTTTATTAAGGAGAATTGAATCACACAATCACAAGGTGATGTCCCACAATAGAACACCTGCAAGCTGAGGAGCAAGGAAGCCAGTCAGCGTGAATCCTCAAACCTCAAAAGTATGGAAGCCAACAGTGTAGCCTTCAGTCTGTGGCTGAAGGCCTGAGGGCCCCTGGCCAGCCATTGGTGGAAGTCCAAGAGTCCAAAAGCTGAAGAACTCGGAGTCTAATGTTGAAGGCCAAAGCACCCAGCATGGGAGGGAGAGAGATGAAGGCTAGAAGATTCAGCAAGTCAGCTCCTCCCATCTTCTTCTGTCTCCTTTATCTACCCCCCACTGGCAGTTGATTATATGGTGCCCACATTGAGGGTGTGTCTGCTTCTCCCAGTCCACTGACTCAAAGGTTAATCTCCTTTGGCAACACCCTCACAGACACATTCAAAAACAGTACTTTCCATTCTTCAATCCAATCAAGTTGACACTTAATATTAGCCATCACACATATGCTGTATGTATACCTTGATTAGAGCACAATTACTAGTACTGCTTGTATAGTTAATAAGAAGGTTGATAAATAAAAGTATAGTCTAAATCCCATCAATATCAATAGGAATCATATCTCTACTATCTGTGACACTGGGCAAGTTATTCACCACTTGAAACCTTTCTTTCCTTATTTATTAAATTTGAGTGATAATAATACCTACATACCTACCTGTCAAGATGACTTAGTACAAATGATATATACTCTTATGTTGGTTTCTGGTCTCTCTGCTTCCTTGGAATTCCTCTGACTTCAGTATCCATTTTTTTTCTTTAGTTTCCTTTGCTGTTTTCCCACTCTTTGACTCAATCTCTAAGTGCTGTAAAGCCCTCAAAGTTTGGCCCTAAATATTCTTTCTCCTCTCTACATTTGCTCACTATAAGATTTCACTTGATTGCATGTCTTTAAAGACCACTATATAATGATGCCACACAATTATTTTATCACCAACATTTACTTCTCACTGAGCTCCAGATTTGTGTATACAAGGTGATTTTAGACATACATGCCAAATTCATCGATTTCAAAATTAACCCCCGTTACTCTTCATAAACAACCCATCAATAAGTTCTATGCCTAAACATTCTAATGGACTCCACATCAACAAATTTTTACTATCTCCAACACCACCGGTTTGTCCAAGCCATTATCATTTTCCACTAGGAACTCCAAGAAATAAAATCTTAATTGCTTTTCCTGGTTCCTCACTATCTCTCTCAGAATCCTTCCCCTGACATAATAGTCAGATTGAATTTATAAAGCATAATGATATTTTCCTCACTCTCTTGCTTAAAACTTTCTAATAACCTCCCATTATACTCTGAATAGCACCCAATTACTTGTCACGCATGATCGGCAGCTGTCTAGTTTTCTATCTTCCTATGCAGCAAAACATTCAAGCTGAATTCCTTATCATGTTTAAAGAAACAGCAGAAAATGACAGTGTTTAAAAAACAATCTGCTCGGTTTTGAATCCTGGCTCTGCCACATACTAATGTTGGCAATTTACGTGATACTTATCTGCCTCAGTTTCCTTACACATAAACTGAGAATGAAAATAATGTTACCTACTGCATAGAATTACCATGATGATTAAATTAGTCAGTGTACATAAGAAGTCAATGTCAGTTCCTAGCTCATGGTAAATGGCATAAAAATGCTATTATTATTCGTCAGTTTGATAGCTCATTGTCTTTGGCTCTAGAATGTAAACTCTGTTAAATAGAGAATTTTTTTGTTTGGTGCTATTTTCCAAATATCTAGACAGGAGTCTTTCACAAAGAAAAAGTTCAAGACATGTTTGTGGATATATTAGCAGAATAATGCATGCAATTTGCATGAAATGTATGCAGTATACATTCTGTATGTTAATCTATACAGAATATACAAATATATTCTGTACATGTATTTTTTTCTTTTAACTTCAATTTTTCTCACCAGTGTAAATTTATTAGGTCAAGAGAAGAGAAGAGAGCTACCTTAAAAGGCATATACATTGTGATCTAGAAACTGTGCTAAGCATATTACATAAATGAGCCTCTTTATTTCTCATAATAACCATTTGAGGTAAATGTATGCCCATTGTTTATAGATTAGGAAACTGAAATTGGGTAAGATTACAGGACTCATTAAGTTAGAGGATTAGCAAGTGGTACAAGTAAGTCTTTAGACTTCAAAGCTATTTTTCCTTTTTCTCATCATGCTAACATTCCAGTTTATTCATCCTTATATATTTATTCTGAAGCACAATGAATATCATAAAATAGACTCATAATGAATGTTGGAATTCATTAATTCATAGAATTAAATGCACATAGAAGGCCCCGGACAGATAGATGTTGTTGAAAGAAACATTCTAGAATTAAAGTTGCAGAGGTAGTTTTGTATATGAAACAATCATTTTATGAGATTTATTCTTCTGATCTATGCAAGAGATAAAATTTCTTTTAGGCATTCTGAGATAAATATCAAATGTATTTTTGCACCATGGAGATATCAGAAGCTCATATCAAAGTTATTCCAATACTGTGCTGCCCTGCTTATCTTCATGGTTCATTTATCAAAATTATTATTGCAAATTTAAGACAATTTCATTTAAACTGATGTGGGAGTTTGTGAATCTATTTTTCCGTTGTTGTTGTTATATCTAAATGTCTAAATCTTAGTCACTGGAATTCATTTTCTTTGGTCAAATGCATTCAATTTCTCACTGTGATTAGAGCATTGTCAAAGGTACTTCAATACTGATAAACTTTTCTTTTGATTATACTTATCTTTGCAGATCTTCTATTTTAAAGCTTTAAGTAGCAAAGATTTCTTTTTATTTAGTATAAGATTTTGCAAAAAGAATAATGAGTCTTACATGACTTCCACAAAATAGATCTTTATTTAATTTACAAATGATTTGAAAATCTTCTTAAAATACATTTTCTATAGGTTTTTTTGAATTTCAAAAATCAAAATGCATACATTTAATAGGAAATGTGACAAAGAATGGGATAACTAATACTTAAATGGAAAAATATCTTAATTGCCTTTTTGCCAGAAATTTCAGACAATGTGATGACTATTTTAATTCATGAGCTCTAATTGCTGCTATATATGGCATAATTGTACTGTTATAATAAAAGAATTGTTAATATTTCTGTTGATGGGAATTTTCATGCATAGTTGAAAAAAGATAATTCATATCTGACACCTCAAAATGAAAAGCAAATTTTATTTAAACATCAAAATTGAGCAATGAGGAGGCAGAGGGGCACAAGTTTGGAAATAATTGCACTTTTACATTTAGGGGTAAAAGGGACAGTTTCTCTCCAAGCTTTCTCCAGATTTTCTTTCAACTTTTGGGGGTCTCAGAATGTCTGTTTCTCAGTTTCCATAAGTGAAAACAATTGCTAATACATTATGGTGTGCGTGAGTACTTAAATGAGGTGCCTTCTTTATCTTAACTGTATTCTATATTTCTTTCGTGTTTTAAAAATTGCAGTAAAACATGTAAAATTTTCCATTTTATACACCTTGGGTGTATAGTCATTTTCATTGACTGCACTTATGTTGTGCAAACATCTCCACCATCATTTTCCAAAATTTCTCAAAGATATAAGTCAACATTTTACACTGTCTTGATAATTCTTCAGTATATTCCCAATGCATCTAAAATACAGTAGAATCTCTACAACTTGGCCTGTGATGGCCTTCTAATAGGCACCTACCTGCCTTATGGAATGATTTTCTTTTTTTTATTATGCCATCCTTCTTTCCCATACTCACTAGGCTCCAGCAACATTGGCCCTGCTGTCTTTACATTCTGCAGTCTTGGAACCTGTAATATGTTTCACCCACTTTAACTATGTCCACTTTTTCTGTGCTTTCAGCACTCAACTCTCATTCCTCAGAGAGCTCACTAAAAGGTATACCTGTCTCAGATTTTAGAATAAGGAAACTAAGGCTTAAACAAGTTGAATAATTTCCCCAAGTCATCCCTAGTTTCAGAACAGCTACTTTTAATGAAAAAAGAATAAATATGTTAAAAAATTATATCTTCATTATTCTTGACTAATTATTTCTGGCCTCAGCAAATGATGCACACCCTTTCCTATATAAGTGAATCACTGTCCTCCACTGTGCTCTGCTTTCTCTATTCTACTGTCTCCTAAAGGAGGCTTCAATATCAAGGAGCCCTATTCTAAAATTTATTTTTTATTTTTCTCCTTGACTTTGGTTATTTCAATTCTATCCCCCTGAATATTTCTCCTCTCTCATGATAATTTCTCTAGCATACCTACATCTATGCATGTTTAACTTCCTTCTGACACTGATCACATTGAATTATTTTCATTGGTTTATGAAACAAAACACCTCAAACACCTTTCCTACTTCAGTCCAACACACAAATACATGAATGTCCTACAACAAGCCAAGGATCATAAACTGCTGACCTGCCTCTTGAATATGTTCTCCCATTGGTG
The DNA here is from genome assembly GCA_028533165.1 of Leontopithecus rosalia. Lineage (NCBI taxonomy): Eukaryota > Metazoa > Chordata > Mammalia > Primates > Cebidae > Leontopithecus > Leontopithecus rosalia. The sequence continues at coordinate 10,211,396 of CM052650.1, forward strand.
AGAACAATGTTTCATGTATATTGTTATTTAATTTGCACTGTTGTCATTACCATTAGTGTGTTGCATATTTTTAAATGAAATCAAAATGCCTTATGGAAACTTTGCCCTCTGAGGTTACCTCTGGTCATGCCACTCCCTGCTATTTTTAACTCAGATTTTTAAACTCGCATGTTATCAGCGTGTTGGCTAAAGCCCTTAGAGAAATCTCCTTGGAGACAGTGATCATGTCATCTCATTCATTGTTGCCTGAGAAGCCTCTCAGGTTTATTTAGTTAGATTTAGGGCTATGTTTAGCCGCTGACTGTAAGGATTGTAGAACATAAAATACATTCAGATAAAATGCTGAGTAGGCACAACTCTGACCCTTATTTTCTCAGTGCCCACTTCCAAGAGTATCCACCCTTCCCCTGAAAATCACTGGACTATCTGGCAAACTATTAATCAAAGAGATAATGCCTGGCATGGCAGTGGCCTCCAGGAATTAGTTCCATCCTACAACTTGAGTGCACTGTAATGGGTTGCTTATCCCCACTGGCTTATGGACTGTCAAACATAAAATTTTACTCTAATTAGTATACGTCTACAATTTTTCTACCTGTAACTGAAGGCATGGATGTAACACAAGCCCAGAAAGTGCACACACACACACACACACACAATTAGTATCAAAATGTTTCCTCATCTTTTTAATAACTTAAACTCAGTTTCTACTCCAATTTTTTATTTTCTTTGTATTACCTTCACTTCACCTTTTCTCATCCATGTAGATCTCTGTCTCACAAGCACACTTGCCTGTGATTTAAAAAGGCTCTCGCATGCTGTTGAAGACACAGACAATACGCAGAGCATGTGTGTGTAAAATTGCAGTGTAAAATATCCAGCCCTTACACCCCCAGATATATACTATCCTAGCAAGAGTATGTGGCAAACATTGCAGTATACTTTTTATATGGTTTATTTTAAAATTTTTAAACAATGCTGCAAGATAAGAAATGCAAAGTCATGACAAACTTAAGAAAGTCAAGTGCTGGGGAAGAAATCAAATCTGGCTCTTTATGATTTCTAAAGCATGTACTTTAATCACTCTGCTGACTAGTTCTCAAAGCAGAAAATTTGTAAGCAGGAAATATAAAATCAGCCATTAACATCATCATCATCCCATTTATACTGTCCTTAGCCCAAGGGCATGAATGTCATTATCATTTTATGTTCTCCCTGGCCAGCACATATGTAACTTTTATACATATTTGTTTTATATATTTATTATATATGTTTTAAATTTACATCTTAACAGGCTATGGGAACTATGCCTCTGCCTTTCTCTTATATTTCATACTAACTTTAAGTGATTCAAATAGCTCTCACTTCCATATATCCAGGTGTTTGAGTCAGAGAAGGTAACACTCATAGTGTTTGATTTCCACTGTATTCATCAATTTGCATCACTCTAAAAAATGTATGAGGTTGGGTCATTTATAAAAAACTGAGATTTACTTTGGCTCCTGGTTCTGCAGGCTGTACAGGTAGCATAGCACCAGCATCTGCTTTTAGTGGGTCTCAAAAGGTTTCAACCATGTTATAAGGTAAAGGGGACCAAACCTGCTCATTTGGTGAGAGATAGAACAAGTTAGAGTAAGGGAGGAGGGCCAGGCAGGATCTTTAAACAAACACATCTCCCAAAAACTCAGAGGGTGAGTTCACTCATTACCATGGGGAAGGCATTAAGGATTCATGAGGGACCCACCCCCATAAACAAAATGTCTCCCACCAGGCTCCACCTTTAACACTAGGGATCACATTTCATCATGAGATTTGGAAAGGACAAATACACAAACCATAACACTCATTGAATTTAGATGTATTTCAGATATATTATCCAGGTAGCAGTATCAAAATCTCTAGGCTGAAAGATTGGAGGAATTCCTTTTCCCATACCTGCAATGAGATTTCCATTTGGTTTGTAAGACTCTGCCCCTTACTGCAACTTTTTTTCACTGGCAATTAGATAACACTTCATTTCCAAGTGGTTATATAGTAATATAGGGCAGCAAGCAGGCCATTTAGTTTGGAATTCTGAAGTATATCAAGCTCAAAACTGAGCTGAAATCAAGGTTGAATGAGATATGAAAGTTACTCTAAAAATTATGGTTTTAATCTCTGTCATGAGGACTTTAATTCCATGTAAATAATAGAAAACCACCAGAGGGTACTATTTCCAGAATGATGGGGCAATGAGTTTTGAAATTTATTTTGTTTCATAAAATAATTTATAACACTGGCAAGAACTCAGGAAACTCAACTTCTTCTCTGAAACTATTGATATTAATAAAAGCTTTAAACAAGCTAGAAGTGTTTATTAAAAGAAACAGTTTAATATGGGTGAAAATAGTAAGTTTCATTGTGTTGAAACTTATCCTATTCCCATATTTTTCAACTTATATCTTAAGTAACCTTGAAAACCAGCAGTCTCACAGCCATGATGCCTATGAAATCAGCAGACTAACAACTACTGGAGGGGATAATAGATTTCTAATTTCCAAAAGATCTGCATCACCAGGTAATTATTACTACTTAATTTGTCTTATAGCTTAATGAACAAAACAAAACAAACAAACATAAAAATATTTGCAGGGCTTGTCATTACTTGACCTAATAAAGAGCTTACCCAGTGAGAAATGTCCTATACTCAGGAGTCTGTTAAAATCAATCAGTGACAATTGTTTAACATTGCAGCTACCTGAAGTGGCAATATCAGCTGTGAAAATAAGAGGATGTTCAAAATATAATCTATCTATCTATCTATCTATCTATCTATCTATCTATCTATCTGCATTAGGAGTCTTTGAATGGCTTCATTATATTTCCAAAGATCCAGAAGACCACATACATGAAAAAAAAACTAATTTATGAGATTTTCTGAACTTGAAGCCCTATGGAAACCAAATAAAGGCTAGGGCAGAGTCATAAACCTCTAGAATGTTAATAGCATGCCACAACACACAGAAAATCACTGCAAAAAATAGATTTATGTGTTCAAAGCATTTAATGAAATATATGCATATTTATGAAGAGATTAATAAGGCAATAAAATAGAGATTACTATGGATGCACATAAAAGGAAATTCAGAGTTCACAGAAATAGTTTAGAAAAGACTCTAAAGGAATAAACAACAACAACAACAAAACCGTAACAACATGAAATCTGAATATACTTGTTAGATTGCCATATTTGTCACATTTATTATTTAAAATGTTCAGATTAAAACACAAAAAAATTAAAAATGTTATTAATATTATTCAGTTTGACATTATCTCACATTATCCAGAAAGAAAAATGAATGGAGACAAATGAACAAAGACTAAAATACTTGTGAAACAACATGAAACATACCATTATACACACAAGTCTAAGATGTAGTGCAGAGAAAAAGAGATAAGACCAAAAATAATATTTGAAGAAGTAATAAGCAACAAATTTCCAAATTTAATGAAATATATAACCATTAACCTGCACACCCAAGAAGTTCCATGAATAAAAACCAATGAATTCAAAGAGAGCCACACTTAGACATACCAGAATCAAAATGTTTTAACCAAAAAACTCGGAGAGAAACTTGAAGGCAGCAAAAGAAAAATGATACCACATTTAAGTTTCTTTAAATAAAATTAACAACTGACTTCTCATCAAAACACATGAAGGCCGGAAGACAGTGGGATAACATATTCAATATGCTGAACAAAAAAGAATGTCAACCTAGAATTCTCTATGTAGTAAAAACAGTCTTCAAGTACGAGGGAGAAATTAAGATTGTATCTGGAAATGAAAAGCAGAGTTTGTTGCCGAGAGATTTGCCTTGGAAGAAATAGTAAAAGTCCTTCATGCCAAATGAAAGAACACTAGACAGAAATTGAAGTCCATACTAAGAAAATAAGAGCATGGGTAATGCTAACTGTATAAAATAATAAAACAGTCTAAATATATTTTTGGTTATACAGTGTTTTGTTATAATTTAAGAGATAACCACATAAACTAATCATTAAAAATTCTTAATAAACTTACAATGTATAAGTGTGTAATTTCTGTGGCAGTAAGAGCATAGGAAAAGGAAAAGAAGCTTAATTGGAAAAAATATTTTTATATACTATTGAAATTAGGTTTATATTAGGCCAAACTAGTTTGTTTTAGTCCAGATGTTGGTATAATTCTCAGGGCAACAACACTAGCAAAATAACAAAAGAATAGAGTAAAAGAACCAAAAAGACAAGTACAGAGGTTTTGTTTTTTTTAACAGCAAAGATGACACCAATGGAAAGCTAAAGAAAAAGAAAATTTATATAACACATACAGAAAACAGAAAAAGAAGAACAGATATAATTCCTCTCTGACATTTTTAATTATCAATATTATATAAACATAAATAAATTAAACACTATAATCCAAAGGCAAAGATTGGCAGAATATTAAAGTAAAAATGATTCAAGTCTATTTTTTAACAACAGTCACACTTCAAAGATAAAAATTGATTGAAGAGAAAAAGACGAAAAATATTGACTGTACTAAGAGTAGCCAAAATGGCAGATAACAGAACAAATATAAGACAAAATAAGAAATATTTAAAATAAAATTATTATTACAGATTTAAAAGGGATGTTTTATAATAGAAAGATCAAACCATCACAAAAAGTTACATATGCACCTAGCAGCAGAACTGTAAAATGGAGAGCAACCACACTGATAAAATTACATGAAGAAACAATAATGCAATAATGACATTTTTAAAACTCAATACCCACTTTTTAATAATACGTAGAATTGTACAGAAAATCCACAAAAGAACAGAAAGTAACAGACATCCATAAACACTACACTAAACAACAACAGAGCCCACATTCTTCTAAAGTACACATGGCACACTTTCCAGCATATGCCACAGTTAAAGCTATAGAGTAAACCTCAGTATATTTAAAAAAAGATTGGAATTACACAAAGCATGCTTTAGCATCATAACTGAACTAAATTAGAAAATATTAACCAAAGGAAACTTTGGAAATTCAAAAATTAACAATGGATCAGACAATAAATTACAAAAGAAATAGAAGAATTCATGGGATGAGTGACAGCAAAGTGCAGCATACTGAATCTCTGTGTTGCAGCTAAAGAAGAGTTTTAAAATCATTTGTTAATCCTAAACACATAAGTTTAAAGTAAGAAGAAAGATCACATGTAAATAACCCAATATTTCAAAATTGGAAACTAGAAATAGAAGAATGAAGTAGTTATATCAAGGGGAAGGAGGGAAATTACAAACATTAGAACAATAATAAATCATATAGAGAACAGAAAATTAATAGAAATAGCAAAGTCAAAAGTTGACTCTATAAAAAGATTTCAAATAAATTAGGAAACATTTGTGTGGTACCAGAGTAGAAATAGATCAATAAAATAGAATTGACATTTCAAAAATAAGCCTTTACATTTATGATCAAATGACTCCAACTGTAGTGCCACAAGTTTTCTTTCAAAATATTCTTTTCAATAAATTGTTCTATTAATTATTCACATGAAAAAGCATAAAGTTTTACCCCTATCTTACATCATATGTAAAAATTATCACAAAATGCTTCAAAGGCCTACATGTAAGAGCAAAACTATAAAAGTTTTAGAAAAAAAAACCATATAAATATGTGTTACTTTGGTTGGACAACAGTTTTTAAGATAAAGCATCAAAAGAAGAAGTGACACAATCAGACTTAAATAAATGGAGCTTCATCCAAACTAAGATAAAACCCTTTTGTACATCAAAGAACATCATTAAGAAACTGAAATGACAACTCATAAAATAAGATGAAGTATTTACAAGTCATATCTTAGATAAGAGACTTGTATCCAAAATTACATTGTTTTATAAAATATGTTATAATCAGAATAAAAAGAGCAATAATGCAATTAAAAATGGTCAAATTTACCGGAAAACCAAAGACCCCATTAACAAGTTGGCAAAGGACATGAACAGATACTTCTCCAGAAAACATACATGTGGCCAAGAAACATGAAAAAAACTCTACATCCGTGATCATTAGAGAAATGCAAATCATAACCACAATAAGATGCCATCTGACACCAGTCAGAATGGCAATTATTAAAATGTCAAGAAATAACTGGTGCTGGCAAAGTTGTGAAGAAATAGGAGTGCTTTTACAGTGTTGGTGGGAATGTAAATTAGTTCAACCATTGTGGAAGACAGTGTGGTGATTCCACAAAAATTTAGAACTAGAAATACCACTGGGCCCAGCAATTCCATTGCTGGGTATATACTCAAAAGGATATAAATTATTCTGTTATAAGGATACATGCATGTGTAAGTTCATTGCAGCACTATTCACAATACAAAGACATAGAATCAACCCAAATGCCATCAATGATAGACTGGATAAAGAAAATATATGCCATGGTACTTATATACCTTGGAACACTATGCAACCATAAAAAGGAACGAGACCATATCCTTTCCAGGGACACAGATGAAGCTGGAAGTCATTACCTCAGCAAACTAACACAGGAATGAAAACCAAACACTGAATGTTCTCACTTATAAGTGGGAGTTGAATGAGAATGCATGGACACAGGGTGGGGAACAACATGCACTGGGGCCTGTCAAGGGGTGACAGTCAAGGGACAGCATTAGCAAAAAGAAATAATGAATGCTGGGCTGAATATAGATGATGGGTTGAGAGGTGTGACAAACTACCATGGCACACATTTACTTATTATACTAGTCAGGTTCTCTAGAGGGATAGAACCAATAGGAGATGTAAGGGTTTATTAAATATTATCTTACATGATCACAGTGTCCCACAATAGGCTGTCTGCAAACTGAGGAATGAGAGCCAGTTCGAGTCCCAGAACTGAAGAACTTGGAGTCTGAATTTTGAGGGCAGGAAGCATCCAGCATGGGTGAAAGATGTAGACTGAGAGTCTAGGCCAGTCTTGTAGTCCACATTTTTCCTGCCTGCTTATATTCTAGCCACACTGGCAGCTGGAAGCAAAATCAATCAAGGTCTCTCCAAATAAGATATGACACAAAGACGGAGAAGGAATATATCCCTGAGGTAGAACCATAGACATATATTGTTGGTGTTGCCAGCCGAAGGCAAATTGCTTCCAGTAAGCAAATGACTTCTAGTATGGACGGGATAGAGAAAAAGGCATTTGCCAAGTCAATGTCTGCATACCATCTACCAAGAGATGTGTTAATTTGCTCAAGCAATAAAACCACATCTGGTACAGCAGCTGCAATTGGAGTCGTGACTTGGTTAAGCTTACGATAATCTACTGTCATTCTCCAAGATCCATCTGTATTCTGCACAGACCAAATGGGAGAGTTGAACAAGGATGGAGTGGGAATCACCAGTTCTTTGTCTTTCAAGTCCTTGGTGGTGACACTAATCTCACAATCCCTCTAGAGATGTGATATTGTTTTTGATGCACTATTTTTCTAGGTAGAGGCAGCTCTAATGGCTTCCATTTGGCCTTTCCCACCACAGTAGCCCTCACTCTACTAGTCAGGGAACCAATGTAGAGGTTCTGCCAGCTGCTAAGTATGTCTATGCCAATTATGCATTATGCCCCTGGGGAAATGACCACAGGACGAATCCAGGGACCCGCTGGACCCCCTGTAAGTCAGACCAGAGGTAAAACTTCATTAATTACCTGATCTCCATAAGCCTCTACTTTAACTGGAGGACCTCAATAATGTTTTGGGTTCCCCTGGAATCAATGTCAGCTCAGAGGCAGTGTCCAGTAGTCCCTGAAATATCTGATAATTTCCCTTTTCCCAATGCACAGTTACCCTGATAAAAGGCTGGAGGTTTCCTTGCGGAATGATGGGAGAAAGACTAACAGCATAAATTTTTAGTACAGTAGTGGGGTCCTTCCTCAAGGGGATCCAGCCTCCCCTTCATTCAAGGGGTTCTGAGTCTATAAATGCTCAAGTCTGGAAATTGAGGGGCCATGATTCTCTGTTTTTATCATTCAAATTACCCTTTTGTCCATTTGACCTAGAAGTTTTCTGCTTGTATAAATTAAGTAGAAATGTGGTAGGCTTCCTATCAATTTCACTTCTAGGAACGCTGTGATTAATTAGCCAATGCCGGAGCACTACATGAGTTGGACTATTCTGATTGCCACTTTGCCTCTGCTGTTTAGTACAGTAGCTACACCCACGGTTGAGTTTCTCTTCTTGGCCCCTGCCTCCTTAGGATCCAATTATCCCCGTGGTATTTTGATTTTGTATTTGAGTGAATGTGGTTCCCACTGTTAGATCTGACATACAGAGAGAAGCAATTACACGGCTCTTCAAAGATGCAGGTGCTGCCCTCAAAAATCTATTTTGCAAGGCATTGGTCAAGAGGATATCTTCTGGACCTCCAAGATGAGATGAGTAGGTCTGAAGTCACTAATCTACTCCACCATTCCAATCTCCCTAAGCTTTTGGATCCCTTCCTCTACATTAAACCAAGGCAGATCAGGCATTTCCAGCTCACTCACAGCGGGCCATCTTTTAATCCATATTTGAGCAAACAAGCAAATAAACTATTAGAGCATTGTTTAACTCCCAAAGCTGAAACATTAAATGCAGAGTCCCTACTTAAAAGACCCAAATCAATAAATTCAGACTGATCCAACTCCATATTCCTTCCGTCATTATTCCACACCCTTAATATTCATTCCTGTGCCTGTTCTCCAGTTTTCTATTTACATAAATTAGAAAACTTAAACAATTATTTTCTAGTGTAGCACACCTCTTCATGGGTCACACTCTCAACCTCACCTCTACGGGCCCAGTGGGACTTTAGTTCTATGTCTAGAAAAGAACAGGGGTGTTAGGGGCAGCTCCTGAGGAAAACCAACATTATCTTCCCTGGCACCTACCTCAGGGTAGCCATCACTGTTGCCTCAGGCAGCACAGAGTTTTTCTCCTCAGGCAAAGGTGGAAAGACTGATGGCAGCATGGGTTGGAGAGGGGATGTTGCCACCATTGGATTTGGGGAAGCTGTTTCCTCTGGACAAGAAAGATTTATCAGAGGTTTTAAAACTCAGTGTCCCTAGCTTCATCAGGGTCCTCCCACACATCTGCATTCCAAGTTGCAGGGTCCCACTATTTTTCAATCAATGTCCTCATTTTAACAGTAGACACCTTGAGGCTGTGCATGCACCTTTCATTGCAGTCAGCCACTCTCATGATAAGAGCTTTTGTCTATTTTTTCACAATTTCAGCTCTTTCTCTACAGGAGATAAGACTCTCACTCAGGGCAATCTTAGCAGATATGAGGCTCAGTATCTGCTTCTGAAGCCAGGAGTTAGAATTCCTGAGTTCATTATTTTCTCTCATCACTTTGCCCACTGAACTTAGGCGTCTAACTACCAGCTTCATTATGTTCCTGGGTTCTCCACATATGGTCAGCGGTATTATGTATAGAGTCACTTGCCTTTCATGAGCAGTAAATCGGGAGTGTCAAATGCATATATTTTGCATTACTCTGTAAACCATTCACATCAAGGACTATCAGTGTTCTCCAAACTATTAGAAGTAGAGTCTTTAGCATTTTTGAGCCTAATCATATTAAGCAGCCAACTCAAAAAACCCCAAAACCAATAAAAGAACTCTATCCTTAATACTCTATTCCTCTAGAACCATTTGTGGTATCAAACATCAGTATTAGTCAGGGTTCTCTAAAGAGATGAACTAATAGGATATACATATACATTTATATATATTTGAAGGGACATTTATTAAGTATTAACTCACACTGCCACAAGATCTCACAATAGGCTGTATGCAAGCTGAAGAGGAAGGAGAGCCAGTCTATGTCCCAAAACTGAAGATCTTGAAGTCTGATGTTCAAGATCTTCCTGCATCCAGTATAGGAGAAAGATGTAGGCTGAGAGGCTAAGCCAGTCTTGCCAGTTCACACTTTTCCTGCCTGCTTATATTCTAGGCATGCTGACAGCTGATTAGATTGTGCCCACCCAGATTAAGGGTGGATCTGCCATTCCTGGCCCACTAAATCAAATGTTAATCTCCTTTGTCAACACCCTCACTGACACACCCAAAATCAACACTTTGTATTCTTCAGCCCAATCAAGTTGGGCTCACTATTAACCACCACACCTATGTAATAAACCTGCACATCCTGCACATGTACCCCAGAACATAAAAATATAAAATAATTTTAAAAATTGGTATGTAAAAAATAAAATAATTTTAAAAATTGGCAAAGTGTTTGAATAGACATCTCTTCAAAGATATACGAAGGCTAAATAAGCACACACAAAAAACCACATACAAAATCATAAGTCATTAGGAAAATTCAAATTAAAACACAATGAGATATACTTTGACATCTACCAGGATGGCAAATTTTTTAAAAGCACACAATGAAAAGTATCCATGAGAACGTGGAGAAAATGAAATGTAAAATGATGCAATCAGTTTTGCAGTTCTTAAAATCTTAGACATGAGTTATCATATGACCTAGTAATTCCACTCCTAGGTACATATCCAAAATAAGAGAAGACAAAAGTCATTCAAAAACTTGGACATTAATTTTTGCAATGGCATTATTCATAATAATCCAAAAGTAGAAAGAATCCAATGTCTATCTCCTAATAAATGGCAAAGGATATATTGTGTATCCATACAGTGGAATATTATTTAGCCATAAAAGAGAATGTGATATTGATTTATGCTACAACATGGATGAACCTTGCAAATGAAGAAGTAAGATACAAAAGGACACATATCATATAATTCCATTTATATGAGATGAATAGAACATACAAATTCAATGAAGCAGAAATATACTAGTGGTTGCCAGGGTTTTGTGAAAGTGAAGGGCAAATGGAATATCTATTTCTAGGTCCTTGAGGAATTGTCTCACTGTCTTCCACAATTTGAACTAATTTACACTCCCACCAACAGTGTAAAAGTGTTCTTATTTCTCCACATCCTCTCTCAGCCATCCCATTACTGGGTATATATCCAAAGCATTATAAATCGATCTATTATAAGGACACATGCACATGAATGTTCATTGCAGCACTGTTTACAATAGCAAAGACTTGGAACCAACACATATGCCCATTGATGATAGGCTGGACAGGGAAAACATGGCACATATACACCATGGAATACTATGCAGCCATAAAAAACAATCAGTTCATGTCCTTTTCAGGGACATAGTTGTACCTGGAAACCATCATTCCCAGCAAACTGACACAAGAACAGAAAATCAAACACCACATGTTATCACTCATAGGTGAGTGTTGAACAATGAGGACACATGGACACAGGGAGGGGAGCATCACACACTGAAGTCTGGAGGCTGGGGAACTAGGGGAGGATCAGCAGGGGGTGGTGGGGAGTTGGGGAGGGATAACATGGGGAGAAATGCCAGATATGGGTGATCGGGAGGAAGGCAGCAAACCACATTTCCATGTATGTACCTATGCAAATATGCTGCATGTTCTCCACATGTACCCCAAAACCTAAAATGCAATAAAACATAGATAGATAGATAGATAGATAGATAGATAGATAGATAGATAGATAAATAGATAGATAGATAAAGTGAAGCACAGGCAGTGAATGCTGTGGATATAGTTTTCTTTGTGTTGTTATGAAAATGTTCTGAAATTATATAGTAGGGATGGTTACATAACTATGAATATAATAAAACACTGAATAGTACACATTTAAATAATGAATGCTATGATTTATAAATTATATCTCAATTAATACTTATACTTGGGGTTACAACGATGAATAGCTGAGATTCAACCACAAGCTTCCTGTAATGAAAGATATAATCTGATGCTCTGCATCAACAGCATTGTATTGATATTAGAGTAAATGTAGAATTACCTGGTATTATATTTTTATAGTAATATTGGCCACTTACTCTGTTCCAGGCAATTTGTTAAGTGTTTTACCTACAGAAACTAGATTAGTGGTTGCAGGCATGGCTGATGACACTGTTGGGGAGATGGGAATGGAAAGTCACTACTAACAAATATGGTTTTTGGTGGGAAAGGTGATTGAAATATTCCCAAATCAGGAAACATTAATATTAATGTTCACAACACTGAAAATGTATTACAAATCACTAGACTGTACACTTTCAATGGTACAATTATATAATATGTGGATACTTCTATAAAATTCATTTTTTAGAAAAAGAGAAAATGGAAGCTTTTGGTAAAAGAAATAGCCATTTTAACAGTCATCAATAGTAATTATAAAAACATTAAAAATAATTGATGTTTACTGAGGCTTCAATATGTCCCAGACATTATGCTAAGGGCTTTATCATACTTGCTATTGTGTGACCTCATGGAACTGGGTATCATTGTTAACATTTTTGGTATCTTTAGTGTACGGATGACAAAAGCTAAATGTTTGAATCATTCATATATTTCTGATAAACAACTAGGCAGTGCTGGTGCCATGATCCATATTCCAGTGAAAACGGCAGAACTAGAGCTTCCAATCTCCAACTACATGCCTCTATACTTTTGAGATTATTTTGCTATGTTACTGCTCTTCCATCCCAAATCATTTGTCATCCAGTAAAATTAAATGCTGGGTAGCGTCTTTTTGCGTTATTACCTTCCATCTCTTCCCGTCCACAAACACAGCTTTCAGTGTTTTTCCTGGGAACTCTCTCATTGGGTCAGTTTTCTGTGGTTTGTCATCAAGTGGAGATGAGTTTGACATGGACCTTCCTTATGATTTGATTGAAATACCCCGACCAGAAAAATCAAGGAGCTAATTGAGCGAATGGCAGAAGAGAAAGCCTGTGGTGGAGTTTGCATCGGAGGTGGAGCTCTTATTTGGCTCCTCATTTGGCACCAGACTGTTCACATCTAAAATGTGGGAGACAGGTATATGTCCTGGAGAGGGAGATACTGCTCTTATTTCACATTTCCATGTAAATATACATCAACTAATGTAAGATTTTTGTCAGTCTTTGCCTATTTACTCATTCTTTTCCAGAAGAGATCTAAATAATTAGATAACATGGAAACTTGAATTGGGATTGCCCAGTTTTTCTATTTTTTCTCTCCTTTTCTCTCTGGCATCTACTATTTAGGGACATATGCACACTGTTCTACTGTAAACCATGGGGCAAACTTATTGGTAAAAGCTATTTCCCTTTTGGAATGTGAGGGAATGATGTGGATGAGATTGGGAGTTAGAAACAGTGCTGAGATTATCTAGCTTTGTCTGTGCTCGGTGTGAAAGTTTTTCTCAGTGTGAAGGTTGCACAGGTAATTAACATACACATGCCCTCTTATCCATCATCATCTCTGTCAGCAGCAACCTGCCATATTGATCACTGTCTGCTTGACTCCTTCTTCTAAACAACTAGTTTTTCACTCAGTCAAAGAAAAATATTTGTTTTTTATTGGCCCTCCAAACAGGATCTAAAGGAGAGGGAGTACAGGTCAGACATCATATCAGCAGGTTCAAATCTAGGCATTAAAGAGGGTAGATATTTTGCAGGATGATATATAACCCTGCCCTGCTTACCACAGAAGGATTCAGAACTAACATCTTAACTAAACCATACAAGGCCACTAAGTTCTATTGGAGTTGAAATTGAGTTCTGATTATTAACTGTAATATTCCAGATGCCTAGCATATTACCTGGCCCATAATGGATGCCTAAATATGATATAAAATTCATAAATGAATGCTTCTTAGGTGTTACATATGTAATATATGAGTGTGTATATATATACAATTTTATAAATATTTTATTTTTATAAATATAAATATATGTGCAAATTTCATGTTATATACATGTAAGAAATTACATGTAAGTTATATAATTTATATTTTATATTTAATTTATATATTATTATATCTTTATATACAATATGCATTTCTAACTATGTGTATTTATATTCCTGAAGGACCCAGCAGGGGTGGATGCTACAAAAATGGACAGCTACATGTATGTCAAAATTTGATGATTTTCGGTCCTGTTCATGCCTTTTTAAAAATTACATTCCACTACTTACCTGGCAGGGGAGATAACATGATCAAGAAGGTGGTTTCCCCAGGGCGAGGCTTATTCATTGCACTACAGAGGTGCTGACCCCTGCGATTTCCCAAAATGTGGGAAACTTGACTGTATAATTTGTGGTAGTCGGGAACCGTGTTTGTGATTTTCCCTGGTAAAAAATGAAATTACATTCCACTGAAACATTTATGTGTTTGTATGTTAAACATAATTTCATTGTTTCATTACACAAACAAGATTTGTAATATTGTCCTAGTGTAATATATGAAGCTAGATTTTTGTGGTTTTAATTTTAAAGCAACACCTTAATTCCACTCCTCAGGAAAGAAATATAATGAGAAAATTAATTTTCAGAACTTAAATTAAAACAAAAACAAGAAGCTATTTGATTTGTATAGTGGTTGTGAAATGGGAAAGTGAAGAATTTTGAAATTTGAAACATTAATCCAGAATTCAACTGAGACAATTTTTTTTTCATTAGAAGTTATACGACTGTTTCTAGAAGGGAAAGTTAGAAGGATATTTTTAGAAGGGAAAGCTGTATCTATGAAGCCAGTTGGAGTGCAGAGGTGAAACCTTCTTCTTTCCCATAGACCTAATGTCTAACACTGTATGTTCTCTTAGGCTAATCATAAAAGCTAGGACATTTATTTATTCTCATTTCATTAATTCTCAGTCCAGCATATTTCAAAGAGTGACCGTATCAACAGAATTTCATTGAATATACTTGATGATAATTTGCCTACATTAAACTGATTTTATTCCTAAGGTGTGAAAATGAACCTAGTCTCACTCATTCTCAGGCTATTCTCTGCTTAGTCTCAAATCTAAATCTGACCATACAATTTTCTAGCCCAGAGTCTTTCAACAATTCCTTATGACCTGTAAAATGAAACACATACTTTGGAATAAGGCAAAAAGAAAAAAAGGAACTTCACTGTCTTTCCTTGCCTGCTCTTCTGTTTCCCAGCCATCTCAAACATACTACACTTAGCATATGCCTTGGTTTCTTGGCAAAGGCTGTCTTCTCTTCCAGGAATGGCCTACTCTTTTTTCCATGCCATATCTGTTGCTTCTTGGCACTCTTCCACATATTCATGAAGACCCAGAAAAAGCATCTTTCTTCCAAGACTTATCTGACCACCAAAATTGTTCAATTCTTTCTCTTTTCGTCCAAGACTAAAGCTATTCTGAAACTTTGTTAATGGTTCTTTCTTTTCACTTGCTAGCATTATGGCCTTAGGTAAATTCTTGATTTCCAAAAGGTTCAGTTCCATTAAGTATGAACTAATAAGATTAATATTGATACTTATCCTTAGAGTATGTTGGGACCATTTATTGATATGATGAAGGTAAATTTTGTAGCACTCACTGTTCCTGGACATGGAGAACACAACAAATGTTTATGTTATTATTATTACTAACATTATTGTTCTATTACTATTTCCTCTTCCTCTACTCCTAGAAGAGCTTAAGGTCCTACCTAAGTCGAGAGAAACCTTTAAGCAGATGACTGTAAGTTTGCCAGGAGTTTTCAGACTCTGTTAACCGAGAGAATAAGTTTTTATACATATATAGCCCCAGGCTATTTTCAGACAGCTTTGCTGTTAAATAGCACGGAAAACAGTGTGTGTCTGGCAATTGTGTATATTAACATTAGCATGGATTTTAACTCAAAGTCAAGGGGAAAACAAACTATCTCTGCCATATTCAGACTCTCTTGGATACTTAGACTCGATTTTACCATTTTATACTAACTCAAATTATTCTCCTCCAGACCTTATTTTTTCTGTGTCAAAAACTTTTTTACATGCCTCTTTTTCAGTGTAGGACTCTTGAATTCACTTGCTGCTCATCCTCCACTTACCATTGATTTCTTTTCCATGTGGCTCTTTGCTTCATAAAGAAATGTCTGATTAATCAGTTGCTGCTGTTATGTTAACACCTCTGGGCAAACATATATGCAGTTCAGTCATTCCTTAAACTTCACTCTACTTAGTGAAACATCCACATATTCTTGGCTCACCTCTCTTGTGGCCACAACAAGGACAATGTTTTAGAACTATAAAGCTTTGCTTTTTGATACAACTCTGCACATCATTCCACATGGGTTTATAACAATAAACTTTCATATTACTGGTGCATAACAAATTACCACAAGAAATTAGTAGCATAACAAAATTAAGCATTTATTCCTGAAACATCTGGATGGTCATCCAGGTGATCCCTCCACTGGTGGGGAAGAACGATCCATATGTATGACAGTAAACTGTTGGCATAGTCATATGGCAAATAACACAATTAGAGCAAAAGGTGAAGAATTTGGCCCACTAATAAGATCAATCTGTCATGGAACTTGTTTACATATAAAATCTCCCCTAAATTTAACCCTTTACTTGTTTCATTTTAATAACATGTTGATATCTTTTCCCCCTGTAAATATGCACTATAATAACACTACAATATTACTTACTATCTGTTGAATGTGAAGTGGTAATCAGAATGAAACACACATACTAACAGATATATGTCTATTCATCCACTTGGACAGAAAGGTCATTAATGAACTAATTAATTTAAAGAGAAAGCATGTAAGGCAAGCTAAGCCCTTAAGAAAATATCATTATGGATTATGGAGAGAGATTTAGGAAAAAAAGAGAGATCCGTAACTGGAGGAGAGTCAAAGAGCTGAAACATTGTAGCGCTAGAAAAGAATGAAATGCTCAATACCTGATGAGAACAATTAAAAAGTGCACAAAGGTTAACTTGAGAGGGTTTCCAATGGTCAATATGGGACAACTTGAGCCACATGATGATGATGATAATGATGATGATGGTGATAATGGTGATTATGATAGGATATAGCCCTAGGATAAATTATAATCCTTGAATCTATGCTAAGATAAATGAATAATTGGAGGATAGAGAAAGCTCTTCTTCATAGGAGAATTCTAAACAATAAACATAAAAGAATTGAGGAAAATAGAAAAACATCCCTTGAAAAATTCTAAAGTAATATATTTTTAGGCCAAAATCATTAATCAATACTAAATTTAATGGGTGAAAACATGAAGCTACCTGGGAAATTAACATGTCTAAAAGTAATTGCCATAAAATATTTACTAATTTTAGAAAGGAAAACAATAATATTATTGTAGAAAATTCTGAAAGCACCACTGCAATTAAGTGATCAAAGTTAATAACACAGCAGCCTAACGCCATCTGTGCATTAACACTGACACATAATTTATGAGGTGTTGCTATCAAAAATACATAATCTGAATTTTAAAATAAAGAGATATTCTATAAATTGGGAGAAATTATGCCAAATGTCCTGCCAGCAGACTTCAAAAATTTTGAAGTAATGAAAAGACAAAGAAAAACTGAGAACTGAGAACTGGATGAAGCTGGAAACCATCATTCTCAGTCAACTGACACAAGAACAGAAAACCGAATACCTCATGTTCTCACTCATAAGTGAGTGTTGAACAATGAGAACACATGGACACAGGGAGGGGAACATCACACACCAGGGCCTACTGAGGGGGTGGGAGAGCTATGGGAGGGATAGCATGGGCTCAGGGGATGGGAAGGGATAACATTAGGAGAAATACCTAATGTAGATGACAGAGGGATGGATACAACAAACAGAACTATTAGAATTTAAGGGTTTTAAGGGAGTAATTCAACTAAAAGCAGGATCCTATCTTGGATCTAGACCAGACATAGAATATTAGTGGGGTTTTTGTCACGATGTGAATAAAATTTATGGATTAGATAATAGTAATGTATCATTGTTAATTTTCCATTTAAAAAACAATCACCAAAAAGATAATCAGACGCACCAAGTTTCATATCTATGATTGTTTAGCATCCACTGAGTAGTACAAAAGGATTTTTGAACCAACTTTAAATTATATTCTAAAAGTTTAGATAACTGAATCTCACTTGATACAATAAACATTAACCAGAAAAAAAAAAAGAATCACTATACTATGCTTATATAAGAACATTTGAGGAATTTGAGTGAGGGGCATATGCCAGGGTTTTTCAATTGCAGCACTGTAAATATTTTGGATTGTGTAATGGCCTTAGTTCTGAAGGGATACTATGTGTGTGGCAGGATGTTTAGCAGCATCTCAGGTCTCTACACAATTAGATATCAGTAGTAACAACATTTCTAAGTCATCTCAACCAAAAATGAATTCACATATTACCTTAAGGGGGAGAAGGCACAAAATCATTCTCAGTTGAGAATCACTGGAATAAGAAATTCTGTGTATTATATTTGTCACTATTTTATAAGACTGAGGTTATCTTAAAGTGAAAAGTTTCCAAAATTTAAAAAAATGTCTAGCACAGTACCAGTAGATTACTGAGCACTAACTGTCTAATAGGTCTTTTAAAATCCAATGAATAGGCTTTTGTGGCAAATTATACATATTTGGAAAACTTACATTTCAATTATTTTTATTTATTTATTTATTTTGAATGCAGGGCTCACTCTGTTGCCCAAGGCTGGAGTGCTTGGAGTGTGCTTGGAGTTCACTGCAGCCTCAAACTCCAGGCTTAGATCATCCTCCTGTTTCAGCCCTCCAAATAGCTGGGACCACATATGCAGACCATGAAAACAGGCTAATTTTTGTATTTTTCTAGAGATGGGGTTTAGTCATGTCACCCAGGTCTTAAACTTTTGGGCTCAAGCAACCTACCCTCTTCAGCTTCCCAAAGTTCTGGGATTACAGCATGACCCTGCATGTCCAACTGAAAAATCCACATTTTCGGTGAGAACTTCAACAGCTCTACCCAGTTAATCAAAAATTTATTGCAAGACTCTTTAAGTTAACAAATTGGCTGGGTTTTGAAAACTTCAACTCTAAATTTATCCTTTCAGCATCCAAAAAATGCCTGTCTATGTGGCAGGGCAATTCTGCCTTGGCAATTGAATGCTGCTTATTTTGGGGGGCTTTTTCAGAATATAAAACTTTTTCTATTAGGGCTAATTTCACACTTAAAATTTCACCCAAATCTTATTATTCATGTTTTTCTCAGATATCTGCTAAATATAATGATAACAGGAAAATCTGTAATATAATTTCATGGAATTTTAAAATTCAATGTGATCTGAAAGAAAATGGAAACAATATAGATAAACACATGGCCTATTCATCTTAGATTTGACATTTCATTGACAGTTCAGGCTCCAATTTTGAGTCTTTCCTTGCCTTTCAGGTTGTTCTGAACTGCCACTCAGTCAATGACAATGAAGAAAGGTGGTGCTGTCTTAATAACAGGCCTATGCTTATTGACACACAGCCGGCTCAGAGAGAAAGAGAAATAGCAGAAAGACAAAGAGAAGAGAGAGAAATCAGAAGACAAGACAGCAAATGAAAATGAGAGCGGAGCAGGGGATCAACCTGCAGCACAAGAGAAAGATAGAGAAACAGAACAGCAGTGATAGAGATAAAGTTCAACAACATGACAGGTTAAGAGAGTAAGAACTACAGACCACTGCTCAAGGAAATAAGAGAGGACAAAAAACAGATTAAAAAAAACATTCCGTGCTCATGGTTAGGAAGAATTAATATCACGAAAATGGCCATATTGCCCAAAGTGATTTGTAGATGCAATGCTATTCCCATCAAACTACCAATGACCTTCTTCACAGAACTGGAAAAAACCACCTTAAACTTCCTATGGAATCAAAAGAGAGCCTGCATAGCCAAGACCATCCTAAGCAAAAAGAACAAAGCTGGAGGCATCATGCAACCTGACTTCAAACTATACTACAAGGCTATAGTAATCAAAACAGCATGGTACTGGCACCAAAACAGAGATATAGATCAATGGAACAGAACAGAAACCTCAGAGGCAACACCACACATCTACAACTACCTGATCTTTGAGAAACCTGACAAAAACTAGCAATGGGGAAAGAATCTCCTGTTTAATAAATATTGTTGAGAAAACTGGCTAGCCATGTGCAAAAACAGAAACTGAACCCCTTCCTCACACTTTACACTAAAATTAACTCCAGATGTATTAAAGTCTTAAACATAAGACCGAACACCATAAAAACCCTAGAAGAAAACCTAGGCAAAACCATTCAGGACGTAGGCATAGGCAGGAAGGACTTCATGAATAAAACACCAAAAGGATTGGAAACAAAAGCCAAAATAGACAAATGGGATCTAATTAAACTCCAGAGCTTCTATGAAACAAAAGAAACAGTCATTAGATTGAACCAGCAATCAACAGATTGGGAAAAAAATGTTTTTGATCTACCCATCTATCAAAGGGCTAATATCCAGAATCTACAAAGAACGGAAACAGATTTACAAGAAAAAAAAAAACAAACAACCCCATCCAAAAATGGGCATAGGAGATGAACAGGTACTTTTCAAAAGAAGATATATATGAGGCCAACAAATATATGAAAAAATGCTCATCATCATTGGTCATTAGAGAAAAGCAAATCAAAACCACATTGAGATACCATCTCACACCAGTAAGAATGGTGATGCTGTAGAGTATATGGAGAAATAGGAACACTTTTACACTGTTGGTAGGAGTGTAAATTAGTTCAGCCATTGTAGAAGACAGTGTGGCAATTCCTCAAGGACCTAGAAATAGAAATTCCACTTGACCCAGCAATCCCATTACTGAGTATATAGCCAAAGGATTATAAATCGTTCTACTATAAGGACACATGCACACATATGTTCTTTGCAGCACTGTTTACAACAGCAAAGACCTAGAACCAACCCAAATGCCCATCAATCATAGACTGGACAAGGAAAATGTGTCACAGATACACCATGGAATACTAAGCAGCCATAAAAAACGTTGTTCGTGTCCTTTGTAGGGACATGGATGAATCCGGAAACCATCATTCTCAGAAAATTGACACAAGAACAGAAAATCAAGCACTGCATGTTTTCACTCATAGGCCTGTGTTGAACAATGAGAACACATGGACAGAAGGAGGGGAGCAGCACACACTGGGGTCTGTTGCAGGGGCTAGTGGTGGGACAGCAGGGAATGGGAAGGTTGGGGAGAGAGAACATGGGGAGAAATGCCAGATATAGGTGATCGGGGGATGGAGGCAGCAAACCACCTTGCCATGTATGTACCTATTCAACAATCCTGCATGATCTGCACATGTGCCCCAGAACCTAAAGTACAATAAAAAAAAAAGAGAGAGTGGGCCAGGTCTGGTGGCTCAAGCCTGTAATCCCAGCAGTTTGGGAGGCCGAGGCTGATGGATCACGAGGTCAAGAGATCGAGACCATCTTAGTCAACATGGTGAAACCCCGTCTCTACCAAAAATACAAAAAATTAGCTGGGCACGCCACCAGAGTCCATGATACAATGTCTCCTGTGAAAGGGTAAGTTTCCCCAACACCACTGATGTTGGGTTCGGTCATGTTACTTGCAAATTGACCTGATACTTACTATGTCTAAGATTTTAAAACCACTGCATATATTTCTGCAAGCTCTCTTTTATACTTTTCTTTTTTCCACAAAAAAACAGGTCCTTGGTAAGAATTGCTTCTTCATCCTGGTTTCTGGATGACAGCTGACCCACAGATGTCAATACGTAGAAAATAAAAGATTGGGGCCTGGCACTGTGACTCATGCCCATAATCCCAGCACTTTGGGAGGCAGAGGCGGGTGGATCACGAGGTCAAGAGATTGAGACCATCCTGGTCAACATGGTGAAACCACATCTCTGCTAAAATTACAAAAAATTAGCTGGGCATGGAGGCGCATGCCTGTAATCCCAGCTACCAGGAGGCTGAGGCAGGAGAATTGCCTGAACCCAGGAGGTGGAGGTTGTGGTGAGCCGAGATCGCGCCATTGCACTCCAGCCTGTAGTGCAAAACTCCGTCTCAAAAAAAAAAGAGTAAGAACAGAGACAGGAACACAAAAGGGATAAAGAAAGAGAAAAGAGATCCTGAGTGAAAAACAGACAGAAAAGCAAGAGGTAAAATCCACAATGAAAGACAACTAGCCATTTAAATTTTAATTTTCCTTGGTATTCTGAGCTTTAATTGGAGAATTAATGTTCATCCAGGAGACTGTGTCCAGCATAATAAGAAATTAGAAAACTGCAAATAATAAAAAATTTAGAGAAGCTAGAAATATCTTATGCAAATTAAGAAAAACCTAATGGGAACGTACACTATTTTTCAAATATTCATGGAGTTCTATTTTAAGGGCATGGCAATGAAGTCAGTCTTCCCTTGATGTTATGGTTCTGGGTAATAGTATTAGAATGGTTTAATAATAAAGTGAGCCATGTCATGACTTCTTGAGCTTCCCATTACTTGGCAGTATCCATGCTGCCAAATTCTAGGAAAAGGCTTTTTAAAAATTTTGTAACAGCAATAGGGCTAAGATCTCATAGAATTTATTATCTAAATTATTATATTTTGAAAATAAAACACTGTCATTTACTTATAATTACTTCTATGTAATACATTTAAATTCATATTCTTCTGGGCAATCTGGAATAAGGTAGACATCCCAAGGAGGACTAGCTGACTTCTGAGAATATTCTCATTATTGTGATCTTACCCACCATCCCCAACTCCTATTTCCCCTTCCTTGACTGGTCATTTTACTGGAACCTTTCTCACCCCTTTGATACTAGAGCATTAATCAATTCTCCCTATTTATTACTATCAATAAAAAGTAGTACAACAATTAGAAGATAGCTTTGAATGGTTTTCTGAATTTTTTCTCCATTCATTCATTGAATGAATAACGGTCGAATACATCTTATGTTCCAGCCCTCATGTTCAATACTGGGGAATGAATGGTGAAAATGAGAAAGAGATTCTTATATTGATGCCTACATTCAAGGAAATGTTAATCGTGACAAATACTTATAATCTTGACTAAAGTAGTGATGTCCTCTGTAAAGACCATTAGTTTTATTCTGTCTTAGCTAAGCACTCGATTGAAACAAATTTATTGATCTTTCAGTATATTTTATCTCTTGCATTAGGCTCTCCAACATCTTTGTTTAAACAAAATCCACAAACAAAATATTACTCAATAGAAAATAAGTATTATTAACTCAATTTTAGAGATGAGTAAACTTAATTTTCAAGAGACTGCATGACTTCTTAGGAAGCCAAAAGTGATATGAAACAGAAGGGATTTTATAAATTGGTTTTGCTCTTTCTCATCCAGTGTGACCTCTGTTAAACTACAATTGTATCTTATAAAAACAAGTGTGCCTATCTATTTAAGAACCTTTACTCCTCAAATTATAAGAGTGATGTACAATTTGGATTTTAGCAAGTTCTCTTTCATTTTGAAAAAAAAAAACACAATGGTTTTCTTTATCTCTAGATCAGTATACTAAAGTATATAAACACATTTCTGGAGCAATACAGAGGAAGATCACTGTATTAGTCTGTTCTGACACTGCTATAAAGAGCTATCTGAGTTCTTTATAATTTATAAAGAATTTTATAAATTTTACAATTTATAAAGAAAAGATGTTTAATTGATTCATAGTTCCAAAGGCTGTAGAGGACACATGGCTGGGGAGGCTCAAGAACTTATAATCATGGCAGAAGGATGAAAAGGAAGAAAGCATTTTTCACATGGCAGCAGGAGAGACAGAAAGTGAAAGCAGTGCTGCATACTTTCAAACAACCAGATCTTGTGAAAACTCTATCACAAGAACAGACTTCCCCATTATTCATGGGGAAAGTCTGTCCCATGATTCAGTCACCTTCCACCAGGCCCCTCCTTTAAATTTGACATGAGATTTAGGTATGGACACATAGCTAAGTCATATCAACCATACAGCTAAATCAGTGGCAAATTTGGGATTTGAGCCAGTGTTCTGTTTACATTGACTGTTACACGCAGATATTTACAACCATTCAGTTTTACAAATTGTGGTAGAGTTGCACTGATTTGCCAGTTAGAGTTAATTGATCCTGGAGGTTGGGAAACAAAAGGAATTATACAGGGAATGGCAACTCAACTGAAGATTTCCCAGGAGAGGATGGTAACTAATCAATTCAATCAGTTATACATGACAAAAAACATCCACAAACCAGCATCATTTAAAAGAAGTACTTTAGTGACCTAAAAAATTCAAGGGTGCTCCTGAAATTACTCTTTGCTACATTTAAGAGCCCAAAGAAATTTTGAATAATTGAAATTCCACTCTCCATTCTCAAGCTGTTTCTTTATATGATGTATTAGTTCAATTCCACACTGCTGATAAAGACATATCTGAAACTGGGAACAGAAAGATGTTTAATTGGACTTATAGCTCCACATGTCTAAGGAGGCCTCAGAATCATGGAGAGAAGTGAAAAGCACTTCCTACATAGTGGTGGCAAGAGAAAATGAGGAGGAAGCAAAAGCGGAAATACCAGATAAACCCATCGGATCTCTTGAGACTTACTCACTATCACGAGAATAACTTGGGAAAGACTGGTCCCATTATTCAATTACCTCCCACTGGGTCCCTCCTACAACACATGAGAATTCTGGGAGATACAGTTCAAGTTGCGATTTGGGTGGAGGCACAGTCAAGCCATATCATATGATAATTTATTTTAGGATAGTTTCATATTTCCATATTCTAGTTACCCTAGTTGATGTGTCTGGAAGTTCCAGTCTCATATCAAAATATTGACTCCAGTAAAAAAAAAGGACAGGAGGAGGAAGAGGAGAAAAACAGAAGCAAAACCAGAAGAAGAAGGAGATGGAGAGTTAGGGTAGGGATAGAAGAAGGAGAGATTAGAGGAAGGAGAAAAGAAGAAAGGAAGGAGAAAATAAGGGAATGAAAAGGGTATCCTAAATCTGACACTGCCCCAAATTGAATAGTAAACTCTTTTGAGTCATGTGATGACATAGCCACAGGGAAGAACAAATGAAATCTATTACATACAGTTATGACTGCCCTTAGAATTGTGAGGAATCAAAACCATACGAATCACATTGGTTGCATCTAGAGGAAAGAAGAATTGCCAAGGAAATTTGGAGATGCTGGTACCAGAAGAAAAGGGAAGAAAAGGCTGGGTAACCACACCTAACAATTGTTTGCCACATTTTTTATCTTCAATCAACATAGACTAAGTGCTTGGAGGGATGGAAAAACAAAAAAAAATAAATAAATTTTGCAGCTTCATATCTACATTGTGTTCTGTGACTCTCTGTGGCAATCACACATTTTTTCACTTTTGCAGTGCAAAAGTGACTAGCAGAAATAATGCATACTGAATGCAGTGCAATATTCAGCGAATTCTCAACTCAAGACCTCTGAGTAAGTTCCTAGAAGCATGGAGGTTACATGTTCAAATTCCTTGGTGCACAGGAGGTGCTTACTATGCTTACTAGATATTATCTGTCTTACTCATCCTCCCCTTTCTTCTCTCTGCCTCCTCATCCTTTCCATGGATTAATCCATGGCCCTAAATCTACCCTTTGGAGTCGCAAAAATTAGTATCCCTTCTTCCACATGACATTCAACTCACCTATATCCTCTTCTTCAATTTAAATGTCTAAAATTTATTAGAATGTTTCCATAGCTAGTTTCCATACCCCTCAAATTTCCTATTGTTACCATCTGGATTCATACTGATTCATCAATAACATAATAGAATACAAGCTCAACCGATAATATTTAATCATATATAATACTCAATTATTGTTTCCAGCCAGTCCTGAATATCTAAGTCCTCAGATTATCTATTCCAATTCTCTGAGACATAGAAAGATGATATTTCCCTTTCTAAATGTGTCCTAAATTTTTCTTAATGTTTTTATACCAATTCCTTGAAAATGACTCCAGTTATTTGTGAAGAAAGGCTATTAAATCAAAGAAGAGTGTGAGACAAAGGAAAAGGAACAGGCTCCAGGACTAGAAAACCCATGTTTAATATTATTTTGTTTATTTGCAAGGGGGAATGATAAATCAGGTAGCCATTTTGAGCTTCAATTTCATAGTCTGTAGTGATGGTGGCAACAATACTTTATGTTTCACAATGAAGGGGTCTTATCTATCAGAATTATTAAATTATCAAAATATAATTTAATTATTTTATGATCATCTTTCAATATGTGGAGTTTGGGTCTCTTCTTTCATCATGTGGTAGTATAGAAGAGTTGATTATCTTTTTCTGATTGGGTACTAGAATAGTCTTTAAACCTATATGGAAAATTGCATGTGATTGTTTTCTCAAATATTCAGTTCCCTTGAGAATAAAAATAGGTAGAAATAATTTTGCTGTTTTGTATGCAACTGTAACATTCAGAAATGTAATGTTTCGAGTATGTTCAAGTGAATCACTATTCCCTCAGTTTGACTTCATATAAATTAAAATTTATGGTCCACATGTGGCATATTGTGATCAAACTGAATAAGAGAAAGTGGTATAAGAGAAATAAACATTTATACATGAGAATGGCTGGCCATTAATTTTTATAAAAGCATTGAAAAAAGCAAAATGAGAGACATTTTTCCATGTAAATAATAACCTATTCTTCTCTAAAAATTCAGTATGGCAGAGAATACCATGAAATTATAGTAAATTTTGTTCATAGTAACTAATAGTACAATAACAACAAGAACTTATATTTAAAAAACTGCACTCATAGTTGCATATTACCTTAAAATAGAAAATGCTAAAGAAATTCAGTTAATACTGTCCCTAAATTACACAAACAGGAGACAAGGTTAACTTGGCCAGGGTCAAAGAGCTGGTTAGCCCCACAGCTTCCATTGTCAACTCTATGTATGTTATCGTCAAATTTATATTTTACATCCATGTCTGTTTCTCCACATTTTATAATTCTATAGCAACTGTAAACTTGTAGAGTTGTCATATTTAGCAAATAAAAATCCAGGATCTCCAGCTAAATGGAATTTCAAATTAAACAACAACAGCAATGACAAATAATTATCTAATATTAGCATATCCCATGAAATGTTTTGGACATACTTATAATATAATTATTTATATACGCGAAATTCAAAGTTTCTTGGGTGCCCTGTATTTTATCTGTCAACCTTATACAATAGGAAGTTCCAGTTGAAAGAACCATAAATGCCCTTAGGTCAGCAAATTTAAAATCAAACTTGGTATCTTCATCTGCAAACTTGCCCTGCCTCCATCTCCATCTCCCTGTTCTTCACCAGTGACATCCTCATCCACCCAGTTAAGCAAATCATAATTCTGACGTCTTAATTTTCTTCTTCCTCATCAACTGCCTCTGTACTCATCAATCACTTCTTAAACATCTGCTAAACACATCCCCATATCTCAGCTCTCATTGTGACTATATAATTTAGCTCATTATTTGCCCTGGTTACTGCAGCTCCTGTCTAATTATTTTATCTGCTCCTAGTCTCGTCCCTTTCATCCACTCAGGACATTACAACCAGAAAGAAGAATATGACATTACCTATCTGATGATTTTGACTTGCTTATACCTTTAATGACGTCTCATTAATGAGAAAGGAGGACCTGAAAAATTCACATTCGAGACCATTTATAGTCTGTCTCCTGCTTGCTAATGCAGCCCCAAATGTTTTCAGATTCCCTTGCCCTCCATATTTTAAATTATGAATTTGCAAGTTCCTGTCCACTGCCTGGTTTTGTAAATAATGTTATGTTAGTGCATTGCCATCTGTATTTGTCCACATCTTGTCTGTGCCTGCCTCTCTGCTACAACTAAAGTAATTGCAACAGATTGATGGATTTCAAAGCCTGAAATATTTACTATTTGGCCTTTTATTTTTAAAGAAATTTGATCATCGCTGCTTTAAAGATGCAGAATTATATATAACGCTGTTGAATTCATCATGCTTTATCTCACCGTTAGGTCAAAATGAATAATCCCTGCCCAAAATGTTCTTCTTTTTCACATATGCCACTGAATTATTTTCCAAAACCCCACCTTGCTTCCAGAAAATCTGCTGGTATACACAGCTGGTATAAGGTACCCATCTCTGTGTTTCTATGGACAATTCTTTTCTAGGTATTTGCTGTACTTATGACATATTTGTATTAGTTTTACTTTTATATTCAGGTATATAATATTTGCATTTCCTTCCCTGTTTTAGTGTAAGCACAAAGATAGCATGAACTAGGTGCTCATTTTAGATTTCAAGACTAATTTTTTTTTTTTTTTTTTTTTGAGACTAGAGTCTCACTCTGCCGCCAGGTGCCAGGCTGGAGTGCAGTGGCACAAACTCGGCTCACTGCAACCTCCGCCTCCCGGGTTCAAGCAATTATCTTGCCTGAGCCTCCCGAGTAGCTGGGACTACAGTCATGCACCACCACGCCCAGCTAATTTTTGTATTTTTTAGTAGAGACGGGGTTTCACCATGTTGGTCAGGATGGTCTCAACCTCTCGACCTCGTGAACCGCCTGCCTCGGCCTCCCAAAGTGCTGGGATTACAGGCGTGAGCCACCGTGTATGGCCTCAAGACAAATTTTAATACATGGCAGGACCTCCATCTCTACAAAATATACAAAAATGTCAGGCATGATGGGATATGCTTGTAGTCTCAGCTACTTGAGGTGTTGAAGTGGGACGATTGCTTGAACCCAAGGAGGTTGAGGCTGCAGTGAGTTGTGATTGTGCCATTTCACCTCTGCCTGGGTGAAGGAGTGAGACCCCTTCTCTTAAAAAAATTAATTTTAATAAAATAGCATGGCAGGAAGCAGTGGCTTACGCCTGTAATCCCAGCACTTTAGGAGGCTGAGGCGGGTGGATCACGAGGTCAAGAGATCGAGACCATCCTGGTCAACATGGTGAAACCCCGTCTCTACTAAAAATACAGAAAATTAGCTGGGCATGGTGGCGCGTGCCTGTAATCCCAGCTACTCAGGAGGCTGAGGCAGGAGAATTGCCTGAACCCAGGAGGCGGAAGTTGCAGTGAGCCGAGATCAGGCCATTGCACTCCAGCCTGGGTAACAAGAGTGAAACTCCGTCTCAAGAATGAATAAATAATAAAATAAAATAAAATAAAATAAAATAAAATAGTAACAGCCTGAGTACTATTGTCCAGAAGCACATTCCAGAGCTATTCACATTCTTTTAAGACTCTTCCTTTCTCAAGTATCAATAGCTTTATTTTTGGTTTTTGAGCTTGTATCTGCTACATATTCGCTGTTGTCACTCACTTCAAAGTCAATATTTGAAGTTGAGAATTCTAATAGGTTAGAATAATTCTTTGTATAGTTAATATTGCGAAGTAAGGGTCAAAGAAAAGAATATTAGCATTAAAGGATCTGCATAAAAAACTTTAAAATCATTGAACAGAAGGCACAAAGTCAAACAAAGGTTTAAAAAAAAAACAAAACACTGCATAGCTGCCTGAGAATATTTACTAGTTATAAAACAAAAATTTTTTAGTTTTGCTTTTGCTGATGTTAGTTCTGTTTATTTTTATTGTCGTTGTTCTTTTTGTTGTTTGTTTGTTTTCTACTGATTCACTTTATATTACATAGAATGAGAGCTTGGTTTGTCAATCTGCAAATTGATTAATCCTATAAGTCCAATTGTGCTATTGAGAGCTTTGTTTGTCAATCTGCAAACTGATTAATCCTATAAGTCCAATTGTGCTATTGAGAGACTTGAATCAGCTTTTCCCTGAGAGAAGGGTAAGAGCACTTCTACCCTCATCTCAAGATAGACTACCTAAAATTTATATAATATGATATTGGAATGTATTTAATATTACAAAAGCAACTGCATATAAGAAGTAACAATAATTATATTATCAAACATTGGGTGGAAGAGTAGAAGATGGCAGGTGATGGGATACAAATAGCTGATACTAATGTATTACTTGTAAGAATAATGTACGTTTATGTAAGTAACTCCCATTAGAACTTAATACGGCCGGGCCCTGTGTCTAAGCCTGTAATCCCAGCACTTTGCAAAGTCAAGGGGTGAAGATCAGGGGAGATCAGAAGTTCCAAACCAGTCTGATCAACATGATGTAATCCCATCTCCACTAAAAATACAAAAATTAGCCAGATGTAGTGACAGGCCCCTGTAATCCCAGTTACTCAGGAAACTGACACAGGAGAATCACTTGGACTCAGAAGGCAGCAGAGATTGCACCAGTGAACTGTAACTAGCAGCAACAGAGTGATACTCTATCTCAAAAAAAAAAAATAGAACTAAATGCCAAATTGCTGATAGCAGACAAGACAATTCTGCAGTGTATGATGCGTAATGGGGAAAGGCAGAAGAAGAAACTGACACTTTTCATCCTATGGCCTTCTATAATATATGTTTTATAATGTTATGCACTATTTGATACTTAAAAGTAATATTTCCAAAAATATATATATTTCACCCTGGATTTTATCTCTGGAATAGCAGTGGTGAGTATTTTAATCCCTTATTCACAAGCTCACATTTCAGTCATACTTATTAAATGTGTAGTCTTTGATTTCTCCCTGAAGACTTGGGCATTATATTTTCTATTTTGTTTGCATTCAGCTCAGTATTTACCACACAGTATGTGTCTAACTCTGACACATTTTCATGCAGTCTCTCCGAGGTTTCCAGTGGTATTGATTCCCCATTTGCCACAGTAATAACCATTCATTAGCATACACTATATCAAGACGCTTTTCCTCCTACTTTTAATTCCCCTAATGAGCAACTTGTAATCCACTCAAAATATACTATTTGCCCTCAAAGTTGTGTATCAGGATCTGCTTTGAAAAAAACAACCTGTGGTAATGGCAAGCATGATTGCAAGCCACAGGAACTGGTTTCTGGGATCAGATTGCTAAATGACCAGATAATAACACGGCACTGAAGTGGGTGGTAAATCTGGCTAATAAGACTGTTAGCCATGGTGGATTTTGATGGGGTATAGGTGTGAGAAGATGTACTGCTTTATGGAACAATAGAAAATACAATAATTCTGGCTGATAACAGTTGTCATAGACCTCTGAAGAAAGAAAATTCTAGTCTCACTTTTGATAACTATTAACTTAGGTAACATTTAAAAACCAAATAAGGCTAAATAACACTGTTTAAAGAGATTTCATCTTCACCTTAAAGACAGATGTTGCTGGAGATCAAATCCAAAGTTTAATTGCCAGAGTTCTGGAGTTGGGATGAAGGCTGAATTCAGAGCTCCAGCAAGTCTTCTATAGTACAGTGAGGTTCATGATAAGAAGAGAGAACACTAAGACTCACGGCAGCAACATTGGCCATATATGAATAAGGCACATGAATCTTGAGATTTTTCAAAAACCTATAGGTGGACAGACTAGCTCTCCAATATTTACTAGAGAAGAACAGTCTCACATTGTATGAAGACCATACAAGGGCTTTGCCCAAAATGAATACCAACCAATGTGATACTTCCCCTTATCCAGATCTCCCCTGACTCTCTTTATTGTTCTATCAACACTGTGTGTCAGCATGGTCCAAGAATTAAAGGATGTATCATGAACAGAGGTAGATAATACATACAATCGTGGAGATAGTAAGTTTGGGGGTACCCTTGGAGAGTCCTGAAGAATATGCTGGGAATGGGGAATGTATTAATATGCGGACACTTTGCAGTGTTTTAGAATTCAACACCCTTGCAAGGATGCCTTGCATCAACCCTAAATGCTTTTGGAATAGGCCCTTGAGGCTTGGGAAGAATAATTGTCTACAAGTAAAGGAAGAAGTTGTCAAAATGGCTTTGACAGACAGGTGTAAAGAATTTCAGAATCACCGAGGTGAAGTGGTGCATACAATGATTAAAGATAAGTTGGACACATATAATATTACAGACAGCAAGTCCAAGAAGCCAAGAGAGTTTGTTGATGGCATTTCAAGGGGCAAAATAGGCAGACAGCTAATGAGAATAATGTTTTACTTACACAATTAAAAGTAAGAGCAGACATGCAGAAGGCTTATCTCAGCTGCTCTAACAGAAACTCACTCTCACCCAGTTCCTAGACGTAAATCAGCTATTGGACCCAGAGTCTACTGACTGAAACAAATGACTGTAATGTCAAAGCAAAACCAAACAACAACTATGTCTTCTCAAAGCAACATACAGCTACTTACAAATGCAACCTTTCACTGGAGAAAAAGGACTATCTAGCTATTTGGAAATTGTTGAATATAGGTTCTGAACTACTATTGGTGATACAGGAATATATACAACCCACCTTTTAGATTGTAGATGTAGAAAATGTACATAATATTTAGACTGCTGATCCAAATATATTTCACCTCAGCTTTCAAGTGCATAATGATGAGGTCACTGTTCCAGCCTCTCAGAGCAAAATAGTCATGGATATATTTATCAGCTCACAGTACCATCGCTGTGTTTCCTCATCTGTGGACTATGAGTTATTATGCTATGAAGGGCAAAGGGGAAGCTTGTGAAACTGTCCCATTCCCCATTTATAGTAAATCACAAGACTACTGAAAAGCGGCAGAGATTAATGCCACCCTTAAAAACTTAAAGGACATGGAAATGATGCGACTCATTACATTCCTGCTTCATTCAATGATATGGTATCAAAAATAAAATAAAACAAAAAAGATGGATCTTGACAGATGACAGTAATATTTTATAAATGTAGCATAGAATGTCACAAAGTGGTAGCCCCAATAATATTTTCTGTGTTGGAACTATATATAAGAAACCACCCTATCTTGTTAGCTATTGATATGTTGCTATTGATATAAAAAAATTGACATTTTTTCAATCCAGGAAGGATGAAATCAGGAAGGATGGCATTGTTAGCATTCACTTGGAAAGACAGTAGTACACTTGCACACTCTTGTCTGAGGGCCACATTAACTTCTGTTCCCTATCATGAGATAAACAAGAGGGACTTTGATCATCTGAACCTGTTTCCATGTATTGCAGTATCCCACTATGCAAGGGTTCAGAAAACTTTTACTGTAAAGAGACAGGCAGGAAATGTTTTACAGTTTTCAGGCCATACAGCATTTGTTAAAACTATAAAATTCTGACACTGAGCGCCCATAAACATTATAAAAATTAACGTATGCAGCTGTTTCCTGATAAATTCTTTTTTTTTTGAGACATAATTTTACTCTTGTTGCCCATGCTGAAGGGCAATGATGGCATCATTTCCACTCACTGCAACCTCTGCCTTCCAGGTGCAAGCAATTCTGCCTTCCAGGTGCAAGCAATTCTCCTGCCTCAACCTCCTGTGTAGCGAGATTGCAGGTGCCCATCACCACACCAGGCTATTTATTTTTATTTTTATTTTTGTATTTTTAGTATAGACGAGGTTTCAACATGTTGGTCAGACTGGTCTCAAACTCCTGACCTCAGGTGATCTGCCCGTTTCGGCCTCCCTGAGTGCTGGAATTACAGGTGTGAACCACTATGCCTCGCCCTGATAAAATGTTATATGTTAATTCAGAGGGCAGGCTGCATTTGGCCCAGGGACTTCAGTTCTTATGTCTCTTCAACATACGGATGACATCGTGCTAATTTTACCTGGTGATTACAAAATGTCAAGTTTTCTGAAAGTGCTGACAAGGCACATATGCATCCAAGGGAGGGATATGAAACCTTATAAAGTCTGAGAGGCCTGACATATCTATGAAGTTTTTAGGGGTCTAAGAGTTTCAGAAATAATAGGACATTTCTTTCAAAGTTAAGTTCAGGATATTTCACTTTGTATTTCCTACAACTAGGAAACTGGGACAGTGCTTGGATGGCTGTTTTGGATTTAGAAGACAGTATGTACCACTTTTAGCAATACAGCTCTGACTCATTTATCATCTGTCTCATTAGACTTCCCGTTTTGAGTGAGGTAGGAGCAATAGAGCCCTCTACAGTAAGTTAAGAAAGTGCTTCCAATGGGTACCTTCAATGAGATAAATGTATTAATGTTTTATCTGTGGTGGTTTACTACATGTTGACTCTGAAAAGCCTCAAAAGGAGAGTTGCATTGCAAATCCCTAAGGTTCCGAAGCAAGCCTCTGCTCTCTAGACCAGTTCATTGTTTGCTTTTGAAAAGTAGCTCTTGAAAAACTGCCTGGACTAAGTAGAAACTGCATTAAACCATAAGACATCTAGTGTCTATACAATGGAATGTGCCCATTATGAGCTGAATGCTGTTGGGACAGCACTAAAGTAATTCATCATATGATGGAAATAGTAGCAAAGTAATTTATACAAGTGTGTAGTCCAGATTGCTATGTCACTGCAGTCTCCTTTAGCAATGCCTCACCCTGGATCATACTTATGGCCTTGATCCGACATTAGAATAACCTAAGACTGATTTACGAATGAGTCAACTCAAAATACTGATGTGAGCACAGGAAAACAGACAACTGCTGCAGTATACCATGTTGGTCAGGCTGGTACAACACCAGTTATGGCAGTACAAACCTGATTATGGGTATCTATAAATTTCAGTGGTAATGACTACTCCTCCCTCATGGGCTGATAGGGTTTGGCTGTGTCCCCACCCAAATATTATCTTGAATTGTAGCTCCCATAATTCCCATATGTTGTGGGAGGGACTTAGTGGGAGATAATTGAATCATGGGGTGGTTCCCCCATACTGCTTGTATGGTAGTGAATAAGTCTTATGAAATCTGATAGCTTTTTAAAAGGTTTTCCTTTGGCTTCATTCTCATTTTTCTCTCTTGTCTGTCACCATGTAGAATGTGCCTTTCACCTTCCACCATGATTGCGAGGCCACTCCAGCCACACGGAACTGTGAGTCCATTAAACCTCTTTTTCTTTATAAATTACTTAGTCTCAGGCATGTCTTTATAAACAGCAAGAAAATGGACTAATACATGGGCAAACCTTAAGCAGCACTTCTGTCCATCTACTTAGTGGGTAAAGTGGTCACAGATAATAATACAAATAGTGACACCTCAGAAGTGGTAAATAATGGCCCAGAAAAGAACTGGATGTGGAGTACAATGAAATTAAAAATCCACTGGGAAGATGCTTTGAGATGGACCAGTTGAATTGTGATCAAAAACGGAAGCGCTGAACAATCAGATAAACAGGAGGAACTTATTCCATGGATGCCAACCACTCTCTTGTCTTGTCCATTCCAGTGGTTGCACAACATACCCATACATTGAATAGTCATGGTAGTAGAAATCAAAGCTATCTGTGAGTCCAACATTATGGGATCCCTTCACCAAGTATGTTGCAGAGACTATTGTTGATATCATATACACCATCAGCAAAGTCAGAAACTGAGCCTTTACTATGGTACTAATGAAAACGATCAGTGAGCCACTTACAGACAAATTGATTACATAAGAACTCTATCACCTTCACAGGATCAGTAACTTTTGTTTTTATAAAAATTACTGTGTTTTCTGCAGCTGGAGTTTGACATCCCTGAAAATGCTGTTGAGATGCCACACACATCTCCTTTGCATTCAATGCTCCTGTGCATTAATGACGTGGTAGCTTCTTACAAGAACCTGGAAATTCTTTCCTGAGCATTTCATCTGGCCACTGACATAGGCTTGGTCTCAACAGCAGACAGACTATAAATACCAGAGATGTAGCACTGCAGAAGCAGCACTCAATCAATGATTAATAGGGGTTGAGTGCTTGGATCTTCAGCTTTCTTGCTTCTTGGATGGGAGAATTCGGAGGTTTATTCTTTGACGTTTTCCAAGGTCTCTAATAAGATGGATGTCCTATGACCCAAGATAGTAACAATGAATTACACCTTTTAGTGACTTCATTCCCTTTTTTATCACACCTCTCCACACTCCTTTCATGTTTACTAGGACTTCTTGCACAAATAAACCACTTGCATTCAAATCTCTGTTTGTTTCTTCTCAATAATTTCAACCCTCATACATTGTGGATTTATAACATTTTTCATAGAGATGAACTACTTAAGTGAATTCATAAAGTTTCTTTCAAAATATTCATTCATTTAACAAAGAACTGTTAAATACCTAATATGCATATAATACATACCTCTTATCTTGAAAAATTCAGGAACTATTGATTTGAGAAACAAATAAATTAAAATTAGAATATAGCCTTATGAGACCTTAACAAAGGAATCTAGAAGACACAATAATTGAGATGGGGAGAAAGAGAAAAAGAAAGAACACAAAGAGGGAGAGACCACACTTTACGTGGCTCAGGGGTCAGGAAAAATACCATATTTGAGGCTGTGAGAGATTTGTATCAATGAATGAGAAGATTGCTTTTGTTTTCAGGCCTTACCGACTGACTGATAAGAAAAAACATTATATTCTAAAGAAGGAATATATAGGAAAAAAATGCATAGAGGTGTTGTCTGGAGAAATGGAGGGAAATAATGCCATTGTTTTTTAAATTTAGGAACAGAGGAGGTATTGAAGGATTTATTGTTTTAATATGTAATTTTCTGCCTTGGAGTCATGTTCATGCAACACTTCTGCTAGAAGATAAATGAGTTCTCAAAGTGAAACCAATGCATATACTTTTGAACATGTTAGATTTTTTTAATAATAAAAATTTTATGAGGTAGGATTGAGAGCAAAAGATTAATCCTTCAAGTGGCAAATGCATATCTATAACTCCTAAATTTCAATGACATCTTTTGATTCTAGATTGTAAAGAACAACACATTTTTTATAATTTCTGTTAAAATCAACCTTATTGTGTGCTCGCTTTTGAACCGTTCTTGGGTGTATGCATGTGTTCATTATGGTGCCAGGGGAGGGTTTTCTCCTCCTTTTGCTCTTCTTTGCCTGTAAATAGAAATTCCTCTCAATTATTTTACCTCTCCAGCAGATATTGTGTTGGATCTTTCTCTCTTCTTGCTATAAATCACTCACTATTTTTTGCAGCAAGGGCAAAGGTGTCGATATATATGAAAGCTAGATATTTGTTGGTTATACTACTGGCCATAGTTAAAGGTAGCGTATGTTCCTGCCTTTGGCTTTCTCTAAATGAGTCTACCCACAAGCTGAACACATTTCCCAATCTACTCCTGCTATGGAGTAATAAACTTCCTGCAGTCTTCTTGATGCTCCATCCATAATGGGACTCAATTTACAGGAGAGGCAGTAAGAATCCCTACTCTTATTTCTTGTCAAGGCTGCATTTTCTAATTGAGATATATAAAAAATAAATTGGATTTTCTATTTTTATCCTTACTCAGTCCCTGTGTGATAAATGTTCCATAAGCTTGTAGGTAGGGAAGAGAGATTATCACATTTCTCCAAGCTTCAACAGTTTTTATCTTTAATCTGATAGGCATAAGAACACCATGTTATATGTAGCACAACGCATATTAAAGCATGTTAAAGCTGAAAAAGAAATAGGAGCACACAATCAGAGCCATGGTTCACGGCTAGAGAACTTAAGCCTGGAAATGTAAAATGACTTGCCAATGGTCATAGATCTACTTAGGGGAAGAACTGGTATCAGAGCATGTATCTATTGATATTCATCTCATGATATTTTTTTCACATGATCTGACTTCCTTTCATTAAATGTTTACTTAAAAATAAATTAATATGGCATGAAATTATAGCAACATAGCATCAGCAGATTTAAAGGATACCACAATATGAACCCACAGATCTTAAGAGGATAGAACATCTTAGCAATTCTTTCAGATAACATTTTCTGATGTTGAATTTCAGCAATATTATACTTCATGCCTATAAGTTTGAGTGTGTTAGTGATAAAGGGAAGTAATGTAGATTTACAAGACAGGATAAAAATGGTTCACCAAGAACACAACAGTACTTTGTTGTTGTTGGAGGTATGTGTGCAAACAAATCAGTACACTGCCTATAATGTGGCCCCTACTACAGTAGAGTTTGGGGACAGCTTCAGGCCAATGCAAGTGAGTAGGCAGTGGGATGTCTCTAAAAAATCTGAGAAGGCATTGTAGAGCACCGAGCAGAGCTGTAAAGGTTGAGAGATGACTAAGGATATTCTTGGTGGTTGATATAGAAAGAAACAGAAGAACAAGAGTGGAAAGAAAGTGGGAAGAGTGAAAGGCAAGGAATCCTGTGTGCAGAGGAATGCAGGGGAACATAAGGGCTAGGAGAGCCTGGGGCTGCCCCGTGGGGGTGATAGGAGGGGATGACTATTGCTAGATTCAGACATAAGCATCACCTTAGAAAGGCTGATTCTTATTTAAGAGTCATCAACAGTTCCAAAGGTTATACTAGAACTTGGATAAAAACAGGACATCTTAAAGCACAGTTCCGATGTCACACCCTGGCTTTAATATGTATGGTAGCCCTCCCATCTCTCCTGGATAAAGCCCAGCTTCCTAGGCCTATCTATTTTTAAACCTACTCAATTTTCCAGTAATATATATGATTCTAGTCTAATGAAAATTTTTCTTTATCCTATATATTCTCTTTTCCCTTTCAGTTGACACCCTCCAACACTTTGGTCATAGTTTTCTGAAACATTTTCTGCTTGTCTTTCTCCCATTTTCACAAGATTCAATCCAATTGATATTTACCCCATAGTTCAAATGTCATGAGACCTTTCTTTTTCTTTCTTTTTTTTTTTTTTTTTGAGACGGAGTTTCGCTCTTGTTACCCAGGCTGGAGTGCAATGGCGCGATCTCGGCTCACCGCAACCTCCGTCTCTTGGGTTCAGGCAATTCTCCTGCCTCAGCCTCCTGAGTATCTGAGATTATAGGCATGCGCCACCATGACCAGCTAATTTTTTTGTATCTTTAGTAGTTGCGGGATTTCACCATTTCGACCAGGATGGTCTCGATTTCTTGACCTCGTGATCCACCCGCCTCAGCCTCCCAAAGTGCTGGGATTATAGGCGTGAGCCACTGCGCCCGGTCTATGTCATGAGACCTTTCTACTATACACTGACATTTTCCTTTTTCTGGGCTTCTCTAAAAACTAGCTGTAACTTCCTTTTACCTAGGTGTATACCTTATTCAAGATGATGTTAGAGAAGGAGAAAGCGTGTGTGTGTGTGTGTGTGTGTGTGTGTGTGTCCGTCTGTCTGTCTATGTGTGTGTATGTAGACTTGTTTCTCCATCTAGGCTCTTTAATCCTTGAAGAAAGGATTCACGTAGGTCTCTAGTCTATAACCTCCACAGCAGTTAAGAGACAGATTGGCAGACTCTCGCCTACTGAATTATGATTTGTCTTCCTACAAGCAAGAGAGCTTTTAAGCCCATTTCATAAGAATAAAAGCACAATTTCAAATTAAGCGTCTGGAAGGTGAGCATAATATCTGTACTTTTTTCCTAGAAACAAATAAAAATGAGACAAATAAATGTTTTTCTCTTAGTAAATGTGATACAACAACTAATATTAAAATACTCCCTTGCCATTCTGAAAAGCAGTAAAGTTACACATATGACGTCATTTGGATTTCCACAATGACCCTGATAAATGAGAGTTACTGTTGTGATTTTCAGAGCATTTTAACTGGGTTAAATCGTTTGTTCAAAGATAGATCTATTTCTTTTTTTTGGAGGGGTCAGGATTCAAACTCAATTTTTCTGAATCCATACGCTAAACCAAACTGCCTACCCTAAAAGATAAAACTATTTTACCAAAACACTTGAGGCTTTTTTTGCTTTTTTTTATTTGATGTAACAGCAACTAGGTAAGCTCAGGATTACAGACAATCCCCAACTTATAGTGGCTCAAATTACAATTTTTCAACTTTATAATAATGTAAAAATAATGCGCATTTGCTAGAAACTATACTTCAAGTATCTTTAAAACCATTCTGTTTTCACTTTTAGTATTTAATAAATTACATATGATATTCACAATGTACTATAATATAGGCTTTGTCTTAGATTGTTTTCCCCAACTGTAGGCTAATAAAAGTCTTCTGAGAATATTTAAGGTAGACAAGGCCTTGATGATCAGGAGGTTAAGTGTATTAAATGCATTTTCAATGTATAATACGTTTAACTTAAAATAAGTTTATTGGGCTGTAATGTCATCATAAGTCACGGAGCATCCTCATACATTTTCCTATTTTTCAAGAGGAGTCTGAGACTTAATAATATCTGACTTCTCATGAGGGTTTGTTCTGTATCATTTTTTAAGCATTGCTCATAGGTACTGTTACTATCCCCATTTTATACATGAAAATGTTGAGACACAGAGAAGCCAAATAACTTTCGCATAGCTTCAAAGCTAATAAATACCAGATTTGGGAATCCAATCAAATTTTCTGACTCTAAACCTATACTAATTTCATAATACTATACTGCCTGAAACAAAAGATAAAGAGAGCACAGAAAAAGAAAAGGAGGAAGAAAGAATGAAAGAAAGAAAAGAAAGAAGGAAGGAAGGAAGGAAGGAAGAGAGAGAGAAGGATGGAAGGAAGGAAGAGAGAGAGAGAGAAGGAAGGAAGAAAGGAAGAGAGAGAAGGAAGGAAGGAAGGAAGGAAGGAAGGAAGGAAGGAAGGAAGGAAGGAAGGAAGGAAGGAAGAAAAGGGAAGGGAGGGGAAGAAAGGATGATGAGAACCATGTATAAAACATAGGCAGGACACTTACTACAAATATTAAATTCTTCTCAAATTTCTAAGATCTAAAGCTTCTCAATGACTAAATATTTTACTGGAGGTAACATATGTACTGAGAGAGCCTTATAAATTTTTTTTAGGACACAGGAGAACTATTTAGAACAACGCTTAGTAGACAGAACATTTATGACTTCCCTATCTTGAAAAAAAAAATGATTCTTTGGAAACAGCAACTGAAACGTCAGTGCCAACATCAAGGTTACAAATTCTCCCCTGTGTAGATTCTTGTATTATTTCTATTTCATTTTTCTTCTTGGGATCTGTAGGGTTATTCACAATGTCATTACCTTTCAATAGCAAACTGTACAGTTATACAAATACTTTAGTAAATGTCTTTCGGGATCATGTAATTTCTTTAGGGAGTATGTGGGGAAACCCTCTGTCTATTTGATTTACAAAATGCAGATGGTTAGTAACTCTTGAATTGTTATTGATGCCTTCTAACATCTTTCTCAGCACCCTTAAAGAGAGTGGCATAATTCTTTAAGACATAATATTACACTTAGGAATTGCTCTAAAAGATCATCAATCTTTTGTGCTTGACTCTAAGCACTCAGCTAGTGTTAAATAAACCATGACAAGAAATGAAATTCTAAATACTTTGAGTGATTTCTGCAAAATGCTCTCCATTTGCCAATTATGTCCTACCATATTTCATTTTATCAGTTATTCATTATTCTTGGCTAAAAATACAGTTATGACAAATAGTGTATCTCAGAGGAAGTTTCATAATTTTCCAGAGAAATACGATCAACATGTTTCAGCCAAGTCATTGCTGATATTTTGCACTTGGTGAAAGTAATATTGTGAATAATGATGATGGTGATTTTATTCGTAGCTGTTGGTGAATTTGGCTTTTAGGAATATAAATATTACTAAAAGGAATATAAAAACCAAATGGCACAGTTATCAAAAAAGATGTCTGCTTAATATAGAATGGACTTTCACCAAGAAGAAAGGCAATCAGTGAAGAAAAATTCTGTCCTTTTTACATAATTTGGAATAAAAAAATAATAAATTCAATAAGCAAGAAAGGGAACTCCACTCTCCGCCTCCCACATTCCAGGAATAGAAAGACAAACATCGAAGCTTTAAACTTTAAATCATCCACTTTTTCTTAGAAAGAAATATTGTGACCTATAGAGAGGAAATGGAATTGCTTATCAGATATTCTGATCTTGGGTCTGGGATACTGTGAAGCTTAAGAAAAATCACTTAACTTCCCTGAGCCTCAATTTTTTCACCACTGTAAGTGTTTCTAAGCAGTACTTCAAGTATCAAATAAAATAATAGGCTTAAAAATTTAGATATAAAGAGTGGCCAGGCGCAGTGACTCACGCCTGTAATCCCAGCACTTTGGGAGGTGGAGGCGGACAGATCCCAACGTCAGGAGTTCAAGACTAGCCTGGCCAATATGGTGAAAACCTGTCTCTACTAAAATACAAAAATTACCCTGGGCATGCTGGCATGCGCCTGTAGTTTCAGTTACTAGGGAGCCTGAGACAGAAGAATCGCTTGAACCTGGGAGGTGAAGGTTGCAGTGAGCTGAGATTGTACCACTGCACTCCAGCCTGGGCGACAGAGTGAGGATCCATCTCAGAAATATAAATAAATAAAATAAATATAAAGCGCTTTGAAATCTAAAAAAATCGCTCTTATAATGGTATATTCCCTAGATACAAAGTATTTTCATAGTATTAAAACAAGATTAAAATTAAAATCCTGTATTATTAATGTCTACAAGCTGTGAAACTATACAAACACAAATGTACTAAGAGATTATACATTAAAACATAAATATGAATCAATATATTTATGAAATTAATTAACAATAATTTATATATCATCATACATCACCATTATGAACAATACACTGTAACTAACAATAACGGTTTGAGGTATTTGACAACATAATAAAATTTGTCTATCCCTCTTTGAACCTGCTGTGTTTCTTTGACACTTCCAGCATTTTTTTTTTGGCATTCAAACCTATACACCTTTTAAAGTCAAAGATTCACTGTATCTCCTAGCTATTGACACATCCACGTTTATGGGATCCTAGTTCCTTTGTTATTTTTTCAGAGAAGTAGGAGGGCTTTTTGATTAAAATCTAAACTTTTGAAGCTTGCCGAAAAGGGGCATAGGTTCAAATAGTGGTGGTGAGGGTGGAAATATGTTACAAAAAAGAGAATACAGTCAAATGTCATATGCTGGGGCATGCTGCAGGACCAGTCAGGCCAAAATGAGGGATCTGAGTCTAAGACTAAGGGGGTTAATGGTGGGATGAGAATGTGGTAACACCAGAGTGAGAAGATACTGCATGCTACTTTAAGAAATGCTCAATATCCTCCTGAGTAATAGGAACATTTTAGAGCAAGGTAGTGAAATGACCAGGACCTTATTTGAGAAAACTAGCTCAGGCTTCGGGTACAGGTTAGAATACAACAGGAATAGAGGCAAGCGAACTCATGAAAAAAGCTACGTAAGAAAGCGTGTGGTTCTGTATTACCTTCCTTTGCTTTGTACTGGTTTTCCTTTCCTAAGTGTTGTAGCAAAGAAATACATCCTCTTGGATCCTGCTCTCCCATTCTGAAATTCTTATATTCACCATAATATGGTCTAAAAAAAAGATAGTAAATTTTATGATGTAATACAACTATGTGCAAATCCCAGCTCTCCAAAATTCTAGCTGTGCACACCTAGAGGTTTTTGACTTTTTTGAGTCTTTCTTAACTGTAAAAAGGGAATAATGGCAGCTACCTTGCAGGCAAAATATGAAACTTACATGACATTTAGTAGGCCCTTAGAAAATTCTGGTTGCTATCATCTTTATTTGTGCACTTCAATCTAGTTTGGCCTCTTTTTCCTATAGTTGAACAAATAGGTTTATTGAGGGAAAGTGACTCTCCAAATTGCCTTAGGAAGATAAAGGAGTGGTATTCATGGTTCCTGACCATTATGCTGAGGCCTGCATCTTCACTGTTTCATATGTTTTCCTTTCTTCTCAATGTGCTGATATGCAAATACTCAGGTAAGCCAGTCTCTGGTGCTTCTCTTCTGCTAGTGCTTTCAGCAAAGCCTCCAGGTCACGTAGCTTTACTCTTGCCATCACCAGAAGCTGTGTGTGCCATGCTTATGTGTGAAAGATATGTCTGCACTTTGTTGGCATCAGGCTACATATTAAACCTTATCTTCTATTTTGCTGACTTAACTGCAAAGGGAAACTACATTTGCATATTATTTCTAAGTATTTATAGATATAATTTTTAATACATACTATCTTGTCATGTATATTCTTCATTCTAACATTGGCCATTTGGATTTTTATTTACTATTTAATTTTAGAAAAAACATAGT
Source organism: Leontopithecus rosalia (assembly GCA_028533165.1). NCBI lineage: Eukaryota > Metazoa > Chordata > Mammalia > Primates > Cebidae > Leontopithecus > Leontopithecus rosalia. Next base: position 10,255,368 of record CM052650.1, read on the forward strand.
AATAGTCATCCTTGGGTATAAAGAAATATTGAGTATAGACAAATTTTCTTAATTTCAATTTCCTAAATGATGATGGTAATAATAAAATTTGCCATCATTTTGGTTTTTATTGTGTGTGTGTGTGACAATGCAAGCATAGTAAAAATCAACATCCCTTTTGTTTTTTCTTTTTCTTTTTTTTTTTTTTTGAGACGGAGTTTCGCTCTGGTTACCCAGGCTGGGGTGCAATAGCACAACCTCGGCTCACCGCAACCTCCACCTCCTGGGTTCAGGCAATCTCCTGCCTCAGCCTCCTGAGTAGCTGGGATTACAGGCACGTGCCCAGCTAATTTTTTGTATTTTTAGTAGAGACGGGGTTTCACCATGTTGACCAGGATGGTCTTGATCTCTTGACCTCGTGATCCACCCGCCTCAGCCTCCCAAAGTGCTGGGATTACAGGCTTGAGCCATCGTGCCCGGCCTCCATTTTGGTTTTTAAATTCTAAGTTTGCACTGAGCGTTTCACATGCTCAGTGAATACAAACAGAATACACACCCACTCACTGAATATGCATGAGAATCCTGCCAGACTGCACCATTGTTCTTCCCATTTTTAATAGTTTAGAAAAGTGATGCTGAAAGACACTAAGTGCCTTGTCAAGGTCACTCAGCTAGTAAGTGGAAGTACAAGAATGAGGGCCAGGTCTGCCAGAGTTCAGCGTCTATGAACACACCTTATTAGATCAGTGCGGACTGCATATGTTTTAAAAGACATGAAAATATAAAAGGTTTATAAAATCTAAAAAATCATAACAAAACACAAAAAGAAGTGAACGAATTATCTGAAATGTACTCTTGCTGTCCTCATGTTCTCAATGGGATTTCCTCCCAGAACTCCTGCAAAGTGGGAAGTACCTTTTAGGTTTGATTTTTAACTGGAAGAGCCTAATGATGAGGATATGAGAATCTAACAGACCCTTATTGTGAGATTCTTGGAGATGTAAGAATGCTGCCACCTCCCTAGTAATTGTTAAATGTTTAAACAAACCACTGTATGGGTGTTACTAGCAAGGGAGAGAGTTCTAAGAATCTCTAAGTATTCTGAGGACAAAAACTGATTTTTTTTAAAAAAAACAACAATTTAAAGATGACAAAATAAACAACAGAGATAAAACCAATTATCACACACACACACACACACACACACACACACACACACAACCATTGGTATCTGGTCAGCAAAGCCCATATCCAGGCCTTCAAAAGACAAAACCCCTTGCCATTTAGAGGAAGATACAGGAGTCACACTAACACAGCAACAGTGAATGATAGAATAAAATACAGAATTAAGTATTGACGGTAAACCATGGGCTGTTCTTTAAGCTAAGGATTGGGTCATCAATGGAATCTCAAGAGTAGGAAAGAGTTATAGAAGAAGCACAGATTACTCATGCAATTCAGTAGGATTTAGGTTCAGGAAAGGTAATTTGGGTTACTTTTCCAACCCACTCTCTGGGCTACATCAAACTGCTCCGACTCTGTAACTTGACAATGTGAAAGGAAAAGAAATCTCAGAACCCCAAAATCATTAAGCCAGAGGGAAAACTCAACCTGAGAACTGCCTGGGCAAACCTGCCTCCCATTCTATTCCTAAATAAGAAAGCTAAAAAATTTAAAACAAACAAACAAAAAAAAAAACCTACATACTTTTCTTACAATTTGCTCACAAGGAAATTCCTTGTGGACAAATGACTGACAGAACTCAAAGTCATCCCTCCGTGCAAGTGAAACAACTCAGATCTGATTGCTTCCTTTACTGTATCATTTCACTAAGCTAGACTAAGGCACAAGTGACTATTCCTGTAATTTTGTATTCTGTTAAAGATTAACCAGAAACTCAAAAGAATGAAACCATTTTTCTTTTTTCTACCTATGATTTGGAATCTTCAACTTGTCCCTCCTTTCCAGATAGAACCAATGTACATCTTAAATACATTAATTGATGTCTCATGTCTCCCTAAAATGTGTATAAACCAAACTGAGCCTTGACCACCATAACCTTGGCAAAACAAAATTTCTAAATTGACTGAGATCTGTCTCAGACATTTTGGGTTCACAAATTGGTGAAGAATGGAACAAACTCTGAGTGGAGGTGGCCCTAACCTTTGACAAATCGCCTATCGTACTTGGCAGCAGTTTGAGATATCTTCATGGCTTAAATCAATAAGACAAATTGCTGAAGGTTGGGAACTCCCCTTTCTCCACATAATCTCTAATCTCCCAAAATTTAGGTTGAGATCTAAAGTTTGTTTTGCTGTACAACTGCTTTTCTAAAGTTTTGCTTGCTTCCAACAGCAAAAACAAGTTTTTCCTGCTTCCATAATGGTGGAAGACAGGTAACTCTTTTGTGGAGTTTGAGTTCACTTTCAACAGGGAAGGCAAATTTGAGTTTCTTCCTCCTTCTGAGACAGCCAGTTGGGAAAGAGTCCCTGGAGAAACTCCAACCAGCGTGACAACTGGGATGGAGCCTCAGGAAGTTCACTCCATTTGCAGTGGGGAGGAGCCTTGCCCCTCCTCTTCCTTTGTGGAACCTGGGATTCAAGTTGTGGGTCGGATTCTGTCAGTCATTTATTCACAAGGACTCTGGCCTTGCAAAAGTCCCTGTTTCCCACTTTTTATCTCCTTTTACTCAATAAAACCCTGCTTTATTCGCCCTTTAAACCATCTGTGAGCCTAAATTTCCATGGCTGTGGGACAGACAAGAACTCAGTCTTTAGCTGAACTAAGGAAAAGTCCTGCAATATTTTTGGCATGCAACGTGGGGGCTCAAGAAGTGGTGAGTGACATGGGAACTCAATACCTATCACTGTTGCTTCTAAGCCTTTTCATCCTCAGATTTTTTAGGGTGGGGGGATACCTTGCAACCACTCCAATCACTCCTGGGCTTTTTGAACTGTTTACTTTCTTTCCTTTTCTCCACCATGTCAGCAGATAACTTAAAGTTTTTTTTTTTCTTTTAGGAGAGGACTTACTAGAAAACCTCCCCTCTACAACTATCACTGTTAAGACTTTCTCAAAAGTTTTGGTTGTGGAATCAAGCCTGCATCTTATTTTCCAACTTGAGAGCATAGCTGGTAACTGATTGGCAAGGTTTTGTTTAGCAATACTGCCGTAGGGGGTGAGGCCTCTTGGGTTTGGTATCTGCATGTTTTTCTAGCCCTGTCTCTTCAAAGACCCAGCCCAGCAACTAGGTTTTTTTTTTCCTGTCTATGTATGCACTGTGTGTGATGTCTGTAAAAAGAGGTCTAATAATTTAGCCTAAAGAAAAGCAAGGGCTTGGATCTAACGTTTTTTTAAAGGAAGTTAAAAGGTGTGGTGCCTTTCAGTTAACTTGACTTTAGTCTTTAAGAAAAAAAAAATCCAAAAAAAAAAAAACAGCCCTAAAGACTATTGGTAAAATGCAGGTCAGAGGCAAGAATTGCTAAGAGTTTTGAGGTAACAAACTGATATTTGAGATTTGAGAACTGTCTGTCTTATCTTCTTCACAATTGGTAGGGCTTGGAGACATACGGAACTAATCACACTCCTTAACTAAAAAGGAAAAACTTAGCTGCAGTTAGCACAAAAATTAAAGAAATTGACCAGGTTTTAAGTTAAAGGTAAGAATTGGTAGTAGTTAATTAAAACTACTAGAAATAGATTTATATGCAAGATGTATAAGAACAGTAAATTGTGTTTTTTAGTAAAAGGTTATAAAAAGGCATGGAGATTTAAACTTTTGCCTAGGTAGGGTTAAATGATTGTTTTGAGTTAGATTAGGAAAAAGCTGAAGGTTCAAAGAAGTAGTGTAGGAATTGTGAACATTAATCTTGCAGAAGAGGTTCTCTGTGTGAACATATTGACTAAATTCAAAAAAAGGGTATTATATGGTTTTTCTGTAAATTGAGCATTGAAATAAAAGCATAACAAGGTTTTCCTAAGGTACCAAACTGCTCTTTCATAATCTGTAAAGGCCTTATAAAATGTTCTTGATTTTTAACATTTCTGAGTTACCGTTTGGCAAAGTAAATAACTTCTGGTAATCTGGAATTGTATTTCATGTTTTAAAACTTTAGATGTTAAAGTTTTAAAACTTTAACATCTAACAGCCTTCCCCAAATCAAACTTCAGTTTCAAAATTGTCTTCTCTGGCACCTGGCTTTTCAAATACTTCAGAGGGCCCCTGAAGTGTCCAGAAAACAGAGATAAACAGGATTAGTAGACATGTTTTGGTACATGAAATTGCCAAAATAATGCTCAATCTTCTTTAGGATATATCTTGGTGAATAATACTAATATGTGTCCCCAAATTGTATAGCATTTCCAAAGGTCTAATGTGTGATTATATGCTTTCAATCATAATTAAAGTTTTTGTGTTAAATTATTGGAAATCACAGAGGTAACCAAATTTCTTTGTCTGTGGTGTTTCTAACTGTCACTACCTTGGACGTTTTGCTATTCACAGACAATTGCTGTCTTCTTTTAACCCTTTTCAAAGATGGCTTATAATGAGCTTAGAACTTTAACATGTATTCTCAAATACAGGCTTCTGATAACTCTAGAAATTGTGACACTGGAATAAAGGAAAATATATAGGACTCATGAAGAGCTAAAGTATTCATGAATATCAAACAAAACAAGAGTTAACTAAATGGACTGAACTCAGGAAGCTGAAGCAATTTTTTTACTTTTGGTTGGAATATTGCTGATTCTTGTTTTGTTTTTCAAAGTTGATGAAATTTATTTTGAACTATTTAGGGCCTTTAATAATAAAGTAAGGTATACAATCCTGTGATCGAAATTTGGAGCATATTTGTTTCTCTATGCCTGGTTCCTTTAGAATTTGGAAACTCTCTGTGAGTATTCTTAACTTATTACAATATTGTTTGCATCAGTGCAAGAATAATCCATTTTTCTTTTGCAACATGACAAAATTGGTAAAAATGGTTATTTTACCAAGACTGACTGGAAGATCATGCTTCCCTTTAAGGAATCAAGCTCAACTTGCAGAGCCAATAAAGAATGGAGAAACTGGCCTCATACCCTAGCCTTCACAGTCCCTGTACAGGTTCTCTGACCTGTGGTTACTAAAGAATGTCACTTTATAACAGATCTAGAAACTCCAAGTTTATCTTCGGACCCTCAGAGGAGATAATCACCTAATTCAGAGTTGTTGGAGGATAAAATTCCATGGTTGGGCTTGGCTCTAAAAGGTCTTATCTGAGATTTCTTGGGAAACAAAATTCCATCCAAGTCAGTCCAAAAGGCCTATGCAGAAATATTTACTCTTGTTGCACTTTACACAAATAATCAGGCCAAGTATAAAACTAAAGTCTGTTTTTCAAACCACTCAGTCCTATGATGATTTGTTTTTTAACAAATATAAAGACTGGAGAGAGAGAAATGATGTTTAAAAACTTATTATTTATTTGTCATTAAATTCTAAACTACTAGTTGTTTCTAAGTTTTTGCCTACATTTTAGACTAATCCTGCTTGTTCCTGTGAACCTATCAGCAATCTCCAGCTGCAGCTCAGAAATAAGACAAATGGGTAACATAAAAATATGGATCGATATTCTAATTCTGAGCAATTTTCCTGCAAATCCCTCCAAGTGATAGAATAAATAGGACAGAAATAGTATGCCCATCACTTGGAGATTTCCTTTTAGGGAAAGTAAGACCAAGGGTACTAATAAAAGCCAAGCGCCATGCACCAAAAATCCTCAAGCATAACTATAGCTACCAATTATCTGGGTGTGTCACACCAATTATCTATGTGTGACGTACTTTTTTCTTCCTTGTTGGAGGAGGACTGAGGACTTAGATCCACAATTTCACCTTAGCATTTGGCTTATGATAAGGAGTCCATGCAATGACCCCCCACTCTCCCTAAGACATTTTTTTGCCCCAGACTCAATTCTAAGTTTCCAGTCAAAGCCCTTGGATCAGAGGCAAATAACAACAGAGGTTAAAAGGCACAGTGCAGGTGAGTGTGGCTGATTCCTGCTGATTAAGCCAATCCCAAGCTTCCTCTTTCATGGATAAAGGCCACATTAACATCCAAGGCATAAATAAGGTCTAGGGAACTCCAAGGCTACTGACACAGTAGGTGAGAAAGAGAAATAGATGAGAGAAGAAAATTCCTATGGTCTAGACTCCCTGCTTCATGGGTGCAAGCTGCTTTGGTATTCATGGTGGCACCTGCCAAGGTCAGTGGAACTCAGGGATGCAAGACAGAAGACAGAAAGAGAATGCTCTTCCCTCTCTTTCTCACTTACCCTGGGTATCTGCTAGGAGGACAAGGGAATCAGGGACACCTGATCCCCTCTTTCTGGATGAGTAGCCATTCATCTTCAGCCTGTACCCCTTTCAAATTTATCCTGAATCCCTGGGCTCCTTTAAAAGGTGCTTTTTTATTTCGTGTCTTCTCCTCTGCCCTCTCTTCATTGATAGGTAATTGTGTCTTCATACTACAAGACACTCCCCTCAGATGCATCCTCCAAACTGGAGAGCCTTTCTCAAACCATAAACTTGTTGGAATAGAATTGGACTCATGGGAAGGGAACCCAGAAGCCCAACATGCTGGCAGAAGGTAAAGTCTTTTTACCAGTTGGGCTTTTGGACTCCCTCTCCTTGTGCAAACTGGTAAAGGCCTTGTAATGTTTGAGCTATCCTTACCCTTCTCCTTGCTTTATTTTGATACATATTTTCTAGTAACCTGGTTTTTCTGTTCTTCCTTTCAGGCCATCACACTCCAAACAGTCATGCAACTGGAGTCTCTGATGATGTCCCCTTCTGCTGGGGACACTTAGAAAGTTCTCTGAGGAGCTCTGACTGCCATTTTCCCAAAACAGTGTCCTCTGTCAACAGGAAGCAGATTAAGATTGGTCTTCATTCTTATCCTTAATCTAATGGCAGTTAATGTACTTCTTTGGATGTGGGGAGGAGTCAGCCAGGTGGGAGAGGGCCCCTGTGGAAACTCCAGTCAGCCTTCCCACTAGGGTGGCACCTCAGGAAGGTCATGCTGTTTGCAGTGGGGAGGATCCTGGCCCCTCTTCTTCCCGTGTGCAACTTGAGATTCAAACTGTGGGTGGGAAGCACTCTAGCGGGGGCCTCTGGCCTTGTGAGTGTCTGTTCTCCATCTTTTTCCATTTTTACCCAACAACACCCTGCATGATTCACCCTTTAAACCATTCATAAGCCTAAATTTTCATGGCTGTGGGATGGACAAGAATCCTGTCTTTAGCTGAACTATGGAAAAGTCCTGCAACACTTCTAGGATGATAGAAAGCAGTCTTTAGCTTGAGACCCATTTCTAAATAAGTAGAAGGAATGGGTTTTTATTTGTCTTGGAAACTCTTCTTAATGACTAAATGTTAAATTGACAACTAACTTGTCTTAATTTCACCTTGCCTTTAGAGCACTCAGTGAGTATATTGTTAGGTTTTTGTTGTTGTTGTTGTTGTTGTTGTTGTTGTTGTTCCAGTCTTTCTCCCATTGGATTTGACCAACTCTATCCCACTTGGTCAGATCTGAATGAGAATTCCAAATTATGAGGGTCAATGCTTCTGAATCAGCTAAAATTTTTCACAGCAGCAGAAAGAAAAACAAAAAAAAAAAACAACAACAAAAGAAATGTGTGTTTGGTTTCCGTGTTTGCTCCAGGTTTTATATGTCTTCCACCCTATTTCTCCTTCCCCTTCACTATCTTTGGTCCCAAGAAAAAAATATAGAGAAGACTTCTAATGACCTGAACTCCTCAAAGAACTCAAAACAAAGGTGTGTTCATTCCTTTTGGAGTGTTCTGTTTCTTTTGTGACGTTTCAAGAGTCATGATCAGACTCATGTTAGGTCTGAAGCTCTACTCTCCTGTATTGTATTAATTGACTTTAGCATTTGAGAGTACCAGAGATTACTGTACTGTGAGGGGATTTCCCTAGGTGTGTGTAACGGTAAACATGAGCTACAAAACTGAGAACAATTTATACAAAGAGGTTTTAGATGTTTTTGTTGTTGTTGTTTATTTTTCTCCTAGGAAGTTGTTGTTTAGGATCCTAATTCTAGTTAGGAGGTGCACTCTAAAGAGTCTTTATTGCCATTCCTTCAGAAATGAATCTCATTCACTTTGTCTGTGCATGTACATGTATTTTCTTATGTGTTTTTGGTCATAAGGTACCAATGTGGCTTAAAGAGTATGATAATTTTTTTTTTTGAGACAGAGTTTTGCTCATTACCCAGGCTGGAGTGCAATGGTGTGATCTTGGCTCACCGCAACCTCCGCCTCCTGGGTTCAGGCAATTCTCCTGCCTCAGCCTCCTGAGTAGCTTGGATTACAGGCATGCACCACCATGCCCAGCTAATTTTTTGTATTTTTAGTAGAGATGGGGTTTCACCATGTTGACCAGGATGGTCTTGATCTCTTGACCTCATGATCCACCTGCCTCGGTCTCCCAACGTGCTGGGGTTACAGGCTTGAGGCACTGCTCCTGGTCAAGAGTATCATAAATTAAGTAATGCTTTTCAAGTTCAAAAATGCTTTTCAAGTTCATGTGACTTAAGTAAAATCTTTAATAAGTTAGCTTTAAAATTACTGGCAAAGTAATACTAGAAATGTCCTAAAATTTTCCAACATACATTTTTGTTTGCACTTATTAATCAAGAACCTTCATACTTATCTCTACCAAATACTATAAGGTGTCAAAATTTGACATAAGGGTTATTAAAATATCAAGTCAGCCCAAAACAGAATGACATTTGCTTGTGTAATTTTTGATAAATAAAATATTAATAATGGTTTAATGAAAATAGCTAAATCTTGAATTATTTAGTAAAATAATCATATGTCAAATCTTCAGGTTCTCACTTAGGTAAACACCTGAAATTCACAAGCTCTAAGATAGTTTAAATCTTGACAAGAAAATGATTTTAAATGATGACTACTGCAGGTTTCATAAATAATCTAGGTAAACTATTAAAATAAAATAATTGAGGAAATGCAATGGAATAAGTACTTGTATATAAACTTGTCATAATTTAGAATCTACACTCATATTCAAGAAAATAATAGATATTTCATTTGTTAAATGGGTATTTTTCGATTAAAATGTATATACATGTAGGAAAACATTCTTTCTTAAAAATATGTCATCTTGTTAAATGGTGAATATTGTTTGCCTACTTCAAAGCTTGTTTAAACATTGTATACAAAACAAGGTAAAAGGAGCCAGGAAACAAGTGAGATGTAAAGAACCTTATAGGAATAAAGAAGTGGCCAGGTGAGGTGGCTCATACCTGTAATCCTAGCACTTTGAGATGCCGAGGCAGATGAATTGTCTGAGCTCAGGAGTTTGAGACCAGCCTGGGTACCACAGAGAAGCCCCATCTCTACTAAAATACAAAAAAAAAATCATCCAGTTGTGGTGGCATGCCTTTAATCCCAGCAACGTGGGAGGCTGAGGCAGGAGAATTGCTTGAACCCAGGGGTGGACATTGTAGAGAGTCAAGATTGTGCCATTGCACTCTAGCCTGGGTGACAGAGTAAGACTTCATCTCAAAAAAAAAAGTCATTTTTTGTAAGAAAGTTTAAAGAAAGATAATTTACATGAGAAATAATCTCATATGGTAAATGTTTGTTCTAGAATAAAATGACTGGTTGTTTGAGAAAAAGCGATGTTCAAGACAAACCAGAAAGTCCAAGCATGTAATAAATGATCTGTATAAATCATAATAAGAGAACTTATGGAAAAAAAAAAACTTATATGATCAAGTTGTCTATAACTAAATAGAAATTTTAATGGTCTTTCTAGAGACTGGGTTTGCTATTAAAAGAACATATATACAATAAAGAATTTGTTATAATACTAAATTTTTCTTAAGGTATTACTTTATTCTTAATAAAATTACCAGGATTTTTATAATGCAAAGTTCAAATATATCTGTTTCAGCTTCCTCTCCCCTTATAAAAAGCCTGAAATAACATGGTCAGCTCCTGTAAGTATTTTTCCCCACTTTGGGTTCAAACTGTTTGCAGTGGCTTAATGCCAAGACTCTTTTAAAGGTCTAAAGAAAGTGTTTTCTTCTAACATAATATTATTTGCTTTTGGCTTCATTTGTTCTATGAATCTGAAAATTTGCACTTATGACCCAGGAAACACTCTTTCTGTGTCTAATTCAAATATCATTTTCATAAGTTTTGATTTGCAGGTTACCTAAATAGAGCAGTAGCACTGCAGAAGGTCTTTTCTTTTGCCTTTGGGAAACTGGCCTAATAAACATATTTATGCTTTATCAAAATAATTCTTATGTTATTAGTATTAGATTTTAATTTGCTTAGGAAAAACTAAAACTGAAAATTAAAAAACTAAGGTTATTACATCTATGCAACTTTCCATTCTGCCTTTAAAGTTGTTGTGCCATTAAGTTACAGGGCTTTGCTCCTGGGTCTATGAAGAACTCCAAGTCTTGCTAAATCTTAAACATTGACAGCAGTTTAAGCCCCATCTTCATAACTGGTAGAAGATGCCAATCGAAATAAACTTTGTGAGACACAGGGCCAGAAATTAAAACTATTCAACTCCTCAAGGCAGAAGTGGGCATGTAAGTTTATAACAGCAGATTTTGAGAGATAAAATAAGTTCAATGTCTCTTCAAATTAACCATTAGTGTCAAAGGCAAGTTAAAGCAGACCAGCATATGAGCATCTGTGTCAGATTAACAAGGTATTCTGAAAGCATTAATACAATCCTTAATGTAACATTCTAAAGATTACAAAAAGGATTAAAATTGTATCATATGGTCAAGATGATTAAAATTTTATAGGCTGTTTATAAAAATTTGAACAATAAATTTAATTGGCCTCATGTTGTCTTTGTTAGGGCTTATTGTTTGAGGAATTAAGTCTCTTCTCTCAAATAATATAGTTTTTCACCTTTATTTTTTTGAAATCTTTATCACTTTAGTGAAATAAATGACTTATTTTACAATGACCTATCATCCTATTTTGTGACATCAAAGGTTTTAAAGATTTTATATTTGGCAAACTTTGAATATCAAATTCTTAGGTCCTCACCAATTTTTGATATTTTCCCCCATATCCAAAAAATACATATTTGGCTTATTTGATATATAATAAAATAATATAGACAATGTTGTCACATATGTAACAGTGTTCAACCTTCTTTGGATTATACTTATAAAAATACGTTATTAGCATGTGTTCCAGAATTGTATCATTTTCCAATGATTCTGATAAGCCATGTAATATTCCTGAGCATATGTTATTAGTGGTAATTGTGCTTATTATGTAAAATCATTGTATGCTTCAGTAGTAACCAAATTTCCTTATTAGCTGTATCTTTATGCCTGTTTTAAGACTTTTGTCATCTACAGTTGTTTTACTTTTGTCCTTTTCAAAAGATGGTTTTATAATTAGCATAGGAGTCTGGCAGGTGTTCCTGAATGCAGGTGTTTGAAAACTTTGGAGATTTTGATGCTAGAATAGAGAAAAAACTTCAGTGACTCCCATGGAAAGCTGAAATGTTCATGAATATCAAACATAACAAAAGTTAACTGCATGGACTGAACTTATAGAAGACTGAAATAATCTTTTAATGACTTTTTTCTTAAAATGTTGCTGATCTTTTGTTTTTCAGAGCCAAGGAAACTTTTCTTTAGAATTATTTACAGCTTTTAACAATTAAGTACACATATACAATCAAAATTTGAAGCATATTTCTCACTACCTGATTTCTCCAAAATTTGGAACCTAGTTGGTGTATCCTTAACTTATGATAATACAGTTATTTGCATAAATGCAATAAGAAACTGTTTACTTTTATAACAGAAAACAATTGGAGACACTAGTTATTTTACCAGTGTTTCCACTGGAATGACATGCTTTTCAGATGCATGCTCCTTAAAGGAATCAGATTAACTTATAGAGCCAAAAAAAGCACTTTGATAAAGCAGATCTCATACCTTATCTACACAGTACCTATACAGGTTCCTGACCTATGGTAAGCAAGGAATGTCACTCTCAGGCCAAGGAGCCCAAAATTTTCTTGGTACTTCAAAGTGAGGCATTCATCAAATTAATACAGGTGTTTGCAGAAACAGTTGGGCTTAAGGGATTAAAGTTGAATCTAGGATTCCTTATGGAATTATGTTCTTGCAAAGCCAATTAAAAAAAAGGAGCCAATATGGCAAATAGTTGTTATTGCTGACTTTATGCTAATACAATGGCCAAGAATAATAAGACTATAACTTATCTTGCAAGTGGATTTGTCCTATGATTTGTCTTTAGTGAAAATAGGACTGGAGAGAGAAAAAATACATGTTTCAAAATATTTGCCATAGTATACCTGTTGTTAGATTCTAGTCTTGCCTAATGTTTTTTAGTTATTATTATTTTCTACAGTTTGAACTGAATTCTATGATTTTTCCTAGCTACAAGTCTCCAATATAATGTTTCCATTTTTTTCTTCTTTTATTTCCTTTTTTACCCGTTTTCCTGACTTGAGATCACTAAAAATTAAGCTGTGCTTTCTTAAACTGTGCTAACTGTGCTTTCAGTTAGCCCTGCTAACTGAAGCTACACTACTTAAACTTTAGAAGAAAATAAAAACAACCTATTTACATACATAACCCACTCTCATCCTGCCTACTGATGTACGGACTTCAGAGTAATATGACTTATCAGTTTTCCAGTATTCTTGATTTTTTGTTTGTTGTTTTTTCTCTTCCTCCTCTAAGATATGAGACTTCACAACCTGTTAAAAATGAGCTTTCCTGATAACACAGGACTTACCTGTATTGGAATAAACCATCCTGGCCATGAGAGGTCAGACAAAATCTGACACTAGAGACTCATTTATTTCTAAAATGTTTCCCTAAAAGATTTTTAAAAGAAAAGAGGAGAAATGGGAAATGAAAATAAATCTCTGGACCCCAAAATCACTAAACCAAAGGGAAAAGTCAAGCTGGGATGTGCCTTGAGCAAATGTGATTCTCATTCTATTCTTAAATAAGATAGCTATGAAGACAAAAAAAGCTACATATCATCCTCACAATTTGCCCACAAGGAAATTCCTTGTAGCCAAGGGAGAGACAAAACTCAAAGTCTTTTTTTGGTCAAGTGAGGCAAATGTGTATCTGATTGCATCCTTTATCCTGTTGTTTCACTAAGCCAGACTAAGGCAAAAGTGACTATTCCTGTAAATTGCGTATTCAGTGAAGGGCTAATCAGAAACTCAAATGCATGCAACCATTTGTCTCTTATCTACATATAAACTGGAAGCCCTTTCCCTGATTCAAGTTGTCTTTCTAAACCAAACCAATGTATGTCTTACATGTGAGAGAACTAAACTCTATTTTTTTTTTGCCCAAATTCCTATATAAGAGCCCTCAGGAGACATGTCCTACACATCATAAATTCTCAGCAGATGGGTTTTATTTAACCCTATATATCCCAACTCTAGCATAATATTACAAAAAGAATATAAAAATATTTTGCCCTAAAACATGTTTCTTTGCCATATTTTAAAATGGCCCAGCAAAGCTCTTCTTTGTGGGGGAAATTTGCATCTGTATATTCTCACTCATAGGTGGGTGATGAACAGTGAGAACACATGGACACAGGGAAGGGAGTACTACACACTGGGGTTTATTGGGGGGAATAGGGGAGAAACAGCACATGGGGAGCTGTGTAGGGATAACATGGGGAGAAATGCCAAATGTGGGTGAAGGGGCGGAAGGCAGTAAAACACACTGCCACATGTGTACCTATGCAACTATCTTACATGTTCTGCACATGTACCCGAAGACCTAAAATGCAATAAAAAATAAAAAATTTTTACAAAAGAATATTTTTAACATAGCTAGATCTTTTTCTTCTAGACCCTCCCAATGCTAAAGAAATTAACTAAGATCTGAATAGGAGAAATTTTTCATCTATTTTCGCTAAGGGCAGCCAGTATAAGACTTCAAAAGAACTTTGATCTCCACAATCTTTATCTTAACTTGACCATTCCTTTTCTAACAATCCCATGTCTTTAGACATACTCAACCAATTGTCAACCTGAAAACATTTAAATTCACCTGTACCATGGAAGCACCTGCATTGAGTTGTTCTGCCTTTCTGGACCAAACCAATGTATTTCGTTAATGTATTTAATTGATATCTCATGCCTCTCTAAAATGTATAAAACCAAGCTGCCCCCGGACCACCTTGGGCAAATGCTCCCTCCTGAGGGCTGTGTCATGGGCCAGAGTCATTCAAATTTGGCTTAGAATAAACCTCTTCAAATATACTACAGATTTTGACTCTTTTGGTTGACACATGTATTGACTGATGTGTCATGTCTCCCTAAAATGTATATCATATTGAATGGGCAAAACCTGGAAGCATTCCCTTTGAAATCTGGCACTAGACAAGGATGCCCTCTCTCACCACTTGTATTCAATATAGTATTGGAAGTTCTAGCGAGAGCAATCAGGCAAGAAAAAGAAATAAAGCGTATTCAATTAGGAAAGGAGGAAGTCAAATTGTCTCTATTTGCAGACAACATGATTGTATATTTAGAAGACTGCATTGTCTCAGCCCAAAATCCATTAACTCAGCCCAAAATCTCCTGAAACTGGTAAGCAACTTAAGCAGATTCTCAGAATACAAAATCAATATGCAAAAATCACAAGCACTCCTACACACCAATAACAGACTTAAAGAGAGCCAAATCAAGAACCAACTGCCACTTGCAATTGTTACAAACAGAATAAAATACCTAGGAATACAACTAACAAAGAAAGCAAAGGACATCTTCAAGGAGAACTACAAACCACTGTTAAATGAAGTAAGAGAGGACACAGACAGATGGAGAAACGTTCCATGCTTATGATTAGGAAGAATCAATATCGTGCAAATGGCCATACTGCCCAAAGTAATTTACAGACTCAACGTTATCCCCATCAAGCTACCAATGACCTTCACAGAATGGGTAAAAACCACCTTAAACTTCATATGGAACTGAAAGAGAGACCACATAGTGAAGTTAATTCTAAGCAAAAAAAATAAAGCTGGAGGCATCACACTATCAGACTTCAAACTATACTACAAGGCTACAGTAATCAAAACAGCATGGTGCTGGTACCAAAACAGAGATATAGACCAATGGAACAGAACAGAGGCCTCGGAGTCAACACCAGACTTCTACAACCATCTGATCTTTGACAAACTTGACAAAAACAAGCAATGGGGAAAAAATTCCCTGTTTAATAAATGGTCTTGGGAAAACTGGCTAGCCATGTGCAGAAAGCAGAAACTGGACTCCTTTCTGACACCTTACACTAAAATTAACTCCAGATTGATTAAAGACTTAAACCTAAGACCTACACCATAAAAACCCTAGAAGAAAATCTAGGCAAAAACCATTCAGGACATAGGCATAGGCAAGGACTTCATGACCAAACACGAAAAGCATTGTCAACAAAAGCCAAAGAGACAAATGGGACCTAATCAAACTCCACAGCTTCTGCACAGCAAAAGAAACTGTCACTAGAGTGAATCGGCAACCAACAGAATGGGAAAAAATTTTTGCAATCTACCCATCTGAAAAAGGACTAATATCCAGACTCTACAAAGAACTAAAACACATTTACAAGAAAAAAACAAACAAGCCCATTCAAAAGTGGGCAAAGGATATGAACAGACACTTTACAAAAGAAGACATATATGAGGCCAACAAACATATGAAGAAATGCTCATTATAACTGGTCATTAGAGAAATGCAAATCAAAACTACATTGAGATGCCATCTCATGCCAGTTAGAATAGTAATCATTAAAAAATCTGAAGACAACAGATGCTGGAGAGGATGTGGAGAAATAGGAACACTTTTACACTGTTGGTGGGAGTGTAAACTAGTTCAACCATTGTGGAAGACAGTGTGGTGATTCCTCAAAGACCTAGAAATAGAAATTCCATTTGACCCAGCAATCCAATTACTGGGTATATATCCAAAGCATTATAAATCGTTGTACTGTGAGGACACATGCACACGAATGTTCATTGTAGCACAGTTTACAATAGCAAAGACATGGAACCAACCTAAATGCCCATTGATGCTAGAATGGAGGGGAAATGTGGCACATACACACCATGGAATACTATGCAGCCATAAAAATTGTTTGTGTCTTTTGTAGGCACATGGATGAATCTGGCAACCATCTTTCTCAGCAAACTGACACAAGAACAAAAAATCAAACACCACATGTTCTCACTCATAGGTGGGTGTTGAATAATGAGAACACATGGACACAGGGAGGAGAGCATCACACACTGGGGTCTGTCAGAGGGAAATAGGGAAGAGACAGTGGGGGGTGGGGAGTTGGGGAGAGATAGCATGGGGAAAAATGTCAGATATAGGTGATGGGGAGGAAGGCGGCAAATCACACTGCCATATGCATACCTATGCAACAATCTTGCATGTCCTTCACATGTACCCCAAAACCTAAAATGCAATTAAAAGAAAAATCAAGCTATGCCCTGGACACCTTGAGCACATGTCATCAAGATCTCATGAGGCTGCGCCACAGGCACATCCTTAACCTTGGCAAAATAGTCTTTCTAAATTGACTGAGACTAGCCTTAGCTATTTGTGGGTCACAAAGATAACACAACCAACAATTTCTCCAAATGACTACTTTCCAAACTAGTCCTCAGAACAAGAGTGTGGGGAGATCTGTGAATCATTGCTCCAATTAAAATTAAACAATGAAAATTTGTAGGATAAATTTACAGGGGTGCTGCTTACAACAGCTCCTTTTCATAGGTCACAAGTACTTTTATATAATAAAGATCTGAGCAGTAAGAAACTTCTCCTGGAACTGCTTACTTCTGTCTAATACAGTTTAATCCAAGTTTATCCTGTGAGGGCCTTTTTCACAGAATGGTTATGCACATCTAGCAGGACACTCAATTCGTCTTGTGTTTGTCTCAGAATTGCTGCCTCACCATTTAAAAAATTCATGTGAACAAAGACAAATCCAGAATATGCAGACTTAACAGAACTCACTCTTGGTTGCTGCTGAACTTAGCCAGGTTATAACCATATTGACCTGTTACTATTTCCTGTTTACATTTGCACTCATCCATTTACCTCTCTAAATCTTCTCACCTCCCAGTTCTCAGCACATAAAACTCTTTCAACCTCACAGTACTCAACATCCTTTCATTTACTTCCCCGTCCTTGCTCATGCCATTTTCTCTACCCACTTATCTGCTGTCTCGCAGCCCACGTTGCCTAAAAAAAAGTCCAGTTTGTTATTAGGATTCGGTTTCCAGGATTAGGAAAATTGGGCAACTGGCCTGGTGGGGTTCACACCTGTAATTCCAGCACTTTGGGAGGCTGAGGCAGGTAGATTGTTTGAACCACAGAGTTTGAAACCAACATGGACAGGGTAAAACTACTTCTCTGCCAAAAATATAAAAATTAGCCAGATGTGTTGGTGCTGGTCTCTAATCCCAGTTACTCAGGAAGATAAGGTGGGAGTATCCATTGAGCTTGGGATTCTGAGGCTGCAGTGAAAGCTGCCATGCAGCTCAGGAGAAATAACTAGAAGTTATGCTGGTGCTACAGATACGTCTTGTAGATAAAGATGCTCTACTGGAGCTCTCACAGGCTTCAGGAAGAGAGTCGCAGCACAGACTCTACTGATCTGCATTCGATACTTGAAATGCAGCCCCTGTCATGCCAAGAGGCTCTGGTAGAGACTCAGTGCCTGATCACAAGAAATCAACTGACTGAGAAAGCACAGCTGTTTATCATAAGCCTGGTGTTTTCAACCTAACCAAGTCATAAGTTCGGTTCAGCATACACCATCCTTCATGTAGTGGAAATGATGTATTTGAAATTGAGACTAAGCAGAAGGTCCTGATGCTTATAATACACAGCTGTCTCATGGATGCCTGTTCTTCATCTCACAACTGTGGTCTCATAAAGAATCCCCTGCAATGGCCTTATAGAAGAAATAAAACTCAGGCCTGATTCATTGAACTGACAGAAGTCAAAAATGGATTTCTGCTTTAGCATATCCCTCCCCAGCATAGCTTCAAGGACGAAGGTAAGGAGAAATCTTTCCAACGGGAGTATGTAGGTGGGTGAACAGGCAGAGCATCTGGCTGCTCAGTGTTTAAGGATGGAGGAGTGGCTTTAAGTAAGAATATATATGGGCTCTTGGCCTGTGGTGAATAGCTTGTCATTTGGTCAGGGATCTGAAAGAAGGAAGTTTGAAACATCAGAAGCTACGTGCTCTAGAAAAGAGGCGTGATCATGAATCTAAAGGAATGAGGACAAAGCATGCAAATTTTGGGTACTCATATCATTGCCAACTAGAGAATCTGCATCAGAGAAAAAAAATTGTCAATCAGTAGAAGGAGATTTCCTGCCCAGTGGATTTTAGACAACTGTCATCAACCTGAGCAATAAACCCAGGAAAGGAGTAACCATAGGGTCAGGATGGAGCATGGGCTCCCTTTTATCAAAGCTGATCCAGCAGCTGCTGCTGAATGTCAATCTGTCAGCAAAGAGCCTGGAGCCATCCCGTGGTAAGACTAACTGGACACATGGTACAAATTAATTTTATTGGATTTCTTTCACTCTGGAGGAGACTGCATTAAGTCTCTACTAGACTTAATAAATACTCCAAATATTAATTGATTCTTTCTTTTTTTTTTTTTTGAGACAGAGATTCGCTCTTGTTATTTAGGATGGAGTGCAGTGGCGTGATCTCGGCTCACTGTAATTGATTCTTTCCTTCCTGCCTGACCTTTGTTAAAATTACTATGAGTTCTTCATAAATGACTGAAATACCATGAACCACTATATATAATCCCCCCACACTCATTCTCTCAGCAATAATTTGAAACAATTGTTCTAATATCATGTTATCTACTGATTCTACCTTATATTACCATATTATTCAAAAGTAGCTCACCTAAAAGAATAATGCAGAAGGCTATTACTGTCTTGTTTAAGATGCTAGCTTTGGAATGGCATGTTGTGGAATTGGTGTGTGCTCTTCCGGGAGACAGTAGAACCACTGAAATTGTGGTTAACTTATGGTTCTGTGTCCCTATTAGGTAGAATATGTGAACCTGAACACCAAGAAGTCAAGTGAATGTGTGATTAATGCCCCACAACTTTAGGCTCTGAATGGTTAGATTACTGCATTCCAAGAGGTTGGGTGTGGGGGTGAAAGTTAAAACAGTGAAGGTTCCAGTGAACCTGAAGATACACTACCACTTGGTAATTTTAGTCATAAGGGCAGTCAAACACCAAGCAAGAGAGTTTTATTATAACAATGGGAGTGTTGGACCCTGAATCTGATGAGGATCTTGGGTGTCTGCTGTGCAATGGAAAAAGTGGGGAGTATTCCTAAACCTGAGGAAACTCACTAGGGTATCATTAGGTGCTTTGAGATAGTAGAGGCTGAGAGACAATAGTAAACAGGCAATTACAAAAAAAAACCTGACAAGGCAAATAAATAAAGGCCTTGGGTATCCAAGTCTGAGGGTTAGGCTCAACTTACCAGACCAGCAGTTTTGGGTAAATGAAGTGCCAGGCAAAAGGAGAAAACTGTAAAAGAAGACAGTGGAGGAAGATGACTTTTTAGAAGAACATATGAAATAATGCAGAGGAAAAAGAAGATAATAATTTTAATTCTGAACAAGTTGATTAGGAAAGAGTAGAAAGGCCAGTAACAGAAAAAAGAGAAAGTTCATGTTTTAAGAGGATGGGAGAATGAGAACATGAGTACAGATGGATGTAAGCCAGAATCTTGGTGGCAGGAAGATAAAATCATACTTACATTATAGGTATCATGCAACATTAGCTGTGGCCATTGGTTACCATTGTGTGTGGGCATACAGAATGCTGATGTTTTTAGTAGGGAGACAAATATGTGAAACAGTTTTCGGGGAGAGGACCAAATGAACTTATTTAGAAATCATGGTTTCTTCACCGTATATACTCACTCATAGGTGGGTGATGAACAATGAGAACACATGGACACAGGGATGGGAGTACCACAAACTGAGGTCTATTGGGGGAAATAGGGGAGGGACAGCGGGGGGGGGAGCGGGGGAGGGATGGCATGGGGAGAAATGCCAAATATGGGAGAAGGGGCAGAAGACAGCAAAACACACTGCCACGTGTGTACCTATGCAACTATCTTGCATGTTCTGCACATGTACCCCAAAACCTAAAATGCAATAAAAATAAAAATAAAAAAGAAATTATGGTTTCTTATTTAGGACAAGATGATTGTTGGAGAATGGGATACTTAACATAGATATCTTAGAGGCTGAGCAATTATAGATGAAACAAGATCCAGTGTAAGACTGTAGGAATGCACATCAGAAAATGGGAATGAGAAGAGACAAGGTCATTGGAACTGGAATGCCTAAAAAATACAGTCCAGGGTATTGGAGTCTATCATCATGGTTGTGGTTAAGACCACCAGTAATGTGAGCAGGAGTTATTGGTAGAGAAAGACAGTAAGCCAGATGCTAAAGACATCAGTGAATAATGGTTACTGACTAGGGAGAAGTTGATGACAGCAATAAAAAAAGAAGAGAAAAATGGGTGATAAAATTTAATGACAGAAACTTAAAAGGATCTGTTTTTATATAGCTAGTGAAGAAATAGTTTTGAAGTTGCAATGAGAAGTAAGCAGAAAAAATATTCCACTGCAAGAACTGACTGAGCTGAAAGAAACCCAAAAAGCAAATTTTTCTGACTCTCACTTCCCACACACACATATGGATGTGTGTGTGTGTGTGTGTGTATTCACATATATGTTACCTGTGTGATACACCATTAAATAAATATGTATACTCTCACTCAAATAGAGTTACGTAATGACAATTATTATTCTTAAAATATTTCTATGATAATATGGGATATTCATTTTCTACACCAACTACTAATAGGTATATTATTTCAATATTTATAACTAATTTATAAATTTTATATATATAATTGATATAGGCTTCCATACGCCTTTACATGGATTAGATGTGTGCATGTCTATGTATATGTTCGTTTGCTCTGCTAAGTTTTTCCCTTTCAAAATTGTGTATGGAAAGTTCAGGTAGGTGAGTTGTGACTCCATTTATTTATTTACTTTAGAAATAGACATGCAATGAATTGAACAAGACAGGTGAAAGAATGGTCTGAGAGCCTGGCGGTGAGGGAAAGGAAAGGGGGCAGAGGGGTTGGAGGGGATGCACGAGACAGTGTTGTTGACACCAATGATTGCCCACTTTATTACTCCAGCCCCAGTGTTTATCAGCCAGGCTTGGCTTCGGGAGAGTTTGTTCCTCTCCCCAAACTGATATGTGAATCTTAATTGAATTAGAACAGTCCTGATGTTTTTCTTCCATAGCCAATGACTAGTGGTCACACAATTTCAACATTCAACCCAAGGGAAAGTCCACTGAGGGCACTTTTGAGAATGATTTTTGTCTCTTCAAAAAATGTGTCTTTTAAGAGAATAGGGGGAAAGCGATGACCTCCAATTTTTGCTTCCAGGTGTGATGGCTGGAAGTATGGTAGCCACATTGGAACCAGAGTTAGATTTTGCTCCATGGGAAAAGCTACACTATAAAAAGCAAAGACAGTGTGAAAAGTAATTTTTGATATCAAGGATGAGATTTTAAATTAAAATAACACCAAAAAATATGTCTTTTATCTATCTTATTTAGCACAATAATTCCCCATTAGTATATAGTTCAACTAGTATTCTGTTAGTTGTACTTTCCCTACTGTCTAATGCCAATAGATAATCCTATTATCTTTTAGTACTGGATACAATATGTTAACCAAAATTAAAAGGCAATTATGTGGCCAGGTGTGGTGACTCATGCCTGTAATCCCAGAACTTTGGGAGGCTGAGGTGGGTGGACACGAGGTCAGGAGTTCAAGACCAGCCTGGCCAACATGGTGAAACCTCCTCTCTGCTAAAAATACAAGAATTAGCTGGGAATGGTGGTAGGTGTCTGTAATCACTGCTACTTGGGAGGCTGAGGCAGGAGAATCATTTGAACCTAAGAGGCAGAGTTTGCTGTAAGCCAAGATCGCACCATAGCACTCCAGCCTGGGTGACAAGAGCTAAACTCCATCTCAAAAAAGAAAAAGACAATTATGTTTTTAAATAAACAGACATTTTTGGTATGAATATTAGACTGGTAATAATGTTTCATTAAAACCTACCATTCTAGAGGAAATAAACTGAGGGTCTAAAGGCCACTCTCAAGTATATATAAATGTCATGGCAAAGAAATCCACATTATAATAATAAAAATAAAATATTATAGTATTATTTTAATATTATAGTGGTTATATTTTTATTCAAAATATATAGACTATATTTAATATAATGTATAATAATATAATATATAATCAAATATTATTACATAATATAATATATTATATTTAATAATAAAATAATAATGAGGGTGCCTAACATATATGTAGGATTTTTCACTCAATACATTTCTCCTTAAACCAATCTTCTACTTCCCTTTCTAGTGATCCTTCTTCTGCTCTTATAAATCTCACAGTGTAAGCAGACAGGAAGACTGATAGAGCATGCAAATTTTTGTTTCCCTTCTGTTTGACTACAAACCATTATATTTTTTTTTCAGAGCAGGTAGGAAGAGACTAAGTGTAAATAATAGCAATGGTTTCAGTCTGTGGAATGTCTGAGAATTGTGAACCTGTCTCTGTAAGAAAATGAAGGATGAAACAGTGATATAGAGAGTGAGGGCTGGGCAAAGAGTCTCATCTGTTGCCTTTTAGACAGGTAACACATCATCTCTGAATTTAGGATGACGGCTGATATGCCAGAGCATATCTACATTGACATTTCCTACAGAGTAGTAAAAAAGACAGTGGGAGAGCAGGAGTGAGAATGAGAGAACATTTTTCCATTGACTCCTACTACACGTGAAACAATATACGAAGTAATTTTTTGTGTCTCCTGTGTATGTGTTTCTGTGATTTCCTCTGTGTGTATATCTAAATTGACATTAATTATCGGTGCAATTCCTGTTAAAATCCTCTCTTAAATACTGCCTCAGGATTGCTGGCCATTACATCCACTGGCTGAGATGACCTCCTGGCACATAATAGAGCCAGAAAAGATACTTCTTAAAATAATGAGTGAGTATTAGATTTGGAAAGTGATTTAAAGGTCGTCTCAGCAATCTGTTTTACAGAGGAGAATGTAAGAGCTATATATATTATCACTCATCCAAAGTTACATAAATGGCAGCAGAGCTGGGATTCAAATGATTTTAAATTAAGAGCATAAGCCGGAAATCTGTACCTCATTCAGGTTGTTCATATGTACTAAGGCTTACCCATACTGCAAAGGTCAGCTATCCAACAATAGTCACATGAAAAATAACTTGTGCTGGATGTAAGAGACTCAAGAATCTGTAGAAAAAGGTATACTGACGGATGAGAGGTAGTCATAAAGTTTTCACAGAAAATTAGATCCTTGTGTTCGTGTCTTAGAAGGTTTAAAGTAGGTAGAGAGAATGAAGTGTTTTCCTATGCATGGGAAATAATATGGGCAAATGAACATCAGTTTGGCTGGAAAAGAGTCCACTTCCACAAAAAACTAATGCATATCTTGCCTGTGGTTTTCCTATCCTCATTTGCCCTCTGCATCTCCACCACACACAAAGATGGTTTTGGGAACTGGAAAATCTGAATTACACTTCTTGTCCTCTCATGTAGCATGGGAAAATACTGTAACTTACCTGGCCTTGGATTTCCTCCATTCGTAATTACCAATGGTACAGGTCATGCAATAGTTATATCTTCAATGTGATCCACCATATAAATAAGCGAATTCAGTTAACAGAATATAATACATGTTCGACATTACCTTCCTGTTCCTCTTCACTCTTATTTTATTCTCTGTCTCGCAGCCATTTTGGCAGACATGTTATTTCACTGAATGAGAAACTCTTTTACGATAAGAATCAAGACATGTTGATCATTGTGCTGTTAGTCATATTACTCAACATTTTTCAAAAAAATTAAATTATCCGTATGTTTTGAGGCAGCTCTGAATTTTATAGTGACTTAAAACAAGGTCATCAAAATTCCATAAGATGCTCTATAACATGTTAAAACAACTGTATCAGGATTAATGAAACAGAACAAAGGGATATATATTTATATGTAGATATACAGATATGCATTTTATGTAAACTATGTTGACATACAATGTATATTATATATAATTTATTACAAAAAGTTGTCTTGCATGATTGTGATGAGGTGTCTAGGCATGTCTGAAATCTGTAGAGTAAGCCGTCAGGAAGGCCTGTCGGGCACATCCCAGCATAAACTGAAACAGCTGTGCACAGGTGAAGTTTATTCTTCCTGAGAGTTGCTTTCATTATGTTAGGCCTTTCAGCTGATTGAATCAGGCTGACTCAGTGTATCAATGATAAGATTTCCATGAAGTTTGCTTATTATACATGGTAACCATATATACAAAAATACTTTCACAGTACAGATTGATCAGTGTCTGATTGAATACCTGGCTACTGTAGCCTAGACATGTTGACATATAAAATTGACCATCCAAATAACCCTAATAGAGGTTATCTTTATCTCTTAATAAAAGTAATTCATTTTTGTTTACTATAATTTTATAGTAAACAAAATTTTATTTTATTTATTTATTTATTTATTTATTTATTTTAAGACGGAGTTTCACTCTTGTTTACCCAGGCTGGAGTGCAATGGCGCGATCTCAGCTCACCACAACCTCCGCCTCCTGGGTTCAGGCAATTCTCCTGCCTCAGCCTCATGAGTAGCTGGGATTACAGGCATGTGCCACTATGCCCAGCTAATTTTTTTTTTTTGTATTTTTAGTAGAGACGGGTTTTGACCATGTTGACCAGGATGATCTCGATCTCTTGACCTTGTGATCCACCCGCCTCAGCCTCCCAAAGTGCTGGGATTACAGGTGTGAGCCACCGCACCTGGCATAAACAAAATTTTATAATTTTCAAAAAACACAACACATTATCTCTTTAAATGCAAAGCAAGTATTGTTATTCTCAATTTACTGAAGTGGCTACTAGGGCTAATGACTCTCAAATAGTGGCCAAAGCCCACTGTTGGTAAGAAGCTGCTCCCAGAACCCAGGTCCTTAAACATTGATCCATAAGACCACACTGTCTTTTTCATACAAAGCAGCTTCCATCTGTGGTAGCGTTCTATTTCTATTGCAGAGTACTGCTCTACCTCACTTACTCATGACCAGTTTAGATACCACATGTTGAGATGGCAGCATTATAACACATGCAAAAAAAGTCAGGATCTATGAGTCACTGGAATTTCAGGGAACAAGAAATTGTGTGGGCAAGAAATTAGCTTTTTTTTTCAGCCATTGACTTTTAAAGGTTGTTCGTTAGCAGATAACCTAGCCTATGTTAACTAATTAACTTCATTAGCAGTCTTAGGGAGTTGATTTAAAAATTGGATGAGATAAAAGATGTGAAAATGTTTAAAAAGTCTAAATATTATTGTGTTTTTAATCCTGCAGCTGTGTTTCAATTAAATCATTGGTGGTTATAAATAAGTCTGGGCATCATAGCTGACTTTACTCAGTGGATATTATTCATTCCTGCAAGAAAATTTACAAGCTGGATACATCAAATTACAATTTCAATTTTAATTTGGCAGAAAAGTCAAGCTCTCACAGCAGAAAAACACAGCTGGAACGTGATTTGCGAAAAACGAAGTAAGCTTCTTTAAACTTTCCTGGTCCTCCCTCCCTATTCTATTGTCGAAAGTGGGGTCAGACACATAATGGCCATCCACACAATTTTATTTCTAAGACTGCAGACAACTCTTTGGTTCGTGTTTGAAATATCACATTAGGATTGGTCAAATACATCGATCTGTGTGCTTGATACTACATATAGCAGGCTTGAAATAATAAAAATTGACCAGCTAAGTTACTAAGTTACTGCAAAAAAAGAAAACAAAACAAAACAGGGTTTTAGCCAAAGCTGCCTCTATTTACAGTGGATATTTGAACCACTTGTTTACACTGAGGTGATGTGGAGTGTCTCCCACCATCTCTGAAACTAGAAAAGTTTATAGGTTCTTCCACATTAAGCAGGCCAAGATGTATTTTGTTCAGAGCATATGGATTCCTAAATAATCCAAATATAAGATGTATAACTTTTAAGAGAAAAAAATCAATTGATACTTAATGATGAAAAAAGATAATAGCAAATATTAAAAACCCTCAAAATAGATTGGAATAGAGACAACATTTAAAAAATCCTATTATGCAGTGCTTAACAATGAGATAATCTTGGTATTTAACTTAAAAGTTTTGCATTTTTTGCCTGTATATTACTTGTAATTTATTGAACAATAGTATTAATGATACTAAAGTTCATACTGAGATTCCACTAAAAGTTAGAAAATGTGTATGGGAGTTACGTATATTACCCATTTAATTTTCACAATAACCACATGAGGTAAGTATATTTATTCCTATTTTACAGACAAGAAAATTGACATCCTCAATAGTTATGTGACTTGCTTTAAGATTTCCTAACTGCTAGGTGGTGGAGAAAGGCTTTGAACTAGGGACGTATTTGCCAGTTTTTTCCCATTGTCTATGAGATATCAGAATTCTAAAACTTACATGGGATCTATCGATTTCTAACTTTCAGCAGCTAATTCAAATATTTTAAAACTTTTACATAGGCCTGACTCTTTCCATATGCTGCTAGGCTGTGATCTTTGTTTTATGCAGTAAGAACAGATGACTATTATAAAATGCAACTTTAGAGGTGGTTAAGAAGACTTTCCAGGCAGGGCACAGTGGCTCACGCCTGTAATCCCAGCACTTTGGGAGGCCGAGGCGGGTGGATCACGAGGTCGAGAGATCAAGACCATCCTGGTCAACATGGTGAAACCCCGTCTCTACTTAGCTGGGCATGGTGGTGCATGCCTGTAATCCCAGCTACTCATGAGGCTGAGGCAGGAGAATTGCCTGAACCCGGGAGGTGGAGGTTGAGCCGAGATCGTGCCATTGCACTGCAGCCTTGGTAACAAAAGCGAAACTCCAACTCAAAAAAAAGAGAAGACTTTCCAAACTTTCCCACCATCCCCTTATTTAGTGATGATTTTAACTCCATCAACATTGTACATTTTCTTCTTCAGCCCAGAAACTATTAAAGTTTCAATATGTCTATTTATTTGACAAGTACCCCTCCACACAACCTGCACACAGAAATAGGAGAGGTAAAATAAGGCACAAATAACTACTCAGAGACACCATGCAGGCAGCAAAAAGAAGGACCCAGGGAGTGTCTATACAAGCAGAGGAGGCCTCCCAGAATGTTGGAAGAATGATGCTGGGAGGTGCAGCAACATCTTACCCTCTTCTTACATTTCGAATTAACCCTGAGAATCATGTACAAGTTCTAGAGAGTGTGTGTATTCACCCAGTGTCTGAGTCTAGGCTTTCAATTTTTCTTCAGTAAATACAAGATTTCAAATGGGACCTAATAATTTGCAGATATTTAAAAGAGACAGTGCAAAGCACCTTGTTTTTATTCCTATATGTTGAGGTAAAATTTAGAACATAGACAGTGAAATCATTTGGATGAAAGTTAAAACATTGATTTTGTTGATAGAATATCTGAAATAGAGTTTGTAATCTATATCAGTGTTTAAAACAGACTTTTAACTACTTTGTTGCTGGCCACCTGATTTTGGTTCCATATTCACGTGAAGAGCTTATAAAAACTGAGTTCCCAGTATCTATATTTCCACCTTTTTGTCCATGTGTACCCAATGCTTAGCTCCCACTTACAAGTAAGAACATGTAGTATTTGGTTTTCTGTTTATGTGTAGGTTCACATAGGATAATGTTACTGAGAAAGACATGATTTCATTCTTTCGTATGGCTGTATAGTATATCATGGATTATGCATACTGCATTTTCTTTAATCCACTGTTGATGAACACATGGGTTGATTCTCATTTCTGGATACATACCCAAAGGAAAATAAATTGTTTATCAAAAGTACATATTTACTTATAAGTTATGACAGTGCTATTTATGATAGCAAAAAATGGTCTGTTTTTAAAGATAGAACTAACTAGCCCTGACCCTAGTATACTTTTGATGTGAAAACAGAGGGAAACATAACAACCATGTTGTCTGAGTAGAAAAGTTCATAAGAGGCTACAGAAGGCTTGAGCTACAGAGGAGCAGCAGTTATTTTTTGAAATTACACTAATATTATAAGACACTACTTTGTAACAAGTGAGTAAAGAAGCAGGGGGAAGTATACAAGCCATTTCACGAGTCCCAAGAGTTTTGGCCCAGGGAAGACTGTGGAGAGATGACAAGAACGTTTTCTCTTAACCTAGCTCATAAATTACTTGATGTTGGCAGGGAGCAGTGGCTCACACCTGTAATCCCAGAACTTTGGGAGGCCAAGGCAGGTGGATCACAAAGATGGGAGTTCGAGACCAGTCTGACCAACATGGCGAAACTCTGTCTCTACTAGAAATACAAAAATAGCCAAGCATAGTGGCATGTGCCTGTAATCCCAGCTACTCAGGAGGCTGAGGCAGGAGAATCCCTTGAACCCAGGAGTGGGAGGTTGCAGTGAGCCAAAACTGAGCCACTGCACTCCAGCCTGGGTGACAGATAAAGACTCCATCTCAAAAAAATAAAAGTTGCTTGATGTTAACATGTCTTTCACAGAAGGAAAATATCCAGGTCCTTGAATCTCTGAATTCCCACTAATTTTTAATATCACAGATTCCAAAGAATGATATGTAGGTGTTACCCCAGGAGAAAGTATAAATTGTTTTATAATAGAGCTTTACCCAAAAGTCTTTAATTTAGCCACAAGTCTTTAGCCACAAGTCTTCTGCCACTTAATCTAGGCTTTATATGAGCCTCAATTTCTGTACCATTTCTAGTCTATGACCTCAATTGCCTGCTGACCAACTATATCAGAATCCTTTGAAATAAGCCCCAGCATCAGGATTTTAAGAAAACTCTTCTAGCCACAGTTGAGAGCCACTTTCTAGATTATGAAAGTAAAATATGAAAAGCCTGTTGTATTAGTCCATTTTCATACTGCTATGAAGAAATATCTCCCACTGGGTAATTTAAACAGAAAAAGAGGTTTAATGGGCTTACAGTTTCACATGGCTGGGAAAGCCTCACAGTCATGGCAGAAGGTGAAGGAGCAGCAAAAACACATCTTCCATGGTGGCAGGCAACAGAGCATGTGCAGGAGAACTGCTCTTTATAAAACTGTAAGATCTCATAAGACTTATTCACTATCATGAGAAGAGCATGGGAAAAACCCACCCCCATGATTCAATTACCTCCTACCTGGTCCCTCCCACAACACATGGGGATTATGGAAACTACAATTCAAGATGAGATTTGGATGGAGACAGAGCCAAACCATATCACATGTGGTTACAGATCTAAATTACACAGCCCCATTCAAGTGAAGTATCCTTGGATATGATTTTTTAGCACCTCATTCTGTCAACTCTCATTCTCCCAACTACTCTACTACTACCAATAGTAGTTGGGTTCTCATTGTTCTGAAGGCTGAGGGAAGAAGGGTGCTTCTTACTCAGTGTACAGATGGTCTAAACAGCCTCCTTTTACCTGGGCTGCCCCATCAGGGAGCTGTCCCCTGCAGGAGGCAATCGTGGACCTGGCATGGTGCACTATACCCTTGGACACTGGGGAAATGCTGAGACATTATCAAAAGGCCATAGTCCAAGAGAGACAATTCAAGGAGGAAAAGAATATGCAATTGCCAAAGAGGTCCTAAAAATACCCAATGTATTTGCTGATCAACCTGGAACTTTATTATCTAAAAACTTGGAACAAACATGTTCTTAGCAGTGGGGAGGGTAATTTGATCTCCTTCCAGCAGTGTTAAGTATCCTAGTAATAGTGGCAGTAAACATGGTTTATCCTAATTGCCACGTATGCTACAAATTTGCATTTTTACCCTTATTGTGGATTTCAAAAATGAACGTATATATGCGATTTCTTAAATTTATTTACTTGCAGCATCAATTGAGAAAAGTGATGTTCAGCTAAAATGGGCATGATAGGTAAGAAGAAAATTAAAAGTGCTTTCTGGCAAGAATTAGTTGTGTGCTATACCAATATTCTAAACTACCTAGTGAGAAAGAAAAAAATGAGAGAATATGTGTTTGTTTCAGTTTCAGATAAAAGGATTTAAGCATGAATTCAGGGAAGGAAAGGATCAGCCATGAACCCTGCTACCATGCAGCCCTTCTTTCTTGACACTCTGACTAAATCAGGGGTTGCACAGTACCCATTCTGTTGGAATACATAGTTTTTAAATAAACATTGATAGAAAACAAAAGAAAATATTAGGAAAAATATAAATTTCAAATCTCTGTTAGTTTCTAGAAGTTGGGCAAAGTGTGGGGTTGGATGAATGAAGAGAGATTGGTTAATGGTTACAAACACACAGTTAGATAGAAGGAATAAATTCTAGTGTTCAATGACACAGCAGAGTAACTGCAGTTAACGGCACTATATCATGTAATTCAAAATAGCTAAAAGATTTAAAATGTTTCCAACACAAAGAAATGCTAAATGTCCTAGGTGATTAGTATTCCAAATACCTTGATTTGCTTATTATACATTGTACACATGTATCAAAATATTACATGTGCCCCATAAATATGTATAACCATTATGTATCAACTAAAAATAAAAAAGAAAATAAAAATAATTTGATCATTATCAAATTACTATATAAAATAAAAGATTTCCATCATAGTGAAAAAGTCTGGATTCCACAAATAGTTTTTATATTATGTTGATTTTGGTTATAATATTTGAAGTCTGCCACTGTATTAGTCTGTTCTCATGCTGCTATAAAGACCTGCCCAAGACTGTGTAATTTATAAAGGAAAGAGATTTAATTGATATATTAGTCCATTTTCATGCTGCCAATAAAGACATATCCAAGACTGGGTAATTTGTATAGAAAAAAGGTTCAATGAATTCACACTTCCATATGGCTGGGAAGGCCTCACAATCATGGCAGAAGGCAAGGAGGAGCAAAGACTCATCTTACATGTATGGCAGCAGGCAAAGAGTTTGTGCAGGAAACTCCCCCTTATAAAACCATCGGATCTCCTGAGACTTATTCACCACGAGAACAGCATAGGAAAGACCTGCCCCCATGATTCCATTACCTCCCACTGGGTCTCTCCCACAACGCATAGGAATTCAAGATGAGATTTTGGTGGGAACACAACCAAATCAAGCCATATCAATGTAGTCACAGTTCTGCAAATCTCAGTTCCTGAGGCAGGGGAAGCCTCAGGAAACTTGCAATCATGGGAGATGGGGAAAGAAACACATCCCTCTTCACATGGCAGCAGCAAGGAGAAGTGCCAAGCAAAAGGGGGAAAACCCCTCATAAAACCATCAGATCTCATGAGAACTCACTATCAGGAGAACAGCATAAGGGTAGTCGTCCCCATGATTCAATTACTTCCCACCAGCTCCCTCCTATGACACATGAGAATTATGGAAACAACAATTCAAGATGAAATTTGGGTGGAGAACCAATCAAACCATATCAGTCAGCCTCTTACTATATCAGGAAAGTAGTCTCCCCTCTGGGCCTCAATTTCTTAAAATCTAAACAAAGTGTGGTCTGCTGTATAGACTTTCACTCAGTTCTAGAATCTCACTCTTTGTGAGGAAAGTCCTAAAGTTGTGAACAGCTGCTCAGAATCTAGGAAAATGCCCTGAGAAGCTGTCTCAGTGGGAGCTTGGCTAGCTGCCTCTTCCCAGTTTTCTTGGTCCTAACCTCCCGTAGGGTCCTCACCCTCACAACCCATCCCCAGCATGTTACACACAGATCTGTCAAACTGACTCTCTAGATGAACTATCAATAGAAATGTAATCGTTTTGTTTTTATTTTCCTAAAAATGCCTGTTTTCTATCACCTTGTAAACTCAGGACCAGCTGCCGGGGGTCTGGACTTGTTAGGAAATTTCCCTTTACCACATGAGTGCCAGACCCAGCAGACACAGCTTTGACATCAATTAACAGCACGACAAATCAGCAGCTGATTCTGGAAACAGCTTCCACACTGACAGTGAAGCATGGCAGTTGAGAAACTCGCCTCCGGTAACACTTTGTCATTCTTCAACATTGCTGACAGACTCATTGCTTTCCCCAGACTTACACAAACACATATGCATGCACATATTCTTACAAATAAGAATGTACATCTGAACTTACACATTCAGATATACACACAAATCAAGGGGATTGTGCATGGAGGCACCCATTTTCCTTTTGTATGGGTGTTCATGTACACACACATACATACATGCTGACCCTTAAGAACTTAAATGCATTTATATATTCACACATGCATCCTTTTACAACTCCATAGACAAATATCCTAGCATCTGTGAAAGGACACACACACATGCATGCAAATAGACCCATGTGTGCCTTTCTGATTATCCATAGGTTCATTCACGCATGGCCAAGCCAGCATTCACAAGGTCATGCATTCAGAAGACACAGAGACATAATTTCTTAGACAGATGTGATTAAGTGCATGAACCCAAACAGTGACACATGCACATAATTTTGCACAATCACACACACACACACATTCACTGCCCAACGCAAGATATTGAAGACAAGTTTCTGAAGTAAAGCTGCAAAGGGCAGCTGGTTTTGCTCTGAACAAAGACTATAAGACGGAGAGTAATTTTATCTCTTTTTGTTTTTTGCCATTCAGGCTACTTGAGTTATGTTTACATAACAATGTTTTGGAACATTTAATCAAACTAATATTTCTTTTATGTAAAATGATACTGCCTTCAATAGCTGTTAGCTGTTTTTTAGCACCATTTGCTCTGTGGAGAAGCTCTTCATGGTTGTTTAGTTTTGACATGTTGTGCCACAAGTTTCATCTATTTAGTGCATCTAGCACCTATAATCACCTCTAAAAGTTTGCAGATCACTGGCAAGGAAAGACAAAGGTCTGTTGTTCCAAATATCCACATTTTTATGCCTTTCAGATGTTTGAAAATCTAAGCATCTCTCATAAATTAACCACGTAGTTTGGGGCATGTGAGTAGAAGAAAAGGTAGAAAGAGCATGCTGTTTTTCTCATCTTAGTCAAAAATGGTTGGGGTTGGAGAACAAAAACAGAGTAACAGAGTGGCTTTAGTTATTCAGGCTAAAGCCACACTCCTGGAATCTAAGTGGGCAATAATTTCATGGACAATGGAGTGATAAGTGGAGTAAGTGAGGGAGCCTGGGCCAGAACACAAATCTCTTCACTGAGTACCTGTGGATTGGGCAAAGTACTTTAAATTCTGAAATTCAGATTCTTTCAATATAAAGTAGGGCTGATAACACCTCACTGAATTTTGTTTATCAGAGAATTGTTAGTGTAAACATTTTGGTACTCATAATCATTATACGCTTTTATCTTTCTTGTAACTATTGTCTGTAATACGATCTAGATAGTCTGCTACTCAATCAGCTATTATTAACCTATAACTAGACACACTTGGTTGGTGATCTCCTGAAGTTGATACAAAAAGGAATCATTTTATATTCATAATTGCTTCCACTAATCCTTTCAGGGAGAACCAGCAATTTTCCAGTGAAATTCCGTGAAGGTGGAGATTTTTGTCTGTTCAATTCAAGGGTTAATTCCTAGTACCTGGATAAGTATAAAATACATAGGAGGTCCTCAATAAGTATTTGCTGAATTGATGAATTATGTCCTTGAACATTTGCATTTGAATCTTCTATCCTATGCCAAAAGAAAAAAGAAAAGTGAAGAAAACTCTCTATTCTTTCTATAAAGAATCATAATCAAAGCTAGGGACGTTACTTATTCATCACTCTTTCCCCAGGGCCTAAAGTGGCGCAAAAAGAGACTGAGTATGTTTTACATAAGCCAGCAGACATCGATAGAAATTTTGTATTGAAACAACAAAAACAATACCATTAAATGTCGCTGTTAAAATAATCCAACTCAACATTTCTTTCAGAGTAGCAAAGTTCTTGTGCCTCTCTTGCCCTTACTTCTTTCCTCTCCACAGGGCTATGTCATACTCCCAGCCCTACAAAGTCCGGCACATCACCCTCTGCTTGTCCAATAATACACACTTTATCTCAGTGATTTCACATAGGCATTTTTTTTCAATTCACCATTTGCAGTAGTAACTTTCAAATTCCATCTTCAAACTCATCCTCCTCACAAGCTTCATCATGTAATATTCAATGAGTGCTAGAGTTTTCTACCAGGATAGCTTCCAAATGGCTTTTAAAATGTGCAAATCGAGCACATTGTCTTCCTTCCTAAATCTTCTCCCTCTGCTCAATTTTGTATCTGAGCAGATGCCACCAGCATTCACCTAGCAGAACATCAGCACCCTCTGCAGTCTCCTGTCTGCCCTCTCTCCTTAAATTCTGCTCTTCACCTCCCTTAAATAGTGTTGTTTCTCAAGTGCTCATGTCTGCCTTTCTTTTTCTCTTATTGTACAAATTTAAGTGTAATAAAGGTTCTAAGAGGTTGTATGATATAATGAAATGTTATAAGGATTAAATTGATCTTTAAAGATTCAATAACAGATGAGACTCATGCCTATAATCTGAGCACTTTGGAAGGTCAAGGCAGGAGGATCACTTGAGCCCAGGACTTTGAGACAAGCCTGGGCACCATGGCAAGACCCCTGGCTCTACAAACAACAATAATAAAAGTAAATACCCAAGCATGGTGGTGCATTCTTGTGGTCCCAGCTACTTGTGGGGGCTGCAATGAGAGAAGTACTTGGACACAAAAGTTCCAACCCGCAGCATACCATGATGGTTCCAATGCATACCAGGCTGGGTGACAGATTGAGACCCTGTCTCAAAGAAAAAATTTAATAACGTCTATAACCTTGAATAACAAGACATGAGAAAAAAGCTTCCCAAGTGCAGTAAAGGTCAAAAAGACACTTGTTGAAAAGATATTGGTAATGGAAAATCTATGAAACAAAGTTAGCAACAAAACAAACAAAACAAAAAACTTCCAAAAGGAGGCGCAATATATAAAGGGCAAATTCAATACTCACATATGTAGCAAGTAAAACAGGGGGTGCAGAGTGGCCAGAGGAGCAGCAACGATTTCCCCTATCCTGCTCTACAGCAGGGAGATATGGACAGGGTGGTTTCAGGAAATCTTACAGCAGTTTCTTAGAGAGATTTGATTGCTATCCATCTTTGCCTTCTGGGAAAAAGCAAAGGCTCCAACAACTTATGGAGTCTCACAATACTGCCAAATAAGCTAGCACACTCTGTAACACAAGAAAGCTTCTGCTAGTGCAGAAATCAGTCCTGGCTCCAGAATAACTCAAATCTTTTGAAAATATCTGGTTCTGTGAGAACCAGTTTCATTCAAAGATGAACCATTGTTAAAAAAGGAAGTAGCACAGGGTGGGTGCAGTGGCGCAAACCTGTTAAGTTCAACACTTTAAGAGTCCAAGGTGGGAGAGTCACTTGAGGACAGAAGTTTAGGATCAGACTGCTGGGCGATACAGTGAGACACATCTAAAAATTAGGCAGCTGTGGTGGTGTGTATCCGTGGTCCCAGCCACTCAGGTGGCTGAAGCAGGAGGATTGTTTGAGCCCAACAGTTTGAAGCTGCAGTGAGGTGTGATTGCACCACTGCATTCCAGCCTGGGCAACAGCAAGGCTCTGTCTCTCAAAATAAAAAGGAAGCGGCCTGGATGCATGGATTTATACAAACCTACTACAAGAAATAAGAAAAAAAAAAGAATGGAAACATATGAAAGATGACTAAGCCTCACCAGAAAAATATTACCACAGAAAAGATGTAAAGTATGAGCAAACATAAGTCATAAATAAAATTTTTAAAATACCATTTAAAAAAGTGCACTGGTAAGATATGTCAAGTTAACTAAAAGAGATGAAACATGAGCTGGCAGAACTTGAGAAGTAAGTGGGAAGAAAAAAGAAAGAACATCATCTACAAAATTGCATCTGCATTGGAAGCAGCAAAAAGAAAAATAGAAGCTGTTCAAGATACAGTAAGGCCATGAAAGACTGGAATGAGGAAAAAATGAAAGAAAAATGATGAAAGCACTTTAAAAATTGCTGATGGCAGCTATGTAACATAGGAAAGAAAAAGGGGCTTCACACATAATAGGTAGCTCCAAAAATTAAAGAAAATGCTGAACAGTTAAAGTTACTCGTCTTCTAAGATAAAGAATACACTGTGCACCCAGGCAAAATGATTAAACCATCCATATGGAAAAAATATCAGGCTAGATTCAAAATTATTTGAAAGAACATTCAAGGTTAGAAGACTGTGAAGCACTTGGGTGTGATATCCTCAAAGAAACAAGATGTTTAGCCCATTAAAGTTTAGTCTAACTATAAAGTCAGTGTTCATCACATTATTGGTATAGATGATATAACAGCAACAACAACCATAACAAGCAGACACATATGTCTGTGCTCGCTCTCTCTCTCTCTCTCTCTCTCTCTCTCTCTCTCTCTCTCTCTCTCACGACTGCAAAAAAGGGTTATAAATGAGATGAAGAGTAAATAAAGAGGTGATCACTGATTACTCAAAGGAAAAATAAAGCCTAGAAAGTCAATAGGGATTGTTGAAAGCACTGTCACTTTAGAGAGGGTGACCAGGGAAGCATTGAATGAGGGGACATTTGAGTAATCATGGGAGTGAGTAAAGGAGTAAGCCTTGCAGTCATCCAGAGAAATGGTGTTTTGGGAATTGAGGACAGCTAGGACAAAGGCCTTGAGGCAGGAGTGTGCCTGGAGCCTGGAATGCTGAGTGATAAAGAATGGGGTCAAGATGGCTGAAACAGTGAGGAGGAGGCAATAAGAATGGGGTGAGATGAGGAAGGTAATGTAAAAAGGAGTGTTGAGTGTTTTGTGGATTTCAGCTTGTACTCTGAAATAAACAGATTTGGGATTGGGTAGGGAGAAGATCAGAAACCCACTTCAGAACTTCCACGGTTTGGAAGACCTACTAAGAATCCAGGTGGAGAAGCTAAAAAGATGGTTGTACATGTAATAAAACATTTTTAGCTTAAAAAGAATCACAAATTTTATAAAAGTCTTTAATTTAAGAGTACTAAGGGATACACTTTAGAAAACCTAAACATGAATAGAGAATCTTTCTGGAAGGGACTAATGGTGAGTATTAAATTCATATATATATAGGGACAAGATTAAGACACTTGAAATTCATTCAAAATAAATTGAAATTTTATTAACATAGAAATGTAGAAATGATGGTAAATGGCAAAGGAAGGAAAGGAAGATTGTAAGAGGTAGTTTAAGATTACTTTTCTGATTTATTTTAACCAAGCCTTCAAAATTACGTAATTTAAAGTAGATAAATCTAGTTATATGGATGCAATTATATAAAAAAGTTTAAAAGTTGGATATTAAGGAAAAAATCCATCATTTTACTGAGAAAAAACAACCAATTTATGCCAGACATCACCAGCGTCCCACCTGCTTCCCTTCAGTCTTTCAACTCAGTGCATGTCAACACGTTACAACTCCCAGCACCTGATCATTGTTTTGCATGAGGGCTTTCTGTTGCAAGGTAATCATTTTGCCTGCACAACTATCAACCATTAGTGCCAGAGAATGAATATCCCTTCAGATCGGGCCTCAAGCTATTGTACTAACGTCTTGCTCAGCATGGGCTTTGAAAGTTACTGGGAGGAAAATCCTGCTGGGCAGAGCTGCAACCATTAAACCTCTAGTCATTGAGTTGGTCCACAGAGAAAAGTAGCCTGAGTAAAGAATATGCATGGAATCCAGAGATAGTGACAAATGGCTTGTCTGTTGCTCAAGGTCTTGGAAAGAGCAGGAGGAGAAGATTGGGGAAAAAAATGATAATGGAACAGGAGGCATAAGGCAGGTTCTACAATGGTGAACAGAGAAAATATTTGGTTCCCAACATCACCACCTAAAAGTAGCCAAGGTAGGGAAAGCCCTGAATAATGAAGAAGAGAGTTGGCCTGGTTCAGCAGGTGTCAGCTGACATTCTGGGCTCCTGGTCACCAAAACTGACTTAGATACTGCCACTGTGTTTCTCCTTCCAGGCTGAACAAAAATCACTGAACTTACAATATGGCATCACTTTGTCAAGAGAAACTGAGTCACTGGGAAACAACTTGATTCCCTGAGGTTTCTTTTACCCAGAGGAGGCAACTTTTATAAATTATTGGAATTGGGATTATACTGGGCATGGATTTGTATTCCCTGCTGTGAGTGTTTTGGACAGTATGGTTATCCAAAGGGTCACTAAGCATGTAGTTTATGCCATGAGGTTTTGCATATTATCTTAGACCAAATGTCTTTGTTTACTTTGAATTTCTATAGAGTAAAGCCTGATCCTGGGTAATTTATAAAGAAGAAGTTTATTTAACTCATGGTTCTACAGACTGTATATGAAGCATGGCACCAGACTTGCTTCTGGTAAGGACCTCAAGAAGTTTACAATGATGGCAGATGGGGAATGGGAGATAGTGTGCCACATAGTGAGAGTAGGAGCAAGAGAAAGAAAGAGAAGGGGTGCCATGCTGTTTTAAACAACCAGCTAAAGTCTCCCACTATTATTATGCGGGAGTCTAAGTCTCTTTCTAGGTCATTAAGAACTTTCTTTATGTATCTCTGTGCTCCTGTATTGGGTGTGTGTATATTTAGGATCATTAGGTCTTCTTGTTGCATTGATCTTTTTATCACTATGTAATGCCCTTCTTGTCTCTTTTGATCTTTATTGGTTTAATGTCTATTTTATCAGAGACTAGAATTGCAACTCCTGCTTTTTTTTTCTTTCCTCTCCATTTGCTTGGTAAGTCTTCCTCCATCTCTTT
Organism: Leontopithecus rosalia; assembly: GCA_028533165.1. Lineage (NCBI taxonomy): Eukaryota > Metazoa > Chordata > Mammalia > Primates > Cebidae > Leontopithecus > Leontopithecus rosalia. Next base: position 10,294,436 of record CM052650.1, read on the forward strand.
ATTTTGAGCCTATGTGTATTTTTGCATATGAGATGGGTTTCCTGGATACAGCCCACTGATGGGCTTTGTCAATATTAGACAGATCAATCAGACAGAAAATTAACAAGGATATCCAGGACTTGAACTCAGATGTGGGCCAAACAAACCTAACAGACATTTACAGAACTCTCCATCCCAAATCCACAGGCTATACATTCTTTTCATCACCACATCACATCTACTCTAAAATCGACCAGGTAATTGGAAGTAAATCACTCCTCAGCAAATGCAAAAGAACAGAAATCATAATAAACAGTCTCTCGGACCACAGTGCAAATAAATTAGAACTCCGGATTCAGAAATTTACTCAGAGCACACAACTTCATGGAAACTGAACAACTGGCTCTTGAATGAAGACTGGATTAACAATTAAATGAAGGCAAAAATAAAGATTTTCTTTGAATCCAACAAGAATGAAGACACAACGTGCCAGAATCTCTGAGACACGTTTACAGCAATGTCTAGCAGAAATTTATAGCAATAAATGTGCAAATGAGAAGCAAGGAAAGAACTAAAATCAACACCTTATCATCAAAATTGAAAGAGCTAGAGGAGCAAGATCAAAAAATCCCAAAACCTAGCACAAGACAAGAAATAACTAAGATCAGAGCAGAATTGAAGGAGATAGAGACACAAAAAACCCTTCAAAAATCAATAAATCCAGGAGCTGATTTTTTAAAAGATCAACAAAATAGACCACTAGCTAGATTAATAAAAAAGAAAAGAGAGAGTAATCAAACAGATGCAATAAAAAACTATAAAGGGGATATTACCACAGATTCCACAGAAATAGAAACTACCATCATAGATTACTACAAACAACTCTATGCACATAAACCAGTAAAGCTAGAAGAAATTGATAAATTCCTGGACACTTGCACCCTCCCAAGGCTATACCAGGAAGAAATTGAAACCCTTAATAGTCCAATAACAAGGGCTGAAGTTGAGGCAGCAATTAAGAGCCTACCAACCAAAAAAAAAAGCCCAGGTCCAGATGGGCTCACAGCTGAATTCTACCAGATTCACAAAGAGGAGGTAATACTACTCCTTCTGAAACCATTCCAAACAATTTGAAAAGAGGGAATCCTTCCAAAATCATTTTATGAGACCAACATCATCCTGATACCAAAACCTAGCAGAGACTCAACAAGTAAAGAAAACTTCAGGCCAATCTCCATGATGAAGATAGATGCAAAAATCTTAAATAAAATACTGGCAAACAGATTGCAACAGCACATCGAAAAGCTTATCCATCACGATCAAGTAGGCTTCATCCCAGGGATGCAAGGCTGGTTCAACATATGCAAGTCTATAAACATAATTCACCATTTAAACAGAACCAAAGACAAAAACCACATGATTATCTCGAGATAGAGAGAAGGCCTTCAAAAAAATTCAACAGCCCTTTATGCTAGAAACTCTCAATAAACTAGGTATCGATGAATGTATCTCAAAATAATAAAAGCAATTTATGACAAATCCACATCCAATATCATATTGAATGGGCAAAAACTGGAAGCATTCCCTTTGAAATATGGTACTAGACAGGGATGCCCTCTCTCACCACTCTTATTCGGTATAGTATTAGAAGTTCTAGCCAGAGCAATCAGGCAAGAAAAACAAAGTGTATTCAATTAGGAAAGGAGGAAGTCAAATTGTCTCTCTTTGCAGATGACATGATTGTATATTTTGAAGACTCCATCGTCTTAGCCCAAAATCTTCTGAAACTGACAAGCAACTTCAACAAAGTCTCAGGATACAAAATCAATGTGCAGAAATCACAAGCATTTCTATATACCAATAACAAGAGATTAAAAGAGAGCCAAATCAAGAAGGAACTACCATTGACAATTGCTGAAATGAGAATAAAATACCTAGAAATACTACTAACAAAGGATGTAAAGGACCATTCAAGGAGAACTACAAACCACTGTTCAAGGAAATAAGAGAGCATACAAACAGATGAAAATCATTCCATGTTCATGGTTAGGAAGAATCAATATTGTGAAAATGGCCATACTGCCCAAAGTAATTTATAGATTCAATGCTTTCTCCATCAAGGTACCAATGACCTTCCTCACAGAACTAGAAAAAAACAACTTAAACTTCATATGGAACCAAAAGGGAGCCTGCATAGCTAAGAACAAAGCAAGACGCATCACACTACCTGACTTCAAACTATATTACAAGGCTACAGAAATCAAAACAGCATGGTTCTGGTACCAAAACGGAGATATAGACCAAAGGAACAGAACAGAAGCCTCAGAGGCAATGCCACACATCTACAACCATCTGAACTTTGACAAACCTGACAAAACCAAGCAATGGGGAAAGGATTCCCTGTTTCATAAATGGTTTTGGGAAAACTGGCTAGGCATGTGCAGAAAGCAGAAACTGGACCCCTTCCTGACACCTTACACTAAAATTAACTCCAGATTGATTAAAGACTTGGAGACCTAACATCATAAAAACTCTAGAAGAAAACCTAGGCAAAATCATTCAGGACATAGGTATAGGCAAGGACTTCATGACTGAAACACTAATGGCAATGGCAACAAAAGCCGAATAGACAAACAGGATGTAATTAAACTCCAGAGCTTCTGTATAGCAAAAGAAACAATCATTAGAGTGAATCAGCAACCAACAGAATGGGAAAAATTTTTGCCATCTACCCATCTGACAAAGGGCTAGTATCCAGAATCTACAAAGAACTAAAATAGATTTACAAGAAAAAAAAACCATTCAAAAGTTAGCAAAGGATATGAACAGATGCTTTTCAAAAGAAGACACATATAAGGTCAAAAACTCATCATCATGGTCATTAGAGAAATGCAAATCAAAACCATATTGAGGATACCATCTCATGCCAGTTAGAATGCCGCTCATTAAAATATCTGGAGACAACAGATGCTGGAGAGGATGTGGAGAAATAGGAACACTTTTACACTGTTGGTGGGAGTGTAAATTAGTTCAACCATTGTGGAAGACAGTGTGGCAATTCCTCAAGGACCTAGAAACAGAAATTCCATTTGACCCAGCAATCTTGTTACTGGGTATATATCCAAAGGATGATAAATCATTCTATTGTAAACACACATGCACATGTATGTTCATTGTGGCACTGTTTGCAATAGCAAAGACCTGGAACCAACCCAAATGCACATCGATGAGAGACTGGACAGAGAAAATGTGGCACATATACACCATGGAATACTATGCAGCCATAAAAAAACAATGAGTTGCTGTCCTTTGTAGGGACATGGATGAATCCAGAAACCACCATTCTCAGCAATCTGATACAAGAACAGAAAATCAAACACCACATGTTCTCGCTCACAGGTGGGTGTTGAACAATGATAACACATGGACACAGGGAGGGGAGCATCACACACTGGGGTCTGTCTGGGGGAATAGGGGAGGGATAGCGAGGGGTAGGGAGGTTGGTATATATATATATATATATATATATATATATATATATATATATATACACACGCACACATATAACCAGCTATCTGGTGAACTAAAAGAGTGAGAACTCACTCGTCATTTCAAACACAGAACCAAACCATTCATGGGAAATCTACTTCCATGATCCAAACATCTCCTACTAGGGCCATCTCCAACACTGAAGATCACCTTTGAACATAAAATTTGGGGTGACAAATATCTGATGTATATCACCAAGGGGCTCAATTAGAACAAGAGGAGATGTGACAATTGACACATAAGCATGAGATCCACTGGTTCTCCCATGTACTCCATGGTATGTATGCTGTCATCCATCTATAACATTGGAATGGAATCTTTAAAATGCAGCTAAGAATACAGGTTAGGTATGGCGTCCTTTGGGTCTGAATTAATGTCCTTCCATATTTCATGTATACTTTAACCAACAGCCGTGATATGGTGTTGACTGTGTAGTAGGTGAATAATCTTGAGAATACAAAACTTAGCAATAGGGTAATTATTCATTATCACTTATAGTGAAACTTGGGGTGTAGGGATGTATCCTTCCTATGCCTATAGTTCTGGGTTTTGCTAAACTAGAAGTCTGGTTCCAGAGCTGGGGAATGCCCTTGCCAGGAGTGCAGTAAGAATTATTCTGTTTCTCACCATAAGACTCCTCATGCCAGTAGACTCGCAGTCAAAGAAAAGAGCGATTGCAATTGGTAGCTATAAAAGGCCCTGGTAATCGTTTCAAGATAGTGTTGCTGCTACATAGTTGTGATAGGGAATAGTAAGTACAAAATACAAGACATTTTTGGAGGAAATTTTCATGCCTCTGTATCCTTTAATAACTGCAAATGGCTTGCAGAAATGCTGATAGGATAATCTAGCATATGTAGCAGAGGAAGGAGGTCATTTGTACCAATGCAGGTGCGGGACCAGCTCTGGCAATGGGGACTAGAGTTTGCCCTTTGGCAAGTTTTTTATCTTTAAAAAATATTGAAATAGGTCATTGTCTCAAATAATTGCTTGCAGGATTTTCATATATAGGCTGGGTGGATCTGAGTGGTGTATGAAAATTTCTGTGAGTGCCCTGCCCACTTTAGGGCAGACAGCTCGAATTCAAACTTCTAGCACCTGCATTTCCTTGTTGTAGGCTCTCTCTGCCATTGATGCTATGTTTTGTGACTGAAAAAAGCTAAATTTGCAGGGGAATTAATGCCCCAGAAATCAGCAGTCAATAAATTCCTAGTGTAGGTTGGTATATAATCTGTCACCTCAGCTCTCTCACCTCTATCTGAGATGATTCTGAGGATGGTGTTTTGTGCTGGACCCAGAGTTTCCCTGCAGGATTTCACCACAGTCTTCAATGGAGGGGTCTTGCTTGACAAGGCCACCTTACTAGCTTTCTTCTTTTCCTACTTCCCTACTATTACTTCCCCGAGTAAATGACTTACAGTCTTACATTCGAATCTTTGTCTCAACGTCTGCTTTTGAAAGAACCTAAGCAAAGACACCACTGTCATAATTGTATACTTGCACATAGTATTTAACACGTACTGTCTAAATCAGAAGAGCAAGTGTTATATAAAGTAGCAAGTATTTTATATAAAGTTTTGGTTATAAGACAACATTAAGAAAATCCATTAGTGGAACATAATTCTAAATTATCTAGGAACATACACACTAATATCAAAGAAATATGCTTCACATAATAAATAATTTTTAAAGAATCAGTAAAAGCAGAAAGCATCACATAAAACATGAGACAGAACTAAGACCATATATTTATTTTATTCAGTAAATTAAAATTGCCTATGTAGGTACAAAAATATCAGATTGGATTACAAAGAAAAAATATCTATAACTATAAATTGACTCAGAGGGTTGAAAATAGAAATGTGGGTAATTTTCTACAGAGAAAAATGTAGACAAAGGATGTGCTAAAATGTTAAGGTAATTCGAGGGCACATTAAGAAAATAAGAATCATTTATAGATAAAGCTTATACATTTAAATTGAGATAAAGTGGTTTTAAATGTGTGTGTGTTTGTGTGTGTGCGCGTGTGTGTTTGTGTGTGTGTGGTATAACTAAGAATATATAATTAATATAGGAAAACTAGAACTTTACAGGGAAAATACATTAAAATAAATTAATATAAAAATCAAATTCACTTTCTCAGTGCGTGACATAGAAGCATGTAAGGAACGATATGAAAACGTCTACCTCTTGTTTAGTGTACTTCATGTCTTTGAATTTCAATCCAGGATTCAGGATGTAAAGCTATATGCATATGATGTCCCATACATAAGTAAATTTTTTTTTAAATACAGAATAAGTAAAAACTACAAATCCTTTTTTAAAAGGCAAGAACTTGAGATGATCTTTAAGTAAATTCTTATGAGTAAGACATCTTTAATAATAATAAAATCAGAACTCATCAAATGTTTAAAAATGGCAACATGGAAAGTATGAAGCTAAAAATTTACTTCAACATCAAAAGTAAAATAAGAGTTCAAACAGAAGGCAAATGTCATAAGTGAAAGTCGTAGTTTCTTAATATATAGTTAATAAAAATTGATAATAAGAATACCAACAGCTTATGAAAATAATTAGCAAAATTCACAATTAACAGAAAACACAGCTGGGCATAAAACATAAAAGTAGGATTAATCTAACTCATGAGTGAAATACAAAACAGGGCTACGATAATACATCATTTTTCATCTACCAGATTCAGAAAGAGCAAAAAGTGTGACAGCACAGTGTAGTTGCAAGTAGAAGGGGGATGAGTATGTCTTCTATTACTGATTAGAGGATAAGCTGTTGCATTCTCAACTAGAGAGCAAAATGGCAAGACATATGAAATGGGCATTTTTTTCTGACCCAGATGTTCTTTTTTTTATTTTAGCAATTTAATCTATAGTTAGACCTATGTACAATTTTTAAAAAGGGTTCAAAAAAAAGATTCATTGCAACTTTTACCCGACAATGAAAGATGAGAAAATACAACAGTCACTGTTTGGGTGATGGGTATAATGGAAGCCCAAATGCCATCACTACACAATGTAGCCAAGTAGCACCTGCACATGTGTCCCTGCCAACATGCCATTTAAAAAAAGAATGTTATTAACTGTATTATGTTACATTCACATAATGGAATACTCTTAATTAAATAAATTAGAAATCTCCAACTGTTATGAAGTGAAAACAGAAGATGTGGATCGAGGTAAAATATTCTACCATTAAAAAATGAATGTCTATTTATGCAGATATTCAAAAATATGTATGGATATATACATATTCTAGGTTCTGGGGATATCACGGTAAGTATGACATACTGCACCCTAAGTTCACATTCTAGGAAAAGGAATGACAAGTGATTATAAGCAAGAAAAAAACATTGAGTGTCAGACATGAGGAATAAAGAGTATTAGATATCCACTCAGAAGAGTTGACTTCAGGAGATTAATTAATAAACTAGAGGAGTTGTCACGGGAGTAGCTGAGTTGATGCCTGTAAATATAAAAGGAAAAAGAACAAACAAATTCTCATGCAACATCTGCTAACAGAGTAACTTTGGGCAGGTTAGCTGTTCTTTCTTTTTTTTTTTTTTTAGTCAGAGTCTCACTCTGTCACCAGGCTGGAATGCGGTGGTGCAATCTCAGCTGACTGTAACCTCCCCCTCCTGGGTTCAAATGATTCTTCTGCCTTAGCCTCCCGAGCAGCTGGGACTACAGGCATGTGCCACCATACCCAGCTATGTTTTGTTTTGTTTTGTATTTTTATTAGAGACAGGGTTTCACTGCGTTGGCGAGGATGGTCTCGATCTCCTGACCTCATGGTCCACTTACCTCAGCCTCTCAAAGTACTGGGATTACAGGCATGAGCCACTGCACCCAACTGCCTTTATAAGCCTTGTTTTGTACACTCATAGCACAGAAAAGGCCACATATCTCATTATTGGAAATGGTAAAAACTGAAATAACTCTCTTAGGGCAAGGATGAATTTTATAGGCTTATGTATCCCAAGCCACAGAATATGAGAAGAAACTAGCTTTGCAGACAGCCTGAGTCAGTGACCAAAAAGCCTTTAGAACTGCTGCACTACATGTCTTATCATTACTTCTCTCTGCATGTTAGCTGCATATCTCAGAATTTAGACAAACTTTTTCTACTCTAGAGGAGTGGAAGTCCAGATAAGCAGTTAGCAGCTTCAGTGTTCACATCTCTCACTTTGCCAAGTGACAGTCACTCTTCTATCAATTGTAACTTAAAGATCCTGGGGAGAATTTATGGCCCAATTTGTCTTACTTCCCCACTCCTCATGGTAAGCAGTGTGCAATATTGTACAACTTCCTCTGAAGCTATTAAGTTGAAGTAGGGACTGGATGCATCTATCAAAAGGAGGGAAACCCTTCTGAAATGAAGGAGGATTGCTTAGCAAAAGAAACATAGATGATCATTGCAGGAGGGTTATGAGGACCCAATGGTCCTGCCAATCAAGGGTGGATCCTGGAGGTAGCATATAGCACAGGCATGTTCATATCACTCTGGGGTCACCAGGACAGACAGTGCCAGTGATCAATAATTATTTTTCTGTTAGTTTAGAGCCATCCATCATATATTTTTCAGTGCTAATTGGCTTAGCCACTGCTACGTGAAGTGAGTTGTAAGCAATAAGACCTGCTTAATATATTTACGTTAGATAACAATGAGGTCTTCTTCTTTGTGGCTTTATTTACTTACATTGTAATTTCTGAGGCATAGGCTAGATAGCATGATTCTTTGTAAATTATAAAAATCTCACAAAATACTAGCAGACAGTGAATACTCAAAACTATGCTTCTATCAACTCACTTTCACATTTCCCTTCATATTGCTTACCTGCCTATTTTTCCTGCCGACTCACACCAAAATTGCCATGAGCTCGTTAGCTAAGGATGTGAGTGATCCGTAGTCTTCTCCCACTAGTTAGCCCCTTTTGTGTCTGCTCTTCTTTAGGAAGCAGTATTAAATGTAATTTACTTCTCATTGGCTTTCTTAATAGTACCCCAAACAACCATGACATACACAATCCTCAGCTATTTACCTAAACACTAATAACTTCCTCTACCTTCTTGACACTAATAGAGAGGAGCTATCAATGGTACCTTTAATTCTAATTGAATTTTCTTTTCAAGTCCCATTCAAACCCCACTCTTTTATCATCCCCTCTAATATCTAACTTTCTGGTTTTTATGTATTTATGTGTTTTTGTTTGTCATGTTAACAGCACCATTTGGGATTGAAAGAAGCTTAAAACTTGGGGAGAATCACAAACCAAGTATTTTCCTCTTTAAGGTACAAGTTTCTCCTAAAAAAATCAGAGAAAGTATCATGAAAGTCCCTTCTAATTATAGACTCTCTCTTTATTTCCGCTATTTTTTTTCTACCTCACATCTGTTTCCCACTCAGTAGAATGGGGAAAGTAGATGGTCCTGAGATGCACTTGGTTTCATTCAACAGTTGTGTGAGCTGGAACAGTTAGTCATTCACTAAGAAATAAGTTTCATTTTTCTCAACTGTGCTGGGGTGGTGGTAACAATACCTACCTGGATCAGATAGAAACCTCCATAGAAAATCTGACATGAATCAGCTTAAGCCTAAAAAGTGACTAATGTTAGCTTAGGTGAATGAAATGGTCAAAGCTAGGGAAAGCTACAGGCAAGGCCTGACGTAGGACTAGTGTTGGCAAAAAGGCTCAGCTGCTTTTCATCTCTCAGCTATGTCGCAGATCCACTGACAGTCTCTACTAGCTCCAGGCTCTACCTGCACAAGTACAAAATAACTATCCCAACTAGAAATCTCCTATACACTGCAGGGTTCTAATCCAGCAGCTACAGAGCTTTTCTCCCCCAGCAGATAAACCAAAAAACAGGAACCTAGCTCTCATTGATCTGCGCTGGGTCACCCCTTATCCAGCCATTGTACTGGAGATATGGAATATATTAATTAGCTTATCTACAGTTCTCCAGTGCTCCTTGTAAGTTGGCCCTACCTGCAACCTACACATCTCTATCAGCAAGAACCAAGAGCATGTCAATGAGTTTTGTGTGTAAGTTCTAGATAAGACCCCCTGCTCCAGTCTTATTTCCTCAAGGCAGGAGTCATAAAAAAAACCCCTCAGAATCCTGTAACTATTTAGATAATGCAAATTTTCTACAGCCTCCACATCACCTTTGAGGATACCTCTGAATGAGAGAATAGCAAACTGAGCATGCCTGGAAAGGCCACACAACTTCCTCCACAAATCACAGTCTCAAGCTAAAATCTGTCCTGATATAATTATTTAATCCTATTGTCTCTCTTGGATCCACTAAGAATCTTTCTCACCCTTTGTCCATTGAAATGATCCTTGTAAACCTCCACGATGTCAGTGTTGCTATGTCACTAAACCCAAAGTGATGTTCTCAGTCCTCCCGCTGACTTCTGAGCACCATTAGAAATAGTCGGCACCTTCCTTTTCCTTCATAGGCTCTCTTCACTTGGTTTTCAGAACATGGTGCTCTTCTGGTTTGTATTCTACCTCCCTGATGACTGTTCTCCAGCCCCTTGCACTGCCTCTTCTGCTTTACCTCGACCTCCTGGTGTTATAATGCCCTAAAAGACACTTCCTGCTCCTCTTTTCTACTGGCACACATTCATTTGGCAATCCTCCCCAGTTACATGGCTTTCAAAGCATCTATATGCAAAAGAGCCAAAATATTAAACAGATACCTTTGATCTCTCTCCAAAATTCCCATACCCCACTTTTTTAATATCTTCTCTCTTAGGTGCTAAAAGCAGCTCAAACTTAACATCTCAAACACTGATGTCCTGATAATACCTCCCTACTATCCTCCCACACAAAGCCTTCACAGAGTCACCGGATGGCAGCCGCATTCCTCCCCTGGCTCAGGTCAAAAGTCTTAGCATCATTATTACTCACTCCTTCTTCTTCCTTCACATAACACCTTGGACCTATTAGGCAATACTGTCCTCTCTACTAGCATCCTCAATCCAGTCACTGAACACCACCTCCACTGTCACCACTCTGGACAGAACAGGCTGAATTAATCCTGACTGGTTTTCTTGCTTATAATTTATTCTCAGCCTAACAAAAAGAATGAGTTTTTATAATGAGAGTCAGGTCATGTCTCTCATGTGCTCAAAACTCCAAAGTGGCTTCCAATTTAACTTAGAGTAAAATCTAAATTGCTTCTCAGTGATCTGTAGGACTGCACATCACTTGAGTGTCTTGCCAAATCTTCCATTACTCCTCCCTTCACTCACTCTGTTCCAGGCATACTGGCTATCACGCTGTTTTGTAACACAAGCTGGATGTGCTCCCATTTAGGGAACTTTACTCTAGATGTACTAATGCCGGGAAAACCCTATGACTTTTCTTTCTTTCTTTTTTTTTTTCTTTTTAGAGACGGGGATTCTCCACGTTGGTCAGGCTGGCCTCGAAGTCGCGACCTTAGGTGACCCACCCACCTCGGCCTCCCAGAGTGCCGGGATTACAGATGTGAGCCACAGCGCCCAGCCTAAAGTTTTTTGTTTTTTGTTTTTTTCCTTTTTTGAGACGGAGTCTTGCTCTGTCATCCAGGGTGGAGTGTAGTGGCGCATTCTCAGCTCACTGCAACTTTTGACTCCCTGGTTCAAGTGATTCTCCTTTCTCAGCCTCCTGAGTAGCTGAGATTACAGGCACACACCACCACACCCAGGTAATTTTTGTATTTTTAGTAGAGACAGGATTTCACCATGTTGGCTCGGATGCTCTTGATCTCCTGAACTCTTGATCCACCCACCTTTGCCTCCAAAGTGCTGGGATTACAGGCGTGAGCCACCTTAAAGTCTTTGCAGAAATATCACATTCCAGGTTAGGCCAGTCTCAGCTCCCTATTTTATTGCACTCTTCTCTCCCTCCCTTCTGCAACCTGATTCCCTCTTATACTATTTTATTCTCTTTTATTTCCTAGAACCTATCACCTGCCACTATATGTGTTGATTTAATCACTTAGTACATTTATATTACAGGACAGAATATAAGACACAGGCAATGGTGGATTTGAGCCTGCTCTTACTCTCATATAAAAGTTAATTATGTACTTAATCTTCCCAACTTTGTATGTAAGTAGTAGCTTGTAGTTGGTCAGGGTGTATTATTTAGCTAACAAACATTCACGAATGATCCAAATCAAGACTCACTTTGAATTTTTGAAGAGTCTTTTCTCAAACATTTTCTAGCACACAACTGTATGCATGACATCAGAGATCTTTGTTTTATTAATTACCATATCCATAATGTTTTAGCTGACATGAGGTAACCATTTAACAAACATTTACTGAGTGAATATCTCCAAACCAATATCATTATTTTAATTCTACTAATTTCAGCCGCCACAGAGCATGGACTATGAGGTCTTCAATTTTCCTATACATAAATTACTATGGGCAAGGAAGTCACCATGTCACACCACCAGTGTCAATGCCCCCTTCCCTGTTTAGGTTTTTCTCCATAGCGTTCTTTACCTCTGATCTTCTCTACATTTCATTTATGTATTTGTTTGTTTGTACAACTATGGGTGCAATGATTTGCCTGTCTTGTTTTAAGCTGTATCTCAAGTACCTGTAAAAATATCTGTTATGTCAGATGAAGCTCCATATATTTTGTTGAATGAATAAATTCACAAATGAGTGCATTAATGAATGAGTTGTTCATTTAATCATACATAGCCTCCCTCTACAGTTAATGCTGAAGGTAGATAAGAGTGATTTGTTTTTCTTCACAGCAAATTTAAGACATTTGTCAGCCAGAAGAAAGGTTTTAGGTAAACAAATAAAAAATAAATAAAAATAAAAAAATAAACAGATATCCCCTACAATAACCCATGGAAAATAAGAGTACATTAGAAAATGTATGTAAAGTCTCCAATTTAATATTTTTGAAAATAAGAACAGTAGTGCACCAATTCTTCAAGAACCTAATGTGCTTATGTATGTATGTTCATGGAAAAACAGCTATCTATCAAATAATTTTTGAGAACCTCTCACACCCGATTAAATGACACTAAAAGGAATTCTCTATGGCAAGACACCTCAGAGGACTTGGTATATTAACAGAATTGTAACTCTTCATGTTGCTGTTAAAACAAGAAACAATTATCAAACACACTTTAACATGTAAATATTTATTCTACTATTTTTTAAGATTGAGTAACCATGCAGATATTACTTTATTTACAACTTTTTTACCTTTAAATTCTACATAAAATTGTGATGATGTCAGATTAGGTGTAAAATATGTGGCCAATGAAGTAACAAACCAAATTCTGAAGTAAGGAATTTTAGGATGCTCTATTCTTATTTTATGCATACACACATATATAAAAGCATATACATCTGTGCATGTGTATGTGGAGAAAATATTATTATATTGTGAACATATACAAGGAATAAACATGGACTCATTCAGTAATAACCAAAATAGTTAATTTTTTTTTTTTTTTTTTGAGGCATAGTCCCACTCTGTTGCCAGGCTGGAGTACAGTGACACAATCTTGGCTCTCTGCAAACTCTGCCTCCTGGGTTTAATCGATTATCCTGCCTCAGTCTCCTGAGTAGCTGGGACTACAGGCGTATACCACCACACCCAGCTAATTTTTGTATTTTTAGTAGAGATGGGGGTTTCACCGTGTTGGCCAGCATGGCCCCCATCTTTCGACCTCATGATCTGCCTTGTTTGGCCTCCCGAATGGCTGGGATTACAGGCATGAGCCATTACGCCTGGGCAATAGTTAAATTTCAATGGTAATTTTATTTTAAAAAGAAACATGAAAACTATATTTAGCCCTTAAAAAAAAGAAAACGAACTTTTATTATGGGATTACTGTTATTTATTTACAGTCATTATACCAGATTCATGCCAGAGCCCTTCACATTTTTATATTTAACTGTTTGCCTCAAAGGGAGCTCCAGAATCTCAATAATGTGAACTAAATTCTAGGTGATTCTGACACGAACACTCTCATTGGAGAATGCCAAGTTTCCTTAGGTAGAGCCTAATGGTAGCTTTGTAGTGGAAGACTGATGTTCCTCTCTACAGTCCCTGGAGATCATAGCACAGAGTAAGAGGTGGTATGTAAACCGTGCATATAATGCAATGATGATTTTCAGTGAGTACCCTGTCTTACCAGGATAAATCACTTAAGAGAGAACTCCATGTGAAAAAGTCATTTGAGATGGATCATTTAGAATGAAAGGACTAGTGTGATTACTGGACCATCAGCTGAAGTCTCCAACATAGTTCAAATAATTTCCTCGACTAGCCAAGCGTGTTTTTAGAGTGACAGAAATCCATTGGAGAATGGCAGCTCAGAAACTAAACAGTGTAGGATGCTCGTTGGCAAAGGCATTATATTCAAACCACTCGCAGTACTAGCACATGATCCCTAACCACCACAAGCCTTTCACCTTGCCAAAGTTGTGGAGTCAATGAAAAATCAATGCAAATGTCAAAAAATAAATTCACACACACATGCATGTAATGAGGAGGGCACTGAGGCATCTGAGCAAAATCCTGCCAAATTGCAGATTATTTATAGAGAGAGTAATTTTAGTTCAGGGATAGTAAATCATCCAGGCAATTGCTAAATATATTAAACAGTGATATTTCTGAAAATTTTTATTTTGACATAAAACCGCACTATGAAATTTTATCTGCTCAGTGGAGTTGCTGCACTGTTTCTAGTGTATGGTGCTCCCTGTGGAAGGGTAGTGTGAAGTTGATATAAAATAATGCATTGGTGGAGAAACTCAAGTAAACTCTCAAGTGTTACATAAAAGTAACTTAATGTTGCCATTTCATGGAATCTGTTTCTCCCTTTATCCCTCCTCCTTCTTTCTCTGAAATGTTACAATATTCCTATATCCCATGACAACATTTTGTAAGGTAACAATAATCAGAAACTAAAGGCTGAAAACAACTTCAGAGTTTCTCTAATCCCCATGTACACACACTGACCCCCACCAGTTCTTGAATTTCATTCCTGGTACACATTTATTCATTAGACAGACACCTCTAGAGCTTTAACTTCAAGCCTGGCACTGTCATTCCCATTGTATACGTGAGTCTGGTGAGGATTAAAGAGATTAAGTAATTTGCATATCAAATATCATGTGATCAGTAATAGAATCAGGATCTCTTACCTCTTACCTTTGTTTGTTCTTGTTTTATTTTTTTAGAATCTCTTACCTCTTTTTGTTCTTGTTGTTCTTTATTTATTTATTTTTTTCTGAGACAGGGTCTCACTTTGTCACCCAGGCTGGAGTATAATGTGACATGATCTTGGCTCACTGCAACCTCTGCCTTCCAGTTTCAAGTGATTCTTATGCCTCAGCCTCCCACGCAGCTGGGACTACAGGCATGCACCACCATGCTCAGACAATTTTTTGTATTTTTCGTAGAGATGGGTTTTACTATGTTGGCCAGGCTGATTTCAAACTCCTGACCTCAAGTGATCTGCCCGCCTCAGCCTTGCAAAGTTCTGGGATTACATGTGTGATCCACTACGTCTGGCCAAGTTATCTTACCTTTTTGCCATCATGGGAGATCATTTCAGGAACTAACTAGAAGAAAGGCAATAAAAATCAAATCTGAGCCAGGAACCTTTATACACGCTGCCAAATATCTCCTTCATCACAAGTAGATATTGATTAATTTTGCCTTCCCTTCCCACAACTTTGAACTTGCAGCATTCTGTCTAGTAATATAACCTTTTCACAAAACTTTCTATGAATCATTCCTTCCTTTACAAAATCTGTAACTCTTGTGAATATTTATTCACATTTATCCAAACCTCTCTCAAGAACCATCTGTCATTGTGTCTTGCATTATATATTTTTCTGTGCTGGAATTTAAATATTCTGAAGCAAGCACCATGTCATACATGTCATTCTATCTATTATGATGGCTTCCTTGGACTAAACAATCAACACTTTTTTAATGAAGGAAGGAAGGAAGGAATAAGCTGTGGACTCAGCTCCTATGTCTAAGCCATCTATCGTATCATTCACTCAAACATCTTTTCATGTCATTCAGCCAGACAGCCTACTGTTCTTCCATCTTTCTAGTCATTTATACATACCTACATTCATTAATTTAAGATTTAATAAGCAAAATACAATTGCCCAACCAGACTCCAGAGTTCTGCCAATCAGATTTCTGTTTATAGCTTGCCCTCTGCCCCCAGAAGTGAAAGGTGACTCTACTGGACAAGTGGACACTGGAGTAAAAGCTCAGAAAGACCAAACTATCTCCTGGATTTTAGAATTGCCATTTCATAATATCAAATCTATCTTTATCTTTCTGGAAAATAAAATGACATAATGTAAACAACATCCCTCTTCCCTACAAATCTTTGTCATTTTATCAACTTGTTGAAACTCTCAATACCAGTTTAAATGTTTTCTAGTTTTTACATCCATTATCTTATCAAATATGTGCCACAGGTAGAATAAGCTATATTTTTACCCCTAATTGTATAGGATTACTCTATTATGATAAGAAGGAAATACAGGTGCCAATCACATAAATACCTTGCACAGCTGAAAAACAGAGAACTGAAGGAGAAAAAAAAGAAATGTGTTTCCTGAAACTGACATGGTCCCTGTGTATATACTTCATTCGCTTCAGTGACAGACCACTAATGAAAAGATAAATAAAATCCTCACAACTAAAGTCTGTTCGGCAAATTTCAGATGATGGTTATTTCTCTCTTCTCTTTGGACAAACAGTACAATTTATTGTTTTCTCTGTTTGTTTGTCAATTATGAACTGTGTTGCCTCTGCTATTATTGAATTCAACTATCCTTTAATACTTTTCTGTTTGCTCATAATGTATGAAAACTTTTTTTCTAACTCAGGAATGTTCATCTTCCATGCTTTGTCTTTGCTTTGAATCTCAAATCAGATAGAACAGGTGTCAAGGTTCTAATATGTAATGATGTATAATTTAGGACAACTTTATAAAGCAGTTCAAACATGGGTGTTGTCTTAGTCCATTCAGGCTGCTATATCAAAATACCATAAAATGTGTAGTTTATAAACAACAGAAATTTCTTTCTCACAAGTCTGAAACCTGTGAAGTCTAATATCAAAGTACTGGCAGATTCAGTGCCTGGTAAGGGCTGATTTCCTGATTCATAGACAGCACCTCCTTACTGTGTTCTTAAATGGTGGAGGATGTGAGGAGTATCCCTGGGACCTGTTTTATAAGGGCACTAGTTCTATTATGGAGGCTCTTCCCTCATGACTCCATCACTTCGAAAGCCTCCACCTCCTGTAACCATCATGTTGATCATTTGGTTTCAGCACATGAGTTTTGTAGGGATAAAAACATTCAGACCATAGCATTTTTCCTCTGGCTCCCCAAGATCCATGTACTTCTCACAAACAAAATCTATTCACTCCATTTCAATAACTCCAAAAGTACTAACTCAGTCCAGCATCAACATTCGAGTGAAAGTCCAAAGTCTCATCTAAAAATTATTTAAATCAGATGTGAACAAAACTCAGGGTACTATTCACCCTGAGACCAAATCCCATCTGATGGTGAATCTATGTAACCAAACAAGTATGTACTTCCAAAGTGCAATTGTGAGACAGATATAGGATAGAAACACCTGTTCCAAGAGGAAGAAGTAGGAAAGAAAGAAACAAACAAATAAAAAACACCTTAACACCTTCGCAGTTGCTCTCTGTGCCTGGGTCCCACCCCCACAATGATTCTCAGTCATGACCTCATCTCTGCAGCAACTCTGTACCTAGGTCAGGTATCTTTGGCTTCCCTGGGCTAGAACTGGGCATTATACTAATGTGAGGTCTCTTCAATAACCCCATACTCACTATGAACTTTATACACTGGGGCCTGATAGGAGTGGCAGCCCTGATGATTTCTGAATTGCCTGCAAGGTCATTCTTCCATTGTCTTGGACAATAGGTACTGGTTGACCAATCTTATCAGATAGTTATTTGGCCATACCCTTGGAGTTCTCTGCTGAACATGCTTCCTCTTCCTGTTCAGTATGGATAGGCTAAAATTGCTTAAAATTTTTTAATTCTGCTTCTCTTTTCATTAAGAATTCTGTCTTTGAATCACAACTCTCTTTGAATTTTACTATAAGTAGTTAAGAAAAACTAAGCTATATCTTCAACATTTTGCTTAGTAACTTCCTCAGCCAAATATTCAATTTCATTGCTTACCTGTTTTATCTCCTACAAACACCAGGACATAAAACAATTCAGCCAAGTTCTTTGCTGCTTTATAACAAAAATGGCCTTTCCTCCATTGTCAAATCACATGTTCCTCGTTTCCATCAGCCTCCTCAGAATAGACTTCATGGTCCGTATTTCTACCAACATTCTCTTTAAGAAGAGAATTTTTTTAAGAAGATTGAGGCTTCCTCTGCAGTTTTTCCCCTTCTGAGCCCTCACCAGAATCACTCTGAAAGGTTCATTCACAGAATTGTAGGCTCTTTTTCTGGAATTCATAATGAAATTCTTTCAGTGTCTACCATTACCCAGTTCCAAGGTTGCTTTCACAGTTTTAGATAATATAATAGCACTGTACTTCTTGGTATCAATTTTCTGTCTTGGTCCATCTAAGTTGCTATAATGAAAAAATGCATAATTTGGGTAGATTATAAACAACAGAACTCTATTTTTCACAGTGCTTAAGGCCGAGAAGACTATGATCAAAGTTCAGGAGATTTTGTGTCTGTTGAGGGCTCTTTTCCTGGTTCATAGTCAGTGCCTTCTCACTGTATCCTCACATGTTGAAAAGGGCAAGAGGTGTCTCTGGGTCCTATTTTGTAAAGGCATGAATTTCATTTATGAGGTCCCCATACTCATGACCTAATCATCTCCCAAAGATCTCACCTCCTAATACCTTAAAGTTGGTGATTATATTTCAATGACTAATTTGGGGTGGGGGCGACAAGGTGTTCCATAAATATACAAACTATAGCAGATATCTCCATTCTTAAAAACTAAAGAGGATAATGGTATTCTTCCCATAAATTGTCATGAAACCTAATTGAAATATATAGAGAAAATTGCTTAACATAATTTTGAATATATAGTCAGTGCTTTAAAAAGGTAGCTGACTGTATTAGTACAACTAACAGCATGATTATACCCTTGCATTATCCCAAACACTATGGGATGATTGTTTGCTTTTCTGTTAGTCTAAGGGACTAGGCAGTATATAAGCAAAGTAAGAATCTAATACACAATAGTCTACTAATTGAAGATAATGTTCAGTAAAGTATGAGAATTGAATTACTTTTATAAGACATGTTGAGAATCAAACAGAGGGACATCTACAGAAACTAAGAATCTACAGCGAAACTCACTTAATTTTTTGGATGGGTTATAGAAAAAAAAGTAGAGAAAAACACTCAGGCTAGCTCAAAAAGGTAGAAAAGTGTTTCTCAGAAGCAGCAAATATCAGAGAGAATAAATACTAGTAAGCTGCACAAAAAGTATAGATTATAATTTGAGAGTATCAAAAAATACATTCATTCTTTTATCTTTTCTCTTTTTGTTTCCCCTATATGCACAAAAAATAATGTTTCAAAAATTACAAAAGATTTCCAAATTACTTTATGACTCATACTTTTGAGTAATCTACTTAATAAGTTGAGATTTTCAGCATGGTGATAGCTTTGTAATAGCAACATACTTTACTGATATTCACCGGAAGAAATAAAATTCCAATGACCTTTGAACTTTCTCATCATTGCATATTATTAGTAACCTTGGGGAAATCAGCTGTTATAGAGTTAACCTTGTTTTTTATTTCTTCTTCATTTTCCATGTAAGTTTTATATCAACATATGTGAGAAAATGTATACAGTTGGAAAGTAAAAATTGAAAAGTTAAACAAATGGTAAAATGCCAGCTGTTAAAATCAACATTATACAGCTCTCGTGAAAGAATCACTGATAGAAAACTGTTGTCACAGTTGTGGGTCCTAATTAATTTGAGGAATGGGAATATGAACGAGTTACTATTAAGTGTGGAAGGTAGTGCAGAAAGTTTATCTGTCTCAAAATAAAAAACTAGGACCACAAGTATATGAGGTACTCTGGTATTAATTAACATTGCTGAGCCCATAAATATCCCAATTTATCAGTAAATAAAATATAATCTTTAGTCCCATATTCTGCTTTCCAATTTTTGAATAAATGCATTCATTGTAACATTAATATCTCTTATATTTTTACAGTTTTTTACAATTTGCAATTTTTTTTTTTTGCACATTTACTTTGATTCTCACAGTTTCGCATGGTAGGGCAGAAATGATATCATGAAGTCTCTTCATAATGTTTTTTGGCTCTTTTTCTCACTCTTTCATTCTGGGCACATAGTAGTATGACATTTTCTTTCTTACTTGAAGTTTGGAGAGGCTCTGTGACTATTTGGGGCTGATAAACCAAGAGGGAAGTGGCATGTGTCATTTTGGGGCCATGTCATGCTTCTCTGCATTATCCTTTTCTTCTGGCAAAGTCACTGGTAATGTTCAGGACTGTGGCAGCATCACCAACCAGGGACCCTGAAAAACTAAAATGATCAGCTTCCTGCCTATCTCTCCACCCTGTGATGGACATGTGGAATGAGCAAAAACTACACATTTCTCGCTGCAAGTCACTGGGATGTTGAGGTCATTTGTTACTATAGCATGAGAAGTCTTCTGACTGATGCAACAAGCATTATTTTCCCTGTATTAAAAAATTTTTTTGATGATTAAGAAAGTTTACCCATGAACACAAATCTAGAATTATTAAAATTAAAATGATTTATTCTGTAACCAAAATATTAAAACAATAAAATAATATGTGCTTATTAAAATAAAGTATCATTTAATACTCTTATTATGTGAGCTTTTTTCCTAAATGCTTTGTGTTAAATGTTTATTTTACATTTAACAAACACAAATGTTTGTGTTTATGCAGGAAAGGAATTTTTGAAGCGTTGAAATCCTCAAGTTATTTAATTTTCACCTTTATGCTCAAAGCATAAATACCTTTGTGAACTTTTTAAATCTGTTAGTTTTGACCAGAAGGTAGAAGTGTACCCCATACTATTTGACAGCAAGGTGATAAATGCATTAGCTATGAACAGAGGCTGGATATACAAAAACTGCTATGTTGTCTCTAATTTTGCCTCCTTAATGTACTTTATAACAAAAATTCCAGAAAATAAAAATTAGTCCCATACATCAGTATATTACATAAATCAATACAAGAAATATATGCTAAATAATACAATGCAGAATATTATTATTATTAAATATATTAGGCTTCATTTATATCCAACCTCATGAGGATCCAAACCTGTTGCATGAGTCAAAGTTTTAATATAACTGAAAAATATTTTCTTAACTGCAAGATTTTTTTTCCGGTTTGCTGTTTAAATCATAATCTTTCTTAAAATTATCATGCCCCTTCCTAGCCTCCTAAGATGGACTCAAAAGAATAGATGCCTTAGCAGTTATTGAACGTTTAGTAAACCCAGTCACTGGGTTTAGCATTCACTATCACTAGAAGCAACAAATACTCATGACCCTCGTACTGGAAGTCTTAGTGCATTGGTGCTGCTATTAAAAGACTGGAGACTGGGTAATTTATAGACAACAAAATTTATTTATCACAGCTTTGGGTACCAGGAAACCCAAGATCAAGCTGCCAGTTGGTTTTTTGTCTAAGGATGTTTCCAAGGTGGAGCCTTGAATATTGTGCCTCTTAAGGGGTTGAATGCTTTTTTCTCAAATGGCAGAAAGGATGGAAGGGCAAAAGGGTGCACACTCTGTAAGAAGCATTTTTGATGAGGCATTGATCTCATTTATGAGGGTGACGACCTTATGATCTAATACACCTCTGGAAAGCCTACATACGAATATGGTCATATTGGCGATTAGGTATCAGCGCAAATTTTGGAGGGGGCACAAACATTCAATCCATAGCACTGAGTCTCATGAAGAGACTGGTTTCCAACTCTCACAACTACTCAGGGATAGAGCAGGAGCATAAACACAGGTAGTCCAAAGCCAGGGTCCAACGCTCTTTGATGCTATGCCATCTTGCTTTCCACTCTGAACACAGTTTTGTTCTTCATCATATATGTGGGAGCATTAGATTTAAGACTGATACTATAGCCTGTGATATTCACCTGCATCAATCTAGACATAAGGTAACATATAAACACAGGTGAAATATTTGATCATAAGCTTAAAGAATGACAACATTCAGATAATGTGATAAGGATATCCAGTTTCAGTCTGGGAAAACATTGCTGGTCTGCATGCAGTCCAAATAGGAAGGACAATTAATGGAGGGACTTAGAGATTCACACGTAGCTGTTAGGGCTGGAAAACAAAATCAGGGAAACCCATTGCTGGTAATCTCAGAGCTGATAATCTCAAAGACGTGGGTGAGGATTTTTCACAGAGTCCTCTGGAAGACACTGAGTATCCCAGTAACTTGGAAGAAGGGCTATGAAGCCATTGCACCTGCAGCTTCTCCTCTGTGTTACAAACAGTATCAAGTTGACAGCTCAATCTCAGCATCACTAGATAAACGATCTTCATTCTGGTGTTTCTTCTAATATGCTACACTATACTCCAGAATTTCTGGGCGGGAACACACACTCAAAGAAGGTTAAATAAGATTACTATTATAAAACAGTTCAATATACGCATTCAAAAACAGGCAAAATATACCTATACTGTTAGAAGTTGGAATATAGGTGGCCTATACTGGTAATGAGAGAAGGTAAATGGAAAACATGGGAAACTTTCTCCAGGGTCCTGGCAATGTCTGCTTATTCAGCACAAATATCTTTGATAGGGGAAAATGTATCAGGTTGTATGGTTATTGAATATATACTTATTTTAAGTATGAGTGTAATACAGACGGTCCCAGACTTATGATGATTTGACGTATAATTTTTTAGTATTACAATGGATTTTTTGAACATAGCCACATCATAAATTGAAAACTCCCTGGACTTACAATGGTTCACCTTACAATTTTTTTACTTGAATGATGTCTTAGCTCATTATTGTTACTATAAAGGAATATCCAAGTATGGGTAATTCATAAAGAAAAGAGGCTTATTAGGCCCCCAGTTCTGCAGGATGTACACAAAGAACGATGCAATCATTGCTTTTGGTGAGCACCTCACACTGCTGCTTCTCATGATAGAGGACAAAGGGGAGCAGGCAACAGATGAAAGAAGGGAGAAAGGAGGGGTGCCAGGCTCAATCTGTTCTCTGGACAGCTAATAGAGTGGGAACTAACTCATTATTGAGAAGAAAGCACCAAGCCATTCAGGAGGGAGCCACCTCCAACAACCCAGACACCTCCCTCTGGCCCCACCTCCAACACTGGGGATCGAATTTCAACATAAGGCTTGGCAGGGGCAAACAAAACAAATCTAAACTGTAGCAGATGGATATTTGAGGTCTTAACCCCATTGTAGGTTGAGGAGGGGAGTATATGTACTTGAAGTCAATTTTGAAAAATAAGACAAGTTTAGAGCAGTATTAGGTAAATTGTACATAGACATTGGCTTATTGCAAATATTTGCACAAGAAGTGGCCAGTCTGTGTATATAGCTCAAGGTGTGCACAAGAACCACTAAAAGATATACTCCAATGTGGGACACATAGTTTGGCCTCAGGATCAAGGGACTTCATTCCAGCCCTGGCATCACATGTATTACCTGTGTATGAGGCAAAATAACACTGGGGATACAGAAGTAGACTCCAGTGTCAAGGTTGCTGGGTCTCACTCAACATTCTGACCATGTTCTTGGGCAATCATCATTAGACTCCCTAGTCTCCAGTTGCTCAAGTGTTCATTTAAGTCATGAGAGTGAAATAAAGGAAGAAATTCAGCACTGTGATCAACACTGAGCAAGTGTTGACAGTTCTTCATACTGTTGAAAGAGAATACCCAATCTCAGTTGACTCATTGGAAAATTTAAAATACTAGCATCACACCGGGTCCCAGTGAGAAACTTGTGATTTTAAAAAAGGTTACATAAGAGAATATATGGCATGTTTCCTTTGTAGATGTAGCACTGTAAATATCAATCAATATATTTATATGCATACACAATTACATGTGTATGTGTTTGTGTGTTGAGTATATGTATTTTTTAAACTGGGTTTAAAAAATTGTAAGTCAGTTTTTTAAATGTAGTGTTTATGGATATAGATTTGTCAAGTATGCAAAATTGTTTTTAAAGCTGTTTCTTATCCTGCCTTCTTATATTCTAAAAATATAATACTATATTCAGGGAAACATCAATGTAGATATTTAAATTAATGTAGCCAAGTGTATATTTCCTTATCAGGACAGAACTCACAATACCAACAAGAGGAATTTCCTATATCCCTTAGATAGTTTCTTCCCACTCATTTTACTGTGAATTTATTTTAACAGGTATTTATCGAGCCTCCCTGATACCTAAGCCCCCCACTGGCTGCTGGCATTTCAGAAGGGAAACAAACAAGGTCTTTGCCTTTTAACGCTTGCAGATTCTTGCTGACAGCTCACAAGAATATCACAAGCAAATAATCAAAAGTCAAAGTAATGATTCCTAGCCTACGGTGATGTTGAGAAAGCCTCGAGAGTAGCAAACTAACACCTTCCCATTCAATCTCAGATGGTTTCTCGGAGATAAAATTTGACCTGGGTAAGCTGGCATTTTCTAGGTAGAAAAGGAAGAAAGCTTTCTAGAAAGAAATAATGGATTCAAGAAAGTACTCAGTTTCCGTGAGCATTTCACTGCATGTGATGACAAGTGAAAGATGAGTCTAGAAGGGTACTATTTAAATTAAGTGATGAAGGACTTTGATTCACCTCTCTTTTCAGTCATGCAGAAGACATTTATAAAATTCCAACAACTCTCTGTCCCTGTTTTTCCCTTATTAATTATCCCAACTAACCAAATGTATATTTCACTTTAGAAAAAATATATATCTTGCTTATTATCTGTCTTCCCCAACAAAATAAAGTTCCATGAAGAGAATTTTTGTTGTGGTTTTTCTGACAGTGATTTAATAAAACAAAGTTACAACATTGGTTCAGATCTGGAGCTTCAGAATCGGAGTCCCTGCAATAATATCCCAGCTCTGCCACATCAGCTGTGTGAGCTAATTGGCAGTTGTTTCCTCTCTGTCTGCTATGCCTGCCTCATAGAATTTCCACAAGGATTAAAGATAATGCCTGGGAAGTGTTTGCACAGCGTGTGGCACAGAATCAGCACAAAGTAAACAATAGCCACTATTTTTGGAGTTAAGCAAATTATTTCTACTTTTACAGTCGTGTGTGTGTGTGTGTGTGTGTGTGTGTGTGTCTGTGTGTGTGTGTGTCTGTGTGTATGTGTGCATGCAAATGTTATTTTTCCCCTAAATGTTCCTTGAAGATCTCTTGGGACCCTCTTGATTCTCTTAAAAACTACTAAGCAGAGGATATGGTACAGAGAAAAGGTTCTGAAGACCTCAAACCAAAAAAAAAAAAGAAAAAAAAACCTCTTTTATGTTTTCATACAAAAGATTTCTGCTGAAGATTTCTTTTGAAGAGTACTCTGTTTCAGAAAAATAAGAAGAGTTTGAAAAATCTGATGTCTAGATTTTCTCCCAGCTTTAAGATGTCTTTAAAGGCTGATTGAAGACTTACTGTGTGCCAACTTTTTCAATAGGCATTAATGTTTCTGAGATGGCTGTGCCTACCTCGTTCTTAAAGTCTTCACCATCATATAGGGAAACAAAGAAAGAGATTGTGACTGTTGGAACTGCCTACAGAAAGAAGGGGTTACTTATGATTGAGAGAATCCAAGAGAGATTCACAGTGGAGGTGACATTACAATTCCTCACTATTATTAATACTAAATAAGTAATAATCATTTAGGGCTTGCTGTGTGCCAGGCATGAGCTTGATGCTGCATGAATCAGCTGGTGTAATTTTCCAAACACTGAATCACTGTCCCCCCATAAGAGCTTCTTCAAGCAGTGAAAACAGTATTTGAACTAGGTCACTGGCTCTGAGTGAGATTTGGAGGGGTTTGGGAAGGAGAGGGCTGGCTAGAGTATTTACTTTTTAATTTTTAATTAAATAGTTAAAATGTTTCTCACAAAAATAAAATTAGCCCTACATATTAATATGGTTGCATTGGCAATTAGGTATCAATTTAGACATAAGGTAACATATAAAAACAGGTGAAATGTTTGATCATAAGCTTAAAGAATGACAAAATTCAGATAATGTGAGAAGGGTATCCAGTTTCAGTCAGGGAAAACATTGCTGGTCTGCATGCGGTCCAGATAGGAAGGACAATTAATGGAGGGACCTAGAGATTCACACGTAGCTGTTAGGGCTGGAGAAACATTATCCTATTAGAAAGGGAAACAGTGGATATTTCTAAGTGAGAGAGCCATGGTTTGAGTTTTAGAACAGTGCCATTGAAGGTATGGTTAGTAGACTAGGGCAAGTCCACAATGTGTTAAATACAGAAATTAAGAGGTATACAAATTTCTGTAGCCATTTGCCATTGTTAACATGACCAAGTACATGACTAGCAGACTTGCTTATATTTAACTTACTTGTGGCATTAGCTACTTACTAGTTATGCATCACAGGACTGGAAATTTATAAGTAAGTAAGAAATCTTCAGTCTTTCACTATAGCAGGTTTGAGTTGTGCCATTTTAAAAATGATGACCCAGTTGGGCGTGATGGCTCATGCCAATAATTCCATCACTTTTGGAGGCTGAGGTGGGTGATCACAATGCCAGGTTTTGAGACCAGCCTGGTCAACATGGTAAAACCCCATCTCCACTAAAACATATATATATATATATATATATATATATATATATATATATATATATATATATATATATAAATTAGCCTGCCATGGTAGTGTGTACCTGTAATATCCCAGCTATTCGGGAGGCTGAGGCAGGAGAATTGCTTGAACCTGGGAGGTGGAAGTTGCAGTGAGCCAAGATAACACCCACTCCAGCCTGGATGACAGAGCAAAACTCCATCTCAAAAAAGCAAGACAAACAAACAAACAACAAAAGAAAATGAAGCTTCTGGCAGCCTTTTGGCAGTGCTTGATTAGAGTCAGCTCAGGGCTGAATTCTCTGACAAGTGCCTGAAGTGCTGCTGTGCTGTTTCGTTGATTAAAGACAGATCCGTATGCTTCCAATGCCAGATGTGCTAGCGTCAGAGCTGACGTTCTGCTGCAAAGACACTTCTAATTTAGGACGTTACAGCACCTACCCTGGGATGCACCGTGAGGCATTGAAAGTGCCAGAGCCAGAGCCAAGGAAAGCACTAGCAGATAAGGCCAAAAGCTAAGAGTCTAGGAGGGGTAGGCCACTTCTCTGTACACTGCTCACACATCTCATCCCAACGTGCAAAAACTTAGGAACTGGAAAGGTGGTCGACAGACTTTTGTGTCCAGAAAGAGTTAACTCCAGAAAGGCACATACTGAAATGACACTTTAGCCAGTGCCGCTCTGTGGGTGCAGAAGTGAACATACATCCAAAGACCCATAAAAGTAAATTGATTCTTTTGTTTGTTATAATAAAAACAATTATACTATTACACACTATTATGAGTTTATAAGAAAAGCCATTGAGGCTTCAGAGAGAGAAGTAGTTTTTACAGAGTTAAACACCTGGAATGTTATATATCTTTGTATTGAACCAGATTCTCTGGGCCTCCATGCCAATGCTGTCACTGTTTTTATTGGAAAAAATAAAGATTGAGACTTCTTTTATTGTTATTAAAAATATGCCCTATTTTCTTTTTATCATACAAATCTACCTTTTTATTTCTGCCCAGTAGAGTGTAGACAAGATAGCAAAAAGAGAGAATGATGGGATAAACGCCTTTCAGAATAAATGCCAGGACATACTTTAGTGAACTGAACGAGAAATTAATTTGGTTGTAGTCTCAAGCTCTCTACATCAATAATGCCGTGGTAATTAAGTCCTTGCTTTATGTTTCTGTTTCTCTCTTGCCTTTCAAAACATTACAGCTTGCTGATTTTCACCCACGTCAGTGATGGACCATTCTCAGATCCCTTTGCCTCCCACTCTTGTTCTGCTCAATCTTTACATGTCAGTGCACCCCAGGCTTGGCTCCTGGGTTATAGTTGCTAGATTCAGCAAATAAAAATACAGATGTCTGGTTAAATTTGAGTTACAGATGGAAAACAAACCAAAAACATATTTTGTGTTGTTTAAAGGATAACTATGTTCCATAAAATATTGGGCACATATAAACAAAATTAATAACAACCCCCCAACTATATTCTGAATTATCTTCTCTTCTTTCTCCACAGGCTTTCCTTGGTTGAGCTCACTGAGTCCAGAGGTTAATCTTCGAGCAGGTGGTTCTCAATTCCCACGCCACCCGTATCTCCTCTCATCTATATTCAACTGACTTCTTGACATCTCCACTTGGATATCTTACACTTAGCAAATCCAAGCAACTTATGACTATAACTCTCCTATGTACTATGAACCCCTTTTGTCAATCTTTCCTAACCAATAAATAGCTCTATTATTCACTTGGAGTTTTAAGACAAAAACATATGTTGATCATTCTAAAATCTTCTATGTCATCATCCTTCAATATTTAACTTATAATTAAGACTTAGCTTTTCCACCAAATCATGTTATTAATGATTTTACATCTCTCAGTCTTCACTTCTCTGGCCCAAATTTATGTCATCATCCTCACTCCCCTATACAATTGCAAGGCCTTACTAACTGGTCTCATTTATCCCACACTTGCCCTTTAATAACCCATTTTCAATGCGTTAGAAGTGATTTTCTAAAACTTTCTATTGAATTATCAGTAAAACCAGGAAAGTTGTCATATCAAAACTGTACTACATAATAAATCTTCAAAAACTAAACATACTCCTGTAACCAGAATTCAATTAGTCTACTCCTCATCAACAAAATAAATCCCTCTGTTTCTTTAAACCACCATAGATTAGCTTTATTGGGTTTTATGATTTATATAAATGGATTCCTACAGCAGGTATCTTTGCCTACTTTTTAAAAATTTTACATTGTATTTGGGAGAAATGTGGTTGCATTTGGTTCAGTTGCATGTGGTTGCAGTTAGTTCATTCTCATAGTTGCCTAAGAGTCTATTGAATGAATATACCACAGTATTTCATAGATCTTTTATGGTATTATTGTACAGGCCAAAAAATTATTGGACATAAAGCCCTTGGTTCTTAGTATATACTTAATAAACAATATGAATTATTATTGCTGTTATGTTTATAGGAAAAAATAAAATGTGATTATCAAAAGTAGTTCTGAGAACTTGGCAAAGAATATTTCAAGTGAATCTTAATCTATTTTGATGGGTATTAGAAAAAGTATGTCAAAATAATCTCATACATACAGAATACTTAAATTTCAGTTTGCTTTTGATTGAACTTCCCTTGGACTTACGGGAAAGCAGAGAAAATATATGTTGCAGAATTATATCAAGAGGGGTTTTGCAGCCTCTTGAGTCTCAGTCTTTGATAATTGAATGTGGTATCTGTGTTTCTTTTGTGTCTCTGCAAACCTGATTAATTATGACTTATTTTTGAAGAATTAGAGATGTAGCACTCTTCTTAAAATGCCTTGACACTGTCTTAGTGTTTACAGGTTAAAGTCCAAACACTTGGTGCGGCCTACCAGATCCTGTGTTACTTGATTGCCACCTCCCACACCCAGCACCTCCTTTGCTGGAACCACATTCTTTTGAATATCACACCAGAACCACCCCAGACTGGCCCATTGCCTGAAAATTCCATAGTAGTTTCTGTTTTGTCTTTACACATTTGGGTCCCTTCATTGTAATGTTTTCTCATCATCTACCCCAGTGTATCTCATACCACCCTAACTTCCTATGTTTGTCTTTTGTAACTCAGCTCAGTAGTCACCTGTCTGCCTCTGACCACTGATATATATGACCCTCAGTCAGAAACGACAACTCTTCTCTGGGTTTCTTTGTTTATTCTCTGCGTGGTATAATTACAGCATCTGTTATAACCCTCTATTGCTCTTGCTGATTTAAATATATTTCTCCCAAATAGCTTGTGAAATTTTTGAGATGACAATTATGTTTTAATCATTTGTCTAGTAACTGCTAGCAAAATATTAAAATGACTTTGACAGGGTTGTTTAGTAGTAAACAAAAAGCAAATAAATAAAGAAACACATGAAGGAAGGTCAGTGAGGAGGGTAACCTTAGAGATTTGTTGCTTTAACTTTTCTAAACTCTTATTACTTTTATTCAATACTTTTGTCTATGCTATTGAAGAAGCAAGAAAAAGCAGGAAGTCAAATTTGGGGTTGACAAAGTATTTCAAATCACATTTTAAATGAAACAACATAACAGAGATTTAAGAATACTTGCTAGTCTAGACTGGTAATGAGAATCCAGTAAGATTCAGGATAAAGTCCTACATTCAGATAAAAGAGATATGTGGATACCTATGAAATCCAGAATACTCATTTTAAGAACAGTACTTAAATAGAATCTCAAGGACTTTAGTTGGTCTTGAAGTTGATAGTAGCAAACAGTGGAATGTAAATTTCTTACAAACCATGAATAGGGTATAATACATAATAATAGGTCAATGGTCCAAAGAAAGGCTGTAATACTTGTGTTGTATCTAATATTAATGGGGATTACTGAAACCATTTGTTAATATTCACAGTTGTATTATTTGATTAATAATTATTTACTTTTATAATATATCATAGAAAGGGAATGATTTATTCAGCTTTATATTTTCTTTTAAAGATGGGGTTTCATCATGTTGGTCAGGCTGGTCTTGAACTCCCGACCTCAGTTGATCCACCCATCTTGGTCTCCAAAGTGCTTGGATTACAGGCGTGAGCCACCGCGCCCAGCCAGCTTTATATTTTCATAGTACATCTTAGACTCGTTTTGAAACATCACGGAAGTGAAGGTTTTTATTGACCTATATCTATAGGAGTGTTTATGTACTTTTATATAGATTGCAAAATTTTACTTCTATTTTTTAGCATGTTGCCAATATTCGTACCATAATAAATTATAAGATGTTCTCACTCAACTCATCTTTTCTCTCTTTTCACATATTCCCAAACCTTCCATCATGACAATATCTGTGAGTATAAAAGAATAGACTACATATCTGTAAATAAATAATTTTGTGATAACTAAGAAAAATAAAAGCAAGTATCTTTTAGTTCTTAGTATTAGCTAGCAAGAAAAATCACATTGAAAGTATTTATGCAAAACTCATCTAGATAACCTTCCTAGCATGGGAGCCTATTCTCTTTAACTATGTTAAGGAGAAAAATATCCATTCATTTGAAGCCAATGTTCCTCTGGGGAAGAAAGTTACCAGTATTGGGAGGCTGAGGCAGGAGAACTGCTTGAACCCAGGAGGCTGAGGTTGCAGTGAGCCAAGATTGCACCATTGTACTCCAGCCGGGTCAACAAGAGCAAAACACTGTCTCAAAAAAATAAAAAAGAAAGGAAGTTACCAGTATTGAAAACTGGTAATTATCATAGCTGAAATACACAAACAACTCACTAGTTATCATATTATTTCACAAACTTGATATACCTTAGCTTGTATTGTTACATAATTATAAATAACTTAAAGACTCAGGGATAGCAGGCAGGAAAGCCAAATTCTCATCTTTACCAAGTAGAGCCACAATTGAAGAATATAAGTATTCTGGAGGTCTTCTTCTCTTTCTTAAATGTAAAAATTATCCATACATTTACACACACATCTGTACTGTGACATAAAATATTTTTGAGATGTCATAAAATTCACAATTAACTATATTATTTTATACAAACAAAGATTCACTCTTTTTATAATTTGTGCCTAATATCAAAAGGTTATTAGTCTTTTTAGTATAAAAATTACTTTTCAGAATTCATGTTGAACTAAGGTACATGTTTTCTTTAATTTTTGGCTTTTAAAAATTGTGGTGATCCTGTTGTCTTTACTAATCCTTGTGCTCATTTGGTCTTGTGTTGAGATGATCTGGAGGCTCTTGTTGACTGCAATATTTCAGGATGTTTGTAAGTTCCTAAACAGCATGACCCACAAAGCTGGAGTCAGGTTTGGAAAACATATGTTAAACAGCTCTGGAAGAAGGCATTCTTGAAGCTCAGTTCCCATTCTTGCAAATGGGAACAAGAAAAGCTTATGAGCTGACCTCTTCTCTCTGCTACTGCCTTTTCTGATTTTTCACTCCCTGGGGCTGGAAAATTGAGTGAGGTAAGAAAGAATCCACTATTAAACTGGCTCTAAACCGTTCCTCAGTTCTCCTTAATAATGTCAGAAATTGTCCTCTCGTAGGAGCCTGAATATGTAACTTATGTTGCTACTTGCCTGGATTAAGTTTCCAACACCTGACTTCATTACAGAAAAGGAAAGCAACTCAAAGTAGGATGCCCGAAGGACCATGGAGAGCTCATATTTTCTCTGGGTTGGCATGTCTGAGTGTCTGCGTTTGAAGGTAGAAGCGAGGCCATAGGAGTGTACAGGTGGTGACAACATTTGCAGCCAGACAATTGACTTTGGAGAATTTTCCAGTGGAACTTCATTCAGCCAGTCCTTAGGAATTCTGGTCAGAGTTCTATCATCTAAGATAGTGGAGGTCTAGCAAAGGCTAAGTGAGTAAAACGGCCTCTAGAAATAAAACTAGATTTAAGTCAAGGCAGGACTACAGTTCCAGCTGAACAGTAAGGTGAAGCCATAATTCTGTTGTACAGGCAAAGTGCAGCAAGGGTTAGGTAGACCCTTAGCATCGGAAAGTACATAGTAAGGATTATTTCACTGACATTTCCAGCTTCTATATATGTGAGAACAAGAAAAATTCCAGACATCTCTTATTTGAAGTCTGAGAAACACTATTATAACTTCTGTTATGGTCAATAATTGTGAAATAGGGGCTGATACTTTGTATCTTATTCTGAATCTTTAATAGAGCAGCTAAGAACAAGAACTAGCAGGACCTTCTAGGTTTGTAGGACAGTAATCCTAATTGCAGATTCTTACTAGAGGAGATCTGACCATCCAACATCCAGATTTGACTTGGGAATAGTTGAAAAAGTAAAAAAAATTCTGGTCATTGCAGGTAGTAGAGAACTGGTCTAAAGGGGTATGACAGGAGCCATTTAACGGATAGTATAAAGCAGGGAATGGAAATGTGGTGAACAGTTAGTATATTGGAAAGAGAAGAGAGAAATATTAGCATGTGTAAGTATCACAAAAAACTAGAGTTCAGCTGTTTGATGAAGTGCCCAGACATTGGAGCTACGTGAGCTTAATATACTCAGACACAAATCCTTCAATCTTACGACTATGTTCATTCTGAACAATCTAGAATAGGGCTAATATCAAGAAAAACTAAATAGATAATAAAAACAAAAGAGATAGTTCGTTCTACATGCGCTAGATCTGGCAACATTTTATTATAACAGCCTTAGAATGTGTGGTCTTCTGTTCAGTTCCTGCTTTTTGGATTCCTGTAAGTCTGAAAAAAAATAAAGATGCTTCGGGCTCAATAAATGGCTACAACAAATCAATGCATATATATGGTTGAAAATAAAGTGTCTCTAATAGTGTCTATGTTGGGAAAATTCTAATTAAAGTGCGCCTTCCATACCTTTGTTTACTGGCAAAGTTCAAGTATGTCTCATGACTCTCAGAGGTGAAAAATTGATTATGTTTGTTCTAAACTTGTTTAATCAAGGTGAAAATCAAATTTTTCTTTGCTTGGCTTTAATGAACTGGACACAAATTACTTCACAGCTAGAATTTCAGTCCCTCATTATGTGTAGGAACCATCTTCATTTCCCCTTATTTTACTGTGTGACAAGGTGCTGTCATCCTTCGCTTCCCCCACCTTTCTGGAGTCCCTTGGATGTCCATCCATAAGTATTCCTAACCTGTCCATTATATGACCCAGTCCTTCCCAGAGTGGGGAGTCTATCATTAGTTCCCACTTCCAAATAATGGATCAAAAATAAATTTTAGATTCAAAAGACATTCCCCTGAAGGGGAAAACACCCGAATTTTCTCACATTGACATAGTGGTTCTCAGTAGGTTAGCTTTCTTTTCTTCTAGTTCTGTGTTCAATATTCTCTTAATGCTCCTGGTCTATGGATTCACTGCCATTTCATCTATTTTGCATATTGCTTTCTCTTTAAGATGTGAAGCCTAACACTATCTTTCTAGTTAAAATATGGGCCCACTGTAGACCAACTTTCAGACTTCTCATTTGGTTACCTAAAGATCTCTCAGACTTTCAA
This sequence comes from Leontopithecus rosalia, assembly GCA_028533165.1. NCBI lineage: Eukaryota > Metazoa > Chordata > Mammalia > Primates > Cebidae > Leontopithecus > Leontopithecus rosalia. The sequence continues at coordinate 10,328,376 of CM052650.1, forward strand.
TTTGGACACAGTTTCAAGATCGCCTACTTTAGAAGTGTGTGTGTGTGTGTGTGTGCACGCATGTGTATTTACCGTTGCCAACTTCTGTGTGAAGCGAAACATTACCCATGAGTGAATGAGACCCAGATTGAGTTTTGCAGCCCAAGAACTCAGGATACCTATTTATCTATTAAACTGCATCTAGTCATTGTCTAAACTCAGTAGGACCAAGCTATCCTCTGTCACTGGGCTCACCTTTGGTTTCCAAGCCTAGAACTCCATCTATTATAACTAGAGCCCTGCTACAGAAACCCATTCTTCTGGTTATTTACATCTTGTTGTCTACATCCTGACTTCTTATCTACATCTTGTTCCTTTCTGCTTGGGGATATAATCCTGCTACCTGTTGTTAAAGCCATGGACTACTAGAGTATTGTAAAACTCCAGGTTTGCCACAAGGATGATTCTGATGGTTCCTTAGCTGACTTGCTTCAATCTGACTCACTTATGTATATAGTTGTGTAGTTTAATGGCCAGGATACATTCTGAGAAATGTGTTGCTAGGTGGTTTTGTTCTTGTACAAACATCACAGATTGTACTTACACAAACCTAGACGGAACAGCCTACTACCTACTGCTGGGAGGTTACAAACCTGTAAACATGTTACAAACCTGTTACATTGTGTTACAATTGTAACACAATGGTAAGTACTTGTGTATCTAGATATATCTAAACATTGAGAAGAAAATGTGTTATTCTGCAGCATTACAATGCCACTTGGCAATAGGAATTGTTCAGCACCATCATACTCTTATGGGACCAGCATTTATATGTTATCTGTCATTGAGCAAAACATTATTATGCAGCATATAACAGGATATGCCAGAAGCCCATTTGAAAATAACATGACTTCTGTTTTCATTGTCATTTTCATTGGTATAAAAGTTGGTTGCAGTTTGTGACAAGATTGAAGCAACCTAGGGGCTTTGGTAGTGAAATTTAAGCTTATTTTCCACACGTATCTCTGGATTCTTGCTGCTGATACCACATGAAAGACTCAACATGCCCATGTGGACACTGCAGTGGAACAGCTGAGGGACCCATGAGTCCATGCTGAAGAAGTCTGGCATTCTAGGACCTCTCATCCAATAATACTGTCCTTTTCCTCTTTTACACCACACTGTGATCCTAGGGCCCACAGGACAGGTGGCAGAGTTTGCCCAAATTAAGGTACTTTTAGTGTTCTGGAGAAAGGAAAGTTCCCTCTAATACGTAAGAACTGGGTAATCTATAGCAGGATTGCTAGTAGCAATCCTTGAGAGTTGCATCACCATTCCGTTGTACTAGGGGGTATTTCATTCAGTAAGGGCAACGTGTCCAAAGTGTCAAGCAATAACATCTGCTCCCATTAATAGGCAGCAGAGAACCATGCTGTACGGCAGAAGAGGGCGTTCTTCCGGGAAAGGTTGAAGTTAGAATATATGCACTGAAGCTCACCTCTTCCATATTCAAGCTCTGACACTGTGTGAATGACTTAACTATCTCTGAAGCTAGATTCTTTAATGGAAAACCACGGAAATATATTCAAAGGATAATGAAATTAAGTGCCTTGTAACTACAGAATGCTAGACACATGAGATTATTATCACATAGGCATTGTTTATGGTGCTGGCATGCTTTCATATGTTGAGATACATCCCTTAACACAGGGCTTTATATTGAATGGAAAAAGGTGTATAAATTAAAGACACACATACAGAACTGGGTTTAAAACCTGTTATACTTCCTGGTCTAAAACCATCTACCTCAAAGTTTTCCATAAAGATGAAATTTAATATAATTACAGCAATTAATACAGGAACATAGAAAATTCTACAGTTTATAAATCTGTTGAAGAGATATAAGATGTGTATTTTTTATTTTCAAATGTTAAAATGTCTAATAACAAATATAAGTGAAAAATTTTAACTGTACAAATGAATCTCTGGCATAACATTCTTACATATTTTTCCAAAATAAGGAATGCTATAAAATAAGAAAACGCAATCAAGAGTTTATAATATAATTTATCTAGAATAGGCAGTATTTCTTTGTTTACAGTACATCCAGAATTCTGAAGGCTTTTTATGCACTAGCTCATTTAGTCTTTACAATAACTCTTTATGATAGGGATTATTTATTATCCCCATTTACAAATGAGGAACTTAAACAACTGTAAGAAGTGAATTGTCTAAGGCAACAAGGTAACAAACTGCTAGAGGCAATGTCCAAATCCAGGCAAGATTTGCTCATCTTCAAGGGGTACTGTCTCTTTGGCAAGATAATTTTTAAAGGGTCTCTGGTATTTCTCCATGTCTTGTAAGTGAAGCATTAAGCATCTGTTTCTCCAGACAATCTTTTCAAGTATTCACACCCTCAGAAGATAACAAAGAGTGTTTCCCTCCAAAGCAAAGGGCACGTTTTCTTGGTTGGGACAACACGTTTATTGTCTGTCTCTGGAGCAAAGAACAGACATATTTTTTTCCTGTTGGAAAAGATTTGCTTTTCCTACATTCAAGATTCCTTTCCATTTAATGCAACTCACCATATATGCAGGTGTCAGCTGGCCTCTTCATATCACCTTATAGAAATTGAGTCTCAGGGAACCAGTACAAAATGTTGATATTCCAACTCCTGCTATTTGCATAAGTAATAAAATTGTCCTTCACCTTTGAAACAAGAGTCTCATATCTTCTACCAGCACCCATAAAATATTGGTTAGCTTATTCAGATTCTGCACAGTTCTTACCACTTTTAGCGCAATAGTAATTATTACTATCATACCACTTATTACAATCGTACCACTATAAAATATCTTTAGATGTTGGAACATAGATTTTAAGAAAGTCTTTATATATTAGAAGATTTTTGGAACATCATTAAATAATTTTTGGGTATGTTTCCTGTTGGGGTCCGGCACGTCTGCCGGGGGGCTACCGACCTGCGGGAGTCCCCGAGACCGCCAACGTAGATGTCTCGTTCAACCTGAGGGAGAGAGTGTGCGGAAGTGAAAGAAAAAAGGAAAGCAGAGTCTGGAGGGCTGCGTGACTTATGGTCAAAACGCAGCAAATTTATTCTTGTGGGTAACAGCTTTTTTACCTTTTCTCTTGTTACATTAACTTTTAAACAGAAAGGAAATGAAATGCTAAACAGAAAGGAAATAGGAATTCTATAGAAATAGTTATTAGGGGCTTGTGAAAATAGCTCACAAAGTAGTTAAAGGGGGTTTTGAGGTAACATCTTACAAAGCGATTTGTTTCTCAAAGGCACTCAGCGCAAGCAGACAATGATGCCCTTAAGGTGGCTTGTGAATCCTGTTTTCCAACAGGAAGAAGAACAAAGGCTCATCTCCTGGGGAAAATACGGGCAGGGGTCTCCGCCCCTCTCAG
>CM052650.1:10331883-10342254 GCA_028533165.1 Leontopithecus rosalia
AAAACATTTTGTTGTAAATCCTCCCTGCTTTAGGTGTCCAAAATTTATTTATAGAACATGGCATGCCCTTCACCTAGTGGAGCAAGAGCAGGGTACAGGCTAAGGTTTACCTCAGTTTGAAAAGGCTACTGACTTTGTTGGCTATTAGAACCCAAATGCCCATCCATGATAGACTGGACTGGGAAAATGTGGCATATATACACCATGGAATATTATGCAGCAATCAAAAATGATGAGTTTGTGTCCTTTGTAGGGACATGGATGAATCTGGAGAACATCATTCTCAGCAAACTGACACAAGAACAGAAAATAAAATACCGCATATTCTCGCTCATAGGCGGGTGATGAAAAATGAGAACACATGGATACAGGGAAGGGAGTACAACACACTGGGGTCTGTTGGGTGGAATAGGGGAGGGACAGCGGGGGGGAGCGGGGAAGGGATAGCCTGAGGAGAAATGCCAGATGTGGGTGAAGGGGTGGAAGGCAGCAAAACACACTGCCATGTGAGTACCTATGCAACTATCTTGCATGTTCTGCACATGTACCCCAAAACCTAAACTGCATTTAAAAAATAAAAATTTAATAAAAAGATAAATAGTCCAAAGTAATGCAAAGAAATGATCCTGGCTATTTTATTTTTTAAAGTGTGTATATAAGCATATTTTCTTCACATATAAATGCAGTACCTGATTATTTTCCATTATAAAGCACATGGTCGCAAATCTAGTTACTAAGTTTTGGCCAATATTGCTGAAGTTTGAATAATATGCTAAAAACTTCAACCAGACTATACAAATGCAATCTATGTAGAAGTACTACATTTCCTCCAAGCAAGACATAATTAGACATAGCATGTTGAAACTGTTACAATACTCTGGGGATAAGAAAAGTAATACATCTTATTTGTGGAGCTCTTTATAATTTTCAAAACAGATTTGCACATATTTATCAGTTGCATCTTATACTAACACTGATAAAACCTTATCTAGTGGTTAGAAGACCAAAGAGTCACATAACTAATAAACACTGACATTAGGACAAGCACCTGGAAATTTTACCTCACTGTCTTTCCAATAGACCATGCTATACTTTATATGTTGATTTATACTTTCAAAGTCATCAGGGTAATTGTGTCATTCAAATATGCTCCAATCATTTGCATATATAAAGATCAACATAACAGACCTGAGAATCCAGTCAGAAGAGAAAGGAGGGGAGAAGAAGAAAGACAAAGACAGGGAGAAGGATAATGAGAACAAAGAAGAAGAAAAAGAAGAAGCAGGAGGTGGAAGGGTCTTCCCTTCCTCATCAAAAGAAGACTGATAACACAAAAACAAGTAATGACACTTTATATCCAGAAAAAGCATTACATTTGATATAGTTTTTCTCTATTGTCCTGGTATTATAACTATTTTTAATTCACTCTCTACAATCCCTTAGAATTGTCTATTTCATTACCATATATTTTGTTATTCATTGTTTGCACTATGCCTAATCTCCAGGCCAGTTACCCAGCCCCTAGATTCCCTCTTCCCATTCATTTCTTCTCCTGCCAGAGTTAACTTTCCTAATTAATGCTCATGTTACTCTTCTCTAGGCTCTGTCATTGCTGCTGAAAAACAGAGCTAAATAAAACCCAAGTTCAGACATGGAGAGAGCTTCATGTGGTTTGCTGTCACTTAAAGATTTACAACAGTTATGTATGTTATAATCACAGTCTGAACAAACTGCTATGAAAACACTGAGATATTATGAATTTTAGACTATGAATTAACTATTATTAATTGTAAGATAAACAAGGCCGATATCACAGTGACGGGAATATTCCTGTTTGGTTGCTAAAGAATAAAAAGTGTTTGCCAGATAGGAAATAAGAGTGAGTATTGTAGGCATAGGTCCAAGAGCCTGAAAGAACATGTTTGTATTATCTGTTCTCATGCTGCTAAAAAGACATATCCCAGACTGGGTAATTTATAAAGAATAGAGGTTTCGTTGACACACTTCAGCATGGCTGGAGAGGCCTCTAGAAATGTGTAATCATGGCAGAGGGGGAAGTAGAGACATACTTCTTCACATGGCAGCAGAAAGCAGAAATGCTGAGCAAAGTGGGGAAAGCCCCTTATAAAACCATCAGATCTTGTGAGTACTCACTCACATGAGAACAGCATGGGAGTAACTGCCCCCCATGGTTCAATTACCCAAAACTGGGTCCTTTTCATGACATGTGGGAGTTATGGGAACTACAATTCAAGATGATATTTGGATGGGGACATGGCCAAATCATATCATTCCACCCTTGGCCCCTCTCAAAACTCATGTCCTCACATTTCAAAACACAGTTATGCCTTTCTAACACTCCCCTAAAGGCTTAACTCATTCTGGCATTAACTCTAAAGTCCACCGTCAAAGTCTTGTTTAAGACTAAGCAAGTCCCTTCTGCCTATGAGCCTGTAAAATCAAAAGTAAGTTAATTACTTTCTAGATACAATGAAGGTACAGGCATTGGGTAAATACACACATTCCAAATGGGAGAAATTGGCCAAAACAAAGGAAATACAAGCCCAATGCAAGTCCAAAGTTTAATAGGGCAGTCATTAAATCTTAAAGTTCGAAAATGATCTCCTTTGACTTCATGTCTCACATCAAGATCATACTGATACAAGAGGTGGTGTCCTATGGTCTTTGGCAGCTCTGCCCCATGGCTTTACAGGGTACAGCCCCCTTCTCCTGGCTGCTTTTAGAGCTGGCATTGAGTGTGGCTTTTTCAGGTGCATGGTGCATGCTGTCAGTGGATCTATCATTCTGGGGTCTGGAGGATGGTGATCCTCTTCTCACAGTTCCATTAGGGAGTTCCCCAGTGGGGACTCTGTGTGGGGGTTCCATCCCAATATTTCCCTTCCATGCTGCTCTAGGAGACGTTCTCCATGAGGGCTGTGCCCCTGCAGCAAACTTCTGCCTGGACATGCAGGCATTTTCATCCATTTTCTGAAATCTAGGTGGAGGTTCCCAAACCTCAATTCTTGTCTTCTATGTATCTTCAGGACAAACACCATGTGGAAGCTGCCTAGGCTTGAAGTTTGCACCCGCTGAAGCAATGCCCTGAGCTGTACATTGACTCCTTTTAGTCAAGATGGGAGCTGAAGCATCTTGGAAGCAGGGCGCCATGTCTAAGGTAGTCCTAGAGTAGGGGGGCCCTAGGTCCAGAACAGGAAACCATTTTTCCTTTCTAGGCCTCTGGGCCAGTGATGGGAGGGGCTGCCTTGAAGTTATGTGACATGCCCAGGAGACATTTCCCCAATTATCTTGGTGATCGATATTTGGCTCCTCATTACTAATGCAAATTTCTGCAGACACCTTGAATTTCTTTCCAGAAGAAATTCAAGTTTCTTTTCTATTGCATCACCAGGCTGCAAATTTTTCAAACTTTTATGCTCTGCTTCCTCTTGAATGCTTTTCTGCTTAGAAATTTCTTCCACCAGATACCCTAAATTGTTTATCTCAAGTTCAGAGTTTCACAGATCTCCAGAATAGGGGCAAAATGCCACCAGGCTCTTTTCTAAAGCATAACAAATCACCTTTATTTCAGTTCCCAACAAGCTCCTCATCTCAATCAGAAGCCACCTTAGCCTGGACTTCATTGTCCATATTACTATAAATATTTTGCTGAAAGCCATTAAACAAGTCTCTAGAAAGTTTCAAACTTTCTGACATCTTCCTGTCCTCCGCTCAGCCCTCCAAATGGTTCCAGACTCTGCCTTTTACCCAATTCCAAAGTCAATTTCACATTTTTGGGTATTTTTATAACAGCAAACAACCCTCCAACCCCACCTGCAGTACTAATTTACTGTATTAGTCTATTCTCACACTACTAATAAAGACATACCTGAGACTGGGTAATTTATAAAGGAATTATCTTTAGTTAACTCATAGTTCATCATGGTGGGAGAGGTCTCAGGAAATGTACAATCATGGTGGAAGGGAAAACAAAAGCAAGTTCTGAGCCACCACACCCAGCCCTTTCTTCACTCTTTTCTCCCTCCTGCTGCCTTGTGAAGAAGTGATCCTTCTTTATATGATGACAGAAAGAAGTGCTGAGCAAAGAGGAAAAAACTCCTTATAAACCATCAGATCTCATGAGAACTCACGCAATATCATGAGAACAGCATGGAGGTAACTGCTTCCATGATTCAGACCCCTGACATGGTCTCTCCCATGACACCTGGGGATTTGGGGAACTAAAATTCAAGATGAGATTTGGGTTAGAACACAGCTAAACCATATCAATGGTGTCTCCAAAATACATGGACGCCAATGTGTAATAGAATAATAATTTATAGCAAACACCTAATAGTGATTACTGATGCTGACGTAAGCATTTTACCTGTATCAACTCTTTTAATCCATGCAGCTATTCTGTTAGGTACATAATGTTATCAGCATTTCAGAGATGAGAAAAAAGACTCTAAAAGGTAAAATAAATTGTCCAAGGTCACACAGCTAATAAACCTCAGAGCCAGGATTGGGACACTAGCAACCTGATTCTAAAATCCTGACCTTTAATGGCCAGGTTATAAGGTAACCTGATGAACTGTAGGAACAATTTTTTTATAATGTATTAAAGATTCAAGAATTTAATCATAGAAGTGAGAATCAGCTTGTTTTAAAAAATAATTCCAGCAAGGTTATTGATAACAGAGTTGAGAAGAAGTCATATTAGGTGGCCACAGACAAATAATGATAAGAGCCTGATGGAATTCAGTTGAGCAGGAATGGGGCAGAGGGGACACATTTTATATATATTTAGAAAATAAAACCAATATCATTTGGACAACAAATGTATATGTGAAATCAGCAAAGGAAAAATCAAAACCAGCTTCCTAGTTCTGGATGCATGACAATATAAATGTGGCACCCTTTTAAGAATCATGAAAAGGGATTCAGTCAGTTATTTGGGGGAGTATAAATGTTGAGGTATCAGTGGACATTTGTCTGGAAATTTCCAGAGATCAGGCACTCTATTTATTATGTAGGTCAGAAAATTTGAAAATTATTTTCAACGGTGTTGTGCTTTGGCTCTGTGTCCCCACTAAAACACTAAAATATCATCTCAAATAGTAATCCCCATAATCCCTATGTGATGATGCAGAAACCTGGTGGGAGGTTATTGGAGCATGCTGATGGTTTTCCCCATGCTGTTCTCATGATAGTGAGTTCTCATGAGTTCTGATGGTTTGATAAGGGGCTCTACCTCCTTCACTCCCTTTTTCTTTTCTTTTTTTTTTTTTGAGACAGAGTCTATCTCTGTCATCCAGGCTGGAGTGCAGTGGCATGATCTTGGCTCACTGCAACCTGCGCCTCCCAGGTTTAAGTGAGTCTCCCGCCTCAGCCTCCCAAGCAGCTGAGATTACAGGTGCCCAACACCATACCTGGCTGATTTTTGTATATTTAGTAGAGATGGGGTTTCACCATGTTGTACAAGTTGGTCTCAAATTCCTGACGTCAGGTGATCCTCCCACCTCGTCCTCCCAAAGTGCTGGGATTACAGGTCTGAGCCACTGCACCCAGCCCTTCCTTCACTCTTTTCTCCCTCCTGCTGCCTTTTGAAAAAGCTACCCTGCTTCCCCCTTGCCTTCTGACATAATTGTAAGTTTCCTGAGGCCTCCCCAGCCATGAAGAACTGTGAGTCAACTGAACCTCTTTTCTCTGTAAATTACCCAGTCTTGGGCAGTTTTTTTGTAGCAGTGTATGAATGAATTAATGTAATGGAAATGCTTTTCTGCTTTAAGGACTTGCACCCTCCCAGTCAAAAACTATGTCTACCCATGTCTTGCCAGTGTGTTGAGATTATATTAGGAGAAAGAGCAAATTGACTGGAGTCAGACTTTTTCTATGATGGAACCTAAGCTCTGCCACTTACTAGTTTCCCCAAATCATAATGTTAGTCTGAGAAAAACACAACCTTCAAATAAATATACTAGGGTTTGAAACCCAGGAATGTCACATATAGCTGTCACTTCATATTTTTGAGTTTCAGTTTCCTCTTCTATAAAATGGAAATTATAATATATACTTGTATTTGGTAATTAAATGAACTAAAACATATAAAATTTTAGACTACTTCTAGCATATATTGATGACTCATAAATATTAGCCAGTAATTATAATCATGGTAATAAATAATGTATAAAAAATTTGTGGTGAGAACAGTTATTAAATTACCCTATCACTAATAAGAGTGTAGATTAAAATCCAATAAAAATATATGTATGAAGATTCCTTGTGTCTGGAGAGATCTCCTTCTCTATTACTCAAATCTTGTGCAGCCTTCCAGGAGCAGTTGCAATGAAACATCTGCAAGTCCTAATTAGAAGGACAGAAGAGAAAGCCCATCATTCTGTAACTCCAGAGCAATTTTAGAACACTTCTGTCACACTGGGATGACTTATAATTATACCCACTCTTAAAAGGATCTTCTCATCTATTTTGAACTGCAAATATTTATATTTGATCTTATTCATATTTGACTCTAACTACACCAATGACAGTGCTCAGTAAATGTTAACCTGGATAGGCTGAATTCCTCAGACATAACCAGCTGCTCTAACTTGATCATACTGAAAAAAATTGCTCACAACTTACAAAAAACAACAGAAATATTGCAGTAGCTTGATTTAGATCACCACAACAGATGTGTGAACAAGTCTCAGAATCTGCAAGTAATGGGCATGTGAGGGATATTTATTTTTTTATCCATGCATTTTCATAGAGAAAAATTAAGGGATCTCTTTGTTTATATCCATGTGAGAGAAACAAATGCCTTTTGTTTTGCTCAACTGGCAGTATGTTGATGTTTTTCAAGTATGCATTTATTATTAAACCAGCCCAAAGAAATGAAAGGTACTTTTCAGGTATAAACACTTAGAAAATCTAGAATGTTAATTAGCTATTATCTTGGAAATTCATGTCATACACTTATAGAAAACAAAAAGCTGATATGCATTATATTTTATATGCATACAAAAAGCTTGTATGTATGTAAGAGTATTTATTGTACACATTTTTTAAAAAATAAATTAAATGTACCACTTTGTCATGCAGTCATCCAGTATATAAGTTTGATAATAATTTCTTTTTTATTGTTTCATTTTATTAAAAAATCAACTATAAATAAAAGTTAGCATTAAAATATATTTAGGTGACAAGCCCTGGTTCTATTTCTTCTTCCTTAATAGAAGGGTTCATTAAAATTTTTCAATTTACCCACATATCAGTAAATACACACACATACATATTCAATAAATATTAGTTCTTATTGTAGTATAGTTTATGTTTAATGTCACAAATATATCATTCATCAATTTTGATTTTTTAAATTTAACTTTAGTTTTGGACTCCTAGAATAAAATAACTAATATATTCCCTTTAACTGACATATAACGTTCTCCAACATGAATCTATTCCATTTTATTTACCCTTACCCACAGATGTTTAGGATTTATTTTATTTTATTTTAGTTCAGAGACAGGGCTGCAATCAGCATCCCTTTATAGGATTCTTTCAGCAAATATGTAAGAGTTCCTCTCAATTATCTAAGAAGAAGAGAAGTTACCAGGACACCGGAAATGTGTATTTTTAAATAGATTGGGCCTAATTTCTCTTCAAAGTAGCTCTAATTAGACAACCCCCAGCCATGAATAAGAGTTTCTATGTTCTCACATATTGCCATTATATGCTATTTTCAGACTTTTCAACTTTGGCAATCTGAGGATATTATCAACGGTATTTTATTGTTTTAATTTTAACTGCCCTGTTTATTCTTAAGGATGGGTATGTTTTTATATGTTTACTGACCTCTTGGAGTTTTCTTCTGTGAATTGGCTGCACATTATGCTTTTTTTCACTTGTGTAGTAATGATGATAGTTCTAGTGGTAAAATAACTAATTGTCTTCTGTGCAACAGCTGCCCACAATTGTCCTAGGATTTATTTTAGCAGTCAAAAAAAAAAAAAGAAAAAGTATGAGGTAACAGCAATTTCTAAGCTATGCTTTATATTACTTTTTGACTGTTAGAATATATATACATAAACTATGGAAGACTTATCTACAATTACACAACAGAGTGATGAAAATATACATGCTGATGAAATAAAATAAAAGTCCTAAGGCTGGGAGGTTCAAAGAGATATGGGTGAGCTACTGTCCTCATCCGACACAGTGAAGATTCCTGACATACCATGTACTGTTAATGGAATATAACTGTAGGTTTAAGCATACTATTTGAATTTGCAGAGTTAAACAGTAGAGGAAGTGAATATAATTTGGTGTGTAAATGAAAGAATACAGGAGAGTAAGATAGCATATGTGGAAAATCTTTTTCCATTATAATAGAAATTCAGTAGAAAACATCAAAAAGTAATAATTAAAATAACATGCATATATTATTGTGAGATACAGAATGGAGATGTGGTAGTCTAGAAAAAAGACCTACTTCTTAAATTCTATATATTCTTGGATACCTTATATGTATATATATTACTTTATATTTTTATAAAATTGCAGCATGAAAGAAAATACAGAAAAGAGCAGAGCTGTCATATATTAGTAAATTTAATGGAAGAGTTATTGTTTGTTTCATGACCAAGTAGTATATATTGCAAAACACAAGTGTGTTTATATCTCAAAATTAAGGTAACTTAATATATTGAATAAACAATCGGGAAAACCATATGGTAATCTCAATACCCTTAGCAAAAGCATTTGGCAAAGTTCAACACCCATTTTTGACAAAAAGCTTTCAGCAAACTAGAAACAGAAAAGTTCTCCAGCCTGACAAAGAATAACTGCAAAAACACATATCAACATTTAAAAAAGAATTTTTTTCAAGTAGTCTTATGTTCACAATAAAATTGAGCAGAAGGTACAGAGATTTCCCATATATTCCCTGGTCCTCAATTGTGCGGTTTTCTCCACTATCAACAACCCCCACCAAAGTGCTACATTTGTCACAACTGAACTTACATTGACATATCATTCTTACCCAGAATCCAGTCTACATTAGGGTTCATACTTTATGTTGTACATTGTATGGGTTTAGATAAATATATAATGATATACACCCATTATTATAGCATCATGAAAAATAGTCTCACGGCTCTAAATTTCCTCTGTGCTCCATCTATTGATTCCTCACTCCCCTTTAAATGCTTGTCAACTCTGATCCTTTTACAGTCTCTGTAATTTTGCTTTTTCCAAATGTTATGCAGTTGTAATGATATAGTATGTAGCCTTTTCAGATTGACTTTTTTCATTTAGTAATACACATTTTAGGTCCCTTCACATTTTTTCAAGGTTCAATAGATTATTTCTGTTTAGAACTGAGTAGTATTCCATTGTCTGGATGTACCATAGTTCATTTATCCATTCACTTACTGCAGGGCATCTGAGATCATTTGAAATTTTGTCAATTAGCAATAAATCTGTGATAAATAATTATGTGCAGGTTTTGTGTGGTTATATGTTTTCAATTCATTCAGATAAATACCAAGGAGCACAATGGCTGTACCACTCAAGATATAAACACACTTGTGAAGTTAGTTATTGATAAGGTTTGGCTCTCTCTTCCCACCCAAATCTCATCCCCATATGCTGAGGGAGGGACCAGGTCAGAGGTGATTGGATCACAGAGGCAGATTTCCTTTTGCTCTTCTCATGACTGGGAGTGAGTTCACATGAAATCTGGTTGTTTGATAAGTGTCTGTTTGGTTGCTTGATAACTGTCTGGTGATCCCCCCTTCTCTCTCTCTCTCTCTCTCTCTCTCTCTCTCTCTCTCTCTCTCTCTCTCTCTCTCTCTCTCTCTCTCTCCACGGTTTAAGACATGCCTTGCTTCCCCTTCCGTTATGATTATGTTTCGTGAAACCCCCCTCTTCACCATGCAGAAATGTGAGTCAATTATACCCTCTTTTCGTTATAAATTATCAAGTCTCGGGTATTTCTTTACAGCACTGTGAAAACAAATGAATACAGAGAATTGGTACTGGAAGTCACGTACTGCTATAAAGATAACCTGAAAATGCGCAAAAATCACAAGCATTCCTATACACCAATAACAGACTTAAAGAGAGCCAAATCAAGAATGAACTGCCATTCACAATTGCTACAAAGAGAATAAAATACCTAGGAATACAACTTACAAGGAACGTAAGGGACCTCTTCAAGGACAAATACAAACCACTACTCAACGAAATAAGAGAGGACACAAACAGATGGAGAAACATTCCACGTTCATGGTTAGGAAGAATCAATATCGTGAAAATGGCTATACTGCCCAAAGTAATTTACAGAATCAATGCTATCCCCATAAAGCTACC
>CM052650.1:10342754-10428121 GCA_028533165.1 Leontopithecus rosalia
CAGTTCCTTCAATTCATTCATATTCCTCTCTATTTTGTCCATTCTTGTTATCATTTCCTAGAATCTTTTTTTGAATCTTTTTTCAATGTTCTTAGTTTCTTTGCACTGATTTAGAACATGTTCTTTTAGCTCACAGAAGTTTCTTATTGCCCACCTTCTGAAGTCTGATTCATTCATTTCATCACTCTCATTCTCCATCCAGCTTTATTCTTTTGCTGGTGAGGAGTTTTGGTCTTTTGTATGCAGTGAGGTGGTCTGGTTTCGGGTGTTTTCCTCCTTTTTGTGCTGGTTTCTTCCCATCTTTGTGGATTTATCCACCTGTCATCTGAGTAGTTGCTGATTTTTTGATTGGGTCTCTGAGTAGAGGCCCAGATTGTTAATGATGGACTATTTCTGTTTTTTAGTTTTCCTTCTAACAGCCTAGACCCTCTGCTATAAGACTGCTGAGGTGCACTCCAGGCCCTGTTTGCCTGGGGTACACCTGTAGCAGCTGCGGAACAGTGAGGGATGCTACCAGTTTCTTTTTCTATCTTTGTCCCAGAATGATACCCGCCAAATGTCAGTCTGATCAGTCCTTTTTGAGGGGATTCTTTGGGTATACAGGGGTCAGGGAGCTGCTTGAGGAGACGATCTGTACTTTATAGGAGCTCAAGTGCTGATCTGTGAGCTCCGTTGTTCATTCAGTGTTGCTAGGCAAGTACGTTTAAGTCTGTTGCAGCAGAACTCATGAAACCGCTTTTTTTCCTCAGATGGTCTGTCTCGGGGAGTTAGGGCTTTATTTGTGAGTATCCATTGCGCTGTCCTGCCCAACTATTTGGCTGCCGAAGCTCCGCCCTGCTGGCCTGAGGTCCGCCCTTTTGCTGTGGGCTCCATCCTGCTGTTTTGGGTTCCACCCTGCTGACGTAGGCTCTGCCCTGCTGATCTGGGCTCTGCCCTATTGGCGGAGTCTCTGTTATTGCGGGTTACCTCGGCAACAGCTGTCTGCGTCAGCAATGGGCGGGTACCTCAGTAGGGGCAGAAACTCTCAGCAATGGCAGATGCCCCTCCCCCACCAAGCTGCACAGCTGTGGGTTCAGCTGTTCCCGCAGTGGAACTCTCAACCCCAGGCACTCTGAATCACCACATTGCTTGTCCCTGTGGGGGCTGGACCCGTCGAGCCTGATCACTTGGCTCCCTGCCTCCAAGCCTTTTTGCTTTTTTTTTTTTTTAAGTTGTAGGGTTGACTCTTTCCCGGGTGTCTCAGCTGCCAGCCAAAAGGACACTGGGATCTGTGTGATTTCCTGTGCAGCGACCCGCTGCTCTGGTTCACCGTCCAAAACCCATTCATTCAGATGAACATGGCAATCTGCCCTCCCAAGTCTCAAATTGCCGGTTTAACAGGGCGCCCAGACCCCTGTGTTTCATGCGCTGTGCCGCTGCTCTGTGCTGCCGGCTGCCTGGCCGCGCCAGCAGATACCGCTGTGCTTGCGTCCTGCGTCCCACTTACACCTGGGCTTTTCCCCACTCTGTGGGCTATAAAGATCCATCTGGAAATGCGGTGTGAACTCACCCTCTGTGTCTTGACTGACAGCTGCAATTGTGACTTGCTTCTAGAGTGCCATCTTCCTCCTTCAGCCTGTTTTACATTTTTCAATGGATACTTAATGAACTTATTTAGTAATCTAATAAACACAAAATTGATTATAATGGGATAATTTATATTGGCTATAACAACATAAACTAAATGTGCAATAATATAAATATTATTTTACTAACAGTGACATCTACCATATTGAATTATTTGCAGTTATTTAAAATTGTGATTGTATAAACTAAGTAATAGTAAAATCATTATAATAGTACATGTAAAAATTTAAATATAGAAATGTATATACATTCTTATTTTTAAATGGTGTTTTTCTTCTTTCTTCACTTATTCAATGTGTTTATGGCACAACTATAGCCAAATTACAACTAAATTTTACCAACATTCAATTCCTATAATACTGTAGTATTTTTGTCCTTCTATAAGTCATTTTGTTTGAATTTAAGTAAAAAATTATTGTATGAGATTTGGAAGCAGCAGTTAGCCATGATTCTTTTTTAAAATTTATTTTTAATTTTATTATGTAGAACATTTGAAATATATCAATAATGAGAAGAAAAACATGACTTCTAATCCTACTTCTCATTATTAATATTTTCACATGTTGATAGTCCTGTGTCAAATTCCTGCCATTTTTTCATTTATATTATATTACGTAAACAGCTTTCTAAAATAAATGAGTGTTTGTAGTATTGTCTCAATATATACCTGGATTTGAGACCCCGTGGATAACAGACACAATGGTCGTTGGTGATGGGTTGTGTCACCACAATTCCATATAAAATTAGGTCAAGCCAGCTTTGTCTTGTGTGATTTAGTCCATTGCCTTCAGTCTTGTTCTTCCTGCCATCTTGCTTACTGCTGCCAAGATCTTTGTAGTGATCACTTCACTTTCCTATCTTCACTCCTTTAGTCAAAATAGAGGTTCAGCTTTTTAGCATGTAAGTCCTCTCCATTATCTTCCTCGTGACTTTGCCTTCTTATTTGCTGCTTTCCCAGAAAAGTACTTGAAATTCTCAGAATATCGTGTAGCCTTTTGTACCTCCCTAACTTTTTACCTCTTTCTTCTACTAAGAATGATTCTTACCATATATAAGGATAGTTGGTCTGCAGTGACAGAAAAGAAAACTGACCGTGTGCTGTGGCTCATGCCTGTAATGCCAGCACTTTGGGAGTCCATTGAAGTCCATTGAGTCCATTGGGAAGTCCTTGAACTCCTGGGGTCAGGAGTTCAAGACCAGTCTGGCCAACAGATGAAACCCTATTTCTACTAAAAATACAAAAAGAAATTAGTCAGGCATGGTAGTGTGAGCCTGTAATCCCAGCTACTTGGGACGGTAAGGAAAAAAAAATTGTTTGAACCAGGGAGGTGGAGATTGCAGTGAGCCGAGATTGCACCACTGCACTCCAGCCTGGGTGACAGAGTGAGAGCTCATCTCAACAACAAGAACAAAAAAACATATAAAGAGAAAAAGGGAAACTAGAAACAGCACATCTTGTACCAGTTGTAGCCTATGCTGAAATTTGTTCCTAAATCCTATGTAAGTCTTTGCCTTTAATGAGGTTTTTCTATGAACACCATATTTGGATTCCATGAACTAAAATTATAACTTGATTATAACAGCTTAATGGAAGGCACTGTGGACAAAAATCCTTGGATGTGAATAGAAGTGATAAAAGATGGGGCTGGATTGTTTAAGGGTGAATGCAATTTGTGAAGCCTAGAGATGATGATGATCAAATAAATGCACATTTAAATGTATAGCTTTTATTTATCACTACAAAAGATAAAACATTATATTGGCAATTGAGAGACAATGTTTGTGGCCTTACAAATCAGTATTATTTTAGAAAGCCACTAACTACATATATATTAAACTTAAAGATGTTTAATATATGTTTTCATATATATATGTTTTCTATATATATATATATATATGTTTTCATATATATGTCATATACATTCATAGATTTTCATATATATGTCATATATTTTCATATATGTTTTTATATATATGTTTTCAAATATATATGTTTTCATATGTATGAAACTTATGCATTTGGAAGCAGTATTGCTATTTCTGGATAAAGTCTTTTCATACATTGGATTACATCCTTAAGCAATAAGCAGATAAATGTAGGATCCAGGTAAGAAAGAAAAATAGTTAATATCAAAAGGGATAGTGGAAGGGTTGGAAGTTGTTTAATTCAGGATGTATTTTAAAAATAGAGTTGAAAGAGTATGTTGAGGGACACAATGTGGGTTGTGAGATAAAGGCAAGTCAAAAATGACACCAAAGCCTGGGTGTGGTGGCTCACACCTTTGATGCCAACGCTTTGAGACCATGTAGCTGGAGGATTCCTTGATCCCAGGAATTCTAGACCAGCCCAGGTAACACAGTGAGACCTCCAGTCCCTATAAAAAGGACTGACAAGACAAAATTTGCTGGGCAAGGTGGCACATGCCTGTAGTATCAGCTATTCAGGAAGCTGAGATGGAAGTATTGCTTGAATGGCTAAAATCAAGGCTGTTGTGAGCCATGATTATGTCACTCCACTCTAGCCTGGGCAACAAAGTGGGACCTTGTCTCAATAAAAATATATATTTTTTAAACAGACAGTGTTCATTTTCATTCTGATGATAAAGACATACTCAAGATTGGGTAATTTATAAAGAAAAAGAGGGTTAGTGGACTCACAATTTCACATGGTTGTGGAGGCCTCACAATCATGGTGGAAAGGGCCGTCTTACATGGTGGTAGGCAAGATAGGATTAGAACCCAGTGAAAGGGTTTTCCCCTTGTAAAACAGTCAGATCTTGGGAGACTTATTCACTACTACAAGAGCCATATGGGGATAACTGCCCCATGATTCAGTTATCTCCTCCCTGGTGTCTCCCACAACACTTGGGAATTATGGGAGCTACAATTCAAGATGAGATTTGGGTGAGGACAAAGCCAAACCATATCAGACACCAATGTGTTTGGCCTTAAAAACTGGAAGAAATGAGTTTTTCCTAAATGAAATGGAAAGACTGTAAACGGAAGCTGGTTTGCAAGAAAATATCAGTTTTGCTATTTTATATATCTTAGTTTTAAGATGTCACAAACATATAAACCTGTCTTTATTTGCACACTTATGTGTATGTTTCTCTCTTGTTATAAAAAAGGGATGATTCAGTGATAACAGTTCAGTTCTATCATGGATTTTAGCCCTATTTTCAAGAGTCATCAATCTTTTGATTTATATTTCATCTTCAGGTTATCCCAAGCTCTACTTGTTCCTTGTTTTTCTGTCTTTTTTTTTCAGATACCTTGGAAAGTCTTCCTTCTTTTCCCTTTTTCTAGAATCAGTGTCCCTCAGGATCCGTCTTAGGCCTTTTGCTCTCAGACCCATGTGTTCTCCTCCAGGAGTATCACCTATACCCAACTTCAAAGTCCTTGTCACCAGCTCAATCCTGGACCTGCAGTTCCAATCATGCCCACTTGGATTCTCATTCTCACAGGAGCACTTCAAAGTAAGTACATTCTTCAAAACTGAAAATCCCATTCTCCTCAATGCTCTGCCTTAATCAAATAAAGTTTTCTTGGTTATCTATTTTAGTAAAAGATACCATTCTTCCTAGACCTAAAAATTCTTCTTACGTCCTGCGTCTATATTCTTAACCAATTCAACTTTATAACTTAAAGAGGAAATAGAAAGAAATGGAAACAGATAATAATGTACTCATTCTTTTCAGATGGAAGCTGCAACCCCTCACCCCACAAAGTAAATTATTCTTTTTCTTTTTTTAATTTTAGATATTTTTATTTCTCCAAATTTGTTATTTACCAGGAGTGACTGAAATAAAATATATAATTGAGTCCCATCATCATCATCATCATCATCATCATCATCATGGAAATGGCTTTAAGAGAAAACTGGTCAGATGAATATTATTGCTTCCCATTTTCAACCAGTAAATAGTTGCTGCTGATCAATTGACAGACAGGAGTCTGTCTAGAATGCTCAAGATACGTTATGTAATATGACATGTCTGTTCACAAGGGGGAAATTCCTAGGAAATAACTTATGTGTACTTCTTGATTTCATCATACAAGACAAGCACAAAAGCACCACCCATGCCTTTGAGAATAATGGACCATGCACCCTTGAAAAAACTTTGCCTCCTTCATCATGAGCAACCTTCCTCCAGCAGTCAAGCTTGCCTGGGTACACGATGTCAGTTCCTTTGAGCCCCGACTGCATCATTATCTGGCACCAAACAGTGTCAAATGGATAGGAAGTCAACCCTGCAATGGCAGTGACACTCTGTGCAATCATCCAGCTGATGACAATGTGAATGTTCCCGGGATCCATAAGCAGTCCCTTTGCAGTGTCATAGATACCAAAGTAGGCAGCTTGGTAGATGATAATACCCTACACAGACACATTAAAACCTTGGTACAGTCCCTTAATCCCATCAGATTTGTAGATCTTAACCAGGCAGTCACTGAGGCCTTGGAATTCCCTTTCAGCTTCAGCTTTACCTACATCTGCTGCAAGACAGGTACAGGAAAAATCAAGAGGGTACACAAAACACAAGGATGTAGCCCCAGCAGCACCACCTGATGCCAGATTCCCTGGAAAGTAGTGCCAAAACTGGGTCCTCTGGTCCACACCACCCAGGAAGGTCTGCTTGTATTTATCTTTGAAGGCAAAGTTAAGGGCCTGGGTGGGGAAGTATCTGATGACATTGGCCAGGTTACCTTGCCAGAAGGATAGGACTCCCTACTCTTTGGGAATACGGACCACACAGTCTATAATGCTCTTGTATTGCTTACCTGCAGTGATCTGCTTGCTGGAATGCTGCACCTGCAGCAGCAGCTTGACCCACTCAATGGGCACTACCATCATCTTGGAAATGGCTGTGGCCACTTTACCTGCCAGGAAGTCCTTGGTGAAGGACACAGCGGCATCTGTCATGTTGAAAGGAAAGAGGAGGCAGGCTACTGCAGTACAGGACTGGGCTGGGAACTAGCTTTGACTCTGGGGCTGTGGGCAAACTATTCTTTTTCTATTATTAAAATAGAATAGAGTAGATTATATTGTAGCTTCTAAGTTTTTCTTTCTTTTTGATGATTCGTTTTTTCATCTGAAAATACGTTATATCAACTTCATGTCAGACACCATGAATCACACTATCAAATTACATTCATGGACTTCAAATCATAGTTGGAATTATATCTTATGTACGAATAGATGTGAAATTTCAGGGAGAATAGGAGAGTAAAATCATTTAAGTACTTCCTACATCTGCCCTCTCATTTACATCTCACATCAGTCATTTGAAATGATAACCAGTATTTCTTCTTTATGCATGAGAGAATTGAGACACAGAATTGTTAAGCAAATTGTTCCACATCACAAATTAGAAAGTTATGAACTTAGGTTAATACACGATTTCACTAAAATCTTTTATTTCTGCTATAACAAAATGCTATGTATATTTTCTTATTCATGACTCTTGACACTTTTCTGTTGAAATTAATAAGCACATTAATTTGAGGTTATATTTTATTGCATAAATTTTTGAAATAGAAAGTAGTGAAGAAGATTAGCAGCTGGTGAGCATTAGGTACTATGCTATGTGTTTCACGTGAGGTATTTTATCAATTCATTCATCATAATTGTATTACTAGCATCACATTTTACAAAATAGATATTAGTCTCAGGGAATGCACATCAGGAATCCTTCTTTTCCAAATGCTAGAAACAAAACTCAAATAATTTAGGTAAACAGAAAGTTTTACAGCTTATTTAATTGAATAAGAAATAGATGGCTTAGGAAGGAGAAACATGAATAATATAAAGGACATACATATAGCTAGGCTTGAGAAACAATTGGATCCACCAGAAGAAATTCACTGACTCTCTCTCTTTTATCTCTATTGTTATACATAGTATTTTTTTTACACAGCACACCTTATTATTTAAGGTTATCCAAAGAACAGAACCAATAAGAGAAATATACACACATAGAAATATGGATGTATGAAAGACAAATTATTAGAATAGTTTACTTATATAGTTATGGAGGCTGAGAAGTCCCATGAAAGGTTGCCTGCAAGCTTGAGAACCTGGGCTGCTGGTAGTGTCCCAGTCCAAGCCAGTAGTGGTACGGTTCAAGCCCAAAATCCCCTGAACCATAGAAACCAATGGTATAATTCTCAGACCACAGGCCTGAAAACCCCAGAGACCACTGGTGTAAGTTTTGAAATCTAAAGGTGCAAAAGCCAGAAGTTATGTTGTCTAAACATAGGAAAAGAGTGTTCCAGGTTCAGAAGAGACAGAGAAAAAAATCTTTAATTTCTTTGCTTTTTTTGTTTCATCCCAGACCCCAATTGATTACATAATGCCCAGCTACAATGAGGGCAGATCTTCCTTGCTCAGTCCACTATTCATATACCAATCACCTCTGAAAATAACCTCACAGACACAGCCAGAACTGCTTTACCAGTTCTCCAGGTATTCCTTAAGCCAGTTGAGTTGTCAACAAAAATTAACCATTGCAGGATTCAACCAAGAAATAGGAAGTTATAGGATCCAGGAAACCAGGCATTTGATATAATAAAAATGCTGAAATAGGGGAAAACAAGATGGACAACTGATAAAGCCAGGTGGAACAGCTCCTACCAAGGGACTGAGACAACTGGCATGATCCAAACAAATCTTCAGAAGGAAGACACTGAGAGTGGATGGAGAGAGGACACAGAATCTGGACTGAAGGCAAAGAAATCTGGGAACCCTGTATGGCCTACTGCATACCAGGACTCATTCCTGGCTCTGGGAGAACAGGTGAGTTGAATTAATGAGGAATAACTGCCTCTTACCATGAGCCTCTGGAACCCCAGCAAGAGGAACCCCCTTGACCACCATGAGCACCCAAATTGGCAAAGAGAGCTGCTTAGAGTAGTAGTAGGGGCAGCAACCCAGCTGATTTGGACCCCAGAGAGTTTGGTGTGGGATTGTCTAGCAGATCCTGGACAGGGACATCTGTCTTCTTCGGTTTGACTCACTTCCATTGGAGACTTTAGCTTTAGGGCAACTGTCAGACCTGATCTCTGCAGGACAGTCTTGCACATCAGACAGGGCTAAGCTGACTTGAGCAGCCCTTGGTCTGCTGGCCTCTCCTGGGGCCTGAGCCTGGCCACACCTATTTGCAGGGCAGTCTCAGGTGCCCTAGGGACCTGCACCATAGCTTCTGTGCTAGTGGATTGTGCCTGACCAAGACTGTGTGGCCATAGAGGCCACAAATCAGCCCAACCACTTGCTACCCATATTGCAGCTTCCCCCAGGCCCACAGAATCTACCCAAATCACTCTTGCTGATGTGTGTCTACATGGATGAGTTTAGCCTTTCTTGCCCCACCAGCATGCAGAAGTGTATTCTGCCTTCCCTCACCCTGCCAATCACCATTTCAGACAGAGCTTTGGCAGGCACAGAGCCAGACAGTCCTACCCCTACTGGTGCCCAGCCCTTGTGCTATCACTGCACAGAGAACAGCAGATCCTCCCACACCCTGTGCAATCACTCCTGCTTATGGGGCACAGAGAAGGCACCCAGTCCTGTGCCCACAAGTTCCCCATTTTAAACCAACACTACCTGCAACATGACTGCAGAGACAATCCCCAGTAGTTTGGCCCCTGCTGCCTGCCAAACTGCATTGCCTCCACCACCATCATGAATGCCCCCAGGGACCAGGCACCCAGGCCCCACCAGCAGCTGCTGCCCCAGCTGCTGCACCTTGGCCATCCCAGTGCAGTGGATTATTAGACTTGAGTAGTCAGAGAAACAAAATTGGGGCCCAATACGCATCCCTTAGAGTTAGAGCACCCAGTCCAGGCGTTGGGAGTTTTGTGTTTACCCCAGAAAATCTTTCAGAAAGGAAGCCATTTAGCTGAATCTACTATACACCAAAATTAAACCCTCAGGTCATCAAATAGGATAAAAGAAAAGAAAAAAACCCCAAAGATCAACAACTTCAAAGATTGAATGTAGGTAAGTCCACAAAGATGATAATCAGTGCAAGAAACCTGAAAACTCAGAACAACAGTGTGCCTTCTTTCCTCCAAATGATCATTTTATCTATCCAGCAAAGGTTCTAAACAAGGCTGAGATGGCTAAACTGACAGAAATAGAATTCAGAATATGGATAGGAACAAAGATCATTGAGCTACAGGAGTATGTTGAAACCCAATCTAAGAAAGCTAATAATCATAATAAAACAATGCAAGAGGTGACAGACAAAAAGAGCCAATATAGGAAAGAACATAACTGATATGATGGAGCTGAAAAACAAACTAATAGAAGGTAATAATACAGTCACAAGTATTAATAGCAGAATAGACAAGCAGAAAAAAGAATCTCAGAGCTTAAAGACTGACTTTCTGAAATAAGACAGTCAGACAGTAATAGAGAAAAAAAATGAACAAAAATGAACAAAAGTTCCAGGAAATATTTGATTATGTAAAGAGATCAAATCTACAATGCCTTTGTATCACTGAAAGAGATAGTAGAGTGAAAACAATTTGGAAAATATATTTCAGAATGTCATCTGTGAGAACTTCCTGAACTTGCCTAGAGAGGCCAACAGTCAAACTCAGGAAATGCAGAAAACCTAGTAAGATACTTCACAAAAAGTTCATCCCCAAGACCCACAGTTAACAGACTCTTCAAGGTCAAAATGAAAGAAAAACTGTTAAAGGTAACTAAAGAAAAAGGTCAGATTACCTACAAATAGAAGTGCAACAGACTAAAAGTAGACCTATCAGAAGAAACTTCACAAGGCAGAAAAGATTACGGGCCCATATTCAATATTCTTAAAAAACTTCAATCCAGAATTTCATATTTGGCCAAACTAAGCTTTACAAGTGAAGGATAAATAAGATCCTTTTTATAAAAACAAATGCTGAGGGAATTTGTTGCCACGAGACATGCCATACAAGATATCCTGAAGGAAGAACTAAATATGGAGAGCAAAGATGTTTTATGAGCCACTACATAAACACTCTGCAGTACACAGACCAGTGACACTAAAAAGCAACCACATAAAAATCTGCAAAAAAACCAGTCACCATCATGACCACAGGATCAAATCATTATATATCAAATACTAACCCTGAATGTAAATGGGCTAAATGCTTCAATTAAATGACACACTGGCCAGCTGAATGAAGAACCAAGACCCACTGGTATGCTGCCTTCAAGAGAACCATCTCACATGCAATAAAACACATAGGCTCAAAATAAAAGGATGGAGAAAAAAATCTACCAAGTAAATAGAAAACAGAATAAAGCAGGGGTTGTTATAGTAGTTCCAGATAAAACAGACTGTAAAGCAATAAAGATCATAAAGAAAGGTATTACATAATGGTAACATGTTCAATTCAATAAGAAAATCTAACTATCCTAAATGTATATGCACCCAACACAGGAGGACCTGGATTCATAGAGCAAATTCTTAGAGACCTTCAAAGATACTTAGACTCCAGTACATAATATTGGGAGATTTTAACACTCCTCTGGCAATATTAGAAAGATTACTGACACAGAAAATTAACAAAGATATTCAGGACCCAAACTCCACACTGGACCAAATAGACCTGATAGACTTCTACAGAAATCACCACCCCTCCAAAAAAAAATCCCCAAAATACACGTTCTTCTCATTGCCACATGGTACATACTCTAAAATCAGTCACATAAATGGAAGTATAACATTCTAGAGCAAATGCAAAAGAACTAAAATTATTACAAATGATCTCAGACTACAGCCCAATCATATTAGTAATCAAGACTAAGGGATTAACTCAAAACCATACAATTACATGGAAACTGAATAACCTGCCCCTGAATGACTTTTGGGTAAATAATGAAATTAAGGCAGAAATCAAGAAGTTCTTTGAAATTAATAAAAGCAAAGATACAACATACCAGACTCTCTGGGACACAGGTAAGACAGTGTTAAGAGGGAAATTTATAGGACTAAATGCCAACCTTAAAAGAAAAATCTCAGATTAGAAACCTAACATTACAACTAAAATAACAAAAGAACCAAAAACAAACAGATACCAAAGCTAGCAGAACACAAGAAATAACCAAAATAGAGCTGAACTTAAGGAGATTAAGACACAAAAAAACATTTAAATATCAGCAAATCCAGTAGGATGTTTTTGAAAAAAATTAATAAAATACATAGACCACTAGCTAGATTAACTTAAAAAAGAACAAAAAGACAAATTAAATAAATACAATCAAGGACAACAAGGGGGATATTACCATTAACCCCACAGACATAGAAACAACCATTGAAGAATATTATGAATACCTCAGTGCACATAAACTAAGCATGTAGAAAAACGTGAATACATTCCTGGATCTGTCACCCTCTCAAGACCTAACTGGGAGAAATTGAATCCCTGAACAGGCCATAAATGAACTCTGACATTAGGTCAGTAACGAATAGCTTACCAAGCAAAAGAAAGCCCAGGAATCGTAGCTGAATTCTACCAGATGTACAAAGAAGGGTTGATACCATTTCTGCTTAAACTATTCAAAAAAATTGAGAAGGAGGGATTCCTTTCTAACTCTTCCTATGAGGCCAGCATCATCCTGGTAACAAAACCTTGTAGAGAGAGAGATCCAAGATGGCTGATCACTAGCAGCTCAGGTTTGCAGCTCCCAGTGAAATCGCAGAGAATGAGAGGATGCCACGCTTTCAGACGAATTTTTGTTGTTCAAGGACCAGGAGATTCCCAGTTGAGGAGCCCCACGGGTCGCCAGCGCTACTCTTGCAGCCAGCGTGGCAGTTTTGCTGGTGCCCCAGTGCAGTGGTTCTCAGTGCAGAATAAATGGGACTGGGTCCCCTTTTAGTTGACGTTTGGATCTCCGGGAAGGGGCAGAGCCACCCAATCAGCTTATTGAAGAAGGGATTCAGGAAAGAAGCCAGACCGGAGACTCCCAGACAGAAAAGCACCAAGAATCTTGACACTGCTGTTTTAGCCGGCGCAGTGGGTTGCTCAGATTTTGGCCCTGAGAATTAACAACTTGGACATCCACTCAGAGACCTAATTTGAAAGTCAGTAATTACAAAGACAACAGGTGGATAAATTTACAATGATGGGAAGAAACCAGCATAAAAAGGCTGAACATACTCAAAATCAGAACGTCTCTCTCTCTACAGAGGATCACAGTCCTCATCAACAAGGGAACAAGGCCTGATTGAGAATGAGTGCACTCCATTAACAGAATTAGGCTTCAGAAGGTGGATAATAAGAAACTTCTGTGAGTTAAAAGAAGATGTTCAAGCCCAATGCAAAGAAACTAAGAACTTTGAAAAAAGGTTTGACGAAATCCTAACAAGAATAGACAATCTAGAGAGGAATACAAGTGAATTGATGGAACTGAAGAATACAATATGAGAACTCCTAGAAGTATGCACAGGTTTTAACAGTTGAATTAATCAAGCAGAAGAAAGGATATCAGAGGTCAAAGACAAACTTAATGAAATAAAACGAGAGGACAAGATTAAAGAAGAAAAAGTAAAAAGGAATGAGCAAAGTCTCCAAGAAATATGGGACTATGTGAAAAGACCTAATTTATGTTTGATAGGTGTACATGAATATCATGAAGAGAATGAATCCAAGCTGGAAAATATTCTTCAGGATATTACTCAGGAAAACTTTCCTAACCTAGTAAGGTGGGACAATACTTAACTCCAGGTAATACAGAGAACACCACAAAAATATTCGTCAAGTAGAGCAACCCCAAGACACATAATTGTTAGATTCACCAGGGTTGAAATAAAGGAGAAAATTCTGAGGGCAGCTAGAGAGAAAGCTCAGGTTACCCCTAAAGGGAAGCCTATCAGACTTACAGCAGATCTCTCAGCAGAAACCCTACAAACTAGAAGAGAGTGGGGGTCAATATTCAATATCCTCAAAGAAAAGAATTCTTAACTCAGAATCTCATATCCAGCCAAACTAAGCTTTATAAATGAAGGAAAAATAAAATTTTTCATGAACAAGCAAGCACTCAGAGATTTCATCACCACCAGACCTGCTTTACAAGAGCTTCTGAAAGAAGCATTACACACAGAAAGGAACAACCAGTATCAGTCATCCCAAAAACTTACCAAAAGGTAAAGAGTATCTCCATAATGAAGAATTTATACCAACTAATGGGCAAAATAGCCCATTAAACTCAAAAATATCAATATTAATCCTGAATTTAAATGGATTAAATGCTTTAATCAAAGACACAGATATGCAAACTGAACAAAAAGTCAAAACACATTGGCACTCTGTATCCAGATCCATCTCATAAGAAAGGACACAGAAAGACTCAAAACAAAAGGTTGGAGGACGACTCACCAGTCAAATGGAAAGAAAAAAAAAAAACAACAGGAGTTGTAACTTTCGTCTCTGACAAAATAGACTGCAATAGCAACAAAGACTAAAAGAAACAAGGAAGGACATTACATAATGATAAAACGATTAATGCAACAATAGGACTCAATGATCATAAATATATATGCACCCAATATAGGGGTACCCGGATACATAAGACAAGTTTTCAATGACTTAAAAGAGACATGGACTACTACACAATAATAGCGGGAGACTTTGACACCACGTTGTTAATATTCAATGGATTAACAAGATAGAAAAATAACAGGGACATTTATGATCTGAACTCAGATCTGGAACAAGTAAACTCAATGAATATTTATAGAATTCTTCACCCCAGGTCCACAGAACATACTTTTTTTTTTTAGTATCACATTACACCTATTTTGAAAGTGACCAAATAAATGGAAGCAAATCACACTTCAGCATTTGCACAGCATTTCACAGATTTAAATGAAATAATGGTTGGCTGTTTGTTATTTTCTTTCCCTATTCCTTCCTGTCACTACTGTTAAGCACAATTATCAGCAAAAAAAGAGGTTTTTAATACCTATTTTTAGATAGCATTCCAGCCTGGGCAATAGAACAAAACTCCTGTTCTCTCTCCCCCTTTTCTCTTTCTCTTTCTTTCTTAAAAGAAAAAAAAAAAAAACCTTGTAGAGACACAATAACAACAAAAATAGAAACCTTCAGGCCAATATCGTTGATGAACGTTGATGCATCAAAGCACTGGCAAACCAAGTCCAGTAGCACATCAAAAAACGTATCCAACATGATCAAGTTGGCTTTATCACTAGGATGCAAGGTTGGTACAACGTACACAAATCAATACATGTGATTCATCACATAAACAGAACTACAGACAAAAACACACATAATTATCTCAATAGATGTAGAGAAGGCTTTCAATAAAATTCAACACTCCTTCATGCTAAAAACTCTCAATAAACTA
This sequence comes from Leontopithecus rosalia, assembly GCA_028533165.1. Lineage (NCBI taxonomy): Eukaryota > Metazoa > Chordata > Mammalia > Primates > Cebidae > Leontopithecus > Leontopithecus rosalia. The sequence continues at coordinate 10,357,741 of CM052650.1, forward strand.
GATATTGAAGGAACATGCCTGAAAATAATAAGAGCCATTTGTGACAAACCCACAGCCAATATCATACTGAATGGGCAAAAGCTGGAAGCATTCCCCTTGAAAATTGGCCCAAACAAGGATGATCTCTCTCACCGCTTCTATTCAACATCTTATTTGAAGTCTTGTCTAGGGAAATAAAGCAAGAGAAAGAAACAAAGGGCAACCAAATAGAAAGAGAAGAAGTCAAAGTATTCCTGTTTGCAGAGGACATAATCTTATATCAGGAAATCCTATAGTCTAAGCCAAAAAGCTCCTTAAGCTGATAAGCATTTTCAGCAAAGTCTCAGGACACTAAATTAATTACCAAAAATAACTAACATTCCTATACAACAGCAATAGTCAGGCCAAGAACCAAATCAGGAACACAATCCCTTTTATAATTACCAAAAAGGAATAAAACACCTAGAAATACAGCTAACCAGGGAGGTGAAAGATCTCTACAAAGAGAACTACTACAAAACTTGGCTCAAAGAAATCAGATATAACACAAACAAATGGAAAAACTTTCCATGCTCATGAATATAAAGAATTGACATCCTTAAAATGACCATTCTGCCCAAAGTAAATTATAGATTCAACAGTACTCCTATTAAACTACCATTGAAATTTTTCACTAACTAGAAAAAACTATTTTTAAATTATTATAAAACCAGAAAAGAGTTTGAATTCTCAAGGCAATCCTGAACAAAAAGAACAAAGCTAGTGGCATCACATTACCTCCCTTTAAACTATGCCACAGGGCTGTAGTAACAAAACAGCATGGTACTAGTACAAAAACAGACAAGTAGACAAATGGAACAGAATAGAGGACCCAGAAATAAGACCACACACTTACAACCATCTGATCTTCATCAAACCTGACAAAAACAAGCAATGGGGAATGGATTCCCTATTCAATAAATGGTGCTGGGAATAATGGGCTAGTCACATGCAGAAGACCAAAACTGGACCCATTTCCTACATGATATACAAAAATTACCTCAGGATGGATTAAAGATTTGCATGTAAAACTCAAAATTCTAAAGTTTTTGAAAGACAACCTAGGCAATATCATTGTGAACATAGGAATGGGAAAAGATTTCATGACAAAAATCACAAAAAGCAATTTTAACAAAAGTAATTATTGACTAATGAGGTTTAATTAAACTAAGGAGCTTCTGCACAGGAAAAAAAGGATAGGTTAAAATTTTTTTTTCAACAGAGTGAACAGGCAACCTACAGAAAAAGAAACTTTTGCAAACTGTGCATCTGATAAAGGTCTAACATCCAGCGTTTGTTTAAGAAACTTAAACAAATTCACAAAAGAAAAACCATCTCATTAAAAAGTGGGCAAAGGACATGAACAGACACCTTTTATAATAAGACATACATGTGGCCAACAATCAAATGACAAAAGAAAGCTCAACATCACTGATTAGGGAAATGAAAATCAAAATCATAATGAGATACTATCTCACACCAGTCAGAATAGCTATTATTAAAGAGTCAAAAAGTAACAGATGCTTATGACAGTTCAGAGAAAAGGAAGGTTTATACACTGTTGGTGGGAGTGTGAACTGTTCTGGAAGATAGTGTGGTGATTCCCCAAAGAAGTAAAAACAGACATACCATAGTTGTTTGTTCTTGTACTGCTATAAAAACTGTCTGAGACTGATTTATGAAGAAAGGAGGTTTAATTGAGTCACAGTTCTGCAGGCTGTAGAGGAAGCCTGGTTGGGGAAGCCTCAGGAAAGTTGCCATTCTGGCGGAAGGGTGAAGCAAGCAGTTTCTTCACATGGTGGAGTGGGAGGAAGAGAGCAAAGTGGGGAGGTGTTTCACACTTTTAAACAACCATATCTCATGAGAACTCTATCACAAGACAACCCTAGGAGAATAGTGCTAAGCCATTAGAAACCACCCCCATTAGACCCCACCTCCAACTTGGAATCAAGATTCAATATGACATTTGGGTGGGGACACAAAGCCAAACCGTATCAAACACAATTTCACCAAGCAATCTCATTATTTGGTATATATCCAAAGAATATAAATCCTTCTATTATAAAGACACATGCACATGTATGTTCATTGCAGCACTATTGACAATAGCAAAAGAAATGAAATCCACCTAAATGCCCATCAATAATAGACTGGATAAAGAAAATGTGATACATATACACTTTGGAACACTATACAGCCATAAATAAGAATGAGATCATGATCTTTGCAGGAATGTGGCTGGAGCTGGAGGCCATTCTTTTTAGCAAACTAATGCAGAGACAGAAAAACAAATAATCACATATTATCCCTTATAAGTGGAAACTTATAAATGATGAGAGCATAAGAACATATAGATGGGAACTACAATGGGGCTATTGAAGGGTGCAGGGTGGGAAAAGAGAGTGGATCAAGAAAAATAATGAGCACTAGGTTTAATACCTGACTGAAAAAATAATCTGTACAACAAATCCTGTGACACAGTTTACCTATATAAAAAACCTGCCCATGCACCCCTGAACTTAAAATCAATTATAAAAAAATAAGAAAATACTAAAGTACATTTTTATTTAAACAGGGTTTAAGAAGGGGTAATGAGTAATCGCTACAAATTGAAATAGGACGATTTGTGTCTTTCCCCACTAAAAAACAGATGAAGTAAAAGACTGAATGTTTACCTTATGTGTTTTTCTCTATTGAAAGGAACTTCACACTTTTGCTAGATATTTGTGTCGGGAATTATTAAGGATAAATACATAGAAAACTAAGCCAACATAAGCCAAAATAATCAAGAAAATTTGGAAATGAGAAAATAAGTTGCATCACACAACAAGGAAATGATTCACCATAACATACAGCAACACACAGGCTTAGTATTGAAAAATATTTATTTAGTCATAATTTATATGTATAAAGAATTAAGCAATAATTGTCACATATGAGATACAAAAATTTCTCTTGGATGCATAGGGTTAGCAAATGTATATGGTGAGTGATGAGGAAACAGGGCCAAAGTTATATTTTTCACATTGAGAAGTTAATACATATAATGTATCAAAGTGAAAACAAACAAACAGTGTGAATACGTTATTGAGAAATATCAGAAAAAATAGCTGTGAAAGAAGTAGTTACCTTTGGAGAATGAGAGCAGGGAGTATAGCGTTTTAAGACTTATGGTACTACTTGACTTTTTAAAACTAGATGCTTATGTTAACTTTGACAAGAATACAATTTAGCGAAATAACATGGGAAAAGAAGCCAGGGAGACCAGATCAGTAGTTGTGTCATCTGCATCCTAGGGTACAGAGATGAATTCTGCTCTTCAATAATTTCAATGTTGTATTGATAATGATGTCACATTGCATATGTAAACCAGTTTGCAGATAACAAGGAACCAGTGAACTGACCAAGCAAAGCACATCTCCATGTGCCTTTCTTCTTTACATCACTTCATCTTTTCTGATGTTCTTCACCCTGTGCAATGTCCTTCAGCTCTTCTCAATGGCAAACTCCTACTCATTTCTCAAAATGACTCTAAAACCTCATCCTTTCCATAAAGCCTTTGCACATACTCCTCCCTCTCATAGCCAGGTTATTTCTTCATTTAAGCTTCACATCACATATAGCCTGTAGTTTTATCACAGCACCCCCATTCTCTGGCACTATGAGTTACTTACCTATTTGTCTCCCTGACAGACTGTGAGCCACTGTTGAGTAGGGATATGTTTTATTCATGTTTGTGACCTTGCTGCCTTTCATGGAATCAGGAAACATATTAAGCTACAATTCATATCTGCTTAATTAATGAGCTAGAGCACTGCTGCACCTTAGAGAAGAGGGTAGGGCAGGTATCATTAGCTTCCTTTGGCAGGTGAGGGCAGATTCTCAGAGGGGTGAGCATCCTCCCCAAAGTTACAAACTTAGCAACCTGAAGTACTTTTGGACTTTGACAGAGTTTATTTCATGCACATAAAATTCAGGAGGCGATTATTACCAAGATGATCATGATCTCCCCACCAAGTCCCTTAGTATACCCATTAGGCAGGGAATCTTGGATCAGCTAAGCACAGGGACTGGCCCCATATGTCTCTTGGCCTTTTCCTGGTGGCTAGGTAGCTTTGTGTCCCATAGCAGAGTCATCTCTGAGGAGCCTCAGGGCACCTCAAAGTCAGTGAGTCTCACTTTCCTCCAACCAGGTCCCACTGGGCTCCCAGTCTAGAACAAGATCTGCCTACTTCCAGAGGCCCCAGGCTCAAGACTGACAAGCAAATGGTAATGTGATTCTCCTGCACTGAATTTGAGAGGGTAAACCACAGGGGCATAGAGTAAATAAATGTTAAGGAAGAAAACCACAGATGTCAATATGAAACATGGTACACTTTACTACTACATGGCCATAGTAACCCTTTCCTCACAGAATATCTGAGTTTCATGCGTTATCTCTTTAAGTACCCGAAGCTTATTTATACAATGCAGAGCTATAAATATTTGAGCAGGTGTGATCGCAACAGCTCAAGTGCCAACCCTCAAAAAATTGTTAATGGAATGATTAAAGGAAAATTGTTAATGGAATGATAGTAGTAATAAAAAGACTTTCTAAAATATCCATTGAAATTTCAAATTAGGTAAAATTCACATGCCAAATATTTCATACCAATTAATCTTCAATGGCTTGCTTTTGATTATTATCAGTAATACTATGTCTCCTTAACAGCAAAAACTCAAGCAAGATATTCTCAATGTTTTTCAAAGAGAACTTGCTTTAAAGCATTTCTTCATTATCTCTGACTCCAACTAACATGCAAATTATTGAGGCTCCATTGTCATTTTACCCCTTTCCATTAACAGTGAAGTGCGCAACATTTTTTTTTTTTGGCATTAAAAGCCCAGGGCATTCCCAGGATAGTGTAAATAAAGGGAAACATACAGATGTAGTAAACGATATGCAAAATGTATCATGTTAGTTTACTAGCAAAATAAATTTATTCTGACAGATTTCTTCCCAAACTATTCTGCAAGTGTATGTGTGTCTACACAGTGTGTGTGCATCACAATGACAATTTCTCTGTAAATTATTGAACGCATATATTGTATAGTGATTACTTGTATCTCTTCATGAACTATAAGTAAATTTGAAGATAAGAAATAGGTCCAGGTTACACAAACTGATGTGACAGTCCAGCATATGTAGAAGTATTTGCATATTATGGAGGTAATGTACAAATGCATTCGTATTGTTAAAAATCAAAACTTTACAGGCTTATACAGAGTAAAACATCAAAGTCCATCTCGTAAATCCCCTCTTCCGTTTGTCTCAACGATTAATATCTTTCCCTGATTTCAGGAAATCATGCAAATCTGTCATTCACTCCTCCAGTCCCCTTTGTTATATATTAACAAATTTATCTATATAATAGATAATATGCAAGTCAATATATCTAATTAACACTTTTATTCCTCCATATTATCCTTCATTTTTTAAATATAAAAATTTCATATCACAAGCAATTAATGCATTTACACTTATTCATTTTTTCTACTGAACATAACTATAGGCATTTCTCATATTATTTATTGTCCTTCAAAAATGTTTTTTGTCACATATTATACCTATTTTTGGACATTAATGTTGTTTTAAAAATTTTGCAGCTAAGCGTGGTGTCTCACGTCTGTAATCCCTGCACTTTGGGAGGCCAAGGCCAGTGGATCACCTGAGGTCAGGAGTTTGAGACCAACCTGGCCAACATAGTGAAACCTCATCTCTACTAAAAATACAAAAAATTAGCAGGGAGTGGTGGTGGGATCCTGTAATCCCAGCTACATGGTAGGCAGAGGCAGGAAAATGGCTTGAATCCAGGAGGTGGAGGTTGCAGTGAGCCGGGATTGCACCATTGCATTCTAGCCTGGGCAACAAGAGCAAAACTGTCTCAGAAAAAAAAATTGCTGTTATAAAAATTAAGAGGATATGTATCAAAAATTTGAGATTAACTTTTTCATTGATTTGAAAAAGAACTTGAGACATTTTATGCAGATTGACAAATTGTTTTTCTGACAGAATGCACCAGTGTGCATTTCCATTGCTAATTATATGACTGGCCAACTCTCATAGTTTTATCATTATCATTATTTTTAATATTTGATCAATGATTAGTGAATACTATTTTTTAAAGACTAAAATCCTCAATTTTTATTTCCTTTATTAGTGGTATGGCTGAACATTCTGGTTAATTAACTTACCATTTCATTTTGTTAATTTTCTGAAACAAAACTGCTGATTTGATTTACTCATTTTTGATTTATATGTTATTAAATTTCTTATAAACCTACCTGTATAGCTATTTCTACATAAAATATATCAATTTCTGAATAATTGTTCCTAGTATCCCATTATTATTTGCCTTTTAATTTTGATTATGATGATTATGAGATGCAAATACTTTTAATTGTTGTCTGTTAAAATCTTCATTTTTCATCATTTGCTTTTAATCTTAGAGAGCAATTGTTACCTAATAGAATCTTTATTTATTTACCTATATTCTATTATAACATGTTACCTCTATCTTTAATTTTTTTTTGGTGTATTTTAAGTTTCATTTGTTTGTTAATTTTCAGTTACTTTTTCTTTTTGTTTTGTTGAAGCAAAGGCTCACTCTGTCACCCAGACCAGAGTGCAGTGGCATGATCTCAGCTCACTGCAACCTCCATCTCCTGGATTCAAGTGATTCTCCTGCCTCAGTCTCCCAAGAAACTGGGATTACAGGCACCTGCCGCCACGCTTGGCTAATTTTTGTATTTTAGTAGAGACAGGGTTTTGCCATATTGGCCAGGCTGGTCATCATGTCTCAGCCTCCCAAAGTGCTGGGATTACAGGCTTGAGCCACAGTTTCACTTTTTATATGTGGCCAACTTTCATATTTTTAATGCAATAATCTATACTTTCTTTTAAAGTTTTTTATTGCACATTAAGTCATTACATAATTAAATAAATGAAAGAGCCCAGAGGAACCCTTCAAAAACCTCTCTATTCACCCATTCTAAAACCTATACTAGTTTTTACAATTTTTTCTTTTTTTTTAACAATGTTATTCTAGAAAATTAATATATGAGAAATTATACATATCTGAAGTGTATATCTGATATATTTTTGACATATATAAACATCCGGGAAATCTTGAACACGATCAAGGTAATAAAGATGTTAATCAGTCCGGAAAGTTTCATTATGCAATTGCCCTCATTAATCCCTTTGACCAAGTCTCCACACGTGCCCAGGGAGCCACTGCTCTGCCTGTTGTCACTGTAGATTGCTTCGTATTTTCTTGGAATTATATAAATTGAACCATAAGGAATGACATGTTTCTTCATGTGGCTCCCATCATTCAAATTATTTTGAGATTCATCCATGTTGTAGTATGGATCAATAAGTCATACCTTTGCATTACTGAATAATTTCAATTCATATTAATTCTGAGGAATACTGTTTACCCACGCACTTGTTTATTAACATTTGGGTTGTTTCCAGTTAAGTTTATCATAAAGTTTCTATGAACATTTGCATACAAATATCGCTTGGAATGCTTAGTCTTCTTAACTTTTGTTGTTCTAACATGTGTGTAGTGGTATTTCATTACATATTTAATTTGCATTTCCTAAGTACTGATCATATTGGCATATTTTCATGTACAGATTTGCCAACAATGTATCTTTTTGGTGAAGAATAGTATGCTAAAATCTGTTGTCCACTTTTAATGGTCTATTCAGTGGATTTTTTTATTGAGTTTTGAAAATTATTCATCTATTCTGATACAAATACTTTAACAGAGACATTGTCAACAAACATTTTATCTCAGTCTATGACTTGTCTTTTTATTCTTTTAAAATTGTATTTTAAATAGCATTTTTTTATTTTGATGCTGTCTAATTTTTTAATTTGATTCTTTATTAATAATGCTTTTGATGTTTAAGTTAAGCAACATTTGCCTAAACCAAAGTCACAATGCTTTTTGCTAGAAGATTTGTATCTTAGGTTTTCATGTAGATACACTCTATTTAATTTTTGTATGTGGCATATAAATATATACTAAAGTTCATTTTACATATGAATATATAACTATTCCAGGTTTATTTGTTGAACAACTATACTTTGTCCACTGAATTACTTTTGCACCTTTGTCAAAAATCTGTAGTTTATGTATATTTAATTTTATTTGTAGATTCTCTAATCTGTTCTACTAAACAACGTTGAAAATATCACATTGTCTCCATTGCTATAACTTTATAATAACATTTGAAATTGAATAGTGTGGGACTTCCAAATTTGCCATTTTTTTCTCAGCTATTTTGATTATTTTAGGACTTTTGCATTTCCATATATATTTTAGCATTATCTTATTGGTTTGTACAAAAAGTCTGTGGGAATTTTGATTATGATTGTGTTGAAACTACAGATCAATTGGGGAGATCTGATGGCTTAACAATATTGAATCTTTCTACCAATGAGCAGGGTATATATTCTTTTTATTTTTTAAGGTGTTCTTTAACTTACCTCAACAATAATCTGCTATTGTGTGGAATGTTCTACAAGTCAAGCTTATTAATCATGCTCTTTGTATCTTTGACATAATTATTAATTTTATATTTATTTTACCAATTATTGAGAGAGAGGTGTAAAATCTCCTGCTGTGAATATAGAGTTAATTATTTCTCCTTTATTTCTATGAATTAGTATTTTATTTATTAGGGCTTTATTAGGTGTATAAATATTTAGGAATATAGTCTCTTCTTAAATGGACCTCATTATCATGAAATGACCTTATTTAGCCTGGCATAATTCTTTGCTCTGAAATTCTCATCTGATATTAACTTAGCCTCTTCAGTGTTTCTTGTTTAGTGTTAGCTTGCAATATTATTTATCATCCTTTTATTCTAACTTATTTTTTCCTTTATTTTTAAAGTGTGTTTATTTATAGGCATCATTTTGTTGGGCTGTTCTCTTTTATCCAACCTGGCAACCTATTTAGTAAATGTGTTATTAAGACTATGTACTTTTAATGTGGTATTTAATCATGTTAGCATTAAATAAAGCAACTTGTAGTATTTGTTTTAAGTTTGACCTATTTTCTCTTGTTCAGTTTATCCTTTCTCCCTTTGGTAATTATTTCAAAATGTTTTATGATTACATTTTAGCTATGCTGGCTTTTAGACTGCAACATTTTGTTCTGTTATTTTACTGGTTATTTAGCATTGCATCTTTACCTTATTGTTTTCTACATTCAGGAAATAGTCTACTTTACATAAAATAACCATACATTAACACTATACTATTCTATTTGGTACTTATTATTCCCAATGTTTGTGTCGTTGCTGTCATACAGTATATTTTTACATGTGGTAGAAACTCTAAATTACAAATTAGTATTTGTAAACACTCAATTAGATTGAAGTGACTTAAAAAATAAAAGTGTCCAGTACATTTTTCTGTGTAGGCATATTGTCTTTCCTCTCTATCCTTTATGTGCATCCATGCTCCCATCTAGTATCATTTTTCTCCCCCACAAAGAGCTTTCTTTAATATTTCATATAGTGTGAATATCCGGTGATGAACTTTTTTCAGCCATTGTTTGTCTATCATGTCTTTTAACTTATTTTGTAAAGATATCTTTTGTGAGTATAGAATTCTAGGTTGAATTTTTTCCCAAGATTTAAAAGATATAGGACCGAGGTGTGCTGCAGCATCTAGCAGCTGGAGTGGTTGGGGTGAGAAGAACCATGAGAAGCCAAGTAGATCCACTTGAGGAAAATGCCCAGAACTGAAATTATAGAAAATGAATTACAGCAGTACAATGACAGCTAGATTCTTATTGCTTTTGTCTCTAGTTATATTAGCAGAGTCCAAATCCAATTAAATACGACTTTACTCTTCTAATTGTGCTGAGATCCCAAAGGTTAAAGATCCCCATCCTTCCAGCCAGCAACAGGGCTGCATAAAAACTGACAGGCTGCCCCCGCCCCCGGCCCTCATCCCTTGTCCTTCTTCAGGCTAAAAGCCTATTTTGTGCCTGGTGGTGGAATAGCCCAGTTTAGCCTCTTGTCAATGAAGTCCATCAGTTCCACCTACGTCTCAATGAGGAGGAGACCTCCAAGACCACCACACCATTTGCTTGACTTGTGTAGGCTGCTGGATACAAGGAGGTACCCAGTATCTCGAGTGTCTACAGTCACAAATATGTTTGCACTTGGTGTCAAATTTTGTATTTTAAAATGTATTCCATTGTTTTAAAGCTCATTCAAAAGCAGCCAGCGGACTAGTTCACTAAGATCGGACTGCGCCTTCAGCTCCTGAGTGAATCCTTGTTCTTTTGTAAATGTGTTTGACCTGAAGTCACACTTTCTCTAAAATTAATCCAGTTAATACTTGAAGTATCTTTCCCAAACCCAAGAAGGTTTACAGAAAACCATTTTAAGAGGATTAATTAATTTGAGAAAGTCACCTTGACAGTTCTTTGCATACCATGTTGACAACTCTATGTACCCTAAGTTTGTGTTGCATTCATATTTACAAGGGAATAGGGTAGTTTGGTTTTTGAAGAATGCACTTTTATGAAGGAACCATGTCAGATGTTCTGCTCCCTGCCTTGCTTCCTCCAGCTTCCACGTAGATATGGGGTTCTGTCCAAGCTGCTGTTAAACATGCCTGAGCTTCCGTGTTCCATGGAGGACTTCCGCACAAGGATCAACGCACCTCCCTGCAACCATGCAAACTGCCTACGTATTGACTGGAATCTTTGTCGATACCCTGGACGTGCTGGCTCTCCAGTTCTTTCTTTTTCTCCTTTGGACTGTTTTAGCTTTAAGCAAACGGCGTGATGTGGTCCCAGGGCGGCAGGCCGCCTGAGGGATGCTCAGGGCTGCCTCGGAAACCCGCCTAGGACTTCAGCTTTTGTGTTTATAAAGACATTTGTAACCAGATAGATGTTCCTTTTTAAATTTGTTATTAAAGTAGGTGCAACAACCAACAACAAAATAGTAATAATAAAATAAAAGATATAGGACTACTGTCTTCTAGTTTGCAGTGTTTTGAATAAAAAAATAATGCCTTTTCCTTATCTGTGACTTGTCTATTTTCAATGATTGGTTTAAGAGTTTTATTTATCATTGATTTTGGGCAATTTGATTATGGTGTACATATAATAGTGCTCTTAATAATTTGTGTGTGTGCACATGGTTGGGTTCATTAAGTATCTTGGATCTTTAAGTTAATATTTTTATTGACTTTAGAATGGCTGACCAATTTTAACAATATACATATTGTTATTTTTTCCTTCTTTAGGACTGCAATTATATGTATTTTAGGTTCATTTATTCTACAGCTCATTATTATTCATTTGATTTTGTTTTTGTTTTCTCTTTTTTTCTCCCAGTTCCAACTTTGCTAACTTCTTCTGCTCTCTGAGTTCACTCACAGTTTCATCTGCAATGTTTATTCTACCAATAATGTCATCCAAAGTATTTGCAAATTACATATTGTAAGTTACAGCTCTACAAGTTCAATTTGAGTTTTTATAATGAATATGTCTCCACTTAACTTTTAAACATACAGAATACATTTAAAATAAATATTTCTATGTGTTTAGCTGCTAATTTCTGATTTGCCTCTGAGTCACATCTAGATTAATTTTTAATTTAAATTCCTCCTAATTATGGTTCATCATTTTCTACTGGTTTTTCTGTCTGGAGATAATTTAATAGGTGCCAAACATTGTAAATTGTACCTTGCATGGTACTGAATATTTTTGTTTGTATGAATGCATTTTATTGTTATTTTTGTACACAGTATAGCAGCTTGGAAACAGTTTGATCCTTTTCAATTGTTTTAAAATTTGTTAAGCATTACCTGAACAGTTCTTAGTAGAGGATTATTACCCATCATTGATGCAAGACCCTTTGGCGGGGGGAATTCTTCTTTTAAAACAAGACACGATGTCCCAGGAATCACAAGGTTTCTTTGGTCTCACTGGTGGCAACAGGCACTGTTTCCAGCTCTCTAGTCTTTTCAGGTCTCTTTTTTCCCCTCAGCCTCAGGTCATTTGCCCACCTTCATGTGCTCATCTGCTAAAAACTCAAGCTCAACTGTGTTCCATTGTCCAAAGTACTCTTTCTCTGTGTGCAACTTTCTCCTCTCACTATTCCATCATGTAAACTATCTTAGTCTCCCCAGATTCTCAGCTGTATCTCCTCAATTTACAGAGACTACCAAGTCTCATCTAGGGCCTTGCATTCATATGCTGTATCCTGGAAACATCCATGGCAATAAGAAAAAAAATAGTAGGACTCAGTAGGCCTCCCCAGCCATGCTGAACTGTGAGACAATTAAACCTCTTTTCTTTATAAATTACCCAGCCTCTGGTGTGTCTTTTTAGCAGTGTGAGAACAGAATAATACACTGAGTAACATAAACTACATTGAGATATAATAGTATTTTTTGGAATCGTTTGCAGTAAGGATGTCATAATGGTTATGAAATATAATTCTTTTTTCTTTTTTTTGAGAAAGAGTTTTTGTTCTCGTTGCCCAGGCTGGAGCCATTGGTGTGATCTCTGCTCACTGCAACCCCCGCCTCCTGGGTTCAAGTGATTCTCCTGCCTCATCCTCCCAAGTAGGTGGGATTACAGACATGCACCACCACTCCCTGCTAATTTTTGTATTTTTAGTAGAAATGGTGTTTCTCCATGTTGGCCAGGCTGGTCTCAAACTCCTGACCTCAAGTGATCCTCCCACCTCGGCCTCCCAAAGTGCTAGGATTACAGGCATGAGCCACTGTGCCCAGCCTAATTCTAATTTTAACACCAAACCACTGATTTTATCTGGGAAGCTAAAAGTTACTATTACTCACCAAGAGTCAGTCTTCATAGAGGATCTTTTCTATCAGGTGTATCCGTTGTTGCACGCATCAATTTCAAGGGATTAAAGTACATTTTTTCAATAAGAGGTGAGTCCCTCAACAGCAGAGATCTTGCTTTAATCAACCCAGCTTATGGAGTGGCTGACAGGTTCCTTGGCATAGAGTAGGACCTCAGTACATCTTGCATAATAAATGAAGATCTCCGAGTTTGCACTCCACAATGTACAATGAATGACCTTTAATATACCTTGGGGTGCCTGTAATCCCAGCACTTTGGAAGGCTGAGACAGGTGAATCACTTGAGGTCAGGAGTTCCAGATCAGCCTGGCCAACATGGTGAAACCCTGTCTCTATTAAAAATACAAAAATTAGCCGGGTGTGGTGGTGCATCCTTGTAGTCCCAGCTACTCAGGAGGATAAGGCAGGAAAATTGCTTAAACCCTGAAGGCAGAGGTTGTAGTGAGCCAAGATGGCACCACTGCACTCCAGCCTGGGCAACAGAGGGAGATTCTGTCTTAAAAGAAAAAACATACCTTGGACTTCAAGTCACTAATCCAGCCCAAAGGACAAAAATCAATAGAAGCCCTTTCATATTAACAGTGGTATGCTGGGTGACAGAATTTATTAGAAACATGAACGACATATGAGCCACCCAGCTGTAGGAAAAACAATCACAGTAAAATGAAAAGTAATTTAAGGTACAATAAATGTGATTCTTTATGAATACTGAATAAATTTCCCTTCTTACCTGTTTTACATTGCTTTAAGATTTATTGTAACCCCTTTATGTTTAGAGAGAAATTAATACATGATTGGATTCCAGAATTGCAATTTCTGTTGAAAGTTTAACATCATTGTCTTGAATTCCCTTAGAAATACAACACCTAATTATTTATGGCATAGAAATGCCACAAATAAAAATCTGTTTGTATTCCATAACAGTTTATAGCAAGAAACTTAGCAAAAGAGAATATAAAACTTCAAATCATTCTGTTGATACTCCCAAGACTGATAAGTGTCATTCTCCTATAAATTGAAGTAGGTATACTATTAGCTCAGCAATTTAATACAAAAACCAAGATTTATATCTCTTTCGCCATATAAAATTATGTTGTAACAATTCTGAGTGTGAAAGTCAGTGCATATATGTATGTTTTTTTAACTGTAAAAGTCAATTAATCCCTTTCTTTACTTAGCAGGGTCTTGATATCTCAGGCCAAGTTATCTATGCATTATTAGTCTGATGGCCAGGTAAGGAGGTAGGGATAAATCCTCAGGGAGGTGTAGGCTGCTTTCTAAGGCAAAGACCTCTGCATTGTCTTTAAGCAAGTGGAGAGTGTTGGCTATGATTAGGGAGAAGTGGATCACTTCTGCAAGCCCAGAGGGTTCTGGAGAATATTGGATTTTAAGGTTCTTAAATGTATTGTTTCAGAGATCCTCACTCTGGATAACCCGCTGTTCCTGATTTTGTCTATCAGACTTTCTGGGGTTGGGAATGTAATCTTCTCAGGAGTTTTTTTATCCTTATAATTAATTCCTTGGCCTGAGCCTCAGCTGTATCTACCTTTTGGCTGGATGAAATGGGTATATAGTAATATGCCACCAAAGAGGCTCCCTACTTTACATTTTGTTTCAACTTGGCAATTATTGATAATACTCCTCAAGCTTTTATTTTATATTTTTCTTTATTAATATACTCAACAAGTTACATTAGATTTAACCACTTCTGTAAGATAATTTCTCCAGAATCACTAAAGCAGATTGGCCCCAGATGACCAAGCAAATGTGTGTGTTTTTTTCCATTTCTTACAAGAAGGAGGCTCAGAACTATATCACATGTTCATGTGATGGAAAAGAATACACAAATATGCTCTTACCTCCACTGTAAATTCCTCCGCCTTTATTATAATATAGTCTGAAAGCACCTGGAGAGACTAACGTTCTGCAAAATAAGGTATTGCTCCACTGTATCCATGCTATCATGGTAAGTGAACTGGACGAGCAACAAATGACTAGTGTGGTGGAGGTCCTGCTAAAATTTATGTTCTCCGTATGGTATGCAAAAGACTCAAGATTCAGGGTCCGCCATATCACTAAACATTTTAGGGCTATAGTGGGCTGGGAGCACTGGACCATTCACGATAAAATAAAGGACAAATTGTTGCATCTTATACTTTCGGCTGTCAGGAAAGAAGCAGAGTGCCTGTAGGATTCTCTGGGTTCTTGAGGCATCATTCTGTCACTTGAGAATGCTGCTACATCCATTTTCCTCGTGACTTGGGGGGCTGGCAGTTCTGAGGGGGCCCAGAGCAGGAAAAGGCTCTTGCAGCGGGTCCAGATTGCAGCACAAGCAGCTCTGCCACTTGAGCCATATGACCTAGCAGACTCAGTAGTACTCCATGTATCTGTAGTAAGAAAAGAAAAAAATGTTTGTGTAAGATTTATGGCAAAGTATAATAAGAGAATTAAAATGGATACCTAAAGGTTTCCAAGGCAAGGCCATGCCATTTGCATTAGAGTTATCCACCATTCAAAAAACAGCCACTGGTGTCCTTCTAGGCCTTAATAGACATAGCACCTGACCACAGAAGACCATGTGATGAGAAGGACTTTGGCCAGTGAATCCATCAGGCCCTAGCATACAGTACTCTTTCAAAATGGAGTATTGTAATTAAAAATATAGTTGCCACTATTTTAGGCAAATCATAGTAGCTATTTTTGTCTATTTTTTTTTTACTTTTTAACAATCTTGAACATTTATTAAAATTTGGAAATTTAAAATTCCTGAATATATATGTAGATATGTAGATATTTCACATTTTAGAAAGCCTATGCTTAATTCCTTTACTGATATGTCTATTGTTTTACTGCTCTTTATACATTAAGAAATTTAGCAAATATTAATAAAATTAACATTTATTCCATTTCCCAACTACAGTGTGCCATTTGACTTGTAGTTTTTATTTATAGCATTTGAGGGCATAGGAAATTGTCCTTATTCAATGTGTAGAAAGTAAATTAATTATCCTTTTATTCTTTGTCTTCCTTTGATGTCAGTACACTAATTTAAAAAGTCAGTTATTCAGTAGAAAGTTTTACTTTAAGAAAAATGCTACTCAAAATAATTTAGAAAATTTATAGTGATGGACAACAAACCCGAAACTTCTTATTCTTCAAACCTAAAAACCATCAATGAATATGTTTTAGCATATTTATCTCCCAGATTTTAATATGTATATTTTTCTTCTGTTTTTAATAATGCCAAGTTTACAATTTTCCCTTTCACTTTTTTCCCTTAACATTTTCCCGTTTCTTTAGTGGCAGCTATCTACTACCCAACCAGGGACACACCATGACTATTGTTGGAAGGTTTTCTTTCTTCCATATTTTCCAATTATAAATAATATTACAATAAATATATTTGTATAAAATCTTCCCTTATGCCAGTGAGTAGATTATTTCCACTGGACACATTCAGACAAAATGGGATTCCGAGTCAAAGGACATGGTACTTAGGATTTTTCATATATGTTGCCAAGTTTCTCAGCAGTGTTCACTTCCCCAATTATATGAGCCTTCACACCATTCCTAACAGCAGAATCCACTGCTTTTGGTGGTTATGTTTTTCCCTTTAAGCCATAGACACACACACATATATATACATATCCACAATCAACTCTTACACTCTTACCCGTGTTTTAAGTGAAAATTATAAGGATGTGCGCCTCTTTTGGTTATAGTTTAAGATAAGGAAAAAGTACATTGTGGCTTATGAGTTATTGATTGAAAGAAAGGTATCATTTGTCAAGGCAGTCATTGGCCTGTAATACCAGCAACTATACAAACACATATGCCCCAATCGCAGATTTTTTGCTCATGTTCCATTATGGAAACACAAAGTCTTATTGATTGCATTCTGGAATTAAAGCTCAACTCGATGGCTGCAAACATACCATTGCCTATAATACATTTATTTTTGAGACTTGTTTAACTATATCAGGTAAGAAAATCAATGTGTGGGGCCCAGCTAGACTGACCTTTATCAAACAAAATAACCTTTTATTTCTTTTTTTTTCCCTCAACTCTTCAGGTAATTTTACTTCTGCTCCTCTATGGTCTCATGACATCATGATACTTAGAAAATTCCACAAAAACTGTATTAGGTAGTTTGGAGTAAAGATGACTTGATTGAAACAGAGAGAGAAAGGGACTTTTGCACAGGTTGTAATTAATGGCCCAAGGCAGAGGACCTATATAAGCTATTAGTTAATTCATTTCAATGTATTTTTTTTTCATTTTTCTCTCTTCCTCCTTTTTGGGAGGTTGCTATCTTTCTTTGAGGGAGTTAAATTTGATGCCTCAGAAATGTATTTAAAATAAACAAATCTGGAGTATCATTGCCATGTTGGAGTTTATGAACAGCACTGTCATGGGGATAGGGGATATGATGGTTGTAAAGAGTGTACTTTTACCCCATTAATTACTTTTTTAAAGTTATTTATTCATTCATTTACATACACTGAGCAATGACTTCAACCCAGAGACTAGTTGCCTGTATGCTCAGAGTCTGGCTGCATAAGCAGCCACTTGAATCCATGAGGACCATGAATTCACTGAGCCAGCCTAGGAGTTTAAGCTTGCAAAACGTGATGCAGGGTACCCTACAGAACAGTTACCATAGGTAACAGAGTTGAAAAGGGCTTCTGACAGACCAGTCCAGATGCAGTGGGCTGAGTTTGAAAAGCTATGTAGACATTGTTTTTGCTGAGAAGATGGAGAGGAAAGTTCACATGGAGGGAGTGGCAGCTTGCCCCAGATTCTTCAGGGAAGTCTGAAGATGACATGGCTGTAGTAAAGGTCACATAGAGGGACTGGGGAGATATGAAACTGGAAAGGTATTTGGAGGTCATATGGGACAGTCTTTGAAGCCAGTTGGAGTTTTAATTTGGTTTTCCTTTTCCCGTATGGCAATGATCGGCTCTGCATTTGACCCTTTCAATCTCTCTGCAAATGGTAGCCAAGTTGAGTAAGACCACTTAACACTTTTGCAAAATCTGTAATGACTTCCACTTTGCTCAAAATAAAATCCAATAAATTATAGGGCATCACATGCTTGCCCCTCATCCCTCTCATCTCTTATTGAGTTACTACTCTCTCATCCACTGTAATCCAACCACTATGACCTCATCACTGTTCCTCAGACACTCTAGAGTCTTCAGCAATTCAACTCCAGGATTCTCCCCAGTGGCCCTACAGTTTCTCAGACCTTTGGCTTTGAACTCAGTTACATCATCAGCTTTCCTGGTTTGGAGCCCTTCAAACATGGACTGAACAATTCTATTGGCTTTCCTCATTCTCCAGTTTGAGACAACCTGTCATGGGACTTTTCTGCCCTCATAAGTGAGTGAGTCCACTCCCCTAATAAACCTTATCTCCTACTTCTCTTTCTCTCTCTCTCTCTCTCTCTATATATATATATATATATATATATTTTCCCTCTGGATAACCCGGGCTATAACTAAGATCCAGACCAACTCTAGGTACCTGAGTACTGTTTGGAATGCCTGAGCAGGACCAGAGTGTGTCTCTGGGGAATTGGTGAGTGCATAAAGCGATTCCCGCTCTCATTGATTCAAGGGAAAGTTTCCTTATGGTTGGAGAGAAAAGTTCCAAAGAAACAGGTAGAAAATAGAGAAAAGGGGCTTTCAGACTGACCTTAAGTCTAAACGTTTTGTTGAAAGAAGAAATCATATTGTGAATGCCAGTACACAGTCTGGAGGTTTTCCACAGAATAGGAAACTAATAGGAACCAGGAACTACATAGTAAATTTTAATAAATAGGATGATTGGTTCATATGTTTAAGTGGCTTATGGATTTAGCAAAAGGATAGAAAGCTAATGAAGTTCTCTTCGTGATTTAGGATTTAGAATTTAAGTCATGATTAACACAATCACATTTGCTTTCATCAGTTGGCTAATACAAAACAAAGTCTCTATCCAGAGGTGATAGTGGTCATGACCAAGTCAACAATTGCTACTCAAAAGTGAGCAGCACTTTATGTGCCAGGTACATTTAACGAATTGTACATAGCTTAATCCAAGAGTTGGCAACATTTTTCTGTAAAGAGCCGTTTACATGGTAAACATTTTGGGATTTTTCAGGACACAAGATCTCTGTTACAATTACCCAACTCTGCTGTTAGCAGAAACACATCCACAGATAACACGCAAACAAGTTGGCATACTATGTTTTAATAAAACTTTATTTACAAAAATGAGGAAAGGCAATGTCTAGATTTGGTCATGGGCTGTAATTTGATGACCTCTGGTTAGATTTAGCTGATATTTTTCCCAGCTCTATGGTATTATTTTTAACTCCAATATATTGATTAGGGGACTGGGGCTAAACTAGGGCTAAGCTGATATAGAGAGGGGGAAGTATTCTAATACATGTCAATGTGATTCCATTGCCTACATTCTTTTTCTTGCATTGAATTTTTCACTTCGCTGTGACAAATGAATCTGTATTTCTTCTCTCTATGTCCTTTTCTCACTAAAGGAACCACTAGTGGAATATATGTTGGTTTTCTTAGTTCTTATTCAGCTGCACATCTTGGTGGGGCCCCTCAAAGGGAGCGTGTTTTCTGTTTCTCAAGTACGTTTACCTGCTCCAGTGCCCAAGGATATTTGTTCACTCTACCTGTTTGCCCTTTCTTTGTTGTTCTGCCTGCATTGAAAGTCTGATATATGAATCTTATTTTTGTGTCAAACTCAATTTGTCAATACTAGAAGCCTTCCTTGTGAACCTCTGAAAAACAAGGAAGTAGATTTAGAATGAAGGGATTGCTCATTGAAAACTATCTAACTATACATGTAATTCCTTCTTGCTGAGAAGAGGAAAAAAAACCAACATGCTGGAAAATTGAACTTTGACCAAGTAGGACAAAGGAAATAGTAGAAAAGGCAACATGTTCTTTGAGGAATAATGCTAAGCCAAGGAGCTGGAATTCATGGATTCACTGGCTCTTTTCTCTAAGCTCCATGGCCTTGGAATCATCACTTTGGTGTCTCTATTATTGAATATAAACAACCTAATTGAAAAGTATAACCTTTGGAACCTTCCAGAATTTGTTTGCTGTCCTCTGCACATGGATGGAGATATCAAAAGAAATGTGAACCTTGGTAGGCACACGTATTAGAGTGCAGCCTCCCAATCTTCTATGTAGTTAGCACCTAAAGCCTGTCTTTATTATGCTTTTGGTCATCTTGTCCCCTTCCTTATCAAAACCAAGATTATCACTCCTATGAAGAACTATTTCTTAGTTTTGGTTTCTAGTATGAGAAGCAAGCATCTCCCCCAACAAACTGGCATCACTAACAACTGACACTTCTTAGGAGATCTGTCCCTAATCTCAAGTAAAATGGCATCTTCCTTCCTGAAAGCTCAGTGCCATACCCTTTCAATTTAGTTGCAAATAGTAGTTAAATTGAGTCAGACCACTGTATTCATGGAATTTATAAGAGGAATCAGATAGAAGCCGTGACTCTTCTCTTTGAGAGTATTAGGAAGGGAAACTCCTAAAGAGGGAAACTCTTGGAAACCTAAACTTATAAAACAGTCTTCTGAAATACTCTACAAAACTCTCACACCAGGTACCACCATAAATAGAAAAGCAATTTTCTAACATTAACTCCACATAATTACATTAACATGCAAGCCTCATCTCACCCAATTTTAACATCCCATTTTCCTTAAAATCAGGCAATGAGGGCACATTCTGAGATTGGCACTAATACAAAAGAAGCAAATTCATAGTTCCGTCCAGACTAATGTGTTTATTTGTACAAGTGAAGGTGTGTGGCCAAATGTCACAACCTTCAACTTGTAAAGCCAGTTTTCTAAAGTAAAATGTAAATTTTATCTTTAATGTCATTGGTTGAAATAAAAAAGCATTTTGCCTCCCTCCCTCCCTCCCAAGAATTCCTTTGTACATGTAGGGGATGAATTGTTCCACTGTCTCTTTACATTTCAATGATTTATTTTTCCTGGAACTGCCTAGAGTCTTGTTTTTCCAATGGTAGTCAAAACTACTTGGGTTTGGTGCTTCCCGGAGTATGTAAAATCGGCTTCACAGAAGACTTAGTGGCTCACATAATGTGACTGAAACCACAGAAGCTTGTTTTGTAGGGCCAGTTAATGCGAAATACTTTATAAAGAATGCCATTATCTGCCTCTCATGAAAGATTTTTCCTTTACCAAATGGAGAATCTCTCTTTCACAACTCTCAGAGATGTTTAAAAATGGTTCCAATTCT
The DNA here is from genome assembly GCA_028533165.1 of Leontopithecus rosalia. Lineage (NCBI taxonomy): Eukaryota > Metazoa > Chordata > Mammalia > Primates > Cebidae > Leontopithecus > Leontopithecus rosalia. The sequence goes on from CM052650.1 coordinate 10,378,972, forward strand.
GATTCCTTTAACATTTATGATCGGGCCCTTTGGATATTGAGGGAGGAATAAATAACTCTAAGGTCATCCTAACCAAAATTTTAAGTTATATCAATTGGAGGATTTACCAGGCAACAGTATGCTTTTTATGATTACAGAGTTAATTTGTGTTTTTCAAAAATGTATCTTAATTTTAAAATATTTTATATGTTTTATGTTGCTTTCAGTTTATATAATAATTGTACGTATTTGTGGGATACAGTGTGATGTTTTGATGCATATGTACATTGTATAATGATCAAATCAAAGTAATTAGCATATCTGTCACCTCAGATACATCTTTTTTTTATAAGAACATTTCTCATTCTCTCTTCTAGCTGTTTTGGAATGTTAATGTATTATTGTTGACTATGGAATACTTACATTTGTTCAGTACTTGCTATGAGTTCAGTACTTTATATTTTACATTTGTTACCTCTCACAATCCCTAGAAGATACATACTGATATTTCTACCTCACATGAAGAAATTCAGAGGAACTGAGTTGTGTAGTGTAGGAGATGGGTCAGAGTGGTGGGAGAAGCTATAGGGAAAGGAACAGGATTTCTGAAAGGTCAAAAGTCTCTGCATAGCTTTGGGGGAGAATAAGCTGAAGGCAGCTGTTCTCTTATCCTGAGGCAGAGGGCAAGGAATAGGTACAAGGAAGTGTAGGGGAATTTGTCTTCAATAGGCCTGCTTACTTATGTTGAACAGGAACTGATGGTTGATCATCTGCACTGGACTGCTCCCTGAAAGGGGAAACAATAAATGTTAATTACCTGCAGATTGTGTTTGCCCCAGACCTTCAGTATTATGTCTGTACTGAATAAAAGCAAGCAGCTCCATCTTCTCAGGGCCGCTGCATCTTGGCCACTAGATCCCAGCAGACACCTAGCCGCTCTTACACTTCATACTTGTGTCTCAGTACTCCTTTCATCTGTCACTTGGCCAGGGTCTGTGGGATGGACCCAGCAGTGTAGAACCATCTAGTACTGTAATATGGAAACTAAGGGCAAAAATTTTATATTTGGAACACCTACATTCAAACTCCATCTCTACCACTTCATGATAAGATTTAAATTTGAGTCTTAGAGGCTGTACTTTGGAACCGATCTTCTCACTTTAAAAAATATTGATAGTTGATAGGTTATTATAAAATAAAACTGTAGTCCACAGCATTTAAAAAATACTTTTAACACATAATAGGGAAGATTTTCTAGCTAAGATATAGAAGAGCTTAAAATCTAAAACAGAAAAAAAGCAAAATTTAAAAACATCAATACATAATAGGTAAAGTATATGGTTAAATAAGTAAATGGAGTCACGTAAATAAGCAATAAATATTTTATTGAATTGTCAATAAAAAAATAAAAATAATTTTTTTTTGAGACTGAGTTTCAATCTATCACCCAGGCTGGAGTGCAGTGTTTGATCCCGGCTCACTCCAAGCTCTGCCTTCCAGTTTCGAGCAATTCTCTTGCCTCAGACTAGGCCTCCAGAGCAGCTGAAACTACTGGCATGCGCCACCACGCCCAGCTAATTTTTGTATTTTTTTAGTAGAAACAGGTTTTCACCATATTGGCCAGGATGGTCTCTATCTCAACCTCGTGATCTGCCTGCCTCAGCCTTCCAAAGTGCTGGGATTAAATGTGTGAAAAATTTTAAAAAGTAAAAAATAATATTATGTTATTTTAATGTGTGAATAAATTAGAGTAAATAATTTTTCTTTTTTTTGAGACAGAGTTTCACTCTTTTCACCCAGGCTTGAGTGCAATGACGCGATCTCGGCTCACCGCAACCTCTGCCTCCTGGGTTCAGGCAATTCTTCTGCCTCAGCCTCCTGAGTAGCTGGGATTACAGGCACGCGCCACCGTGCCCAGCTAATTTTTTGTATTTTTAGTAGAGATGGGGTTTCACCATGTTGACCAGAATCGTCTCCATCTCTTGACCTCGTGATCCACCCGCCTCGGCCTCCCAAAGTGCTGGGATTACAGGCTTGAGCCACCGGAGTAAATAATATTTAACAATAGAAAAACAAATACTTTTATGAGCCAGTATAGCAGTCAGTACAATTTTGTCATAGGGTAAGTTTCTAACATTTTCTTATATATTATATTATTATTAAAACATGGAATATTTATTTATCCTAAAGAGACAGACAGATATATCAGGATACAGAAATGAATTGTGAAGCATCATTCATATTTTTTGAAATCTTGGAAAATACCCCAAGGTAATTAAATAGGGAATTTAATTTAATTTATGATAAATCCAAACAATAAAATTATTTTTAATCTATATAAAAATGTAATTGGTGAATGTATAAGTTAATTTCGAAAAATGTCTTACCTATTTTAAGTATTAAACAATATAAAAAAGTGCGTTCTGTTTATTTTAAAATGGTATGCTATTACTATTTGCAATAAAAGATAACACTTGAGCACTGTGTGTGTGCCAGATATTGTACTAGTACTACATGCACACACACGTATGCATATATGTGTATAATTGTATATATACATTATTAGTCTGAGTGATGTTTTATTATACCTAATCTACAAATAGCAATATAGGAATATAAGTTTAAGGAATTTGCACAACATTGCTCAATTAGTATGTGGCTTTACCGGGATTTTAACGCAGTAATGTCTGATTTCAAACAAGACATAAAGATCACTGTATTCCAAATTTATTTATTTATTTTACTCAACCCCTATGAGTGTGTGCATAAAATATGCATATGTAAATCCCATGAAAACTCATAATCATCAATAAACTCTAAGCATGATTAAGACAATGGGTAGAATCCCTAGTATTATGGACTGAATGTTTGTATCCCCTCAAAATTGTTATGTTGAAGCCCTAAACCTCATCATGATGACATTTAGAAGAGAAACTTTGGGAGACGATTAAGATTAGAGAAATCAAGAAGCTGGGGCACTCATGTGGAATTAGTGCCCTCACAAGAAGAGATACCACAGAGCTTACTCTCTCTTTCTCCACCATATGAGGCAAGAACATGGAAATCTACAAGCCAGAAAGAGAATATTCACCAGAACTTCACATTCTGGCACACTAATCCTGGACTTCCAGCCTCCAGAATTGTAATAAATCAATTTCTTTTGCTTAAGACACCCGTTCATAGTATTAAATTACAGCAGCCAACTTGGTAGGAAAGCTGTATATAAATCCCCATTTCGAATAGTTTTTGCTGGACAATTTTAAAATTGCTTGGTAACTTCTCACATCGGATAATATTATCATTATTTTATAGATACATTGTTGCTAAAAATGAACTTGTATGTGCTGAAGGACAAATGTGAACTCTGCTAGAATCTTAGCTGGGATTTCTAAGCCATTTCTTTTTGTCATGTGACAATTACTCCACATAAACTAGGTAATATACACTGAAAATCCATGAACTATGCCAGCCTAAAGTTCCTGATGCCACAATAAGCAAAATGAAAATAAACAAGGGAGGAGATCATTCAAATTCTCTACTTTTGAAACTTCTACAGTTTTAGCAGTATGCCTCTTGTGTTTGACATTTAACTTGGTCAGATTTAAGGAAATTTAATAGTCTGTGTTCTCTGGCTGCATTCTGAAGCAGAATGAAATATAAGACAAAGACATAGGAAGTTGGCTCTACATTTTTCTTTGCTTCTCTGTATTAAATGTATATTATTTCTCTGGATGCTTAAAGGTTACTCTTTATCACTTCTTTTGCTTCTAATTTATTTCAATTTTTGTTTATCCTCCCCTCTTTTCTTCTGACACTCCAATTGTATGCATCTACATCACTTAATGCTGTCACACTGATTATAGATAAATAGTATGTACTATAACTAGTACGTGTATAAGATAATTTTATTATATGTAAAATTTCATAGATATATGATAATATGTTTGCTATATATTTTATATGTATTAATATGTATAATATAGTAAATACTTTTAATTATAGCTTCTAATTAAATATATAATTCATATATAATTATACCTTTTATTTTAACCATGATTTTATTTATATAAATAATTGTAATATAAATATAATGTATATAAATAAATTATAATATAAAATACAAATATATATAGTTTCAAAAATCAATAAATACATTAAAAATCCTATTATTAGGTGAAGATAATTTTATTTTGAAATTACGTGTATCTATTGATATCTGCATCCCTCTGTCCCTATTTATATAGTATTCACTTTCTTCATGGTTCATTTTAGATAGTTTCACCTGCACGGTCTTCATGTTGTTGATGTTTTCTTCATGATTGTCTAAACTACTGCTGAGCGTCTACTGCTAGTGATCATCTCTGTCATTTTAAGATCAGGTTTTTACAATAAAATTTTTCTCCAATGAGTTACATTTTAATGTTTTTCCCCCCATAGGCTAATGTTCTTTAACTGCTATACTTTGTGATTTGAAGTCCCTTATTGCTAGATTTTTTTTATTCTGTTAAAAAATATTGGCTTTACCTGGCAGGCAATTAGTTATTTTTGTGTTACATTAATAATTTTGACAGTTGTTCTTTAGAGTTTTTTTTGGATTGTGGTGAAAAGGTGAAGTTAGAAGAATATTTATTCTAAAAAATACTAACCCCTCTAAGGACACTAAGCACATGGCTCCCCTGTTGTCTGTTACTACTGATTGAACTGCATATTCCCCAAGGTTTCTGCTGGAGAGACACCTAACAATATATAATTTAATGCTATCTCTAATAGACATTTGGTTTATAACGTTTCTTTTCTTGGAAACTTTCCTTATCTGATCTTGTGCATTTTCATTCTATACCTAAACAGAACACTAGACACCATACACTGAAAATCCACTAAACTAGGTCAGCCAGAATTATCTAGTAATAGATGAGCAGATTACATTCAAATAAACATTCATGAGGACCCCTGAAAAAATATCTGGAACTCCTTTTCTACGCATCTCCCTTGCTTGGGGCACTGCCTCCAACACATTCTGTCTGCTTTGGCCTCCTTTAACTCTGGCCCCTGCCCTCCATTCAGCAAGATTGCTGGTTTCTGGTTGGCTTCCTCTGCTTGCCCCACATTCAGTAATTTCCTTCAATCAAAAGCTACAGCAATCCTGGGACCCACCTTGTTTCCTTTTCCTTTTTCAGGGATCCCATTTTTTTCTGCATATTGTCCAGTGTTTTAAAATAGTTATTTTCTATATTCTGCCCATGTCTATTTAGTTTAATATTGCCAGAGAATATTTCCGGACTCTTTCATTCCATCATGATCCGAACCTGAAATTAAAAATGCATTGGGTTTTCTAGTTTTTCATTTTAAGTTACATCCAGTCATGTTTTATGTATCTTATTAGTGATTCTACAATGAGATTAAATGCTATAGAACGCCCCAAAATGCAAATGATGTACAGATGTTCTTAAATTAAAATTAAACTGTATCCCAAAATTTCCATAAGAAATTAAAGTCCAAAAATTAAAACAATAATAACTTCACAAATTACAAAACATAGAAAGTTAAGCAAAGGAATTAATGCTTAAAATATTTTTTTCTTCTTTTGTTTATTAGAGTTTAAGAAATTTCAAGTCTAAAGTTCCCTCTTTCAACTTCTTATATGGGCTCAGTTTCCTCAGGATTCCTCTATTGCTCTCTCTTTCTTTCCCTCTTTTCCTAACTCTCTGTTTTAATTCATGGAAAATTTCTTACTTCTTAACAATTCCACATAGAATTCATAATATTGTTATGGTGCTGTCTGACAGAGAATGTCACTTGAGATATTTCTACCTTCTCACAAAACTTGGAAATATGCAACATTGGAAGGCCAGACATGTTAAATATTTAAAAAATTTTCTTCCTGGATTATATGTTCATGCACATATACACATATGTACATATATTCTGTCATAATTATACCTCTATCTGTAGCCATGCCTCTTTTTTCTTTTATCCTTGAAAACAATTGCCAACATGCAGATTTTTTCCAGCGATGTAATGCCCAGTCTTTCCCGTTTAGACATTTTAAGTCCTTTGGCCCAGTGCCTCCTTCTACTGCTCTTTACTTTGGAATTGTCTCCTAGACCAACATTTCTTTCCCTGTGAAAACTTAATGAACCCAAAGCCATCTGGCAGGGATGAGCTCATGGATAGGGTCAAGTTCAGGCCCCATGCGGGATAAAGTTTATACTATTTGAAGCATCCTCTGCCACACACACATATCAAATAATACGAAATAATAACAAAATCAGCCATGAACATTGTCCCTGCTCCTTTGTATAATGCCTTTGGGTGGGTCAGCACAGAGAATGGTAGGGGTATTCTCAGAAGCCATGCCTACACCAGAATGTCTAACGAACACACTGACCCTTCATGAAAGTGATCACAAGCCACGCAGATATATCCCACTCAACTCAAACTAAAGCTGTCCTTGTTTAACTTCCCTTTAGTTGATCCCGAAAATGTCTGTCAGTTCCCTTCCCAAGTTTCAACTGGGGAAGATAGATGAAGGGGAAGATGAAGTCCAAATAAGCACTTGTCACAACCAATGTGGCTGCAATGTCTTATTTTGCCAATTTTACAGAATTGACCTTATAAACACATTGATGACCTTATAAACACATCGATGAAAACTCTCAGAGAGGCCTAGAAAGGAGTCTGTGTTTTCTTAGCTTCAGCATAAATCTACCTACGGAGAAGTGTGTCTGTGAATCAAAAGTTAGCTCCTGTCCCTGAAAGATTGGCATTAGGAGGACCTGACCTAACCCTACCTGCCTACTTTTGAAATAATAATTTAAAACTAAGACTCCAGTACTTCTGTACAGTTCATGGCAACTCATGCACCTAAAATTTGAAAGCAGAGAATGTTACTCTATCCTTGAATGTCTAAGAGGCCTAGAAGACTTTTCATCTTTTGGTGGAATGTTTGCCTGGGCTAAAGCTATTTGGGTAAAGTCAAGTCATAGCTCAAGATCAACTTGTAGCAGCTTGGCATGCCTGTCTGCTGAGGCCAGTTGTAGTCTTGTCTGTGTGGCTAGGCTTTATAGAGCAAGCAACTGCTGTGGCCAATGTCATGGGCACGGTACTAAGTGCAAAGCTTTTGGAATTTGTGATCAAAGTCTAAGAGCTACAGGGTGGTTCCCACAAATTGTTTAGGCCATCCTCAGCTTCACTGGTCTTCATCTTTGCTGAGGCTAACATGCCCAATATTTGCATCTCAGACCACATCCTCCATGATTTTGTTGCATCTCGGGACTTCTACGTTGTTACTGATTCCAATGTCCATCCTTTCTCCTGAGTCCTGAGGTCCATGCCTCTCCTACAGTTTCCCCTTTCTTAAAGCAAATAAAGTCCAGGATCCTATTGCATAAGGGTTTGTATATGCATGTGGGAAGAAAGTTGCGCAGGTGCCAAGGCAAGAGACAGAAGGCACAGTTTGTCCCAGCATAATAAATAACTGATTACTTAGATATAGCAATGATACCAAATACCTTTACTGATTACCTAGTTATAGTAACGATCTGTCTACTGATTGCTTAGTTACAGTAATCATATATTTACTGATTACTTAGTTATAGTAATGATATGTCTATTGATTACTTAGTTATGGTAATGATATGTCCACTGATTAGTTAGTTCTGGCATTGTCACCACATAGATTGAGATACAATCACATAATCAATTATATAATCAATCTTATATCACTATTCTCTCTTATTAGTCTTTGCTTGAATGTTACAGTGTACGAACATCTTAGTCTTATAGTATAGACATAATCAGGTGAACTATAATTAGGAACTGGAGGGACATTGTGAGAAGTGATCAGGAGGTGAGAGTAAAAGCCTTGCGGTAGTTCCAGAGCCTGGGAAGGCGCCTGTTATTTAGCAGGCCGAGAAGGGGAGTTTCCCTTTCACTGGGGGAGTTCAGAGAAAACCCTGCTCTGACCAGCTCTTGAGGAAGGCCCGACATTAGCCAGTCTGGACCTCAGACATCCAGGGGCTTAAACGGCTCTTCATAGTGCTGTGCTCTGATGGTCACTCTCCTTGTCCACTTTCATGCTTCACTTTCTCACCCAGTGCTCCTATTAAGTTCTTAGAAGTTGTGAGAAGTAAGAATAGAGGAATCCTAAAAGCCTTTGATCTTTCTGACAGGTACATATAAAGGTACTGATGCTATATGCCTCCCCTCCTTGCAGCGGCTACTTGATATGGAGGGGACCCTGTGTTATACCCATGTGATTCTCTGTGCTATATCTGCGTGGCCCCCAGTATTGGAAGTATGTGATTTGCTTGACCCCTACCAATCATGTCAGATGAGTCATTCTCCTGGCCCTGCCTCCCTGCCTTGTATACAATAAATATCAGCATGTCCAGGCATTCGGGGCCACTGTAGGACTCTGCATCTTGGTAGTAGCGGTTCCCTGGGTCCAGCTGAATACTTCTCTTATCTCTGTGTCCTGTGTCTTTCTTTCCTGTGATTTATCATCTTTGCGCACAAAAGAACACCCACTAGAACCTGCAGGCCTGGACCCTGCATGTATGCCATTACTTCTACAAAACAAATAGCTTGCCTTTGCACAAAGTTGCCCTAAATTACAGAGATCAATTAAGTTCTGTGTCTCATGTGCTCTAAGGTCTAAGCCAGATGCTCACAAAGCAGTGGATAAAATCCAATGGAATTTATTTTAGCATGAGCCTGTATGAATCATGAGGCTTAAAATGTCATACCCACACAATAGAACCAACGTAAGATATGCTGACCTCCAAAAAAGATTAATGTTAAGGATATTAATATTGTAGACATAATGCCAGGATTGGAATTCTTGCTCTGCCATTTACCAGGTATTTGACATCAGGCGACTTCCCTCCTTTATCTGCATTTAAAACTACATTATAATAAGGGTTACACTCTAATATAGTAGTAGTATATTGTATGATAACATTGCTATACAATGACTGATGGTGTCTCCACAAAACTAATATGATAAAAACCTAATCTCCATGAGTTGATATTAGGAAATAGGTCTTTGAGAGGTGATTAGGTCATGACAGTAGATTCTTCATATATTGCTACCCTCATAAGGGACTGAAGAGACCACAGTTCCCCCTTCTACCATGTGAGAACAAAGCAAGAAGATAGCCACCTAGGAAACAGGAAGCAGGCTCTTACCAGATCCCAAATCTGCTAATGCAATGATCTTGGGCTTACCAGCCTCCACCTGTCAAATCTATTTCTATTGTTTATAAGCCACCCAGTCTATGGTAATTTGTCATAGTAGCTTGAATAGAATATGATGAGCATAATGTTATAGCATTGTTATGAAGATTAAATGAGTTCTTTTATGTAATGCACATAAGTTCTTTGCAAGTATTCGTTAAGTATATTACATACACACATACATAAATGCAGATATACATAGCTGAATTAATTAATTAATTAATCATAGTCTAAGTCTCAATATTCCCAGATGAATTCACCCAATGAAACAAGGCCAATGCCCAGACTTCAGATCCTTCTCTGCCATCACCAATATCTTAGAGAAAGAGACTTTACTCTTTTAGTTTTACTTTTACTGCTTACTGCATGAGACCATCAGCCGCAATCCATCTAGCCCATGCTCCTGAAGTTGGGGTTTGAAGAGGCTCACTGATTTGTCATCCTTTCACATACTTAGTTCTGAACAAACAGAGAAATAAGATAAGAAATAAGTAAAGCAGATGAGACTAAAATACCAACTTTTTTACTGAGAAAACTGATGTTAGTGAAGGTGGCTTATATTTGCGTTCCTCTGGGTTTTGAAATAGTGATGCTTAAATTTAAGGTGTGACCACCCCTACCTGGAACAGGTCTCTGCACGTTTCGTGTGTGTGTGTGTGTGTGTGTGTGTGTGTGTCTGTGTGTGTGTGTGTGTGCGGGTTTCATTCTGTAAAACTTATGACAACAAGAAGTAGAGGAGAATATATAGTCCTGCAGGTATCTTGTATCCAAGCAAAATGGATGAAGGAATGGCTTGACTATGCATCTCCAATATCTTCTTCCAAACTCACCAATCAGGAAGTTCCTCACTAATAGGGAGGAGGAAGTGACACGATGAGAAGAAGTCAAAAGTATTAGACTGAGAAATGTCCAATGAAACACTGAATCACAAAACTCATGCAAACTCAGTGGCCAAAAACAGCAATCACTTATTCATATGCATCTGAATCTCAGATGAGTATTGGATGATCTAGGCTGGCCTCAGCTAAGTGACTTTGTCTCAACCTGCAGGTTTGGCTATGCCTGAATGAGGTGACTCCACCCCCAAGTAGACTTATCTTGGGGCCCAGGTTGAAGGGACAGAAATGACAGAGAAAAATCTTTTCCAAGCAATAGCAGAAGCACAAGGGAGAGAGAATGAAAACACATAAGGCTTCTTTTTTTTTTTTTTGAGATGGAGTTTTGCTCTTGTTACTCAGGCTAGAGTGCAATGGTGCGATCTCGGCTCACTGCAACCTCCGCCTCCTGGGTTCAGGCAATTCTCCTGCCTCAGCCTCCCGAGTAGCTGGGATTACAGGCACATGCCACCATGCCCAGCTAATTTTTTGTATCTTTAGTAGAGACGGGGTTTCACCATTTCGACCAGGATGGTCTTGATCTCTTGACCTCGTGATCCACCCGCCTCCGCCTCCCAAAGTGCTGGGATTACAGGCGTGAGCACATAAGGCTTCTTAAGACCTAGACTCAGACTTGACACACTGTCACAACCACCCTTGTGCTATTTTAAAAAGGAAATGACATGGCCACATCCAGAGTCAAGAGGTAGGAATACTCTACACCGAGGATGAGGCCACAGCAATGGAGTGATGCAGAGAAGAGTGGAGAATGGGGCTAGTGATCCATAATCAAACTGGCACACTTTTTTCTATTTCCAGTGTTGATCTCTGTATTAAATTGCACTTATAGCACAGGCACCCATTTTGGAGACCCATTCTCTAAACAACAATGATGGCAAGAAAACAAAACAAAATTATCCTTGCATAAATTAATAATGTTTAGTATATGGTAGATGTTCAACAATTTGTTGATAAATGAAAAATAAATGAATAAATGATGAATAGTTGTATGCCTTGAATGTTACTTAAATTCACTGGGTCCTTTTTGTTATTAAAACACAATTACAGACATTTAGCTATTTAAAATTATTGGTAGTAAAGAATATTGTATTCTCATTAATTCATGAGTTAGTACATTGATTTTCAAAGGTGCTTTTTAGGTGGAGTTTCAATTTTTGAGATTTAAAGTTTTTTTTTCCTCAATTTCTCTACAACTTTTACTATAGGTAGAATCTCAACCTTTGCCTTTGTTTCCTCTACCAATTTCTGATTTGTCATTTTTAAATGTACTCTCTATACCTTGCTATAACTTTAGGCTTTTTTAAAATTCCTTAATCCTTTGTTCAGGACTCTGAAATTTAATGGTATAGCTTCAAAAATGAGAATAGTGGCCAAAAACAGCAGACTTTACAACTATAAGACCTTGTTTTCAAATACAGATTACATCTTAATTTTATATAATTGAGTTTATTTAAAATTTTTTTAAAAACCTGAAATGTCAATCGTAACCTAAAGGGTTAAGACAAATATTGTGACAACATAAATGTCAACTGTGGTTGGAGATCTGTTGATTGAGAGTCCCTATTTTTAATAAATTTGCATGGATGTGGTAAGACTGGAAAGCGTTTTTGAGAAAACATCAGAATATATAAATAAATATGAATATAAATGACATCAAAATACCTGGGTTGGGAGGATCAGCACAATTTAAAATCAGTTGAATTTCCTAAGCATTTATTGAGCACATACTAAATTCACAACATCAAGCTGAACCCTGTGGGTACATAAAGATGGAAATGCCACATGACAGGAGGTATTGCAGAGATCTCTTATAAACTCACTGACCTGATTCACTCAGTCCAGTTTTTTGAGCTTTATGTATCCCCTTCATTAAGTGACATGACTATAATATATGGAGGCATCAGGGATTTGATGTGGGCATATCTTTGGGGACACCCTTCAATTAACTGCAGAGATCCAAATAACCCTTCTCCCTGCTCTACTCCTCTGTTTAAAAAACTTTAAGGGCTTTAACCCTGTTTACTCTGGCCAACATTTGCAACACAACTTATCTTCTGACCTCTTCCCACATTTTCTTTGTTACTCACTACACCAACCACAGTGCCCTTTTATTTGCAAACATACCTACACATGTTTATTAGCACAGGTATATACTACAGAAAAAAAATAACCTACTCTCAAGGAGCCTGCAGCCTAGTTTGAGAGTGTGAAATCAGTCACTCAATGAAACGTAGAGTGAGATTGTGAGGCGTGAGCAATTAACTCAACCTGACTGACCATTGTTAAGGAGGTCAGGGGAAATTTCAGAAAAAGCATTTTTAACCAAACCCTAGAGAATAAAAAACAGTTAACTGAGAGATGGGGAAGGAGGATGCATGTTTCCTACTAATAAAGAAAGAGCTGTGGAAATCCTTGACATAAGGTGAATCCTAATATTCTGATAGATTCTTTTCAAGGTGTTGCTTAATTCTTAATTTTCAGTAAATGTTTTACCCCAAAGCCTTGGCTCTGACAACCTTTCACAAAAACCAAGAGAATGGCTGTAACTGCATGTTAACTGTGCCTCATTCCATGGAAGCCCACTCTAGTATTGAGATTTTTATGCTCGAAAATGAGTGTAACCTGATTTTATAAAATTGTCAAATGACATCATAGTATACATCCACTTTAGTTATGGGTTAGAAAGTTATTAATCCACAACTAAAATGAAAGGCAAAGTTACATTTATAATCATTTAAAAGACTATAAGCAATAGTTTTCATGTACTTTACCAGTATTATTAGCACAATTCTTGATTACATGCTATGTGCTTTTTACATACTTATAACATGCTTCATTCTGTAAAGAAGGTTGACAGGGTTTGACTGTGTCCCCACCCAAATCTTAACTTGAACTGTAGTTCCTATAATCCCTTATGTCATGGGAGGGAGGCTGTGGGAGGTAATTTAACCAAGGGGCAGTTATCCTCATATCATTCTTGTGATGGTGAATGAGTTCTCACAAGTTATGATAGTTTTACAGGGCTTTTCCCTTTTTGCTTGGCATTTCTCCTTGTTGCCATGTGAAGAAGGATGTGTTTGCTTCCCCTTCTGCCGTAATTGTAAGTTTCCTGAGGCCTCCCTAGCCATTCAGAACTGTGAGTCAACCAAACTTATTTCCTTTATAAATTACCCTGTCTCAGGTAGTTCCTTATTAGCAGCATAACAACAGACTAATACAGTAAATTGGTACTGGGTATTGGGGCACTTCTGTAAAGATATCTGAAAATGGGGAAGCAACATTGGAACTGGGTAATAGGCAGAGGTTGTGTTCCAGGACCAAACTGAGGGTCGAGTTGCTATTTCTTGTGGCCCAATAATGAGATGCAGATGAACTGGGGAGGAAGAGAGTTTTTATTTCTGTAACTGGTTACAGGGAAAAGGGTTGGAGATTTTTGCGAGACCATTTTAAAATTACAAAATTTTCTAGAGCTTATATACCTTCTAAGTATGTCTCCATTTAAGTGTGCATTTATCTAAAAACCTAAGTGGTTAACTTCTTTTAATATATAATTAAGGTCTGACTCCTGAAGACCTTCCTCTGGAGTCTCAGTAAATTTAGTTAATCTATATGGGTCCAGGTGCTGGGGTGATTACCCTTATCTTGTCTCCTGCTAAATTACAGATATTTGAGGAATTCCTTCAGACCCCCAATAAACTTGTTTCTGGCGGCCTGGGGAATTTCTTCAGACCCACAATAAAACTTGTTTAATCCTAAATGGATCAGTCCTGTTAAGAATTCCTTCATAATTTTGTCATGCTTTAAGGCCCAGGAAAAGCCTAGGCAAAATTTCTTCATGGGCTTTTTACATGCCAGCCTTTGTATAAAGACACTGGCTTTTAACATTTAACTTAACCACTCAGTCATCACTGAAATAATTATTAGTGAGATCTGGTCTGCCACAGTTGGAACAGCTTGGAGGGCTCAGAAGACAGGAACATGTAAGAAAGTTTGGAACTTCCTAGAGACTTGTTGAATGGATTTAACCAAAACGCTCATAGTGTTGTAGACAATAAAGTCCAGGTTGAGGTGGTTTCAGATGGAGTTGAGGAACTTATTGGGAACTGAAATAAAGGTGACTCTTGCTATGCTTTAGCATGTTGCCCCTGTCCTAGAGATCTGTGCAGCTTTGAAGTTGAAGAAGATGATTTAGGATATCTGGTGGAAGAAATTCCTAGGTGGCAAAGTGCTTTAGAAGAAGTGGAGCATAAAAGTTTGAAAAACTTGCAACCTGAACAATTCAGTAGAAAAGAAAAGCCCATTTTATGGGGAGAGATTGAATCCAGCAGCAGAAATTTGCATGAGTAATGAGGTGCCAGACGCTAATCACCAAGACAAAGGGGAAAGTGTCTCCAGGACATGTTAGAGGTCTTCATGGCAGCCCCTCCCATCACAGACCTGGAGGCCTAGAAAGGAAAATTGGGCCAGGTCTAGGGCACTATTCAGTTTAGCAATATTTTAACATTCAACTGTGATATTTATTATTATTCATTATTCCTCGGCTTCTTGAAAACTTAGGTCTAACTCGGTTTCTTGAGGTGAGCCTTAAGCCTTAATCTCTGACTTCCCAGTTCTGGGTTCAAGGCCCCTATGTCAGGCTACCCCAAATCCTTTGGCTTATACCTCTCAGGGCAATAGCTCATTGTGCCTCGTTTTCTAACAATTTACTCTCCTACAGATTCAATGTTAGATGCCTTAAGCATCTAACATTCATTCATTCGTTCTATTTACTAATGAATTATGTGGCCAGGCATGGTGGCTCATGCCTGTAATCTCAATACTTTGAGAGGCCAAAGCAAGTGGATTACTGGAGTCCAAGAGTTCCAGACCAGCCTGAGCAACATGGCAAAACCCTGTCTCTACTGACAATACAAAAATTAGCCAGGCATGGTGATCTGCACCTGTAGTCCCAGCTACTGGGGAGGCTGAGGTGCAAGGATGGGTTAAGTCCCAGAAGTCAAGACTGCAGTGAGTCATAATTATGTCACTGCACTCTAGGCTGGGTGACAGCATGAGACCCTGTTTCAAATAATATTGCTAGTAATGATAATGAAATATGTGTTGACCTCCGTTATATGCCAGGTACTAACCCTGGAATACATGTTCCGTCAAGTCTTCTGTATCTTCTATACTTCTGATGCTTGCATTCTGAGGCATGAGTGTTGTCCAAGCAGATATCAGTCAAAAACAAAGTGACAGACAAGAAAAACATTTTTGCTCGGTAAGTGATGAAGGCATGAAATCTGTGACTGAGATTAAAAAAATGGGCAATTATTTACAATAGTGATGAAAGATGGCTTTGATGTGAAATTTCATTTTAGTTGAAATCTAAACATTAGAAAGCAGCTATTCAAAGAGCTGTGTATTTATGTTCCAAGAAAAGGAAATAGCATGTACAATGTCCTGGCATGGACAACAACTTGGCATATTTGAGAAAGTGGCCAAAATGACCTGGGTGGCCAATTAAGTTGAGATGGTATGTTAGGCTGTTCTTATGTTACTATAAATAAATACCTGAGACTGGGTAATTTATAAGAAAAGAGGTTAAAGTGGCTCACAGTTCTGCAGGCTGTACAGGAAGGGTAGCTCTAGCATCTGCTTCTGGGAGGTCTTAGAGAGCTGGTGGAAGGTGAATGGAGGCGGGCATCTCACATGGTGAGAGTGGGAGAAAATGGAGGTCAGGTGCCACACAATTTTACATAACCAGACCTCATGTGAACTCAGAGTAAGAGCTCACTTATCACCAAGGGGTTGGCCCAAGCCATTCATGAAGAATCCACCCTCATGATCCAAACACCTTCCACCAAGCTGAACCTCCAACATTGGGAGATTACAATTTAACATGAGATTTGGGTGGGGACAAACATTCTAATTATGTCAGATAAGCAAAACATGATAGAGAATAAAGGTAGAGAAATAATGAAGGGCCAGGTCACACAGAGTATGTGACACAAAGATACTAAGCCGTTTATATAAATATGTGCTAAATAATGTTTCCAAAGTGAGGAGTTGGTGTGACCAAAGAATGCACCAGCAAGGGCTAGAAACATGGATACTAATCTCAGTATCATCCAGGGTCCATGACGCACAAGGCACTCAACAAATGTCAGCTGCTCTTTCTTCTTCCCTGCCTCTAAATTCATACATTGTACTCCACCAAGTCTTTTCTTTCATAGTTAAGATATTGTAGTTTTCCATGGGCATACTTTTAGAGAGATGACAGACTGCAGCTGTCCTTTTCTTAAAAATATGCAATATTCCTTACAAAAAGAACCTATCTAACATCCAAGTTCCATCAAACCTTCTCTGTTAAGTTAAATAAACTAATAAGCACTAAATACTTATCATGTACAAAGGATTTTTGCTGTTTGCTGCAGGAATTGCAAGAGGAACAATCACAGTTCTGTCTTCAAGAAACTGACAACATAAATGCCTCCCCTGGCCAAAATTTCTTCTAGTAAGTATATACATATAGTGTATTTAATAAATAGTTTTTAAATGACAACTGAATGAATGCTGTATAGTGCAATCCTAGATAGTGCAAGCCCCTATCTGGAATATTTTATAGGGGCTTGTGGTAAAATAACAAGCCCCTATCAAATATTCTAGAACAGGTCTCAACATTGGACACAACCGAGGTTCTTAATAGGTGTTGGATGAAGAAAGAATATAGCCGTTCACTCCACTCTACCCTACCCCACCCCACATCTATCATAAGGTCGTGTTAGTATAGGGCAAACATGCCAGTAATTTCTGATCATTTAATTTTCAATTTATATGCCTGGGTCAATTTTATTTTTCAAAACTTCTATACAAACTTTAGGAAGAGGAATAGCTCTGGCTATTGTATGATAGCTTTATGAAGCTAATAACTACTGATGTTATTTAATTTATCCAGAAAGCAGTTAATCAGAACATACTGACCAGTAGTACCGTACATTTGATTTCTTCATTGAAACCAATAATTTTGTTCACATATGAAAAACAATAGAATTGCTAGATATTTTAAACATGCAAAAAGAAAACTGGGATTTAACAATTTCCCAAGGTCTCTATAGCAGACAATTTTTCTCACATAGCTGTAATTTTGCCAACATCAACAACTATAATTTTGCCAACAACAATAGCATCTTTTTAAAGGCTCATTTTGGCACAGCTTGGCTTAGACTAAGTAAGTATTCTATGGTGTTTATACATTGTAAAACAGACATATTTCTTAGGGACATAAAGCTGGGCTTCAAGATGTCATTTTCTATTTGTTGATAGAGAAATCAGCAGTATAATGAATTAGATTTGGTAGCAGCATCAGCTGGCTCACCTGCCCCCACAAAGCTGGTTCCAACAATTTATCTCCTAGTCAAAAAGCTAGTTGCACAGATTGATGTTTTTTTCATTATCTCCTTTCAGTTGAGCAGGGGTAGACGTAGGAGTCCCTAACTTTCCACCAATGTGCATTTCAGTATACTGGCTATGCTCTTTGGGGGTAGAGAGAATGAACAAATCTGTGCCCTTCATTTTGAAGCCCTTAAGTGATCTCAGTGCTATTTTAAATGTTTTATCTTCTTAGCTTCTCACAATAGTCATGTGGATTAGACTGAGCAAGGAATCATATGCCACTTTACAGATGAGGATGAAGATCTGAATGACCCAGTACCTTGTAACTTCAGTAATCTCTGGAGATTGCTCCAGAGGGTTTACAGAATGAATTTTGAGAGTCCCTAATTTCACACCCTTTACTCTTGGCAGTCTCAATCTTTTATTCTGCCCAACTGCACAGCTTCATGCTGAGACTTGCTTTTATTCCTTCTGAGGGAGGACCTCTCTGCCATCACTTAATTATAAATCCTGTATGTGGCTCCCTTTCAAAAGTCTGGCAAACTGTAGTCATTGTACAATCTAGCAGCAGCCATTAACTTAAAAAACCTTTATGAGTGATGGGAAAGGAAACTATTAAAATGAGAAAATAGTGATAAAATTTAAAGTACAAAATGGTCTTTTTATCAGCTTACCTCAGGAAAAAAAAATGCTTCTGTTGTTATGAAAAAAGAAGAGGAAGTCTGCTGTTGGCGTAGGAGATTATGGGAACAGGGAAATTTGCAAAAAGAAAGGGTAGAATTACTGGGATAGTTGGCTATGAATTTTATTAAGTTAGAGACAGAAAATCCTCTTTCACTTTTGCAAAAGGTAATACCATCGAAATATCATTATAACAGGTTTACATTTTCATTTTTTTAATTTTTCCATTTGATAAAGTGTCATAAATGGTATCAAATTATTGAAAAAATGAAGAAGAAAGAAGTTACCCATATTTTCATTACCCAAAGGTAGTCATTTTAATTTCCATATTTCTTTCTTATCTATGTATGCAAATACACATATTTTAATATAACACTCTTTAAAATGGTCATGAAATATATGTGTATTTCATGATTCAGAAAGTTCAGTTAAATAATGAAATACATTATTTATCCTGCCCTATATAGATTAACTTACTTTACAACAGACTCAATATTTTATCCATGGTGAAAAGAAATGAAGTTTATTATACAGCAGGTGGGAAAATGAGCACCAATTGTCATTTTGTTAGGATGGATGTTGGGTGGTATGCCCAATGGGACTGGGAGAAAGTCAAATAATTCAAGGTGCTTATCATGAACGAAAAATTGGACTAAGATAAATGTTTGAGAAGCAATGCTTATATGCACAATTTTATATACTACTGGAACAATATCTACAATTAACTTTCTTTAGTCTTTTTCAACCACAGCTTGAATGATGCGTACAATTGATAAATATCTTCTTTATGAAAATATCCCGGTTGATAAAAGTGAGGTTCTTGCTCAAGGCCAATAAATTTGATTCAAGGAAGCCAGAGACACTCTTTGTAGGATATGATTTTCTACTAAAACAAACCTGATAAAAAGCACACCAGTAAAGCACACTACCACTGATCACTGCTCTTGTGCTTGATTCTCTGCCTCTGCAGTTCTATCTTGAAACAAAGCCATCCTTGGACCTCCAGGACCTCCCTCAAAAATTTCTTAGTCTTTCCAAAGACTGGGACCTTCTGGAGTAGATGGTAGCATGCCTCCCCTGAATCCAAATGCCCATGCGGAGTTTCTTCTCTCAGGAGAGCTCTCTCACTCTTTACCTCTTCCGTGTGTCTGGCTAATACACATGAAGGAGTTCCCATTACTTGCTCCTTTGGGATCAGCCTGGTCCAGATGCTGGGGCCCTGGTTCCAGGAGGTGGCTTGTTAGAGGTTGTTCTCAGTAACCAGCAATCAAAGCAATATTTTTCCCATGGGATCACAAGCCCATCACCATAGGGCTGATGAGCTAGTCATCTCCCCCAAATATGCATAAAAATAACTCCCAAAGAATACAACAAAACATAAAAATCACACACAAAGTGTCTGGAAGATTAAGTAAGTTACTAATTGCTGAATGCTTGAATGTAATCGGGAATTAGAACCAATGTAATAAACATGATTTATACCTCTAATATGCACAATAAAATATATTTTTAAAAATAAATAAACAGAAACGTTGCAAAATGTCAAGCACAAAAGAACTGAAGTGAATGCGTTTTGCAAGAGCTAAAATGAATAAGCTTCAAAGACAAAAAATAGCAAATAAGTACGCGACAGCTGCATTAAAGACATAATATTATTAATAAATAGCTCTTTAGGTAAGGTTTTTAGTGGAAAAAACAGCAAACACTAATAGTAAAGTTCACGAATACTGCATAAAATAGGAAATAATGATTATATTATATTCAGCACTGTGCAATCAGTTAAAGATGTGATGTTAGAAATCATATAAATTTGACTCTCAAGGTTAAATTATCAGAGAAATTGTAATAATTCAGTGCTGGAAAGCATGTACAGTACAATAGTCACAGAGATGAATAGATACATGTGGGGGAAAATTGTATGTTTGAAGAAATTCATACCAATATTTTTGTATAAAGCAAAAATCTAGAAGTAATCTAAATGTTGAAAAATACGCAACTAAGTAAATTAGAGTATCTTTACAGGTTATATTATACAGCCATTAAAAATGATGTTTACAAAGATGTGCCAGAGTTGTGTGATATTTTTTATGCAATGTTAAGTGATACACACAGGATCTAGTTGAAAAAGCAGGCATAAAAGAACTCAGAGACAAATGCTCCAAAATACATTTTTAAGTGGATATTTTTACATTATGCATTCTTAAACTTGGTGCAGCTAAGGAGGTTGTCTAAATGTAGACTTCTGGTCTAGAGACCTAAAATCTCTGATTCAGTGAATCTGAAGAAGGGCTCAGGAACAATCAACATTTTATTTATTTATTTTGAGACTGAGTTTGCTTTGTTGCCCAGGCTAGAGTGCAATGGCATGATCTCCGCTCACCGCATCCTCTGCCTCCTGGGTGCAAGCTATTCTCCTGCCTCAGCCTCCAGAGTAGCTAAGATTAGATGCTCGCTACCATGCCCAACTAATTTTTTGTATTTTAAGTAGAGATGGGGTTTCACCATGCTGGCCAGGTTTCTCTCAAAGTACTGACCTCATGATCTGCCTGTCTCAGTCTCCCAAAGTGCTGAGATTACAGGTGTGAGCCACTGCGCCTGGCCTGCCCTACATTTTTAAACAAGTCTCTCAGGGGCTTGAGATGCAGGTGATCTGCAGACTACTCTTGGAAAACTGTTAGTAGGATTATAGATGTAAACATATATATAAACATACACAAACATACATATGTATAACCTGCACAATCAGGAAGTCATACAATATATGAAATGTGTGATGTGTACATAATGTCTGTAAGGTATGTACATAATATATGTATATTCCTGATTATACTTGCCTTTATTTGCAATTATATTTTCAATATGTGTGAGTAGTTTTTTATGATTTGCTCCTTTTCTTTTCATTTTGAAAAGGATTTGTAGGATACAATAGTCACTAAAGATAATTCCTTTTATCCTCATTCTATTTTATTCTCCAAGTTTACTTTTTAAATGGGAAAGAAAATTTTATTTTGCTTATTTCAAAGCTGTGCCCTCAGTAGAAACAAAATGCAATCTGAGTGGCAGATTCTTGTTCTGTTGTCTTCGTATTAAACTGATAAGAAAATGGAATGGGACTGACATTTGTAAAGTAGCCTGAAAATTTCATTCCACAAAAACCGAGGCTGTGACTTGGAAGAATATGAATGAAGAGCATAGAGTTAAGAGCCCTTAAGGACATGGAATGATTGCATTTCAGCTCCTTGGGTAATCTACAGCACGACTCCAGGGGCATTAGCTATGTATAGAGAAAAGAGGAACCTTGCCAAGAGAAAAGCAGCAGGAAGATTGGTGGGGTGGCGTGACCTTGCACAGAAACAAAAAGTACCTGCTGAACCTGAGTCCACTGAGAAAGAAAAGGATCAAGATGATTTAAGGAGGGAGCAGGGCAACTTCAAGATGGGCTCAAATACCATATTTAAACTAATTTCTTCTGTTCCACAGACCAACCATGCCATCCGCAGACCCACAGGGTGATAAAACTGAAAGGACCTGATATTCACAAAACCTAAATGAAATTATTTGTCTTGCTGTTTGCCAGTTGTCCTAACTTGAGCAGTCAACTTATACTCTGTGGATCTTGATTTTCTCATCTGTAAAATGTTTGAGTGGAGACTGCGACCTCTTAGGTATGGAATTGCCAGACACAGTATTTGGTTCAATACTATGTTCAACAAATTCTGTCTTTTCATCCTATGATTTAGTCTGGCCAGACACAGAAGACCTTAATTTCTTTGTTGATGTTTTTCCTTTGTTCAAGGCATGAAAACTGTGTTAAACTCCCATCGTAAGTTGGTCCTCTGTTATTTATTGCAGGATGGATGTACACATACACATACACAAACACATTCCTGTAACCGATACGATATTTTCCTTAGGGAAGTAACAATGATGAATATAGTGGAAGACAGAGAAATGTAATAGATGACAGCTAAGACATAGGTGTCCTCAAGTAGCAACTACAGTAGTTGCAAAGTGGAAGATCTGTAATTCTGAAAGAGAAAGAATGAGATAGGAGACGTGTTCAGGAGGAAAGCTATATGTGAGCTGTGTTGTAATGTGAACAGGGACTGGAGAGGAGAAAGTGTAATTCCTTCCAGGTTTGTGTCCTCTTGACCAAATTGTTCCCATACTTCATGAATCCTGCCATGTCTCTTACAGGAATCTTCCCATAATACTTCCAGTCCATCCAGTCCATCTTCTGGTTGCCTTCCTAGCTGGCCTGATTGTTATACTATGCAATTCTTTCATTGCCGCCCTGGATTTTGCAATGACTTGGATTCATAGATGTCTTGAATTAGCTATACAATAATAAACATGTGTTAGGTGAACCTCTGTGGCATATTCCGTGCTTAGAGTGGGTTTGGCTCAGTTGTCTTTTGATACATCCACATCTCTCTTCTCTATGATTGCCACAGTGTGGATCAGCAAGATCCAGAACTTTCACACTGGTAGAGATATTTGCGTGGACTCTGTCCACTTTCCCAGCCATATTTGGATAAGACACATGAAGAAAAATGGTGAGACACAAGTGGGCCTAGGTTTTAATTTCATGTCTTCCATTTACATGCTGTATGACCTTGGGCAAATTTATCAGCTTCTCTTAGCATTGATGGAGATTATAAATATGCAGGACCTAGTACTGCGTGTGACACCCGAAAGGCAGCTACTGAATGCTGCTATTCTCTCCCAACCCTCTGGGCATGTCAGGCTTCATTACACAGCCTTTTATTGAATCGCCTGTGTTAGGGAGACTATCCTAAGATAAGACAGCACTTTTTAAATAATCTGGTCTTTTTTTCAAAGAGAAAGATTAATTATTGTTTAAGAAAGAATAAATTTCTTTTATATAATCAACATTAGCCTTAGTTTATCTTTCTTTCACCTGGTTCCATGATTGTCTTCTGCACTTATAAATGTGTCTTCAATTGTCATTAAGAGTTTGGTGCAGGTCTGTGATAAAGCTGTCATGAGTCATTAAAAGAATGGAAAATTAAAATTATTTATTTTTAATAAATTAAAGCATGTTCAATTAAAAAAAGCTTTCTTTTATTCCAAGGTTATGTAATTGTTATCCTTTCACATTAAAATGGCTTATAATTTATAACATAATGCCAGATTATAAGACATATGTGTGTATATAAATATATATTTTATGTATATTTATAAATTTCATGTATACTTATATACATGTATATATGATTATATAAATATACATTTATATATTTTATTATATATAAAAAATATATGTAATATATAATATATTTTTCATATATATTCATATGAAATTTATATATGCATAAATATATGTGAAATATATATATTATATACACATACACATATATATCTCATAATCTGGCATTATGTTATAAAGAATGTATGCCCACACATATATATAAATACATACACACACATATATATATGAATGTATGTATATTTATGTACACACACATTATATATGACTATATGTGTAATCACTTGGCAAAAGTTAATGCTGGCAACAAATTTTCAGTCTCCCATTTCATCTCTCATTAATGATTCACAAATTCCAAAACCCAGAAACCGCTTAAGATAAACAGTTTAAGGATATCATACTTCTCTTTATCTGCTTTTCAAATATTATTCGGAAAAAAAAAAACATGTCTTAGGTCATTTCCCTTTAGTTTTCCTTCCAGGGCAAAGATGCCCAATATTTTCATTAGCAACTTTGGTGAGATGATTTCAAGTTCAGTACCCTTTGACTTGTATTTCTAGCTTCCCACTTTTGCTTCCTCTGTGCTTTCCCTCTGCCAGACTGAGGTAATCGGGGTTTCTTCCAGAAGGCTGGTCCTTCTTTTCTCTTGTTCAAGCTGTAGGTCCATGATTTTCCCATAACTTCCTACCCTGACTCATCTTGGCCAAAGTTTTACTCAGGTTATAATAATAAGAGAAATACCATTTTTCTGTTTTCTTTTTGTTCTCATATTTTGATATTACTGCTTGTCTTAAATTATCTGTCTTTGAATGTCCTCATAGATAGATATCTAGAACGAGGGTCAGTAAATGTTTCCTGTAAAAGGTCAGAGGTTAAACATTGTTGACTTTGCAGGCCCAGAGTCTCTCTCAGGACTACTAAATTCTGCTGTTGTTGCATGAAAACAGCTATGATTTATAAAGGATCAGGCATGACTACATTTTAATAAAACTTTATTTACAAAAGCAGATTGCAGCTGGATTTGGTCTGAGTGGTTACTGACATTTCTACTGGTGAAACTTTTGCTCTCATACCACTCAGTTCTCCTAATCCTCCTTACAGGAGGATTGGTAGGTTTTAAAATATGGTCTTGCTCTGTTGCCCAGACGGGTGCAGTGATGTGGTCACAGATCACCGCACACTTGAACTCTTGGGCTCAGGAAATCTCTGCTTTCTGAGTAGCTGGATCTACAAGTGGCACCACTGCACCAAGTTAGGACTGGTAGATTTGTAAGAGATAAGTCTTCTCTTTTATGTAGCCCCTCCTCTCTCTTGCCCCCGTTCTCTCTTTCTCTCCCTCTTTCTCTCTCTCTTCCCCACCCCCATATTCCGCTCTGCTCTTTATAAGGTGATAATACAGCTATGACAGAAACCTGTGATTTTCCAGCTGTACTTGTAATTAGGGGGAATTAACTGTCACGTATATGTTTTAGGAATATTTGTTATTCTAGCATAACTCAGACTACTTTGATTGTTACCTGGGATAGAGGATGAGAAACTACTTCATACAGTCATGTCTATAAATGTGCTTTATCTCAGCATTTTATCTGTAGAATAGCTGTTATTTGAATTTCCACGAGTCTGACTCCTGTGACATTTCAACTGGTTTCAAACCTGAGTGGATGTTGTGTTTCTCTCCCAAAGGCAGCGTAGACCTTCACTCAAAGTTTGGTTTAAATGTTGAGAACCATGTTGTCACACACAGCAGAGGGGCTCTAAAAACGTTTATTGTTTACTTTTTGAGGTCCCTGAGAACAGCTGGGCAAGGATCTCATCTTGTAATGGCTAGGGAGAACCAGGAAAGGAGACTGACTCTGGGTTTCAATGTGATTTCAGGGTGGGGCCAGGATGATGGTCCTCACATGTAGGCAGAAGCTTGCATGAGTTTTAATCTTTCATGGGGATCAAATAAGGTAGCACCTAGGCTTTAATCTTAGCTAGCCCAGATATGAGGGACAGGGGAAAAGGGGGTGAGATATAAAAGCTGTCATTAAAAAATAGTCAGACTATTGTAGTTGAAAAGAAAGGTTTTATTTAATTAAGAATCTTATCTCTAGCTACCTGAATTAACAATACATAAATTAGAATTTTTTTTCTTAATATGTCAGTAAACTCCTAGATGGCATATTTCTTATCTCATCAATGTATCTATACTCATAGTGGCAATAACTTAGTAAATGTGCTTAGGCATAATTATAATTAAATGATTCCTTTATCTAAATAATGCAACCCAATTATCTAATGCATTTAAAGAAAAATGCCTGTACAGACTTGTAAGGATTTTGTTGTTATTGTTGGATTAATAGAATGCTGAGAATTCTGTGGACCTTTGTAGTGCTAATAATCCTAATTGTGACTACATGTTATTGAATTTCTCTGTGATGGAATCAAAGTTTCCTCCAAAACCAGAATTAAAGAGGCTATCAAGAGCACAACCAAGTTCCTTGAATGGTCACATTAATTCCTCAAAGTATCCAAAGGGGAAAATATCCCACCTTGCACATGAATAAGAAGCAACATCTGTATAGAAAGAAATCCTGTCTTAATATTATACTACAGAGTAATCTTTGGAAAAGTAATTGAATGAAACCTTCTACCTCTCACCATATAGTGATTGTGCCCTTTCTCAATGCCAAATAAGATGTATAGATTTTGAGGTCTGGTGTTTAGTAATAAATGCCAGAGTTGCTGAGAAATTTCCAAATATACATTAAAGTATAAAAATTGTGATTTGCAAACCCCTTGTTCAAAATTCCCTTGTTTTGCAATCTTGTTTATGATTATCATTATTTTTGTATGTGTGTGTGAATGGATTATGGAATAATGCATTGTTTGATATCTTAAGCAAGGCAAAAAAAAGACATATATTCATTTAAAGCAAAGAGTTTGTTTTCAATCCAGTAAGATTTTAAAAAATGATTGGGAATATGCCATCCTTTTGATGAAATTGTTGAATGAAACAGTGTCTTTATAGACCTGGTAGGGTTTGTTTAAAAGACCTTTGTGTATTATCTTTCTCTTTCACCACTAATCAGTGACATTTCTGAGTTCCAGGACCTTTGAGGAATTCTACCTTCAGACACCTGCTCAATTCCATGGAATCTGGGAGAAGAAGATGAAAGCATTATTTCTTGACAGCCACCTAGATTCCAACAGCATCATGTAACAAATGGTGCTAAGTTATTCAGGACCCATGAATCAACACTTATTCATGAAGGCAATGTTTTGAACCTCAGTGGTCAGAAAATGTTTGAGATTTGAAATAGTTGCTTGAGGTTGAGGCAGAGAGTAACAAAGAATACTAAAATTATCAAAGAAACACCAAAAACAAATCAGTAGCATCCAAATGAGCTGTAACTTCATAGCTGGTACTCTTTGTGTCCCCTTTTTGCTTCCTAATAGAAGTTTTTTTTGGTGATTTGGTTCTACTAAGTTCAAGGACATTTAAGAGAGTAGTGATTATGATTAGAGGTGCAAGCATGACCAGAAGCACAAGTTAATTTCTAAGTGATTGAATGAAAATAATTTTGCGAGAAATAAGAACAGGTTCTTTTGGTTTATATTTTGGCATGCTTTCTTTCACCATTTTAAGTAGATCTTCCCAAGACAAAATACATTACAGAAATACATATTTGTCACCTATTTAGAAATGACATTCATTTGAAAATGGGCCACTGCAAATTAGATATATAGAGAGGTCAAATTTAATAAACAGAGGTATTAATGTGAATAGAAATGTGCTAATGTTTACTATTATGGCATTAGTTCATATTAGAGATATGTTTAGAATATCTAGGATCATAGGCGAGAATACATTTTTAAAGATCGTTTGTGACATGACCACCCTTTAGTTTAATAAAAAAGAGAGGAACAAACTTCGGAATGAATGGCTAAGGTTATTTCCCAAGATCACACAACTACTTGGTAGATGTCCCAATTTTAAACACAGGACACCTGGTTTCTAGCCTGGTTCTATTTACACAAACTTAACATAATGTAGTTTAAAAATTTAGCTCATATTTCAAATTTACTATTCTTCTAAATGTGGGTTGTTTTGTTTATTTTGGCTCTCTATATTTTTTTCATTACAAGCTGCTCACCTGCATCTTGGAGGGGTTGAAAATAGTTATTTAATCTATTATAAAGTACAACGTGATTGGATCATGTGAACATGTCCTATATATTTTATGTCCATACTCGAATAAACATGTGTAGCCTCTCAGAGAGTCGCACTTTCCCCATGATTCTTCATTCAGCTACCTGTCCCCGTTGGCTTTGCTTGCACTTACACTAGAGTCTTTTCTGCAAGACAATAGATGTAACTATCTGGCATTTCACCATACAGCTTTGTTCTTACCTAGTTTCTTCTCCAGGGACATCTCATCCTGTTATGTCTTGATTCAAGCAGAGCTGGAGTTGTGAACTAAGTGTTCATGCTTGGCCCTGCTTGACCATGTTTCATAGTTGAGTTAACTTTGATGTGATGGGTTGGTATAAATTATTGCCTTTTCCTCCAGTCTTACATAAGAAAGCTCTAGCTATTCCTATGGTTGGTTTGATAAGAGTATCTAATTCCAGACTTCAATCTTAACAGGTCTAATTGCCTAGAAATATAAGATATATTTTCATTCTAGCCTTTGAAAGCAGTAAAGGCAATATACTTTCTCCTCTCTGTTGAATCATTTACCTTATTTCTCAGTATTTTCATAACCCCAATAGAATAGATAGTTTGTGAACTCTCAATTCAAACAAAATATCTGGGGCTTTCTTAGGCATTTGATCCATATTTCTATATTCTGACAATATATTCCTCTTCCTTTTAAAGTATAGCACAATTTTCTGTAAGCTACCTCACTTTTAAAACTTTTGCTAATTCAATAGGAAAAATAATACTCAATGTACTGACAAATTCTATATTACTTGTTAATATTTTATCACAATTTGAATTCTAAAGAGACTCTTGTAATATAATGCAAGTGCCAGATATGTGATACAGTAAAAAGTAATGTTAACCATTGTATGTTTAAAATAGAGGCTCCACAAATATTGAACTGCATTATATGAAACTCATACATAGTTTTGTATTACCTGCATTTAGATTTCTCCCTCCAAATGGGCATACTTTATAAATAGTTCATGAATCATGTTTATAATCTTCTGCCAA
Source organism: Leontopithecus rosalia (assembly GCA_028533165.1). NCBI lineage: Eukaryota > Metazoa > Chordata > Mammalia > Primates > Cebidae > Leontopithecus > Leontopithecus rosalia. The sequence goes on from CM052650.1 coordinate 10,407,572, forward strand.
TTAAACCTGCAATAACTAAACTAGAGTAATATTGGTAGTAAGTGGTTTATTGGTAATGGATTATTGTAGCAGAATTCAGGATATGTAAGGTGCATATGCTAACCTTCTTGATCAAAAAGGAAATCCGGAGAAAGTGAGTGTAAGATCATGTATTCTGGGATTTTTCAATCTAAAGAATAAAGAACAACAAACATGGTTAGTCTCCAGGAAAATCACATTTCGGTTGCTAAACTCCATAGATAGATTTGTACCTCTTATTTGTTAGTTACAATAAGTTGAATGTTTTCTCAGGGCAGGGCTTATGAAACCAATTCTCATAATTTGAGGATTAAAGGAAAATGATCCAAGTTTAGACAGACATATAAAAAGAGACCTATAGTAACTATAAACCAAATTAAAAATTTTATTCTTTCAAAACTGAACACACATAGAGCACAGCCACAGAATGTCAGAGACTGTTGGCTTTTACCTCTCTATTTTGTTAACTGGTCCCCAAAATAATCTGAATAAATTTTACATCTTATATGTGAAAACATTACTCATCCATTTATAATTTCCAGCTAGTAGATTTCACATTCAGTGATAAAGAGAAGTTTGAAAATCAAGACAGGACATGGAAACATATCTTGGACAGTCTGTGATAGTCTAATAGACTGCTTACAGAATGGCTGCAATCATTTCCCTTCTTATATCCATGTCCTTTCGCAAAGGGAAATCTATTTCCAAACTCCTAAATCCCAAGTCAATCTTTCCACTTGCTTTGTCAAGAAAATGCAATATGCCAGCTTTGAATCTTCCTTCTAGGAATGTGCATACATATAGTTTCTTTATTGTTTCTCTTCGATGCTTGTTACTTACCATGTGAAAAATTTGAGTCTAGTGAGCTAAAGGATGCAAGGTCACATGGAGTAGAGATGAGTCATCCCACTAGCAATGCTCTAGCAAAACTGATAGCTATTCACAGCTACATGATTGAATCCAACAGAGATGAGGTGGACCACCTAGTCAAGCCCAGTCCAAATTGCCAACCTGGCAAACCATGAGCCAAATAAATGGTTGTTTTGTTCAACTGTAACTTTTAAAGGGAGTTTGTTATGTAGCAAAACCTAACATATACTCAGTCTTTTTCATCACTAAGTTTGTAAAAGGTTACTGTTTTCCATGGATCATTGACTATCACTCTCATTCATGAGGCTCTATCTCAGTTCTCATTTGTGTTGCTGTAAAGGAATACCTGAGGCTGGGTAATTTATTTTTAAAAAAACCCGAAGTTTATTTGGTTCACAATTCTGCAGGAGGTATGAGAAACATGGATCCAGCATCTGCTTCTAGCAAGGACCTCAGAAAGCATTCACTTAAGGTGGAAGGGGAAGGAAATCAGACATCACATGGCAAGAGGAAGGAAGAAGAGAGAGAGACGGGAGGTGCCAAACTCTCTTTAATAGCCAGTTCTTTCAGGAACTAAGATGACAAATCACCCCATCTGGTGAAAATGGCCCCAAACCATTCATGAGGCAACTGCCCCACGGTGCAAACATCTCGCATTAGGCCCTACAGCAACACTGAGAACAAACTTTCAACCTGAGATTTGGAGAAGACAGACATCCAAACTATGTCAAGCTCTATCCAGCTAAAACCTAAGAAGAGGGACATTGCCCTTCTAAGACATCAGTGGCAGTTCAGGCTGAAATTCTACCTCAGTGCTAAAAATACAAAATAGTCTCCTCTCTGGTCCCAAGCACAGAATGATGTGTTTCAACTAGGTCATCTCAGTGTAGGATTAAGATGTAAAATCATTAATAAGAAAACATCCATTTGCATTCGAGGGCAAAAAAACACAATGACTTATAACAAGATTACCTTGAAGTTCATTGCTAGAGTGCTGTGACTTATCATTCAATACAAAAGTGAATAATCAGATGAAAGGTACTTACCTTAAACAGGCCCGGTGACCATTTAGAGAACCTGATGTGTACTTCCAAGAGGATGAAGAATATAGAAAAAAGCATTTTACACCTGCTTTTTTTGGTTTGTTTGTTTAATTGTACTTTAGGTTCTGGGGTACATGCGCAAATCATGCAGGATTGTTGCATAGGTGCATACATGGCAAGGTGGTTTGCTGCCTTCATCCCCTCATCTCCTCTAACTGGTATTTCTTCCCTCGTTATCCCTCCCTACCTTCCCCATGCCCCACTGTCCCTCCCCATCCCCTGCTGTCCCTCCCCTGACCCCCCAATTGACTGCAGTGTGTGATGTTCCTCTCCCTGTGTCCATGTGTTCTAACTGTTCAACACCTGCCTATGAGTGATAACGTGTGGTAGATGAGTTCGTGTCTCTCATAGGGACATGGATGAGTCTGGAAACCATCATTCTCAGCAAACTGACACAAGAATAGAAAACCAGACACCTGCTCTGAGAATTCCTCACTATCCGCCGCATAGAGGAGACAGGCTACATTGAGAATATCATGTAGTAATAGAGTCTGATAAAAGCATGTCCAGTCAGATCAAATATGGACCCTGCAGAAAGGAGGTAGAAAGGGCAGTCCTGAGCCCACCAAAAATGGCAGTCCGGAGGAATAGGTGTAGCAAAAGATAATGCATACTCAGTCTTTCTCATCACTAATTTTGTAAAAAGTTACTGTTTGCCATGGATCATTGACCATCCTTCTAATACGTGAGGCTCTGTCTCAGTCCTCAGCCAATGGAAGGGATGATGGCAAGTAAGAGCCTGATAGTTGTAAGTGGTGGAAATGATGAGTCATTATGTAGACCAAGGAAACTGGAATTCAGGGAAATTGCGGAGATAAGTTAGATAAGCATCTAAATAAGACATGACATAAAAGAGTCAGCCATATCCGAAGAACACTTGGACCAAATTAAAACTGGAAAAGTCATAGAGACGTTTTCCTTTTCTTAATGTTCCTCCATTTATCTATTCCTACCCAGAAAATAAAAGAAAAATAACAGGAATTGAAGGAGAAAAGGCATGAAAAAGAAACAAGAAAATGCTAACTTCTCCATCACTCCAAGGGTTCTGGTTAAAGAAATACTTTTAGAATTAGGTGAATAATATGTGGTGTGATATTATGTTTGATGATACTCTTTATAAATATTTTGGTAAATGGACTATTTTTAATTACTTGAAAGTAATCAGGTAAATTTTTTTCCTTTATATTATCTAAGGTTGGAGAAAAGCATCTTTCAGGTAAAGTACTTGGGAAAGACATTGGAAAGAAAGTGTAAACGGGCACAAGACAAAGGACAGCTCCTACCATACCTCAGCTTATTGTACACAAATAAAATTCCAATTCCATTTAGAAGCCCTATATTTAATAATGACAATAATAAAATTACCTTTAAGAAGATAATTATTTTATTCAACCAAAATTGATGGTCCATTATGTATCTATTAGTCATAAATGAAAAGAACTAAATGTCAGGTTTCTTCCCACAGTTCCTAACTAATTGGAATATAACTATTTTTCACTCACTTAAAAACATTTTGTGGCAAAATGATATTGTTTTTCCTTTATTGCAGCAATATTTTTATACTAAGAGTAGATTCCATCTAGGCCTCTTCCTTGGCAATGTTTTACTCATTTTATTTTTACCCACTCAGCTGATTTTTATTAATAATATAGTGAGCAAAATCATGTGATTGTTTCTAGAGATAAAATGTGAGAGCCACAACTTCAATCCCCACAAATGTTTAACAACATGATAAGGAAGTTGAAACAACTGACAAATCCATTTGGATAATTAACTGAGATAAATACGGGTTTCTTTGAAACACACTGGAGGCTACCTGCCTAAGCCAAAATGGGATGGGAGGAGGAAATTTTTCTGAGATAACTATTGAAGGATGAGCAGAGATGTTCTTGGCAGAGAACCAGGAAAAGGGAATCCTAGCAGAGGAAAACATTAGGTGTAAAGACACAAAGACAAGAAACCTGCATGGTACGATCAAGGAATGCCGTGGGTCTCAGGCCAGCTGCAGAGAAGAGCATTTGGTTTCAAGATGCACATGATGATAATAAAGATGTAAAAATCAAACTTTGAACAGCCTTATTCTTCAGGCAGCCAGTAGCCCAGCAGTGGCAAAATTAGCTTCCGTATTTACATGTTCCTGTGTAAATGCTGAATTGATCTGAAAGGTATTTGCTATCTAACAGCCTGACAGGTTTATGCCCCATGTTCTGAGGGAATAGAGCTTGTGTAAGTTTCTCTTACTCTCTACGGTAAGGACCATCAGGTAGTCACACTTGTCTAGTTCCTAAAAATATGATCAGAAATTTTGAGGATGAGAACTAAAGAAAGTAGCTGTAAAACTGACAATCATCTTCCCTTTTAACATGTTTCTCTTTTATTTTAAAACTTCTTTTACAAAAAAATACATTGAAGAGAGTGGAAAATATTTACCAGAAAAGGAGAGAAAAGGGCCTAATTAAAGAATAGATGAAAGACACAACTAAACAAAAATCAAGAAAATTAAGAAAATAAGGAAAACCAGAACTAAAAGAAGAGAAGAAGTAAGCTTGAAAGAAGTGATAGATATTAACCAAAGTTTGGCAAGTACTTAGTATGACACCTAGGGCTTGGGGGCAGACAAAGAAAAAAATTAAGCAGGCAAGTAAAAGAAGTTTAATAAAGGAGTATAAATATAATATTGATCAAGAATATTTCATTATCATCCATTATTAATTTACACTGCATTGTTAAATACTTAGCCAATATCACATATAGCACTTAGGTGCCATCTTTGTGGCTCCTACAGCGATAATATTCCTGGGAAATTAGAGAATTCATATCTTTTCTTATGTCTAAAAGGGCAAAGAAACAATTAGGTGAGTAATGTTTGCAAGTTTACAAGTGGTCAGTGCTGATAGGAAATCCTGGTTCCTAATGCCATCTTTATTATTGCACAAACAAGCTTCTCAGCAAATGTTTGCTGCTGAAAGTGATGAACATGAACGCACAAAGTAAATCAATGGGAAATACATATATAGAACTCCAAACTCCTGACTTGCATTTTTAATCATGGCTCTGCAAAGTTGTTCTCACATGCATAAAAAGCAATAAAATTACTTGAAGGAGAGACTTCTTTCTGCTTCCTCATGATGCAGCACCTTAATTTAGTATAGGATTTCTCATCTGTGGCACTGTGAACATATGGGTCCAGATCATTCATTGTTGAAAGGGGGAGGGTTCTGTGCATTGCAGAATGTTTAACAACACTTCTGATCTCTACTCATTAGGTCTTAGCAGCATTACAACTAAAAAGTGTCTGCAAATATTGCCAAATGTCCACTGGGGAACAAGAATCACTCCCAGTTAAGAAACACTTGGGTTGGGTGTGGTGTCCCATGCCTATAATCCTAGCACTTTGGGAAGGCCAAGGCAGGAGGATAGCAGGAGTTTGAGACCAGCCTTGGTAACATAGAGAGTCCCCCATCTTTACAAAAAAAAAAAAAAGCCAGGTATGGTGGCATGTGCCTGTGGTCCTGGCTACTCAAGAGGCTGAGGCAGGAGGATCACGCGAGCCTAAGAGTGCAAGGCTGCAGTGTGCTGTGATTGTGCCTCTGCACTTCAGCCTGGGTGACAGAGTGAGATCCTGTCTAAAAGCAGTAAGAACATTGGTCTAGTGGAAATTGAATAGACCAGGCTGCAGCAGGTAACAGACCAAGCTCCATCACAATGAATGGGGTGACTAGAGACAAACCAGTTTTGTTACACTCCATTTCTTTATCTGTCTAGTGCCCTTTTACATGACCAATATGTGTTAGCTGTGAGTTTTAGCAAAGCGATAGTAATAACAAAGATGATTATCAATGCAAGTCAAGTCTGCAAAGGTGTTTGTCCACAGTAGTCATTGATACAGGGAGTCTGGTGAAGCTGGAATCCTGGATAGGAATAAAAGTTCTTGCTTGAGCCAAGCACAGTGGCTCACGCCTGTAATCCCAGAAGTTTGGGAGGCCGAGGCGGATGAATAACCTTAGGTCAGGAGTTCGAGACTAGCCTGACCAACATGGAGAAACCCCATCTGTACTAAAACTACAAAAATTAGCTGGGCATGCTGGAGCATGCCTGTTATCCCAGCTACTCGGGAGCCTGAGGCAAGAAAATTGCTTAAACCCAGAAGGCAGAGGTTGTGATGAGCGAGATTGTGCCACTGCACTCCAGCCTGGGCAAAAAGAGTGAAACTGTGACTCAAAACAAAACAAAAAAAAGGCATTGCTTGTGGGATAGTCATCATTATTAAGAGCAAATTGCCCAGTGAGTGTGGAAATTGAAGAATGAGGAACAAGACTGATGACCCTGGGAAACAGTAGCAGAGCGGAACTGGATTCGAGGAAATGAAGAGTGATGGGCAATTAAGAGTCAGGTAGAGCTAAGGCTGGAACTCTACCTGTGCGCTGGAGCAGCCTGCTTAAGCAGAACCTGGTGCCTGTTTGGAGGGTCAGCACAGCACCTGCTACAGACACAGTTTGGAGAATTTCACACCTAGTGTCTCAGATGTCACACTTGCATGTCACATTTTATTTCAAAAAGTATTTATTAAGTTTAAGGCACTGGCCTGGGCACTTCATGATCTTAGACCACTTATTAAATGTCCCAGACATTGGTATTTCTATTTGAAAAAAAAAAATGAAGCAATATCTTTTGAATAATCTAACATATATAAAATGAGCTACAACAGAGGTTGGGCCACAGTAGGTTCTTAATAAAGGTTATATATTCATTTCTTTCTTGGAAAACACAATGATAAATAACGTAATGCTTTCTCCCAGTAGCTTACATGAAAGGGGTGAGAGTAGAGGAAAGAAATAGTTATTGGGTGCTTTCATAGCATACGATGCATGCAAATGTCAGGCTTTACACATTTCTATGAAGTACATATTTCTATCTTGTTTTAATGAATGAAAAATATGAGATCCAGAAAGAGCAAATATATTACCTAATACTCATGAACAACTAAATAAGCTGAAAGTCACACCATTGTAGGTGACCTCAAAGTCCATGCTGTTTCTCTTATAGCACATTTCTACTCTCTAAATGCTAACCTGGTAGCACAAAATGGGTTAGTGTTATGTGCAAGAATAAACACACTACAAAATATAAAATGTTAATATTATTTCAAAGTCAGGAAGGGAAAAGCAAATCTGACAGTTGGGAACCAGTTTGGGATTCCAAATATATCATTTCTCATCATTTTAAAGGAATGTTTTGTTATCATGTTCGCCTGTGAAAGTATCCAAACAATTCCAAAAACATTTGAAGCAGGCATCAAATATTTGAAAATTCTCCAAATTTTACAAAAGGAGTTGGCAAGCTTTTTAAATGTGTACTCTGTTTTCAGCTTTTCTACCTGAAGAATGTGGATGAGTTTGCAATTGATGAAAATAATCACAATAATGATTTTCTTTACTTAAAATGTGCAGAATAATTTCTGAACTTATAAGACTGTCATAAGGATCCAAGTGAACTATTCCTTCTAATCGACAAAGCAATTACTTATTTCTTAAGAATGAGAGAAATAAAATGTACCTGCATGGATTAAACGGGATGTCCTGGCAAGAGACAAGTAAAAAGAAATCTTTCTTCATCATAGTTACTGTAATAACACATTTTCTGAAAACTTCTTTTTTTAAATTCCAAGAACAACCAAAAAAATGATAATCAGTGAGCCCTTCTTACAAATTTGAAGAAGCTCATATTTCATAAGTCTGTTTTCTTCCATTGTATTCCTTGGGAAAAAGAGAAAGTTGAATGAATCTGAGTAGTTGCTTATAATTGTGCTGCTTCAAATTCGTCTTTGACATTTTATCATTGCCATGCATTGGAGAAAAATGCTCTTAATAGGGTAGTATATAAAATAAGAAACCACAACCTTGTTATTATTACTAGCACAATGGAAAGGCGCACTGGAATCAGCCGTCCAAGCTATGGAGGGGCTTGGAGTTAATTACATTACCTTAGACAATAAGTTGGTCTTTGTGGTTCCAGTTATCTCTGCAAACAGTTGGCTCTATTTTTTGTTGTTGTGTAATGTCCCATTAATCACAGTTACATTTGTTCCCTGCCATGTGATTCATCATCCTTTCCCCCTGAAATGAATTCCTTTCTCCAGGACTCAAGATAAACCACTAATTTAAAGTGACAGTAGCAAACCTTGGCTATCACAATGGCATAGTTTGAATGAGGAGAGTCAATGGCAGCACACACAGATTCCAGACATTTCAGTCGATTCAAATTATCCCTTGTGATTGGGTTCAGGCACTGGGATAGAGATCAGGTGTGACAATTACAGGACAAACTCTTGAAATGAAACTGAAGGTGTGTTTGCCTTTGAAACTTTTCCAAGCAGACTCTTTGAAAAAGATGACAAAGTGAAATGTGTGGAGAGGGAGAAAAGTATAGTAAAAAAACTCATGGGCTCAGTTTGGAGAGAAATATATTCTCACTTTAGCTTTGAATAAAGATATGTGTGACCTTGAGCAAGTCATTTTATCAGTTGGTGTCTTTTAAAAATTGGGAACTTGGAAAAGGTAGTATATTTATGTAGCGTTATTATTTTTCCTTTTCCTGAACTCTGATTTTTTTTTTTTTTGAGACGGAGTCTTGCTCTGCTGAAGTGTGGTGGCGCAATCTTGGCTCACTGCAACCTCTGCCTCCTGGTGAACTCTAATTTTTTAAATTTGAGAATTAGCATAGAGAGGCTTCCTTTTAATAAAATATCAACAAAAGTATTATATGAAGCATTTTGAAGTGTTTCTAATGATTAAAATATTGATTATTTGGAGGATCAATTGTTCCCTGTTCTGAGCTGTATGTTACAGCTCTTTCTCCTTATCAAGACCAGACTTCAACAATCAGCAGGCCATTGTTTATTATCATTTTATCTCCTGCTAATTATAACTTTGCCAAATAGCCATAAATCCCCTCTAACTCTCTTGTTAATTATTTTGTACAGTTTTGTAGCCTAAGAAAAAAACTCCCTCCAAGGTATTTATTGAGTTTGGGTGAAAGGACCTATTCAATAGCTCAAGTAGCCAATCCCAAAAGCAAATTTCCAGAGACTTAGTTTATTAATAGAAAGTTTGAAATTGTAAACCAATCATTATTTTATTAATGTTTTCATATAAATATGATATATGAATTAATTCCCTTTATTACATCAGTTCTGAAACTTAAGATGAAGCCTTTCAGAAATATTGCTCCTCTGATTCGTTAATTTATGATAACATGACACCTCACATTGTCATTATTTCTTTTTTGTTTCAATTTGCTTGTTTTTTGTTAGTGAACTTCTTAAGATGAGTTTCGATCTCACGCATTTGAAGATAGTTTCTTGCACAATCCCTAGACAGAGCTCTCAATAAATATTCCTGGCAAAAAATGTGCTGTCCAATGAAACTTGATCAAGTACCATATATTTTCCATGCCTGCAGCCCCTCCTGTACATCTTATAAAGATCTCCCAGTTGCTAGTTCTTTGATTTTAGGGAACTAATAAGAGCCACAATCATATATTTTCTTTTGAGATGGAGTGTTGCTATGTTGTCAGCCTGGAGGGCAGTGGCGTGATCTTGGTTCACTGCAACCTCTGCCTTCCAGGTTCAGGCGATTCTCCTGTTTCAACCTCTTGAGTGGCTGGGACTACAGGAGTGCACCACCTCACCCAGCTAATTTTTGTATTTTCAGTAGAGAAGGGATTTCACTATGTTGCCCAGGATGGTCTCAGTCTCTTGACCTCGTGATCCACCTGTCTCAGCCTCCCAGAGTGCTGGGATTGCAGGCATGAGCCACCATGCCCAGCTTAAGAGCCACAATCACATATTTTCTAATGTGTCCTACTGACCATACTTATCACTATTAAACTTCACAATCTCAATGTAAACTACCTGCCTCCACTTGCTTTTTATAGACCAGAAAGCTGAGACATAGAAAGGTTAAATTATGTCTGTGAAACTGTATTCCTCCAGTAAGTGAGTTGAGAGCCACGCCCAGGCTATTTGTCCTTAGTGTGTGTATACTTCCTATTACTTAGTGCTTCCTACATCACATAACCTAGTGAGCTTATGATTACCGGAGTCATTAATTTAATCTATGTAAGACCCTGAGGAAATCACTTGGCTTTCTCTTACAGACAATATGCCAGCTAACATAAGATCTTCCATTAACACCTGAATAACATGAAAGTGAACAGTGGAAATATTTAGAAGAAACAAAAATAGGCTTTTTGTAGCTTTTAAAAAACTATCAGTACCTTCATAAAGTTGTCTTCTCAACCAGGGACAATTTTGTGCTTTGCAGGATATTTGGCCATATCTGCAGGCATTTTGGTTTTTGAAGTTATCACAACTGTGGTAACGGTATTGGTATCTAGCATGTGGAGGCCAGGGATGCTTTTAAGCATCCTACAATGCACAGGACAGTTTCTCACAACAATTAATTACGTGGCCCAAAATGTCAGTTGTGTCAAAGTTGGAAAACCCTGATATAGACAGATAGTAATTAATTAAAAATATATAGCTGGAAAAAATTGAATACCCATGAACAATAGCAACAGATGCTATAAAGCACATAAAGACAAATACAATTAAAATGTTTAGGCTCGTTATTAAAAACTTAATAAAATATCATTGTAGCATGTGTTTAGAAAAAAGAGATAAATAAAACTCATTCTTCGATGGGAAAGTTTAATAATGTATATGTGCTAAAACTCTACAAATTCATCTCTGTAGTCACTGAGATTCCATAGTATTAGTGTAGCTCCCAGAACTGTTGGGGCCTCGTAGAACACTGTAAGAACTTTGACTTTCCTCTTAGTGAGAGGGGATAACACTGGATGATTGCCGCAGATGTGATTGTTTTTAAAAAGCTCAGTCAGGCGGCTATGTGGGAAATAGTTTGTGTGTTCTGTTGTGAGAGGGGCAATCAGGACTGAAGCAAAGCAACAGCTAGCTTCAGATTGCAGCAGAATACACTTAAACGGTGGTGCTGTTTTTTCTTGAGAGGTGACAATGAAGATTAAGGAAATGGATCAGTGAGGAGACGTCTGGGGCTAAAGCTAAGAGCATTTGTTGTGTGATAAATTATCTACAAATATTGGGAGGGAAATTAGACCGAAATGATTTTGAGTTTTTGCCTTGTGTACCTAAAAGTTAGGATTTGTCATTTTCTGAGATGGAGATAACTGAGATAGGAGTAGATTTGAGTACAGGTAGAAAAGCAGAGTAAAATTTTGTATGTGAAGTTTGAGATGTGTGTTAGACATTGGATAGATTATCAGGGACTACTAGATATACGAGTGTCAGTTGATGAGGACAATCAGAATTTAAGATATACATTTTGGAGTCATCAGCGTTAAGGCAGCATATAAGCAGATTCAGATGATGAGATGACCTAGAGTAAAATCTGACAAAGAACAGTTTATGAACTAAGCCTTAGAATATTCTAATATTTAAAGATACGATAAAAGAGCAAAATATAATCAAAATGGACAGTGTACAGTAAGCTAGGAGAAAAATAATGATGACATGAAAGCTAAAGTGTAAATAGAATATAATTTCCAGTGTGATTGATAAAACAGTTTTGCTAGCAATGGGACTGTCTCCCCAGATTAATAAAATGTTTTAAATAACATTCGAAGGATAAAAACAGTTTTAAAGAATATACCATTAAAAACTCAAAATTTGGCAAAACTTATTTTAAAGTGATAACTATTTCTGCTTTTCTGCTTTTATTCTATACGCAATAAAAAAGAAAACAACTCAATCTCTTCAAGAGGGAAAGATTGCACAAATAATGTAATCAGCTAAGTATAGAATAATACTTTTCAAGAATATTAAGTGATCTACACACAAATAATGTAGTAAAGAGACAGTAAGTAATATATAGATAATATGATGTCAATTTTATTAAACTATAAATGCACATAAAAATAAAAATATCCATATAATGTCTGGTTGTAAGGTGACAGGAGAGAAAATGGGATAAAATAAAAAACAAATATCATACTGACAGTTAAATTGTGCGTGTATTTAAACTTTCAAAATTACATTTCTGGTATTTCATAAATTTTTATAATCTGAATATAATCTTATATGTATTTTAATGTAACAACACTGTAAAAGTAAAATATATTATTATGGGTAAAAAATGTATTACTTTTTGTTTTATCTTTTGTCTACAAAGCTACTTACATTATCACAGGTAATTCAAACTTTGTTCCGGATACTATTCTGTTGGAATCAACTTCCTGTATTTTTAGTGTGACTCTGCCCACTGCCATGACAACTATGAAAATTTTATTTGTCTGCTACATTTTTTGAGGAAATATTTACTCACACGTTGAGGAAAGCCTATGATGAGCTCACCCCGTGGGAATAACAAACGTAAAGGAAGAGAAGAAATCGGCTCTGTACGCCAGCCACCAACACTTGACTGCATTAACTACTCAAATCCTCCCACTTTCTACGGCCGGGAATTTATTTCAGTGAGAAACAGTGGCTCTTTTCCCACCCCTCCTTCCAAAAGTAATTTTGTATTATTTATGAATGATTTTGGATAAAGATTTTAAGATAACTCAGTAAGAGAAAGAAAAGTCTTTTTAACAGTTAGTGCAGACACAACTGAGTATTCATGTGCCGAGAAATGAAGCTGGACCTCCACCTCATACTACACAAAAAAACTTACTCAAAAGCAATCACAAGCCTGAATGTAGGAACCACAACTACACAATTAAGATCAATAAGTGTTTGTGACCTTGGGTTACAGACTACATTTTGCATATGACCCCAAAGTCTTCAGCAAAATGGAAGAAAAGAAATAGAAAGCAAATTAAAAACAAAAAATACGTGCTTTAAAGAACGACATCAAGAAAATAAAAATAGAATTCATAAAATTGAAGACTGTATTTGCAAATCATATATATATATATTTTTTTGGGACGGAGTTTCACTCTTGTTACCCAGGCTGGAATGCAATGGCGTGATCTCGGCTCACTGAAACCTCTGCCTCCTGGGTTCAGGCAATTCTCCTGCCTCAGCCTCCCGAGTAGCTGGGACTACAGGCACGCACCACCATGCCCAGCTAATTTTTTGTATTTTTAGTAGAGACTGGATTTCACCATGTCTACCAGGATGGTCTTGATCTCTTGACCTCATGATCCACCCACCTCGGCCTCCCAAAGTGCTGGGATTACAGGCGTGAGCCACCGCAAATCATATATTTAATAAGAGTCTAGTGTTCAGAATATTTAAAGAATCTTTACAATATGAGAATAAAAGACATTCCAATTATATCATATTGTGGAAAAGGAAAAACTAGTTGAGATAGGACAAGGAGCAGTAGTTGCCAGGGGCTAGTGGGGAGGAAGGAATGAATAAGCAGAGCTAGTAGAATTTTTAGGGAAGTGAAAATATTCTGAATACTATAAGCATGAGTCTGTCATTATACATTTGTCCAAAACCATAGAATGTACAACACCAAGAGTGAACTGTAATGTGAACTGTAGACTTCGGCTGACAACCATGTGTTAATGCAGGTTTGTCAGTCAGAACAAATATTACACCCCTTTCAGGTTGTTGCTAATCAGGGAGACAATCCATGTGTAGGAACAATATATAAAGGAAATCTCTGTAACTTCCTCTCAATTTTGCTATGACCCTGAAGCTCATGTTAAAAGATAAAATCTTTAGAAATGTAATGAAAAAGAATAAAAAGATAAATTGCCCAGTTTAAGAAAATGTGAATGTTTAGATAGACATTTCTTCAAAGAAAATATAGTAATGGCTAAGAAGCACAGGTAAGGAAGCTTAATATCATTTGTCATCATGGAAATGCAAATCAAAGCTCAAATGCGATAACATTTCACACATACTAGGATGATCATAATAAAAAAAATGGACAATGACGTGTTCTTATAGAAAGGATATGAGAATTTGGAGCCCTGATACATTCCTTGCAGAAATGAAAAAAAATTGTGCAGCCATGTTGGAAAACAGTTTGAAAGTTCCTCAAAATATTATCCATAGAGTTACTACATGACCCAACAATTGTAGGTGTATACTGTACATGCAAAAGAAGTTAAAGCATTCATCCATGTAAAAACTAATACACAGATATTCAGATCAGCATTTTTCATAATGACTAAAAACAGAAACAAGACTTAGTAATGTTTATCAAAGGATGAATGCATAAACAGAATATCAAATATCCATAAAATAGAATATCATTCAGCCTTAAAAATTGTGAAGTACTGGGCCGGGCGCGGTGGTTCACACCTGTAATCCCAGCACTTTGGGAGGCCGAGGCGGGTGGATCACGAGGTCAAGAGATCGAGACCATCCTGGTCAACATGGTGAAACCCCGTCTCTACTAAAAATACAAAAAATTAGCTGGGCACGGTGGCATGTGCCTGTAATCCCAGCTACTCAGGAGGCTGAGGCAGGAGAATTGCCTGAACCCAGGAGGTGGAGGTTTCGGTGAGCTGAGATCGCCATTGCACTCCAGCCTGGGTAACAAGAGCGAAACTCCGTCTCAAAAAAAAAAAATTGTGAAGTACTGATGAATGCTATAACATGTATGAACCAGGAAAGCATTATTACAGATAAGAAAAGCCAGGCATGAAAGGTCACATATTGTATGATTTCATTCATATAAGCTCTTCTGAATAGGTAAATCCTTTGTGACAGAAAGTAGATTACTGTTTTTTTCAGAGACTGGGAGAGGAAGGAATTAAGTGACTACTAATGAGTACAGCTTTTTGTTTGTTTGTTTGTTTGTTTGTTTTTGAGATGGAGTCTCACTCTGTGCCCCAGGCTGGAAGGCAGTGGTACAATCTCAGCTGACCGAAACATTAATCTCCCAGATTCAAGTGATTCCTGTGTCTCAGTCTCCTGAGTAGCTGGGACTACAGGAGCGTGCCAGCATGCCCAGCTAATTTTTGTATTTTTAGTACAGACCAGGATTTCACCATATTGGCCAGGCTGGTCTTGAACTCCTGATCTCAGGTGATTTACCCGCCTTGATTTCCTAAAGTGCTGGGATTGTAGGCATGAGCCACCACACTGGGCCTGAGTACAGCATTTCTTTTTGAGACAATGAAAATATTCTGGAATTAGATTATCATGATGATTGCAAAACTTTGTGATTGTTCTAGAGCCACTGAGTTGTCCACTTTAAAAAGTAGAGTTGTATAATATGTGAATTTAAAGAAAAAGGAATCTGCTTTATGTTTAAAGTATTCTAAAAAATTCCATGGATAACCCCATGAAGCCTGCCACATGATGCTGCAACTGGATGTCCTCTCCTCTTCCTGCCATACTCAGCTATGGGCTCTCAATAGACTTTCACCAACGTGCATGCCATTTGCTTAGAGGAGGCATATTACTGGGTACACAATGAATTGTCTAGTAAAACGGTATTTCAGTTGCAAACACTGAGAAACTTTCAGTTGTTCGAGGCATGAACATAAGCAGGTGAGCTCTTTCTCATTGGAGTCAGCTTGGCCTTACACTTTAACCCTATTGTGTTTATTGTGTTCCATAAACCTGGGTGACCATCATAAGCTGTTACAGTTAATCCTGGATGCGTCCCAGCCCCTTCTTAAATAAATGATACAATAACACCCCAGCTATTTATGCACTCAAGATGTCTTCTAATCTACAATCTTAAACCTAAAATAAATATCCTTATAATCTAACTCATAATTCTACTAAAATTCAGGATAGCTGATTAAAATTAAATTTAAAATTAATATATTCATAATTATTTGCGATTTTTATTAATAAATAACAGAAACAATACATGTAAGATTTACAGATACAGGCCATAACTGGTGAAGTCGTAAATGTGAGGTTCCAGTGAGATATCGGCATGAATTATTCAAGACATTTGGTTTGCACTTTAATTGCACATCAATTTGAATGTTTTGTGTGTGTGTGTTTGTGTTATACTCTCACAATGATGACCATAGTTAGCATAATTATACACTTAGAATGGCCATAGCCATTGGCAATACGCAAGGTTTATAATTTTGATCACTGCTTTATTAAGCTTTCAGTAGATTATGCTATGATAATAAACAACGACTCCTCTATCTCAGTGGCTTCCAGCAACAAAAGTTTATTTCTTTCCTGTATTACATCTTAGGAGTGGTAGATTACTGTGCTCTGCCCAGTCTCTTTCCACTCTGCAACCAAGCTTCAAAAATCAACCTTTGAGTCAGTCTCATGGTACAAGGAAAAGAAAACAATATCCACATTAGGCGAGGGCTCTGAACGCTTCTGTTGTATATGATAAGGTCACTCCCATTGCTCCTCCACTGAACACAAGTCACAAGGCCCACCTTGGCATCAGTGGCATGCAGTTGTCTACATCTACTAGACAGAGGCACCATAAGTCACATGGAAACACTTAAAATTGCTAATTAGCTCACAGAAAGTAGAAAAACATGTAAGGAAAACAAACAAAAAAATGCCGCATATGTTCTATTTTCTCCAAAAGTCCAAAAGAATCAATGTCTTACATATCTCTCTGCCTTGCTTTCTAATACCCTTCTGCCTTTTGCTATCTGACAACTTTTATAAAGACTAATTTCCCTGATGAAAGTATTTAGTGCCTTCTTTGTCTTTCCATAATTGTATTCCCTAAGCCCCTGTTACAATCTTAATCATATGCCTCACGATATTGTATTTATTTTCAGTTACCTCTGCCTATAAACTACACAAGGCTGGGACTAAGGAATGTTCTCCTTGTTTCCTGGGTTCTAAAACTAAATAGTCAGTGGATATTTATAAATCAGTGACAGAACATTATCAAGTTCCATTACTGAGTGGATCATTTTATGTCTTTTTTTTAAAATTTTTATTGCATTTTAGGTTTTGGGGTACATGTGCAGAACATGCAAGATCGTTGCATAGGTACACACGTGGCAGTGTGTTTTGCTGCCTTCTGCCCCTTCACCCATATTTGGCAATTCTTATTTTATGGCATTCTTTTTCTCCCTATTTCCTCCCTTGTTTCTAACTTTAACTAACGTTGGTTAAGTTCCTTCTATTTGGCCAACAATGTAGCATAAACAGATGATGGATAATGCATTCTGTGTATCATTCAGTGACCCAGAATTAACTCTAACATGGACATATTTGAACAAGAAGTTAGATTAACTTTAGTACATGATGTCCAGGCTGGGGATCCTAACATGGACCCAGAATCTGACAGTCTTAATATTTTACCAGCAATTCAGTTGCAGGGATTTCCAATTCAGAGAATTTTGAATGACATTATTTTCACTGTAGAATGTCCACAGAAATTCTACAAAATTTACCTTCCTGCCAAAATTCTTTAGTTATGTTTTATGGCTAACACACTCAATTTTATTGTCAGACAGCTGTCCTTTGTAGCTTATACAAGACAATAATTTCCTTATCTCTATATTACTGTTTTCCAAACTGGTATGTTAGCTTTAAAAAAAAAAAACCTTTAGTTTATTATTATCACAATGTTCATCAAATCACTATTATCATCTTAACACCAACACATTTTAGTTATTACTAAGTTGCTGCTTGTTAAATAATAATTTGTACTATAAATGTTAACAGTGTGTCACATCCCAGAAGGGCTCATTTGAATGTGATTAAAATAATAACTAGTCATCTGAATTAATGTACTCTCTGGTTGAGATTAGAGAGAGAAATAGATACTTTTTATAGACAGATGAAGTTCGGTGAGAACAAAAAGTGCCTTTACGGTAACACAATTCTGGAAATAATGAAATATCTATGAGTTTGGTATTCTGTTCAAAACACACAAATCCACTAGGAAAAAGGTAAAGAGCTATTCTTTACTGGTGTAACAAAATTTGATCTTTTCTATGAGACAGGATTTTACCATGACATAGGTTGACTGGCCCTGTAGCCTAAAAAGAGTTAGCTAATAATCCAATAGTCTACCTTATTAGATGCTTCTGAGAAAAAACAATGGACTCAGTACTCTGAATTGATTAATTTATTATCCTTGGAGTAAACTCTTCTCGTTCCATCCCCTTTTTAACTCTTTCTGGTTGTAGAGAGTTTGTTGCATAGATTCTGAATGTCACACTTCAGAAGAAATTTTAATCACTTCCTCCCAGACAAAGTAAATGATACTGAATGGGTTTTGAAAACATGGCATGTCAGCATCAATATATTAGCTACCAATTGTTGCATAAAAATTTACTTCAGGGCCGGGCGCGGTGGCTCAAGCCTGTAATCCCAGCACTTTAGGAGGCCGAGGTGGGTGGATCACGAGGTCAAGAGATCGAGACCATCCTGGTCAACATGGTGAATCCACGTCTCTAATAAAAATATAAAAAATTAGCTGGGCATGGTGGTGCGTGCCTGTAATCCCAGCTACTCAGGAGGCTGAGGCAGAAGAATTGCCTGAACCCAGGAGGCGGAGGTTGCAGTGAGGCGAGATCGCACCATTGCACTCCAGCCTGGGTAACGAGCAAAATTCCGTCTCAAAAAAAAAAAAAATTTACTTCAAAACATGGAGAATTTAAGCAAAATAGGTTTCATTATCACAAGTAGAGTCTGTGGGTCGGGCATTGGGAGTTTCTTAGCTGAGCATTTCTGTCTCAGGACCTTTCCTGAAGTCAAGATATTGGCCATATTTGAGTCATCTGAAGACTTGCCTTGATGAAGAGAAAGAACTCACTTCCATATCAACTCAACCACATGGATGGCAGTACTGGCCAGTGGTTGGTAGGACTTCCAGAGTGGGCCATTCAACAGAACTGTTTTAATGCCCTTATAGCATGGATTTCTCCAAAGCAAATGAACAACTTGAAGCTGTTAGCACAGCCAATACTCAGCTAATCCTGAAAGAAAATATAGTCAGCAAAGATGACAACCATGTTTAAAGAGAGAAAAAAACTAATATGGACATTGAAATGAAGAAAATAATTAAGGAAATAAAAAGTGTCTCTTAAATCTATACAGTCTCAATGCAAACCCCAAACTGAAATTTGGAATTATGTCTCCTATAAATATTGACTAATCTCTTCCCATGGTCTGGGGCATGAAAATAAGCAAGTGACTGAGATCCAGTCCCAGCTCTAAATAGATTGCCCTTTTCTACCAATTTTCTCGAGTTTCCCATCTCTCATTCACTTTCACCAAAAACTCCATAAAATAACATTAGGGAAGAAAGATAAAATCATTAAAAAAATAATTTTTCATAACACATGTAGTCAGTGAATATTACTTTTTTATAATACAAATTCACCACTCAATAAATGTTTTTACTGAAAAGTTTGTATTGCATACCTCAGGATTCAGAATATCTAGGTAGCTTGTAAAATCTATATAATGTTTTAATGATGTAAAATATATAGAGACAAAGCCAAGAAAGTTAAGAAAGATAATTTAGAAATAATAATAATTATGATACTAATAATAAAAACTAATAAGTAGCCAAAATCTGAGAAAGGTAATGAATTTTAAGGTACCAGTTACAAAACGTTAACTGAATGCTAAATACAAATTTAAATTTTATCTTGAACTTCCTGAAGCCTACAGCAAAATGGAAGATATGACCAACATTTATTTTATACAAATATTTCGCTCTTTTTATTTACCATCAATGATTCCTTCTTCTTTCCTCCCCAGACGGTCGATAAAAGTTGAACTGAAGTGAAAAGGTGAAGTTAGTTTTCTGAGTTAAAGATTGATAACTGTAATGGCCATTAATTTGGATTTGTATACTGGTTTGCTATTTAGTTGGATTTGAATTCCAGGTAAATAATGCAAAAAAAAATTTAAGGTTTACAGTTCAAAACATGTCTACCTTTCTATGAGAAAGATTGATGAAAGGGAAGTTTACAATTAATATTTTATTAGAGTGAACCTTGAAAACAAATTAGATTCATGAGTGGTTCCCTATGGCTAGGAGAGAGGAAGAATGGCTAACGATGTGAACAGGAATGAGTTTTCTTTTTGAAGTGACAAAAATGTTCTGTAATCAGTTTCAGTGATAGTTTTAAATCTTTGTCAATATGCTAAAAATTACTGGATTGCACACTTTCAAAGAGTAAATGTATGATAGAAAATTATATTTTAATTTTTAAAACTTAAAAATATATCAGTAATATAAATAAATGAATGGAAAAAAATAAATGTAACAGATAAAAAGTAATTCAATTGGACTTTTAAAAAATGAAAAAATAAGTCTTGTGTCAATGAAATATTTATAAAAACGATTCATTTTTTAATTAACCTACATAAAAGTGGGACTTAAGTGTTTTCCAAATTGATTTATTTTCTCAATGAATTAGCTTAATATTTGACCATTTTGTAGATTCAACGTGACATATTCTTTTATAAAATACTGGCAATCCAATTGCAACAGCACATCAAAAAACAGACACTTTACAAAAGAAGACATACAAGAGGCCAACAAACATATGAAAAAATGCTCATCATCACTGGTCATTAGAGAGATGCAAATCAAAACGACATTGAGATACCATCTCACGCCAGTTAGAATGGCGTTCATTAAAA
>CM052650.1:10438119-10627448 GCA_028533165.1 Leontopithecus rosalia
TACACCATGGAATATTATGCAGTAATCAAAAACGATGAGTTTGTGTCCTTTGTAGGGACATGGATGAATCTGGAGAACATCATTCTCAGCAAATTGACACAAGAACAGAAAATGAAATACCACATGTTCTCACTCATAGGCGGGTGTTGAACAATGAGAACACATGGACACAGAGAAGGGAGCACTACACACTGGGGTCTGTTGGGGGGAATAGGGGAGGACAGCGGGGGGTGGGGAGTTGGGGAGAGATAGCATGGGGAGATATGCCAGATATAGGTGAAGGGGAGGAAGGCAGCAAATCACACTGCCACGTGTGTACCTATGCAACAATCTTGCAGGTTCTTCACATGTACCCCAAAACCTAAAATGCAATAAAAATAAAATAAAATAAAAAATTAACTCAAGATGGATTAAAGACTTAAATGTAAACCCCAAATCTATAAAAACCCTAGTATAAAATCTAGGCAATACCATTCAATGCATAGTCATGGGTAAAGATTTTATGATAAAATTTCCAAAAACACTTGCAATAAAAGCAGATGTCACAAATGGAATCTAATTAAACTAAACAGTTTGTGCACAGCAAAAGAAACTATCATCAAAGCAAACAGACAACCTAAAGAATGGGGAAAATTTTTGCAGTCTACCTATCTGACAAAGGTCTAATATCCAGAATCTATAAGGACCTTAAGCAAATTTCTGAGAGAAAAACAACCCCATTAAAAAGTAAGCAAAGGACATGAACAAATACTTCTCAAAAGAAGACATAAATGCAGCCAACAAACATATAAAGGAAAGTACAACATCACTGATCCTTAGAGAAATGCAAATCAAAATCACAATGAGATACCATCTCACATCACCAGGAAGAACAGTGATTATTAAAAAGTCAAGAAACAACAGATGCTGGTGAGGCTGTAAATGAATTGTAAAAGAATAGGAACAGTTTTACACTGTTGGTGGGAATGGATTGTGGAGGACAGTGTGCTGTCAAATACCATTTGACCTAGCAATCACAATCTAGTATATATACTGGATATATACCCAAAAGAATATAGATCATTTTATTATAAAGACATATGCACCATATGTTCATTGCAGCACTATTCACAATAGCAAAAACAGGCAATCAACCAAAATGCCCATCAATTATAGACTGGATTAAAAAATGTGGTACTTATACACCACAGAATACTATGCAGCCATAAAAAAGAATGAGATCATTTCCTCTTGTTGACAGGAACACAAATGGAGCTGGAAGCCATTAGCCTCAGCAAAGTAACACAGGAACAGAAAACCAAACACCGCATGTTCTCACTTAAAAGTGGGAGCTGAACAATGAGAACACATGGACACAGGGAGGGGAACAACAGACACTGAGGCCTGTTGGGAGAATGAGGGTTGGGGGAGAGCAGTAGGGAAAATGGCTAACACATGCTGTGCTTAATATCTAGGTGATAGGTTGATAGATGTAGCAAACCCCATGGCACATATTTACCTTTGTAAGATATGTGCACATCCTGCATGTATTTCTCAGAACAAAATAAAATAAATAGAATAAAACAAAAAAAACCTAATAGGAGATATACACATAATAGGAGATATCTATCTATATATCTACTTATCTATATCTTCTGTTTTTAAAAAATACATATACACCATGTAATACTATGCAGCCATAAAAAAGGATGAGTTCATGTCCTTTGCAGGGACATGGATGAAGCTGGAAACCATCATTCTCAGAAAACTGACACAAGAACAGAAAAACAAACATCACATGTTCTCACTCATAAGTGGGTGTTGAACAATGAGAACACATGGACATAGGGAGGGAACATCACACACTAGAACCTGTTAGGGGCTGGGGAGCCTAGGTAGGGATAGCAGGGGGTGGGGAGATTGGGGAAGGATAACATTAGGAAAAATACCTAATGTAGGGGAAAGGGGGATGGATGCAGCAAACCACAATGGAATGTGTATACCTTTGCAAGAATCCTGCACAATCTGTACATGTGCCCCAGAACTTCAAGTATAATAAAAAAAATACATATGGTATTTTTTGTTGTGTGTATGGTATATGTATTTTATATATATGGTATTTTTTGGTATGTATATGGCATATATTAATATATTTTAAAACAAGTGCCATATTTACCATATATAGGATTTTGTAAAATACCATACATACATATATATTCACGCACACACCCACTGACACACAAACACACACATATACGTATATGGTATTGGTTCATGAGATTATGGAGGCTATAAGTTTCAAACTTTGTCATCTATGACAAACACACACAGACACACACAGGAGACTGCCAGCATAATTCAAAGTCCTGAGAGGATCAAAGCCAATGTTTTAGGTGTCAGTCCAAAGACAGGAAAGATTGATGTCTCAGTTCAAACAGGTAGAGAGCCAACAAATTTTCTCTTCCTTCATCTTACAGTTCTATTTGGGCCCTCAATGGATTTCATGATACCCACTAAGATTGGAGAATATAATTCACTTTATTCAGTCTTATCAATTCAAAAGCTAATGTCTTCTAGAAATGTCCTCACAGAGAGACTCAGAAATATTAGATCAGTTGTATTAGTTCATTTTCATGCTTCTGATAAAGACATATCTGAGACTGGTAAATTCACAAAAGAAAGAGGTTTAATGGACTTACAGTTCCATGTGGCTAGGGAGGCCTCACAATCATGGTGGAAGGTAAAAGGCACTTCTTACAAGGCAGTGGCAAGAGAGAGAACTTGTGCAGGGAATCTACCATTTTTTAAAACCATCAGATTTCATGAGACCCATTCACTAAGAAAACAGTGCAGGAAAGACCCGCTCCCATAATTCAATCACCTCCCACCAGGTTCCTCCCTTGACACATGGGGATTGTGAGAGTCACACAATCCCCATTTGGAGATTTGGTTGGAGACACATCCTATATGGAGATTTGGTTGGGGACACAGCCAAACCATATCATAGGTACACAAGTAATTGTGATTTTTGCCATTACTTTCAATGCAATTACTTTTATATCAACATATTTAATTGTATATCTAGGCATTCCATGGTCTAGCCAAACTGACACATAAAATCAAAATTAACTATCACAGCTGTATTCCCACAAACATTCATAATGTCCCCTAATCTGAAAACAACCCCTCCTACCAGTATCCTTAGTCCCACTTCAATTGAATTCTACTTGACAATCTTTTAGACACATTTTATGCCTCAAGCACTGAGATTTATGCTGCAGATACAATTATGAATAAGACAGGGTCCCACTAACTCATAGGTCAGTGGGAGAAGCAGCTGAAAATAGATTACTTCAGCATATTATTATAAGCTTAGTAATAAAGGTAGGCATTGGAAGCTATAAGAACAGTAGAGGGATTCCCTAAATAAGGGAAATGTTTCTCTTCTATTCATATCCAAAAACTGGGATATCTATCATATCTTAAAAAAAATCCTCCTGAAAGGTGAAAATATTATTGTCTGCTCAACAATTTCACTAAAGAGTCATAAACCATAAAATGATAAATTTCAAACTGACCTTAATTTTAAAGTCCAAGCAGTTTCACCTGCATAATAACCTCTAGAAATAGTAGTAACTTTTCTATTTCAATATGGAGTACTGATTATCTCTTAAAGTTTTTTAGCTTAAGACAACAAACTATATTGACTTGATCCCCTTAGAATAATATGTCTCAGTTGCTAAATTCTTATGTTTTCTGCTGTTCTAAACTAGAGCATTGCTCATTCTCACCAGGACACAGATGACAAAGAGTGGAGAGTCTCCTGAAGCTCGAGATGGAGGTAAGAAGAAAGACTGAAAGGCAGGAAAACATAACTAGATAATGAGATGCTAAGCCAGCTAGGGAATCAGAGTTTTAGTTAGGAGGTGATTAAAGCAAGGGTATTTGGTTGTCAACTCTGGTTTCTCTGAAAGCAGAGCAGTATCTGCGACTGGGCCAGGCTAGTGTTCCCTTTGGAACTTGGCCTGCTGATGGAAACTAGGTTCGTAACTCCTTCTGAGAAAGTCAGTCTGAATAGCCAGGAACTTAGCGTTGACCTCCACTCTCCCACGGGATCGCTGATACTGTATTATGCCCTGCCTTCCATGATTGGATGTGGAAAGGAAATACAACCACACCTGGCTGCACCACCTTGGTCCTTGGACAAATGTCTTAAATCTTTTTGTTCTAAAAAATTCAGAGAAACAGAACTATTCTGCAATGTCAGTGCTAAGTAGGGCGTCCTTGAAGCATC
This sequence comes from Leontopithecus rosalia, assembly GCA_028533165.1. Lineage (NCBI taxonomy): Eukaryota > Metazoa > Chordata > Mammalia > Primates > Cebidae > Leontopithecus > Leontopithecus rosalia. The sequence goes on from CM052650.1 coordinate 10,442,393, forward strand.
TGCCTTCAGAGAAGGGATGCTGGCCAGTTCCCTCTCCTAATTGGCTCTTTCACCTTCTGCCCAGAACCACAAAAAGAGGCAGCCTATTCCCATTGTATTTCTTTTATCCCTCTTGAATTGCCCCTCCACCCTCCACATAAACTCTTAGTGCCATCCAACATCTCACCTAGTGCATCCCATATTCAAGCCCTAATAAGTTTCTTTTTACCACAGGAGCTTATTGCTAAAAATTTAATGAGCCACAGATTGTATTGACTTCTCTTGTAAATTGTTCATTATCCTTGCAAGAAAGGCCAGTTTCTTGCCATTTCTATTACTGGAGATACTCAGGCTAAATCACTTGATGTGTACTTTTATTTTATTTGCAAATCATATATATCCATCCTTCAATTTCAATTACAGGATGAATCAAATATTTACAATGTTCTGATACCTTTACATTTCTAAAATAATTTTTTCTGATCTTTTTTAAGCTGTAATAATTTTCTTCCAAAGCCTATGGCACTTTGCCTTCAATTCAATTCATAAAATAACACAACACACGAGGTGCATACACCATAGTGCTGGAGAACATTGGCTCCAGAAATGGGTTGACATTCCTTTGAATGGGGCTGCTGATATTTCTAGGAGTGTGATACTTAGCCTCTCTAATAACAGTAATGATGACTTGATGGCTAATTTTTAACCTAAGCTTCTTCAGTGTAAGGTACTCTGTTAAGCACATAGCATGCATTATCAGCTTTACAATAACCATAATGCAAAATATAAGTATCATTCTCACTTTACAGATGAGGAATATCAGGCACAGAGAGGTTAAGCAACTTACTCAAAATTACACAGCTAGTAAACCAGGGACCAAAATTTAAAGCCAGTCAAGATGCCTCTGGAGTCCACTCCTACTGTGGTGTTCTGTTAAATGAAAGGTAACTCTTCTGTAAAACAGGGATAATAATATCATTCTCAGGGGCTCCTTAAAAGGAGAACCAGGGTGTCTAAGATACACATCACAATGTCTGCCTGCCAGGCATGGAGAGAGGTCTCCTGAGAGAGGCCAAAATAAGAAACTTCCCAAGTGCACAGGCAAGTGATGAGTTAAAAGATATGGAGAAAATTAAGAGAAAAATCAAACAAATGATCAAGAATTTGAATGGGATATAGAAGTTGAGAGAAACTACACATGAAATTTGGCAATTACAACCACAGTTCATGACAAGCATTTTACAAATTTTCTAAAAACTTTTCAACAATAAAACTTTAGCATGTGAACTAACAAAGGATGTGAAGGACCTCTTCAAGGAGAAATACAAACCAGTGCTCAAGGAAATAAGAGAGGACATAAACAGATGGAAAAACATTCCATGCTCATGGTTAGGAAAAATCAATATTGTGAAAATGGCCATACTGCCCAAAGTAATTTATAGAGTCAAAGCTATCCCCATCAAGCTATCTATGACCCTCTTCACAGAACTGGACAAAAACACCTTAAATTTCATATGGTACCAAAAGAGAGCCCACATAGCCAAGTCAATTTTAAGCAAAAAGAACAAAGCAGGAGGCATCACACTACCTGACTTCAAACTACACTACAAGGCTACAGTAATCAAAATACCATGGTACTGGTACCAAAACAGAGATATAGACCAATGGAACGGAACAGGGGCCTTGGAGGCAATGCCACACATCTACAACCATCTGATCTTTGACAAAGCTGACCAAAACAAGCAATGGGAAAAGGATTCCATGTTGAATAAATGGTGTTGGGAAAACTGGCTAGCCATGTGCAGAAAGCAGAAACTGGACCCCTTTTTGACACCTTACACTAAAATTAACTCCAGATGGATTAAAGACATAAACATAAGACCTAACACCATAAAAACCCTGGAATAAAACCTAGGCAAAATCATTCAAGATATATGCATACAAGGTCTTCATGACTAAAACACCAAAACATTGGCAACAAAAGTGAAAATAGACAAATGAGATCTAATTAAACTCCAGAGCTTCTGCACAGCAAAAGAAACAATCATTAGAGTGAACTGCAACCAAAAGAATGGGAAAAGTTTTTGCGATCTACCAATCTGACAAAGGGCTAATATTCAGAATCTACAAATAACTAAAAGAAATTTACAAGAAAAAAAACAAACCCATTCAAAACTGGGCAAAGGATATGAACAGACACTTTTCAAAAGAAGACATATATGAGGCCAAGAAACATGAAAAAATGCTCATCATCACTGGTCATTAGAGAAATACAAATCAAAACCACATTGAGATACCATCTCATGCCAGTTAGAATGGCAACCATTAAAAAATCTGGAGACAACAGATGCTGGAGAGGATGTGGAGGAATAGGTACACTTTTACACTGTTGGTGGGAGTGTAAATTAGTCCAACCATCATGGAAGACAGTGTGGTGCTTCCTCAGGGACCTAAAAATAGAAACTCCATTTGACCCAGCAATCCCATTACTGGGTATATATCCAAAGGTTTATAAATCATTCTGTAATAAAGACACATGCATATGTATGTTCATTGCAGCACTGTTTACAATAGCAAAGACCTGGAACCAACCCAAATGCCCACCCATGATAGACTGGACTGGGAAATTGTGGCATATATACACCATGGAATATTATGCAGCAATAAAAAATGATGAGTTCGTGTCCTTTGTAGGGACATGGATTAATCTGGAGAACATCATTCTCAGCAAATTGACACAAGAACAGAAAAGGAAACACCGTATATACTCAATCATAGGCAGGTGATGAACAATGGGAACACATGGACATAGGGAAGGGAGCACCACACACTGAGGTCTATTGGGGGAAATAGGGGAGGGACAGTGGGGGGGAGCAGGGGAGGGATGGCATGGGGAGAAATGCCAAATATGTGTAACTTGTGAACTGTCATGTCTGTATTAGACATTGCACCAGGACATAGTGTAAGCCACTCGATCCTCACAAATGCTGCAAGAAAGATGCTCCAATTCCACTTCACAGATGAGGAAGTTTGCCCTAAGCCTGTAGAACTGGCCTTACCCTCCAACTCGCCTAACATCCAGAGATAAACTCCAAGAAGTTCATTTTTACATGAACCCATGTATAATACAGACTACATCAACAAAGAAAATTCCATGTTTCAGTTCTAAAGAGAAATCCTTCTCTGTTTCCTTTTTACTTGTTAATGTGGCAGTTACTTTTCTGTCGTGGCTCTGTGTTTGCATATCCTAGGAGAAGGAAATCTTGACTACAGATTGATAAATAGTTCCATTCTCTGGTTTCTAGACTTGATGGGGATTACTTTTGGGATCTGGTGCCCCCAAAGGTAGAACCAGTGGTCCTTATTAAGAGATCACAAAATTTAGAACAGAATTTAGCACTTGAGCTCCCAACATTCATTTACTAACTTTTGATTAGCATGGTTTGGCTAAAAGCAAACACAGGTCCAATAAACTCAGTGCAGTCGGGTCCCCTTCCCAAATCTGACCAGGTGATTGTGTGCAGGTCAAATAATCTCTTCTCTATCTTACCATTTCAGCCTCTGCCATAAGAGAATGTTGTTAACATACCTTAATTCTGAACTATGATAGTCCTGTTCTTCCTGCAGATTTTTTTTAATCCTCTGACTCTTACTTTTTTCTAAGGCTGAAATTAGGTCACTATTTCTAGAATGACATGGTTTTATTTTCCTTTTTCCCTTTTCTAGGTTGCCAGCAATAAAATAATAAAAGCTGAAGTCTTAAAATGGGAGATAGAGGAAAACTAGCCTTCCCATTTTTATATCAGAAATCTAAGCTCCCCAAAGGCTGTATCAGAGATAGTTTTCTTTCACTCTAAAATTGTCTTTTGGAATAGAATATAGGCACCGACGATAGCATTTCTTACTGCATTTTTTATGAAGCCCTGAGGAGATATTACCACAAAGGAAAATAACCAAAAAGAGAGGGCGCACTAAGCGCTTAAGTATGCTCGCAGTTTGCACTCAGTCACAAAAATGAAAATGAAAGCAATATGAAAGGGAAGAACGCTCACCTAGGAAGCAGATGGGAGTGTGACTCCATGCTAGTCACATCGTCCATCCGACCTGCTGTCTTCAGCTGCACATAATGTCAATGATGTTCTGATTTAGGTTAAAAAAAATAAGAGAGAAGGAAGTGATGTTGTTGCTAAAATCAGCACCCAATCTTGTCACTCTTCTTTAGGCTTCAATCCATGAAACCCCTTTCTCACAGGTAAAAATTAACCTCCTACCTGGGCATTCATTTCTAACATTTCTCTGTCCTTGGGGATGTTGCTGATCAATTACATCACTTTCTTCCAATATCTTCACCATCACTTTATTAACTGATTTGTTCCATAAAGGATTTAAAACATTTGAATCTCAGGCTGGTCACAGTGGCTCATGCCCACAATCCCAGCACATTGGGAGGTCAAAGTGGGAGGACTGCTTGGGATTTTAAGAACAGCCTGGGCAACACAGTGAGACCCCCATCTCTCAAAATATATAAAAATAGCCAGGTGTGGTGGTATGTTCCTATAATCCTAGCTACTTGGGAGGCTGATGCTGGAGGATTCCTTGAGCCCAGGAGTCTGAGGTTGCAGTGACTGTAATTATGCCTGTACTCTACCCTTGGTGACCGAGTGAGGCCCTGCCTCTAAAAATATATATGAATAAATAATAAAAAAATAAACAGTTGAATTTTCCACAGTGTAAGGAAAAAAACAAACAAACCATGATTGTCTTTTGATCCCATGTTTGTTCCAGGTATTGCTCACCCACTGTTCCCTGAGAGCCAACAACCCCATGTTCCCTAGAAGCTTTCTCCACCTTCCCTAGGCTCCGTCTCCCCCTCATCTTCTCTGTCCTTCCTTCTCCCTTTCAGTTTCCACTTTTAAATAGTTTTGTTCTGTCTTTTGTCTTCTGGTGTCATCTACAATGACACTACTACTTTTTCTTCAGGCATTATTTGTTGGCTTTAGCCATGACAGATAAGAATTTATTTTTTTCTTTTTTGCCTTCTGTTTGTCTATTTTATAATCATTTTGTTTCCACTGATGGTTGTTTTTGAATATTTTAATGGTATCATTTTCCCTTCATTCCTAATCCATCAATCGTATGCTATCTTTGCAAGTTCCCATTACAGTATTTGGATGAAAATACAAACATACCTTCCACTTCTCTCTACTTTACCTTCCTTCTGCTGCCTCCAATCCCTGGCAGCTATAACTTGACTTTTGCTCCGTAAAAATTTATGACATCTATTTTCTCCCCTCCAGGCATTATTCTGTCTCCTGCGTTTTGTCAAGGATTGATCCCTAAAGGTTCACATCAACAAAAAAGTGTTTATTTCATTTACTCTTAGTTTTTGGATTATTGAAATTAGAAAGAAAATACAACAAAAATATCTCTCGTAATTATCACACTTCTATTGTCTACCTCCTAATTCTAATAGTTGGGATCTTTTCCTCACTTCTATGTAGTGTATAGATTTAGCGTTCCAATTTAGACCAGTAGCTTTCTAAGCTTGATTCTTGAAAGCGAGTGTATGTTGGATTCCTGTTCTAACTCACATTTCATTTAACTCCAGCCATATTTGGCTGCCCTCCATTCTGCAAATTCTGTTATAATTTGAGGCTTAAAACTGCTTAACATTTCTTAAAATTTCTATAATTACTCAGAATAAATATTGGGAAGGGTGGTTTTTACTAAATTCAGGTCACAAACCACATGCTGTTTTAGAAGCAGATAATCACAGAGATTTAGTATTTCACATATATGTTAAATTATATATATGAAGTGTGTATTTACACACACACACACACACACACACACACACTATATGTAATTTAAAGAGTTAGCTGTCCTTAAATTTTCCTAAGCATAATTTTTAAAGGGTAATAATAAATGTTATAATTTGCAAATCTCTTATAGTCCACACTTTCTAGAATTATCCAGAGAACCAGAATGAATGAGCAGAAAATTTCATAAAGACTAGAAAGATGGAATATGATATACAAGAAATGCTCCATACTCCAATTCTGCTGGCATGACTTTATTATGTATTAGACCCAATATAATCATATTCTAATCACCACCTTCATCATCTTCTTCATAACCATTATTGTGACTATCATTTTAGCATTTCAAAATAAAGAAGCAAATTAATCTACAACAATCCTTTCTCAGTCTCCCTCCCTGATTTCCAAATCCATGAATTTTAAATTCAGTGTGTATTATTTTTCCTAAAAGCACTCATCTATTAGTTTAGTCGTATGCCAACAAGCTGCTTTTTTCCAAGTTGTTGTTTCTTATAGTTTATTTATCTGCATGTTTATAAGCTCTGGCAAAAAAAATGAATGAATCAAAAAAGAAAAGAAAAAGGGGGAAAATAAGCAAATAAACTGAAACATTGCTTTGTAAGTAGAAAATACCCCTTATTGCTTCGATTATTTCAAGCTTAAAATCTTTCAGAGTCCAGATGCAAGCATGAGGGTCATAAAAGATGAGCTATGTTTATAAAAGAAACTTCATCCTGTATTTCAATCTATTTGATCTCACCAGCGTGCCAGCTCAGAGGACATTGTTTTAAATGTTATTTACTCATGGCCCAGGCAAACGGACTTGCCTCCCAAAGACGTTACCTTGTTAAGACATACAAGACCTCCCTAATAAAATCCAGGTGATTTATAGCATGTACACAGAGGAAACAAATTTGGGGTAAAAATTGACAGTTATGCAAGTACATCAGAAATGCCAGCTGCTGCACTGAGGTTCCCTCTGGAAAGGAATTAGCCCTCTTGCTGGGAACCATCTGCATAGGACTAGGAAGACCCACTCTGAGGAAGCCTCCCCCTACCTGTGTGCTAAAATAATATAAACAGACTCTTTTAAGGTCCTCTTTTGTGTGGCTAATAATAAGGCATACACTATTTTTAAATATTAATCTATAATAAAAATAATTGAAGATATCAATAAACAATTGGTGTTTTGAAAATTAAGCTTGAGTAGCCCTTCTTGTAGGCATCCTTCACTGATCATGCCCACACCCTTGTGAAATGGATGAAGGGCTTCTCCTGAGGGTATCTATCAGAGCATGCTTTGCTTATCCTTTTATTTATAAAAACAGGTACACTGTAATTCAATTATTGCTTTTATTTCTGTTTTGTTCTCTTCTTTGAATGTGTATTATAAATATGTGGTTCAGTTTGTGATGTATAATAGGCACTTAATAAATTGTTAAACGAATGAATGAATTCACAAAGCACTTGCACGCACCTTTTCCCCTTTGATGAGTACAATTATCCTGTCGAGTGAAAGCACAGAAAATTGTATTCATATGACACTTTTATGGAAAGTAGGGAGCACAAACACTCAGGAGCATGAATTATGAAAATTACAAAGCAAGACAGTGGCAGGAGTGTCTCAAGTTCTGCTCTCTCAAGCTGCCACCACTGCACAAAGGAGGACTGTAATTCAGGTCTGGCGCCCAGGTCTCCTCGGATTGTAAGTGATGCTAGGTACCTGAGCATTACTGGTCTTTTGGCTTTGAAAAAAATTGCTAGACTCTTTCTCAACATTATGTGTCTAAAGTGAGTGAGTAAATACAGGTAAATGTGTGACAGAAAATGAAATACCTAAATGAGATAACATGTCAGCTATTTATAATCCATATAGAATGGTAAGGCCAAAAGTGCCATTCATTTATTCTTTCAGGGGGAGTCTATTGGGAGTGTAATAGTCTCTTTTCCACTCCTAATACTCACCCTTCCTTATGAATTTACTCTCCATATTGCAGCCAAATGACCTTTTCAAAAGGTAAACCTGGTGTTCCCTAACTTAAAACCTTTCAGGGACTCTGGTATTGCGAACCTTTCGTTTTGTCACATGGTCCTATGATAGGATTCCTGTTGAGTTCTCCATCTTCATCAGGACCCAGTCTCCCTACTGTGTACACTCTTGCATCTTGATCTTTTACACTTACTCAAAATAAATATGTAAGGAACAGTAGGTAAATGTATATATATGTATCTTCTGGTCATTGTGCATAGTGTATGAGCAAATGTTAGGTCTTTTGCAAAATAAAATAGCTTACAGGAGTCAGTATTATAGCCATTTAAAATAATGACCCAAATGTATATTAGTTCAACCATTGTGGAAGGCAGTGTTACAATTTCTCAAAGACCTAGAACCAGAAATACCATTTGACTCAGCAATCCTATTACTGAGTATATACCCAAAGGATATAAATCATTCTGTTTTAAAGATACTTGTACACGAATGCTTATTGCAGTACTATTCACAATAACAAATACATGAAATCAACCCAAATTCCCATCAATGATAGTCTAGTTAAAGAAAATGTAATATATATACACCATGGAATGCTGTGCAGCCATAAAAAGGAAAAAGATCATGTTCTTTGCAGGGACATGGGTGGAGCTAGAAGCCATTATCCTCAGCAAACTAACACAGGAACAGAAAATCAAACATTGTGTGTTCTCATTTATAAATGGGAACTGAATAATGAGACAACATGGACAAAGGGGGAATCACATATACTAGGCCCCGTGGTGGGTGCCGGGAAGAGAGTATCAGGATAAATAGATAATGCATGTGGGGCTTAATACTTAGATGATGGGTTGAGAAATGCAGCAAATCACCGTGGCACATGTTTACCTATGGAACAAACTTGCACATCCTGAACATGTATCCCAGAACTTAAAGTAAATTAATTTAAAAAATAAAATAAGATAGTATCCACGTGTTCAATTATTTTCTTATTTAGGAAACACCTATAAAGATCTATAGCTATAATTATAAAATTTATATCTATTTCTTACTTGGGAAAGCCTACCTGACCTCTTAGAGTAATATAAAGTTCTTTGTTCTAATCTACTAGAGGATTCTAGGACTTCATATTTCTTCTTCAATAAGACTTGTCACCCTTTTCAATGTCCATCTCTAAAATAAACTGTAAGTTCTATGAGGACAGAGAACCTGTTCCCCTTATTTATCACTGTGTCCTCAGAATTTAGTAGAGTTCCTGTCACATAGTAAGTGCCCAATAAATGTGCATTGGAGAAATACACGATGAAGAGATTTATGAATGTAACCTGCTGGGCGTGGACCAAATGAGGCAGATAGACATAAATGCTGTGAAGCAGGGGATGGACAGCTATGGCTTTGTCTTTTAAGCATCCAGTTATTTTTCTCTTACTTACTTGAAGAATCAGCCTTTCCTCTCCACTCTTGGCACACTGGTTCAGGTAGACTGACCCCAGAGCTTTGCCCTCAGGGTATGCGCATGCCGAAAAAGATATTTAAGTTTGCTCCTGGGACTTTGATAGAAACTAATAGGCAAGTGATATTTTCTCCCCTCTAGAGTTGTCTTACAGTAGAATGTAAGCCCAGATCTGTAGGGAGCGATCTTTGGACCACACAGGGAGAGTCCACCTAAGAATGAAATCAGTATCTGTGAAGGAAGAATTGAGCTAGCAAAAGATCAAATTCCAAAGACATCGCAGGGACATTTCTGCCAGCTCATGCCTAAATTTAGTCAGCCTCTTGACTTTTTATTTTAATTAAATAGCCCACTTTAACTAAAATTAAATTTAACCTAAGTTAGTTTGGATTGAATTTTTGTGAGTTGCAATGAAAAATGTTTGAACTCATTTATCAAGGCAAGCACAGGAGACAACAGAGAAATCCATTACCTAAAAGAGGGAGAGAGGGCTGCTTCGGAGAAGCCCACACTAGGGAGGTTTCATTTTCTGAAACTATTAACAACTCTAGTTTGGGTTAAGCTACACATAAAGCTTAGCCCAAGCTAGAATTTTTAATACTTGCAGACAGTTCACTTGAGCCGAGCACTAATTACTTTGTGAACACTTATGCTTTTGATAGAAGGTATGAGCCATACAGTAATATATGGCTTTATTGCCTACAGCTAAAATATACCTGAGGCCCATGCATATATCTACCCCACATTTTCTTTCTTTTTCATTTTCCAATAATCTAGGACTCAGAGGGAAGCATAATAAAGATATATACCTAACAGCATAGCGGAAAAAGCACCAAATTTGGAACCTGCTCTGGTTACACCACATGCAAGTAGTATTAAAATATCGTGGGGACATTTCTCAGTTTCTCTCAATTTTGCAGATTCTCCACTTCCTTATCTGTAAGACTAGAACAGCAATATTTACTTTAAGTGAATGGGATAAAATACAGCAAATGTCTACCATGGATCTCGGTAATAATAATAAACAATAAGTTTTAGTTTAGTTAGCTAAAATGTTCCCCCGAGAGAATACTGGATTCTGGATTCTTGTTGGAAAAAAAGTTACGTTATTTCTCTAACTTAAGCATAATGTCTAATGTATTGTGGACACTCAGCATTTGTGGAGAAAATAAAAGTTTCTCAAAAGACAAGCATAGGCTCATTGGGTTCCGTTTGTCATTCATGCTTTTCCAGTCCATTGTAGTGAATTCTGCATTCACCACTTCACATACATTATGAAAAAACTCATTGCAAAATCCAGTAGATGTGTTTTAGTTTTTATCTTTATCTATCCAGCCTTAAATTCTGTGGATCTTTTTCTTTCTTTTTCTTTCTTTCTTTCTTTCTTTCTTTCTTTCTTTCTTTCTTTCTTTCTTTCTTGTCTTTCTTTTTCTTTTCTTTCTTTCTTCTTTCTTTGTTTTTTTTTCTTTCTTTTCTTTCTTCCTTCCTTCTTTCCTTCCTTCCTTCTTTTTTTCTTTCTTTCAATACACTGCCACACCTGGCTAATTTTTTGTATTTTTTAGTAGACACAGGGTTTCATCCTGTTGGCTAGGCTGGTCTTGAACTCTTGACCTCAGGTGACCCACCCGCCTTGGCCTTTCAAAGTGCAGTTATTACAGGTGTGAGCCACTGATTATCAGATCGCAGGAGAACGCACTCACTGTTGTGAGGATAGTCCCAAAAGGAATGAAATTAACCATTAGTGAGAAATCGGTCCCCATGATTCAGTCACCTCCCACAAGGCCCCATCTCCAATGCTAGGGATTACAATTGAGCATGAGACTCCGGGAGAAACACATATCCAAACCATACCAGGTGGTGCATTTGGTTATCTACTTTACATCAAAAGAGAAGTTCCCTGAGGTCAGATTATATGTGGAGAGAGTGGCAAATGGCCTGGCTGGGTGGAAGGAGCATGGAAGAAGAGAGACTGGAAGTTCAGTAACAAGGAGGTCTAGGGTAGAGGGATGTGGACAGACAAGGAGATGGAGGAGAGGGCCTTGTGAGAAGACCTCATATGCTACTTTTCACAAGTGAGTATTTGCCATGAAAGCAGCACTAACAAATTAAGAAGAAAAATGCCTTGGCCACATAGGGTAAGCCAGCTTCTATACCTGCCATCCTAGTACTGGAAGAATTAGAGTATAGATGAAGAGGTGATGGTGACAGGGAGGAAGGATATACATGGAACCAACAGCGTGGACCCCCAGCCCTGCTCTTAGCCAAAGTTGATCTAGCTATTGTCATAGCCAGAGTTCAACCTATTAGCAAGAGTCCAATTCTTAGTCTCCATGTGTCACCATTTCTTGAGGATGTCAAGTGGCCGCTTGAGAGCAAGATAACTACACTGGATTTCATCCATCCCGTAGATGTCAGTGATTCATCCAGCAAGAGGAAGCTAAGGAATACACATGTATTCTAGCTGTAGGTATCGGTGTTCCTTCCCTTCTTGCAAGGCTTCAGGAGCAATTTTGTGTGGACACATGATTACAGGATCCACTTTCCATATCACATGTTTTGCCATTTTGACTCAGAATTGTATATATATTGCAGTGTCCCCTGTTAGAATACAGGGGATAAGGAGCCTGAAGGTAGAAACAACAGTGGTTCTGCTTGCCATGTCTCCCGGTGGCCCATGTGAAAAACTTGTGCTTCCTGTCCTCATGCTACGGGTGAGAGTATAATTATCTTCTTTACAACCAAGTCTCTCTCACTCTCTGCTGTATCTCTGTGGCCTTAAGCTTATAGTTCTGCAAGGAATCCCCTTAAATCTCTGTTCATTTGAGTTGAAGTGAGAGAAAAAGCTTAATTTTGTCATCACCATGAAAAAAAAAACAAGAACACTCTCAAACTCAATGTCTTTAAGGAAATGCTTCTACCCGGCTTGTCAAAGACAAACCCTGAGTTCTAAAGGACAGGAAGCCAATAGTGGAATGCAGGATCTCTTGCCACCATTCTTCGTTTTGTTCTTGGCTTTTAGAAGCCTCAGAGAATACAAAAAAAAAGTCCTATTTTAAATCCTGTCACACAGGCTAAAAACATGTGCTAAGAATCAGACCTGTGGGTTTTGAATGCCAGGGCAAGGAACTGACAGACATTAAAAAATTCTTCAAACTAATTTTTAGTGATGTTTGTTCCTGCCTTTCTATTTATTTCTTTGTCTCTGCTTCCTGGTTCTGCCGAAGCTGAGAAATTCTAATTGCACAGGCACTTTGAAGCCCAGCAGAAATTTGTTTTTTTATTATATGCCTCAAATAATAAATCAGCTCCTATTGATTTGAAACTTGACTGAGTTCTTCTAAAAAGACTTAAATTTCTTTCCTTGGTTTTTAGATTGGACCAATTTTACTCAATTTTGAATTTCATTATAAATTGCCTTCTGCATTCAATGGAAAGCCGATTTCCCTCTCAACTCTACCAAATGCATTTCTTCAAATTGCAGTTGAACCTTTCTTAATGGGATGTCAGCATCATCCATGATAAATATTGATCCTGTATTCAGCCATTCAAAGCTAAAACATTTCCCATTCTCATGTGTTTCATCATTGTGGAGGCAAGTCCTCCAAAGAAGAGGCTAGTCTTCATCTTTCATCAAATAACTGGTATAATAACATAACTAGCATAATATAAATAATCTAACTAGTATAATTTAATTCATCTAATGAGCCAGGAGGATATGAGATGGTTTCAAATGCCTTCTCCCAAAAACAACTGCTAGAATTTAAGTCCAAAATCCAAGGCATATTACAAATTTGTTGTGTCAGTAAGAGGATTACAAAGTCATCTATAATATATATACCCAGGAAGGAAAAGGAATTTTTTTCATTGAAGGAAAATTGATTATTTAGTCTAAGACTACAAATGTAAATACCTTAGGATCTAAGGTAGAGGATTTAAACTGAGAGGGGATAATGAAAAAACATCATCTGTTTTTGATTTCTATGTCAAGAGACTTTTGTCTCTTTGCTCTCTGAGTCTTTCTAAATTCATCTCAACACTAGGCATGTGAATCTTTTCCCCAAAACCAGAAGTTACCCTGTTAGGTCTGAGCCCTCTCGCTCCCAGTTTTAATGGGTTTCATGGTTTAAATTTTCAGAGTCTTACTGTAAGGATCTAGATCCTTTGCATTCCAATTTATTCATACAGACTGATTCTCCTGACTCCCCAAGAATCCACCCTTTCCTTAAGTACCATTAGCTGATTAAGATACAGAATATTATAGTTTTACCGTGTCTGCATCTCACAGCACCTTGTACTCTCAAATCTTTTCATAATTTATACATATCACAAAACAGATCTTTAGACAAGGATGTGTGAGCACAGCTATTGGGAGGTGACCTCTAGAAACAAGGTTGAGGGAATAGGAAGATTGAGACATGGAAAGGGAAACATGCATTATAAACCATGCTCCTACGGTTAAGGTCTGGGGCTCAGTGCACCTGGAAACTTTCTATGCAACCTGCTAGAATGAGCTTCAGCATTATCTCTCTGAATGATGAAATGGGAGCATTCACTCCCTGACTCCCATTCCTCAGTAGTAAGGAATTCCCTTGCAGGCATTTATTCACCCACCTTCCTGAGCTATACCATGCACATGAGCTAAGTAGCTGTCAGTGGTTTCAGAGAAGTCCCAGCAGCAGCAAAGCAGAATCCTCAGTATGCAGATTTGGGACGAGATGATGCAGTCAGGTGCATGGGAATGTCCACCATAGCGGCACTGAAATCAGAAGTGGGCTGAGGGATGATATTTGGATCCATCTTCTATTGACACTCAAGAGAAAGCCCCAGAGAGATTCACACATTTGCTTTCCTCCTGACCCTGGGTTCACACCCAATTTCTGACTTCTAGTTGTTTTTGTTTTTTGTTTTTTGTGTTTTGAAACGGAGTTTCGCTCTTTTTACCCAGGCTGGAGTGCAATGGTGCGATCTCGGCTCACCGCAACCTCCACCTTCTGGGTTCAGGCAATTCTCCTGCCTCAGCCTCCTGAGTAGCCGGGATTATAGGCACGCGCCACCACGCCCAGCTAATATTTTGTATTTTTAGTAGAGACGGGGTTTCACCATGTTGACCGGGATGGTCTCGATCTCTTGACCTCGTGATCCACCGGCCTCGGCCTCCCAAAGTGCTGGGATTACAGGCTTGAGCCATCGCGCCCGGCCTTGACCTCTAGTTTTTATAGTTTTTCAGTGGCTCACAGGTTCTATTAATTGCCTTATGATGATTTCTCAAGTATGATGTGGTCCTGGGACCTCTTGGTTTTAGCTCCATAGCTAGTAGCTCCTCCGTAAGCCTTGATCTCCAACTAAACGGTATTCCCTATGATCACCAAGCAGTTTTCATTTTCACAAATTTTCAGAACCATCTTTCTATAGAGTTTATTTTTCCACCTCCTCTATTTAACCACCCACATCTATTTTGCTTATCATACTATGGTTTATAATTCAAAGCCTCACTTGGCTCCTGCATCATCTATGAAATGTTCTTTGATTTTTCCCAATATGATGTGATAGCTGCTTTCTATGATTAATACATTCCTGTGATTATAAGTAAAAGAGTATTTTTTTGTTGTTGTTCACTCTTGTTGCCCAGGCTGGAGTGCAAGGGTGCAATCTCGGCTCACCACAACCTCCGCCTCCTTTTTCCAAGTGATTCTCCTGTCTCAGCCTCCTGAGTAGCTGGGATTACTGACATATGCCACCACACCAAGCTAATTTTGTGTTTTTAGTAGAGACAGAGTTTTCCCATGTTGTTCAGGCTGGTCTCAAACTCCTAACCTCAGGTGATCTACTTGCCTTAGCCTCCCAAAGTGCTGGGATTACAGGTGTGAGCCACCACACCTGGCCCAAAGAGTACCTTTTTTTACTCCATGAAATTCAAAGATCAACTGAAATATCCTGTGATGTCAGATTCAAAAGCAGTGGAAAAATCACTCTGCACAAGCATTCTACGAATTCTAGAATGGCAGGGGGTGACTTACTGATGATCAGTTTCTGCTTCCTCTGAATTAATTTTCTTTGTGAGTCACTTTGCATTTGGTGTGTCTCTATTCAGGCTCATGTCAAAACAAATCTAACATGTAGCTCCCTTCTCTTGAGACCAGCAACAACAATAACAGCAACATAACTCTCTATTAGCATTTTATTTGCCTAGAAGACTAACAAGGCTTCCAATGTATCATTAAAATACAAAAATTTTATTGCCCACTTATGCCAATAGAATTCCAGATTTCCTCCATGTTAAGAGCACATTTAAATCTTCTATACCTGCATTCTGTCTTGCCTCTCTTCCTATCAATTTTAAATTTGTGTTAATTTCACATGCCAAGTTTGTTTCTTCTACATCAAGTTCACAATCCTCAATTTCAACATCAATGTTGAAACCAAGGGCAGTTGGTTTCCTCCATGGTCTTTAAATTGTATCAGTAGAAGACAGACATGAACCTGATATTGATAAAGTGTCTTCTAAGAGAGAGCCTTCCTGGGTTGACTCTACTTTAAAGAGTCAGACTTTTACCAGCACCTAGGCACAATAAGGCACTGAGGTAATGACTCACTGAATACAAACTGTGAAACTTGTGTGTTCTCAGAGTATCAGTTTATGTGAGAAACATAATGATCCCGTTGGCCAGAGATATTCAGATCTCTTGCATATCTTTCCTTCCTCTGTAGCCAATGAACTTGGGAAACCATATTGCAACTAGGAACTCTTATTAATTAACTGTGAGAAATCATTATGACAGGGAGTAGCAACATTTAAAGTCTTTTTCACCAATGTAATATCTTCTTGACACCCCCCAGCAAATACAGAAGAAATGAGGACCTCCCATAAAACACTAGAATTCTATAATCAATGATAATTGAACTATATTTCTACAGTAAGCATGTGTCAATGGCAAGTGATTGATTGGACACTGCTAACATTAATTTCTGATTCTTTTTTTTCTATGTTACCCACCATGTCCAACCTCATTCTGATTGACAGCTTGCTTTGTAAGTATATTAATATACTCAGAAATGTTACCCTTAAGTCCTGTTGTCACACAAACCACCTTCCATTTCAGGACATTTTACAATTCTCTGCACTGTCTTTTACATGTTGTCTTGCAGCTTAATTTCCCTCTGTTTCAAGTTCTGAGGGAAGCTACATATTTTGGTTTAGAAAAAGCATGGATACTCTATAATTACTTCCCATTTTATTATCTATATGTAAGACTGTAACATGTTTTATTCCATTGACATTTGTCTTATTATAGATATTTCTGTATATCCCCAAAGATTTTCTCTTAAATTGTGAACTCTTTGATGACTGGAACAAAATTTAGGGGTGGTTGAGTAGAGATCTGGATGGAAGTTAACTCCCCTAGATAAGGCAAGATGCAATGGAGTCGCTAGTGGTAGGCATTTTGTAGAGCACATGCAAAAAGGCAAAGAAAAGTCTTAAAATATTGTCAACAGGAACTCATATCATTGTATTGAAATTTGAGGAATTGTGGATGCAATATTTTTGAAATGGTATAATATTGTCCTTGACCCCTGGCTATTTCAAACCAGTGAAGGGTATGAAATGAGAACAGCACTCACTGGCCCTTCAAGGAGAATTGTAAGACCCAGAGTGTCAGAGGAATTCTATTCAAGAAGAGGGATATGATTTTCCAGATGGAATGAAAACTACATTTGAAGTCAAATGACTGATATGTATCATCACTGCATGACTATCTGCAATTAAAAATAAAAAGAGACCAAGTGAGGTGACTCAAGCCTGTAATTCCAGCAGTTAGGGAAGCTGAGTAGAGATGATTGCTTGATTCAAGTATTTTGAGAACAACCTGGGCAATATAGTTAGAACTCTTCCAATATGGGTGACAGAGAGAGACCCTGTCTCAGATAAATAAATAAATAATGGTGTGGCAACTTCTCAAAGATCTAGGGCCAGAAATGCCATTTGACCCAGCAACCTCATTACTGGATATATACCCAATGGAATATAAATCATTCTGTTACAAAGATATGTGCTCATGTATGTTCATTGCAGCACTATTCACAACAGCAAAGACATGGGATCAACCCATATGCCCATCAATGATAGACTGGATGAAAAAAATGTGGTACATAGACACCATGAAATACTATGCAGCCATAAAAACGAATGAGCCATGTCCCCTTGCAGGCTGAAGTTGGAATCCATTATCCTCAGCAAACTAACGCAGGAACAGAAAACCAAACACCACATGTTCTCACTTGTAAGTGGGAGCTGAACAATGAGAACATGTGAACACAGGGAGGGGAACAACAATTACTGGGGCCTGTTGTGGGTGGGGGGCAGTGAGGAGAAGGAGAACATTAGTAAAGATAGCTAATGCACGCTAGGTTTAATACCTAGGTGATGGGTTGATAGGTACCACAAACCACCATGGCACAGGTTTACCTATGTGACAAGCCTGCACATCCTGCACGCTTACCCCAGAATTTAAAATAAAAATTAACATTAAAAAACAGAAAAGAAAAACTGGTAAATCTTTGGAGATTAAGGCGTTAGGGAATTTCCTCCCAAGTTGGAGATACAGCTCTCCCATCTGCTACTGAGACATGTTGGTAAATTTCTGTTTCCTCCTTTGTACAATGAGGGCTGTTGTGAAATTGACAGAAACCTGCCTTTAAGACCTGTTGTAAAAATGACATCTGGTCGCTTTACATTTATGGAGTACTAACTGTGGTCCAGACACTGTCTAGACACTTGTTTGCAGTATTTCATGCAATTCTTTCAACTGTACTGAGATAGGCATCATTGCTTATCATGGAAAAAAGGGAAGCACAGAAAGAATATTTGGGGTCATGCAAGTGACACATTTTGGAGCTGGTATTTGATCCCAAGCATCCAGATCTCAGAGGACCCCTCGCTCTTACCCAGATTACTGCACTGTCCTGCAAATGACTCACCATCTCCTAAAGGTTTCTTTAAATGAGATAATACACAAAAGTCTTTATATCAAAGCTTAAAACATAAAAAGTACCACATATTTTTATTTTAATATTTTCAAATTTATGGTAATGAAACTATTGAAAATTATCGGAATGAGTGCCATACCACGTTAATTCTCGTCTTTGCTGTGCCACTAAATGGATGTGTGGTTTTGTGCAAACCAATTCTCCTCTCTGGGATTCATTTTTCTCACCTGTAAAATGAAGCATTTTCTGTGACATTGCCTGAGTTTACTTTTTGCTCCAATAGCTTATGATTCCTATGCAAATGTAACGGCTATTTATTAAACAGCTTGCAGGCTACACTGAGCAGACCTTAAAGACTTTTAACTTTGTTTCCTAAGTGCTTGGTTTTACCAAGTATTTTAGAAAGGATTCCAGATTTGAGGGGAACTAACAAGGCTAGAAATTTTATTTTCATTGTTCACTTGATCCAAGCACTAAGAGAAAGAAAAAAAAATCAAGTAAAAAATTTTATCTTTTTTTCCAGAAAGAGGCTCACAGCCACAGAGGTGGAGAGATTCCATTGCCTGTCCAGAGTGATCTTAAGTGTCCCTTGAAAGAAATTGATCTGGGGTCCTAGCATATGTAATTTCATTTTTAGTAATGATAGGTCTGTAGCATTAGCTGCAGTGGCCAAAAACGGGTTGACATTTATTACAGGCTCAGACATGGAGAAAAATGAATCTTCACATGAATGCATTTGCCTAAAGCAATGATAGTCTCAGAGGGAAATCATAAGCAGAAAGAAAATGCTACTTGACTGCTCCCAAATCTTGGGAATCTTAGATAGGCTGGAGAAGAAATAATTAGTGTTAAGAAGAATTTGCTTCTCTTTTTTCATTACCTCACTGTACTGAACTGTTTGTGCTCTGCCAATATCCCACTGATATTATACTTACCACCCCATGTATGCCAACGCCTTCTGCCACAAGCAGCCGACATTCTCTCCCCAGATTTTCTCTGCTGAGCGTGGCACTGGCCAGAGCCGTTTGGTAGTTGATGATCCTGAAAGCAGTCCTTAGGTAATGCCACATGGAAAGTGATGGATAAGCATCTCAGTTTCCTGATTCCTGAGGCAGGAAAACTTCAAGGTCTGTTCTTCGTGGCCTTCATACGTCCTGAGCAAGATTGAGCCCCAGTGCCCATCTCAGTAATACATTCTTGAATACACTTTGCATTGACATCTCTGATGGCTTTGAGAGCACACCTCCCAGATCTCTGACTGCAGATTGACTGAGAGCTCCAGCTGCTTTTTTAAAAATTAATTTTAATATTTCCATGTTTTTCAACATTTATGCTAGATTCAGGGGTTCCATTTTGTTGCATGAGTATATTGCATGATGCTGAGGTTTTGAGTGCAAATGGTTCTGCCACCAAGGTAGTGAGCATACTAGCCAATAGGTAACCTTTAAGTCCATGCCTCACACTCTCCCCACTCTAGGAGTCCCTCGTGTCTACTGTTATCACCTTTGTGTCCACGTGTGTTCAGTGTTTAGCTCCTAATTATAATTAAGACTATGCAGTACTTTGTTTTCTGTTCCTGTGTTAAATGGTTTAGGATCATGACCTCCAGTTGCATTCATGCAGCTGCAAAAGACATTGTATCATTTGTTTTTATGGGTGTATAGTATTCCATGGTGTGTACGGACCATGTTTTCCTTATCCAATCCTCCCTTGATAGGCACCCAGGTTGATTACATGTCTTTGTTATTGTGAACAGTTCTGTGTTGAACAATGAGTGCATGTGTCTTTTTGGTCTAATGATCTACTTTTCTTTGGGTCTGTGTCCAGCAATGGGATTACTGGGTCAAATGGCAGCTCTGTTTTAAGTTCTTTGAGAAGTCTCCAAACTGCTTTCCAAGTGGCTGAACTGATTTAAGTTCTCACTAACAGTGCACAAGCATTCCCTATTCTTCATAGCTTTACCATCTTGGTTTTTTTCTGATTTTTTAATAATAGCCATTCTGACTGGTGTGAGATGATATCTCATTGTGGTTTTGATTTGCCTTTATCTAATAAATAGTGATGATGAGCAGGTTTTCACACGTTTGTTGGCAGCTTGTATACCTTCTTTAAATTTTTTTGCCTTTATTTTTTGTGTGTATATAGTAGATGTATATATTTAAGCAGTACATTAGATATTTTGATATAGGCATAAAATCCAAAACAATTACATTATGGAGAATGGGGTGTCCATCTCCTCAATCATTCATCCTTTGTGTTACAAACAATCAAATTACATTCTTGTAACACTAGATATTAGCCCTTTGTTGGAGGCAATGTTTGAGAATATTTTCTCCCATTCTGAAGGTTATCTGTTTACTCTGTTGACAGTTTATTTTGCTGTGCAGAAGCTCTTTAGTTTAATTAGATCCCACTTGTCAATTTTCTTCTTGTTACAATTGCTTTTTGGGGGACTTAGCTATAAATTATTTGCCAAAGCTGATGTTGAGAAGGGTATTTCCTAAGTTTTCTTCTAGGATTTTTATGGTTTGAGGTCTTACACTGAAATCTTTAATCTATCTTGGGATAAATTTTGTACATAGTGTAAGGTAGGGGTCCAGTTTCATTCTCCCGCATATGGCTAGCAAGTTATCACAGAACCACTTGTTGAACAGAGAGTCTTTTTTCTATTGCTTATTTTTGTTGACTTTGTCAGTGATCAGATGGTTGTAGGTTTGCAGCTTTAATTCTGGATTCTCTATTCTGTTTCATTGGTCTGTGTGTCTGTTTTTGTACCAGTACCATGCTGTTTTGGTTACTGTAGCTTTACAGTATAGTTTGAAATTAGGTAATGTGAAGCCTCTGGCTTTGTTCATTTTCCTAGTATTACTTTTTCTATTTGGGCTCTTTTTGGTTTCATATGAAAATATCCAATAATTTTATCTAATACTTTGAAAAATGGCATAAGTAGTTTGATAAAAATAGTGCTAAGTCTGTTGATTGCTTTGGGCAGTATGGCCATTATAACATTAAAATGCTTTGTTCAGAAATCCAACACTGAATTTGCACTGAGACCATACTTGCCAGGGACCTCTCTGAGCCAAAGACTGACAGAAGCAGGTATACTAAGGCGGAGGTGGCGTTCATCTGGTGGCTTACATTGCCCAAGATGGTCTGTGGGCTTTAACAAACGTTCCCTTAGCAATCTAGGATGCTTCCACCCAACTCTCCCTTCTTCCCTCTCCCTTTACTAAGGATCAGACCTCTGCTGCAATCTGACTACTCCCTAGCATCTCCTGCTCCCTCCTATTTTCTTTCATTCAAGTATTTCCACCTAATAAAATCCTTATACATGTAATCCTTCCTTCATGTTTGCTCCTCAGAGAACCTGAAATAACACAGCTTCCTTCCCTTGTTTCATTTACTTGCTCCCTACTGGGATCACCCCAGACACTGCTTGCATTTAAATCTCTGCCTCCTACTCTGCTATGGGAGAACACAACTTAAATGATTCTTCCTCCTTTAACCCGTAACATCATGTATCTCCTACATTTGTCCAACACACACACACACACACACACACACACACACACACACACAATGTATACATATTCGTCTTGTGGTACTTCACTCTAAAATTATTTGGACAATGTTCTGCCACAGGTTTACACAGAGGGTTAGCAGAGAATGCTAAGTGCTAATATATACTGGGAAGCTTCAGCAACTTGGGGAAAAGAGCTGAAATCATAGACGGTCCATATTGATTCATGTTCAGTTGATCTTTTGAATTTCCTTGTCTATCAAACAGAACCGCTCAGTGATGCCCCAGAATCATTATTTCAAGTCACTTATCACAATTCATTCCATAGTTCATAGAACTGTAAGTGGGATGTATATAATACTGCTTTTTTATGTGGATATATAAGTAGCATACACCAAAAAGTCCACCTTCTATAGTGACTGCAAATGATATAAAGGTTTCCATGACAGAAAGTGAAGATAATGGTAGCAACGCGATCTAACCTTTCTTTTTTGATAATGTTACCACCGACCATAGAGGAGTTTACTATGTTGAACTAGAAGAGGGCTCTTTCCTTCTCCAATTCAAGATGAACTGAGAGGATTAAATAAACAACCAAAGATGACAAAACCCATGTGGGATCACGGGCTTATTATAATCTGAATCTCAGATAAAAGTATGCATATTTTAGGTCATTTTGAGACTTTGTCTTTCTTCAATAATTTTGACTTTATCTACCTAATACATTTTCTTGAGCTACTGCTTATCAGATGAAGCCACATCTCTCTAGTTACTCAATAATCTAGCACCGGTATCACTAATACAAGCGTTTCGGCAGTGGTAACATACGGCGGCTCTTACCCAGGTCCATGACCTCATGACCTGGAGGAATCTGGACCTGCCAGGTATATGAGATAATTTTGTCCTGCTCATATGCTCTCCACTCACACTTCTGCTCCAGTCATTGCTGAAGCAATCAGTTGCAAGTAGGAATAATCTGATGGCATGTCCTCTCTGTTGCACCAAACATCTCATGCTGTCACGTGAGTCACTTGTGACAATGAGTTAAGCCATTTTGACATATAGCCAAACAATGGAGTTATGATGGAGCTAATACTGTGTTAGTCCATTCCCACACTGCTATAAAGACATACCTGAGACTGGGTAATTTATATTAGCCGGGTGGGTCATGTGTGGTGGCGATGCCTGTAATCCCAGCACTTTGGGAGGCCGAGGCAGGCGGATCACAAGGTCAGGAGATCGAGACCCTCCTGGCCAAGATGATAAAACCCTTTCTCTACAAGAAAATACAGAAATTAGCTGGCATGGTGGCGCATGCCTGTAATCCCAGTTACTTGGGAGGCTGAGGCAGGAGAATCACTCGAACCAGGGAGTTGGAGGTTACAGCGAGCCAAGCATGCCACTGCACTCCAGCTTGGCAACAGAACAAGACTCTATCAAAAAAAAAAAAAAGCCAGCCATGGTGGCAAGCACCTGTAATCCCAGCTACTTGGGAGGCTGAGGCAGGAGAATCACTTGAACCTGGGAGACAGAGGTTGCAGTGAGCCGAGATAGCGCCACTGCAACCTGGGTGACAGACAGCGACTTCATCTCAAAAACAAAACAAAACAAAATGACCCTTTTTCCTAAGGGTTATATTCTACATCAGTTATGAGGATATACATATCTTTGGTCCAGGTTTCTGGGTCACTATTTCAAACTAGGAAAGTTGCCCCGGCCTCAGCCCAGCAGCCTGAGGGTGAGAGCAATGGCCGTGGGAAACCAGACTACTAAGCCGGACCAAGGCAGAAGCCTGTTTGAGCAGATCTGCCAGCCATGCAGTCGGGGAGGCTGTGATTCAGTGAGGGAAGCATTCACTCCAGGCAAACCAGATAATGGATTTACAGAAAAACTGAGGGTCATAGACTCCATGAGATGTTTGGGAAAAAAAAGTGCTAAGAAACAAACTCCTGTGTCCAGCACTTCCCAGAACCAAGGTGATACATGCAAAGGCAGGAAAGGGTAGCAGGGCCAGCAGCTGAGGGAAGCTGGTGAAGGTAGATCTGAAGGGCTCCCAACCAGGCTTGCCGCTGTGCAGTCTGTGGTGTACAGTAGTATGTGCATGCTGGAAAGACATCTTTCCCATCCAGCGAAATCAATTTCACTGGCATTCTTTAAGACCTAGGGCACTGGTTCTCAGCAGAGAATTTTGTCCCCAGGAGGAAGGCCATGACTGAAAACATTTTTGGTTGCCACAAATAGGGAAGTTGCCAGTGGCATCTATTGAATAGAGAACACAGATTCTGACAAACACACTACAGTTCCCGTAACAAAGATTTATCAGACCCCAAAGGTCTGTAGCCCCTAGGTTAAGGAATCCTGAACTACGGTGTTGTTTACAAACTTCCCAGGGATTCTCAATAGAAAAGAAAAGAAACTTCTCTTAATGAGTTATATCAACTAAGCACCTGCCATGTGCCAGGTCCAGCACATGACGTCTCTTAAACCTCACAACCAAGAGTAGGTGTTATAATTCCACTTTACAAATAGGACCTCAGAAAGAGAAGTTAGTAGGCAATGAAAAAAATCGTTTTAGCTGGGACTTGAACTCAGATCTGTTAGACACAAAGCCCAAAGCTGAGAGTAGCCATTTTTTTCCTGTTTTAAAATGCAAATCATTTTCATTGATTGCTTACAATTTTTAAAAAAGGCAGGAAAATGTCATTATGTTCATGACTAACTTTAAGCATCAATGGGTTTAGTCTGATTTTACTAGCTTTTCATAAATATAAATATTTTGCTATTGGAATACTTATGTAATCATTAAGATTTTGTTAAACACAAATATTAGGCAAAGCTGTATTGGGAAATTGAGATTACAGGTTATTTTCAATGCTGTCCATATTTTTCAGAATTTTGCAATTTTTTAAATGATTAGCATGTACTAAAATTACAAAGTTACCCATTAGGTATATTTTAATGTGGTACAAATGACAATTATTTCAAGATATAAATTGCACAGAGGACATAGACTCATTTATTTGGGTATTATATAGATTTGTTGGCTGTGAAATCTAAAATTAGCTTCCATTTATTATCACATGTATTTCTTTATGTGTTTCAAAGAATGGACCCAAATTTTAAAAAGGAGAAAAGGTACACAATTTATTTCTCTAGGGGGCTTGTAAAATATAGCTTCACCTAAACTGATCAAAATATTTGGAGTGCCTTCTCCTCAAAACTGCCTGGGAAGTTTCTCTGGATACTCCCACAGTCAATTCTAATTTCATTTTCTCCACAATTATTCTATCCATTATTGGGTGTAATATTCTCCACCACCCCGTTCTCATAGCAACTTGCTAGAATTTCTGCATTCTCCTCCAAATTATAAGTCCTGTAAGGCTAGGTTTTATGCTTATTCAACTATATATCCCCCTATCACCCAATGCAGCATCTTACACATAGTAGAAAGTCAATAAATTCTTGCTGAGTTGAAATGATTCTAGCCCTGGGGTCAAGGGGCTAACATGGCTGTGATCTCGGAGAAGGAAGTGGCGGGGATTGCAAATAGTGTCTGCTAAACAGGCACGTTTATATTTAGAGGTAGTGACTTTCATTTTTAATTTACTTACTTTTTCTACAGTATCGACTTTTTTTTTTCTTAAATAATTCTTTATTTACATCCGAAGCTCAAAAGTTACTCAAGTTGAAGGCCCTTCCCACAAGCATTGTTATGAGTTCTGCTCACAAAATGTTCAGGAACATTAAAAATCCCTGACATGAAAAATGTGTTACATCACAAGATTTTAAGATGGACTAAGTAAATAAATACGTAGCTCTGCACTTGTGCAGCAGCGGTAGGCAGACCGGTGATAGTGCTGTGGCCCAAAGCTTAAGGCTGCATCATCCGTCAGGTAGGGAGGAGATCCACCGAAACAATGAGCGACGCCTGCCATCTATAGGCTACAACGTGTATTGCCGCATAGGTGCCCGTAGACCCGGAATTTAAGAATTGATTAATGCTACCCAGTGACGTCATCTCAAAGAGACTGTCCTATGTTGAATTATTTTTCCATGTAAAAATATAATCAAATAATTAGAACTATCAATAGATAACAGGCGACATTCCATTCACACCTTCCTCTGTACAATTCTCATTTTACAAAATGGAAAATGAGCTTTGTGAGTCTTCCACTTTCATTATGATCATGGTGCTTTGCCCTCTTTTGCTTTGTAATTATCCCTGCATATGTCTGTCTTCCCAGGAGCTAAGTAACTCACGCAGTGCAGGGGACCCATAAAATTCATCTATGCATGTGCTCTTGCCCAGAGCAGGGTTTGGCACATGGCAGGTATTCTACAAAGATTTGATGCTTGAATGCTTAAGGAAATGAATACATAAATGAATAAGTAAATCAATCAAAAACTAATTATTTTTGAGTCACCTTGTTCTGAGTTATATAAAAATTTATGAATAAAAATTGTAATCTGACATAGATATATACATAGGTACACATGGTGAACAGTGTCTGCGCTACAGCAGTGCACAATAAACCTTATCTACATTAGACTACAATGTATGCGTGTACATATGCCTATGCACGTGTTTAGTTGGTTGCTTTGAAACTTCTGCGATAAATCAAGGGATTAATACTTTTTATTAAAATCCTTTCATCTGTATGTTAAGGATCTTGTGAATTCAGCTTTAGGTCCCCATCTATGTCATTTTATCACATAAAATGTTCTGAAAGATTCATTCTATTTAGAAAGTAAACGTGACACCAAGGCCAAGGTTATTACTTCTCATTTATTTTGTTCTTTTGGAGATTGACCATCCAGCCTAAGTCAGACAAAATAAGAACAAAGAAAAAATGTTTAGATAAAATCATTGTAGAGAGAGAATATGAAAGAAAGTAGAAAAGTAAAATTAACATTGTTTTGCCTAAGAGACCTGGTTTATCTCACAACTTCTCCCTGCTACCAACATAAACTTGAAGAAAGTTTTTGGTTGTTTAAACAATTATCTTTAAGAGTAAGGCAGCAATGTTTATTTGGCACTCTCCCTCCATCCATCTCTCCCTCCCTCCCTCCATTTCTCCCTTCTTCCTTCCTTCCTTCCTTCCTTCCTTCCTTCCTTCCTTTCCTTCCTTCCTACCTTCCTTCCTTCATTCCTTCCTGTTGTAATTTGCTATATGTCTAAGAAAAATAAGCTAGTTCTTTTTTTTAACTTGGAAATTTAGTGTTAATCTTCACTTTCATTGAGATCCCATTTTCCAGGGCTATTTTCAAAAAGTGACTTTTAGAGGTAATTTTCTGGGCAGCAGAGGTGTTTTAATAACTTCTGTGGAATCCAGGATAGTGGGTCTCAAAGGTGCTATTGCTGAAGACAGTGTCCACACCAAATTGCTGTTATCCTGACCTTGTAAACACCACGCAGGTACCCATCTCATTGGCTGTCTCAAACTGCCAAAGAAAGTGGCAATGACAGTGGTTTCATCCAGTCCCTTCAGTTATGAGTAATTTTGCTAGATTCTTGTCATTTTCTGGCAGATTTCATGAATTTGTGCTGAATTTGCAAACAAAGGCAAAAGGCAAACAATGGTCTAAGTGGTTTTGAGATTGCCTCATTAAACTGCAGCCTGCCCGAAGCTTTCTGCTTATAGCAATGAACACATCTGAGCTCTACAATGATGTCACCATCTAAAACTCTGTTCACATCTCTTTGAGGCAATAAAGTCCCATGCACAACTGACTAAAAATAGATAAAGTGAAATAAATAAGAAAGAGTTACAGGAAGAGCAGTAAACTGCTCTAGTAAAGAAGAATGCCCTGTTATCAGGAAAGCTAATTTTCAGTGCTGTTGCTGCCATATCTGCCTTGTCACCAATTATCAGCTTCCCTGAGTTTTTCAAGACTCAGTTTACCTCTATGGAACTGGAAAACACTGACATGCTCTTTTTTTTTTTTTTTTTTTTTTGATGATTCCACTGAGTTCCTCAGGTGTATACCCAGAGATAGGGTCGTGTGATATTTTGTGAAAACCCTTTGAAAAATGTCTTTTTCAGTTGTGCTATACTCAGTGAGGTATGACTGTATTGACCTTAACTTGCATTACACGGAAGACATTTTACTAAGCATACAGGAATAGATTCACCAGTGAGTAGCCTGCTATGTGGATGGTGCATCACAGGGCTCACCTTGCTTAATTCTCAGAGCCGCCATGTAAGGAAGGCATCATTAGACCTCCTCTTTGGTAAAAGTTTTATTTCAAGTTCAGGGTATTCATTAGTTTGTTTTCATGCTGCTGATAAAGACATACCTGAGACTGGCTAATTTATACAGGTAAAAGGATTTAACGGACTTACAGTTCCACATACTAGGGAAGTCTCAAAATAATGGTGGAAGGCAAGGAGGAGCAAGTCACATCTTACGTGGATGGCGGAAGGCAAAGAGAGAGCTTGTGCAGGGAAACTTCTGTTTATAAAACCATCAGATCTCCTGAGACGTATTCACCATTACGGGAAAGATCCACACCCGTGATTCAATTACCTCCCACTAGGTTTCTCCCATAACATGTGGCAATTGTGAGAGTTACAATTTGTGATGAGTTTAGGGTGGGAACAAAGAGCTGAACCATAGCAGGGTACATGTGCAGGTTTGTCATATAGGTAAACTTTGCCCTGGGGGTTTGTTGTACAGATTATTTTATCACCCAGGTTAGTACCCATTAGTTATTTTTAGTAAATATGTTTTATTTATGTATTTTAGTACCCATTAGTGATTTTGCCACTCAGCTTAGTACCAATACATTATTTTTCCTGATCCTCCTCCTCCTCCCACCCTACAATCTCCAGTAGCCCCTAGTGTGTGGTATTCCCCTCAATATGTTCATGTTTTCTTATCATTTAGCTCCCACTTAAAAGTGGAAACATGCAATATTTGGTTTTTCTGTTCCTGCATTAGTTTGCAAAGGATACTTACCTCTAACTCCATCTAAGTTCCTTCAAAGGATATAATCTCATCCTTTTTTATGCCTGCATAGTATTCCATGGTGTGCATGCACATTTTTTTATACCGTCTACCACTGATGGGCAATTGGATTGATTCCATGTCTTTGCTACAGTGAATAGTGCTTCAATGAACATATGTGTGCATATATCTTTTTGACAGAACAGTTTATAGTTCTTTGGGTACATACCCAGTCACAGGATTGCTAGGTCAAACAGCAGTTCTGTTTTTAAAACCTTTTCTTAGGAGTGGCAGTTAGGTGAAGCAACAGGGATTGCTATATTACAAGGCCATGTAACCTAGAAGTAGTGAAGCTCAAATCCAAACACAGGTCTGGCTGGTCCATAAGCACAAACCAGTGAAAAAGAGCAAGATCAAGTAAAAAGAGAGTCACACTGAGATTGCAGGAGAGGATTTCAAAAGACTAGCATTTCACTAAACAAAAGCTGAAGTCCTTAGGTAAGTTATTTCCTCTTGCCTCTGTCATAAATGATATTCATAAATCACGATTAAATAGGCCCATAATACTACCCTCACATGCTTTTTAGAACATTATGAGAGGTTAATTTTATTTTAAATAATAGGTGCTCTTATTTAAAATGACTTTGAGTCCATGGAATGTGTCATGCCAAGAGAAAAAGAGCTGTAAGCATCTAGTCCACTTGAAGAGTCTGGCCCTAACAAGTGACATCTGAATTCAAACCCCTCTAAGTTGAAGAGCCGAGGTTGTGCTCAAAGTACTCATCTGTAAAGCGGGGTACAAAGACTGAACTCCCTGGGTAAACATAAGGCTTAATGAAAATATATGTCATGGAGCAGTATGTTTGGCCCATCATATCAGATTCACAAATACTGTGGTCTTCATTTTCTTTACTCTTCCATGATATGAATTCCATGTGATTGAAGACATAAAGTACTTCTATTTTTTTTTTTAAGTCAGGGTCTCACTCTGACACTCAGGCTGAATTGCAGTGGTGCTATCATAGCTCCCTGCAGCCTCGAACTTGTGGACTCAAGTGATCCTCCAGCTTCAGCCTCCCAAAGTGCTAGGATGATAGTCCTGAGCCACCATGCCTGGTTAAAATAATACACTTTTGAGAAAGAACAGCATTTACATCCAGAGAAGTAGGCTGCCAACATCCCAGTCCTTGAATTTCAGAAGGAATCCAACCTCCTGGGCCATCTTGAACCAAGCC
The DNA here is from genome assembly GCA_028533165.1 of Leontopithecus rosalia. Taxonomy (NCBI): domain Eukaryota; kingdom Metazoa; phylum Chordata; class Mammalia; order Primates; family Cebidae; genus Leontopithecus; species Leontopithecus rosalia. The sequence continues at coordinate 10,472,322 of CM052650.1, forward strand.
TCTTGGTAGAGGCCTTGCAAAGGTAGAGACCTTGTCCAGAGCAATCTTGGCTTGTTTGACCATAACTGCTTCTGAAGGAGGCCTTGGCTTTGAAGGCAGAAGGGATTGTGGGGAAAAAAATGTCTCCCATGACCTGGAGATGCTCCCTGGTCAGCAGCTTTTTTCTCTTTTCTCCCATCCTCTGGTTGATATGCCCTCCCTGCAGTCACTTTGGATATTTCAGTCTGCCCCTCTCTTTAAAAAAAGAGTGTAAAGTGAATTTCTCCTATAAAATCTCTTCCTTAGAAGACTGGAAAGTTATGGACTGGCCTTCTGAAAACTACCTGTGGAACAAAAGGTAACTTCTCCCTGCAAGGAAGCCTTTCTCCCCTAAGGAGAGGTGCCCACCACCCTATGTCTTCCTATAGAAAGAAGTGGAGTTGCTTTACTGGGTCAGGGGGGCACCATGTTCCTAATTGAGCAGAGGAAGGCACGAGTCCTCCCTAAGACAAGTGGACCCCTGGTTTAGAATAGACCAGCTAACTAGATGGTATTCCCCAACAGCATCCCCAGATAAACTGAGCTAGATGTGCTTTCCAGTACACGACAAATGGCCTGTGAGCTTTTCAGCTTGTCCCAGACTAGTTCTTCCCACCTTCCTCTCCAGAGTGTTTTCTTTCATTGTTTCTGCTGCTCCTTATACTGATGATGCATCAGCTAGCTGGACCATAAGGAAAGTGTCAAAGGAGGTACCCTGATTCTGTTCTGCGAGTCTAAGTTTATTTAAAAAAAAAACGCCAAGCCATTGGTGCTGCTGGGAATGACATCTCTGTTGCTTTGATGAAACATCTCCCCACCTGCAGCCACACCGCTATCTCCGTTCTTACCACAGCCTCCCATCTAACATTTTCTTAGGCTTACATTACCCCTCTTTCATGGGGTCCCACATTGATCAATGCTGAGACAAAAGTTCTCTATGTTCCATACTCATTCACTCACTGACTCCTGTTAGAGGCAGATGTATGCTTTTGTTTTTGTTTTTGTTTTTGTTTTTGTTTTTTTTTGAGATGGAGTTTCACTCTTGTTACCCAGGCTGGAGTGCAATGGCGTGATCTCGGCTCACCACAACCTCCGCCTCTTGGGTTCAGGCAATTCTCCTGCCTCAGCCTCCTGAGTAGCTGGGATTACAGGCACACGCCACCATGCCCAGCTCATTTTTTGTATCTTTAGTAGAGACGCGGTTTCACCATTTCAACCAGGATGGTCTCGATCTCTTGACCTCGTGATCCACCCACCTCAGACTCCCAAAGTGCTGGGGTTACAGACGTGAGCCACCGCGCCTGGACAGATGTATGTTTTTACACAGCTAGAGAAAGCGTTTCAGCATTGCTGCTGCCCATGTACCACCACGACTGTTGCAGAAGGTGAGAGGATGCCCTGGATCATCCAGAAGAGGCTGTAAAGCCCCTCCAAGCACTCATGTTTCCCTCATTTCCCCAGCTCCTGAGATGAGTGCTCTGCTTCAAGTACAACCACAATACCTTAACTCATGACTCCATCTGAGTCGTTTCCAACCATGGGAGCCAGCTTTGTGGGAATCCACCTATTCTCACCAAATGTAGACTAATCCCCGGGTTGATCTGAAACCTAATTGCTCACTGCAATGAGTTGCCCCTTTCAGAGCAAGTCTGCTTTGCCAGCATGGAGAAGGCCTCATGGATGACCTGCATATTTCCCAAAGTGACTCCAAAGACTGTCTGTCCTCTACAATCAGCACAACTCTGGGATAAACAAAAAACTGCTTCAATAACTACTCCTTGAGAAGTAGGTCTCTGGTGGCCAGAGATTCTGGCATGATGGTGGTCAAGGGGAGCAAGACACAACTCAGGATAAGCCTAAGAAGATTGAGTCACACCCAGAGACTTGGAAGTGAGATGAAGGGAGAGCTCTGCCTCAGCCCATCTGCATCCTCAAATACTCACTGCTGAATACCTCCTGGAAATATTAGGCTTTCAAACATATGCCATACTGTATATTTTTAGAGGGTATTTGGAGATGAATAGAAACAAAAACAAGGTACCAATGTTATATTTGCCTTGAAAGATGTGACTAAATATCTAGGTCTCCAAATATTGTGTTATGATTTTTTTACAGCTGACTCCTGGGAACAGCACTTTCTACTGGATCTTTATCTCTTGGTCCCATTTAGCCAGTGAGAACTCCAAAGTGAGAATTTCTTCCCAGCCAAAGCTGGTAACAGACTGGAATGAAGTCACAGTCCACAAACTTAGTTCATTTTCAACAAAAATGAACTTGAAAACAAAGCTTCAGACAACAGGATGACGTTCCTCTCAGCAAACATCTTTCCAGATCACGTTTTTTATTATTCTACACTTTACAGTCATGCCATGGAACATTGAGCCTGTGTCTATTTCATTACTGATTATTCAAAGACTGTCATGGTTGTATATGGATGGGTTGCACAAGTGGTATTTGTTTTCTAAAAAGAACAAAATAACCATTCAGTGTGAGATTTTTGCCTGTAGCTGTATTAATCTTTTGTTTTTTTTAAAAAAAAAAAAACCTTTCAGGACAATAGAGGAAAACAGGTTAGACAGTGATATAATTTGGTTCTGTGTCCCCACCCAAATCTCATCTCCAACTGTAATCCCTACAGATCAAGGGAGAGAAGTTATTGGATTGTGGAGGATGATTCCCCCATACTGTTCTCATGATATCAAGTGAATTATCATAAGATCCGATGGTTTTATAAATGGTAGTTTTTCCTGTGCTTGTACACACTCTCTCATGTTGCCTTGCGGAAAAGGCGACTGCTTCCCCTTCCACCATGAGTGTAAGGTTCCTGAGGCCTCCTCAGCTATGCATAACTGTGCATCAATTAAACTTCTTTCCTTTAGAAATCACCCAGTCTCAGGTATTATCTTTATATCAGTGTGAGAACATACTAATATAGACAGTAAGACCTAAGCTTTGAACCCTCAGCCTTGAGTCAAGAGAATAAGACTCTAGTCCTTGAAGGAAAAAGTAAAATCTTTTCCAGAGAAGTGCTAATCTTATATAGACTGTTAGAATATGATTGAGGTTGTAATACTAAATACAAGGAAAATTCCCCTGCTACACCTGAAGATTCTCCTACTACTAGAAGAACAGATGTCAAGCTTCCTGACTTATACATGAACTGGGCAGGCATTAATATTGGTAGAATAATTGAAAAAATTAAAAAGTAATGAAAATCAGTGATTGAGTATGGGGTATAATCAGGCTTACATGGGCAGACAAATGAGAAGCTAAGAAATTATGAACTGTACTCAAGAAAGAGAAATGCCACGAATCATGAGTCAAGAGTCAAAGTCAGGAATGAAACAAGAGGAACCAGCCAAAGTAATGGGAGGAAAGAACAGAGACAGGTCTCCTTGAAAGACAAGATTTGAGTCACAGAAATTTCAGTTAATATCTTAGTGCCACTACTTATAAACTCCATGACTCTTGTTATGTTACATACTCAGATTAATCTGTGTGAGATTAAGTCAATTTCTCATTTGAGAAATGGTAATAGAAGGAGTGATTGAAAGATAACCTGAGATGGCATTTTTACTTCTTTTAATGCAATATATCCTATATAATATGTTTGAAAGATGTATTAATTTTATTTTTATTATGACTCTAATCTGTCAAATAGCGACTGTGTGTCAGGCACTATCGTGGGTCCTTGAAGCATAATACATTTCTTTTTACTTCTCTGCTAGTTGGAGCTATTTTCCTCTCCCAAATTGTGCATAATAGGATAACTACATGTATACACTGGCTTAAGCCATAGGTGACCAGCTTGCCCCAATTTACCTAGAACGTTCCAATTTTGACACTGGAACATCTCAGCCCCAAGCAAGGAAGAATGATTGGTTTGTTGAATAAATTTTCTGTTCTTCAATGAACATTGTTTGAGCAGCAACCCAGCCAAGCAGTCTGCTTATATATTCCACCTGGCTTCCGAACTAAATCATCCATGCAGTTCCTGTTCTCATTCCTCCATGAGAAATAAGCATATAGTTATTTAAACATAAATTAGAAAGTGGAATGTCCACACTTCCTGTGGAATCCTGAGGGTTACTGTGGGATTATTGGATCACTTTTGTTGGTAACATCCTTGAACACGTGAGAGAAGAGACTGTAAATGTGCTGAGCCCAAAATGCCAAATGGATTTTTAGGTTGTACCATATGAATTTACGGTATTCTACTATTTTGACCTATAAAAAAGCCATTTCACCTGTTGTATAGAGCCTCCCTGAAGTGGGTGTTCAGTTCCCAATGATTCCGCCCTTTCTAGCAGTAGCTCTAACATGGCTGTGGCCATGGCACTGTTTTTATGACCAACCCCTTCATAGCCATAGATGCCGTAGAGGCCACAGGTAATGAAACAAAAGCAAGCACCTAACACAGTCTGATCCACCCAAATATCCAACCAATGGCAAAGAAAGACAGAGAGACTGAAAGTTATCAAAGCTCCATCATACTAATGGCAGCTTTCTGGTTAGAGACGTCAATCACTTTACCTATCTCATGTCTGAAGTCCCCCTGGTTTCTTTTCTTTCCAAGTGACTGATGTCCCTGTTTTATTCCAGCCAACACTTGAATGTCCTCAACATATTTTCCTTCTTTTCTGAAGCTAACTAGGGCCAGATTTTTATAAATAAAGTAACATAAACAAGTAACAGATATTTGGTATTACATAGACTTCCTACCTGCGTTCTCTGACCATAAGAATCCTTTTTATCTACTCACCTTTTTATCTATCAACAATGATAGATAGAGCTTTATCTATATAACGCTCTTGTCATAGAACAGGGGTTTCAAAACAGTGAAAAGACAGCTCAATATATAAATAAAAGAAGAAATAAAAGAAATGCAAGCTAACTGTATGATTTTGCTTTTACTTTTTTGTCTTCACTTGGAAGATGAACGATACATAGTTTTTGGTTGATTATGAAATGGATCCCTGTCCCCTCAAACGGGGCAAGCACTTACTTAGGAAAAAAAGAAGTGACTCACGCCTATAACCTCAAGCACTTTGGTAGGCCGAAGCAGGTGGATCATGAGGTCAGGAATTCGAGACTAGCCTAACCAACATGGTAAAACCCTATCTCTACTAAAAATACAAAAATTATCTGGGCATGGTGGCATGTGCCTGTAATCCCAGCTACTCAGGATGATGAGGCAGGATAATCACTTGAACAAGGAAGGCAGAGGTTGCAGTGAGCTGAGATAGCGCCACTGCACTCCATCCTGGCAACAGAGCAAGACACCGTCTCAAAAAAAAAATAATAATAAGATCAAGTATTTAAAATTTACTTGCTAATAACCTCCAAGACAGGAAGACAGGAGATATTCATATTCCTGAAGTTAGCTTTAACTTTGAAAGCTTAGCATTCAAACCTGGGGAAAAAGTTTGAACAAACCTATACATGACACTGAAAAATCCGGCTTTTTGTTAAACCTCTTTACACAACTATTTGCCTTCCAAATGACCAATGAAGCCATCTGTCCTTTGGAATCGCTGTAAAGGTCAGTCTTGACAATCACCTACGAAAGGACTCAATAAAATGAGTGTTTTACTTTTTCAGTTTAAAACCAACTGAGATACAGTTCGAAATAAGGTCAAGGGAAATGAAAATACTTTCTCTGCTATTGTTAAAAACTGTGTAGGTGGATGTGGTCAATTGCACAGGAACAGTGAGTTTCCTAAAAGCCTGCCCAGAATTAGGCAGACCTGCCCAAATAATCATAAGTAGCTCTTGTCTAGGGTGAGTTCTTTACAATTAGACTTACTGCAGGCCTTCCAGCACACCAAGCCACACATTCACTGTTAATGGCCAGATTCCTGAAAGGAGAGAAAAATGAAGAACTGAAACACAATTGCTCCCGTTTTCTCCCATAAGTCATCAACAATGGGAACAGGATGTGCAAACTGGGGACAGGAAAGGAAAGTCACACTAATGGGTTTCCCTTCATATGGAAGCAAGAAGCATGGGAAAGGAAGTTCTTCATTAAAAACCTGTTATTTCTATGTTGCTATTTTTGGAAAAGTAAAGAGGTATGGTGGAAAGAGAGGGTTATAGTTCATTTTCTGTTGCTGTAACAAAATACCAGAGATTAACCAGTAAAGTAAAAAATATCTTTTATGTTCTGATGGCTGGAAAGCTGAAGACTGGGGAGTCAGCATCCAGTGAGGGCCTTCATGCTGTGTCAAAACGTGGTGCAAGTTATTGCATAATGAAAGGGCAAGAGTGTATGTTACTAGTTCAGGGTCTCTCTTCCTCTCTTTATAAAGCCACCAGTCTTAACACAGGGTCCTAACTCTGATGACCTTATCTAGTCTTCATTACCTCCCAAAGGCCCCACCACTAATCAACATGTAAACTTGGGATTTAAGTTTTCTAACACATAAACCTTGGGGAAACATTCAAACCATAGCAACAGGTATGAACGCTCTCAAATAAAACAGATCTAGAATCAAATACTAACCTTGCCTCTTAAATCTTTTATATGTTACCTAACCTGTCTGAATACAGCTTTTGTATCTGTAGGAGCAATTCTGTCTACTCTCTTACAGGGATTTTGAGAATATAACATGAATATAATGTGCCAAACATAATTTCTTGGATGACATTTGATATGGTTTGGATGGCACTTGGTATGGCGGTGTTCCCACCCAAATCTCATCTTGAATTCTAGCTCTCATGATCTCCACGTCTTGGGAGAGACCTGGTGGCAGGTAATTAAATCATGGGGGTGGGTTTCTCCTGTGCTGTCCTCATGACAGTGAGTGAGTTTCATGAGTTGTGATGGTTTTATAAAGAGCAGTTCCGCTACACAAGCTTTCTTGCCTGCCACTACATTAGGCATGCCTTTGTTCCTCCACCTCCTGCCATGAATGTGAGGCCTTCCCAGCCATGTGGAATTGTGAGCCCATTAAATCTCTTCTTCTTTATAAATGACCCAGTCTTGGGTATTTTGTCATAGCAGTATGAAAATTGACTAATATAGCATTTAAATGAAATCATTGAAAATTAAAATAATAAAATTATAGTATCAAAACAGCTATAGCAGAGAAGGGAAAAAAGAAGAAAGGTCGGTGTCCTAATCCAAGTTGCCATCAATAAAACTTAACACTTAATAGGAATTAATTCTGTGCTAAGCATGATGCAAAGTGTTTATTTTTTATTTTATTTAATACAGATAATGAGCTTAAGATGTAAGTACTGTTATGCATCCCTTTATAAAAAATTGAAAATTGAAACAGCTACATAACTTAATTAGGATCAGTCAAGCAACTGAGTAAGAATTCAAATCCAGGTGGGCTGGGTTCCCCGATTAGACCCTTAACTGCTGGGGCATATTGCCCCTTACACACAATGATCAAAGATAAGTTCTGTAAATAGATCGGGAAGAGAATCTTCAGGTAGAAATCAGTCATCAATTTTAGCTGAGACACAGTAACAGTTAATTAAATGTGTCAACTTTACTGAGTTTAGAGATGCCCAGAAACCTGGTAAACATTATTTTGGAGTGTGTCTTTGGAAAATGATAGCATCTGAATCATGAGTTTGAGTAAAGGAGGTCATTCTCACCAATGATGGTGGGCATCAGCCAATCGATTGAGGGCCAAGATAGAAAGTTGAAAGAAAGTTAAATTCACTCTCCCTTCTGGAGCTAGAACGTTCATTTTCTCTCACCTTCTGACAACAGAGCTCCTGGTTCTCAGGCCTTTGCACTGAGGCAAAATTTTACCACTGGCTTTTCTGATTCTCCAACTTACAATTATGGGACTTCTTATCTTTCATAATTATATGAGTCATTTCCCATAACAAATCCTTCTTATATATCTATGTATATCCTATAGGTTCTGTTTATCTGGAGAACTGTGACTAATACAGGCACTAAGAAAGCCTGGTCATCTTCACCTCTGTCCCAAGGCTGACTGTGTTTCTACAAGGAAGTTTTGTTTCCTCTTTGACCCTGACAAAGCTACACACTTGCAATAATATGTTGAACTTTGCACATTAAAGAGCCCAACAAGCAGCTCCAGGAATAACAGCTCAGGTGTGTAGAAAGACTGATTCATAATGAAAAAGCGTAACAGCCATGAGTTTCATACGTATTGCAAATCTTGGCCAAGTGATGAGAATAAGAAAAGATTGATTGTAATCTTTGCATAAAGTCTAAAAAAGAAGAATGAGGCAAATGCATAATACTAATTCCTTTTTTCTCTCTTTACTTGTCTTATAAGTTCCAGTTTGGAAGCTGGGATAAATCCAGGAAAGAGACCACAGAGGGACTTAAATTTGAAAATGCCTTCAGATATGTAGGGTCAGACCCAGAGCTAAGATTTGGCAAGACTCCCAAGGAGAAAAAGAGTAATCATTAAAAGGCTGGGAAAATATCCCTCAGTTTCCTCTTAAGGATTTTGTCATGTTCAAACTGGATAAAGAAGGCTAAGTCCTAAGTCAATAGCAGGCTTATGTAAATAGTACATTGTTGGCATGGTTCAGAAAAGGAGAAGGGCTAAGACAACCTTAAAGTTATTCTATTTCCACTGAGGGAGCAGCCTTAAGTGGCAGAAAGTGAGATTGAGTGTAATACCTAGTTTGAGTAAACCAGTATGAATTCATTACCGTGGGAATCAGGGAAATTTTAAGACAAATATTTCTCATGAGCGTATCTGGGAAAAGAGGAATGAAAAACCTCTAGCAAATACATCAACACAGACTTAAGGGTCTACCTAATATTTGACATCATATTATTTATTCAAGGATAATAATTATCTTTTTGTTGAGATTCAATTTATTCACAGTGAATTGGGAAATACATAAGAGATCTCAGTGCATAAAAGACAAAGGAGTACTCTCAGCTCTGCCGTAGCAGTTGTTTTGTTTTCTGAGACTTCCATTATCAAATTGGTTGCTTGTCAGCTAGTGTACAGTAAAATTAAAACTACACTTGAAAGTAAAGGTTCTGAGGTTGCTTCCAATTTTCTATGCATAGGAGATTGTATTATTTGTTGGTCCTACCTCATCCACTCATACAAGACCTCCTTGGTGCCCCTCCTATAGGTAAAAAAAATTCCACCACCTTAATGCCTAGTCAGCCATGTGACTCACTTGGTCAAATGAAGATGACATTCAAATGAACACAATCTTTAAAAATCATTACGTGTTTCCACAGTTTTTCTTTTCACTTTGTTAGAAAAAAAAAGACTCATAACTGGAAGTTCTTTCTTCAGTCTGGGCCAAAGAATGAAAAAGGAATGTTGACCATAACCACAATCAACCAATAAATACTTCGAGTAAGAAACAAATTTTGTTGTTTATAACTCCTGAGATTTTGTGACTTTAAATTTCTCAGTATCTCTGAACTTAGTCTATACATAGCCTCTGAGCAGGAAATATATATATGTGTGTGCATATATATTTCATAAAAGCCATATATACACACATATGTATTTCAAATACATATATTTGATGCTGTATATATATAAAATATACACAAATATGTGTATATATACATGTATATTTGTGCATGTACATGTGTATATATGCATTTATACTTATACACAGATATATATATACCCACATTTATGCATACACACATGTATACATAGGATTAAAATGATAAGGCACATATATGTATAGATGCATGTATATATACACACATATATTTGTGTGTGTACACATATGTGTATATGTAGGTGTGTATGAGTCAGGAGAATCACTTGAACCCGGAGGCAGAGGTTGCAGTGAGCCAAGATCATGCCACTGTACTCCAGACTGGGCGACACAGTAAAACTGTGTCTCCAAAAAAAAAAAAAATGATGCATACCTTCTAACTTCCAAAATATTACCCTGAACACTTTTTAATGTTGTCATCATTTCCTAATGTCATCGTGAATATTTATTTATGAATTTACTCTAATAAAAGTATTTAATCTATGTGTATATTTGAATCCAGGCCCCAGTACTTACTGGCCATATGCATATGACCTTGAACTACTTATCTCAGTGTCTGGATTTGTGAATCTGTAAAGTGGGCTAATATTTTACACAGTTGAGTATTAAATTAATCAACATATCTAGTTCTTAGTTACTGAAACATAAAAAGTGCTGGCTATTATTACCACAATAATTACCATTAGGCATTCTTTCACAGAAGACAATTACCTCTGTACCACGGCATCCTAGTGTTTTTGTTTTTATAGTCAGAGTCTCTCCTAACGCTTTGTCACAGTCAGTGTAACTACGTCTAGAACCTCCTCTTAAAAGTCAAAACTTGAAGGCTTTTTCATGCTTGTATGCTGCCTCCTTGTTTTAGAGGAATTTCCAGTTAAAATTACAAAAGAAGCCACTTTGTGAGAAGGAGGAGTAAATAGATCCAAATAGGTGTCAACTGGGTCAGTGAGAGAAAACTCAGAAGTCTTAAAGGCAATTCAGAAGCATTTTGAACAAAATACCTATTGTCACCAAAGTAGCTGATATGGTTTGGTTCTGTGTCCCCACCCATATCTCATCTCAATTGTAATCCCCATTCATCAAAGGAGGAACCTGTAATTCCTATTTGTCAAGAGAGGGAGGTGATTGGATCACAGAGGCACTTTCTCTATGCTGTTCTCATGATAGTGAGTTCTCATGAGATCTGATGGTTTTATAAGTGTTTGGAAGTTCCTCCTTCTTGCTTCTCTCTCTCTCCTGCAACCTTATGAAGGAGATACCTGCTTCCCCTTCTACCATGATTCTAAGTTTTTTGAGGCTTCCCCAGCCATATGGAACTATGAGTCAATTAACCCTCTCTCCTTAATAAATTACCCAGTCTCTAAGAATTCTTTATATCACTGTAAAAATGGACTAAAACAATAACATTAAAGAATAACTGTATCACATATTTGACTGATTCCTTGGCCCTCAGCTCATGAGATTTTTTTCTTAAACAATGTTAATGATTTTAGCAGAATTTCTATTCCACATACATTGAGAATTTGGGGGTGGGGATTCCAGGAAGTTTATTATCCACAGTCAAACACAATGACAACACTCAGTTATCACTTCTAATTATTGAGATGACCACTTCTCTGTTTGCTGCTTTATTCCTGAGATAACCAAAGTGATGAAATTCAGTTATGGGTACTCCTTTCTCATTTAGAACACAGACATTTGGGCTTCTAATAGTCCCTGACAGACCAAAGCAAGCAAAACTTTTTAAGGTACAGTACAGGATATAAACATAGCTTTCTATTATTTTTTACAACTCTCAAGTGAACAAAATGAGCCTTCCTTTTGTTATAGAATGCACACCTCAGCATGAGCTTCCATGTACATTTGTTCACAGATGAGGGAGGAAAGATTTTTTACCTTTTGGAGACAGTCTTCCTCTGTTATCCAGGCTGGAGTGTAGGGGCACCATTCTATCTCACAGCAGGTTCAAACTACTGGAGTCAAGTGATCCTCACCTCTTAGACTCTTGTGTAGCTGGGACTGCAGGTGTGCACCCTGCCCATCTATTTTTTTAAAATAATTTTTTTTAGAGACAAGATCTTGCTATGCTGCCCCATCTGGTCTCAAACTCCCCATCTCATGTGATTCTCACACTGAGATACAAAGGTGGGGAGGGCTCCCTGCGCATTGGGGAGAATGAACAGTGGGGTGGAGCCACAGAAGTTTGCACTGTTTGCAGCTGGGAAGAGCCTGGTCCCTCTTCTTCCTGTGTTGAATTTGAGATTCAAACTGCAAGGTGGGAAGCGTACCAGCAGGGACTCTGGCTTTGCAAAAGGTCTCTGTCTCCCCTTTTCTTCTCTTTTACCCAGTAAAACCTTGCCTTATTCAGCCCTCAAATTGTCTACAAGTCTAAATTTTCACAGCTTTGTGACAAGGACCCCATCTTTATCTGAACTGAGGAAAAGCTTTGTTGCACACCACCTCTGCCTCCCAATGTACTGGGATGGATTACAGGCTTCAGCTACTGCAATTCCCACTTGGTGGGAAAATGTCCAAGAGCCCAAGAAGCAGAATTATCCAAATCTCTTCTGGCATTCACTATGACAAGGGGATGGAGACAGCAAAGCACACTGCAATGTATATACCTATGCAACAATACTGCATGATCTGCACTTGTACCCCAGAACCTAAAGTGCAAATTCATATATATGACGGAAGATGACCAATTTAAACCAAGATAATTACATTAAAATGTCAATTTTATAAACAATAGTAATCATGTTATTCAGAAAAAAAAAGTTTTTGCTCCCATAACCTCAAAATCTCAGTGGCTTAAAGTAATAAAAATTTGTTTATTGATTTTGACGCTCACGCTCCAGGCTCCAGAGCTTGTTTCCTAACTCCACTGGTTGTGGCATCTGTGGGAAAAGTGTGGGTGGGTCTTGGAGGAGCCTCACCAATGGCCTCCATGCTGTCCTACGAAAGCCTGGTCCATGCCATGGCCAGAGCCGTGGGAAGCATGGACAGTGTTTTTCCCCCTGGATACAGCTAGACTTTGACTTCAGGTTGATGAAAAAAGAAAATCCAAAACTATACACATGGTGCTCCTGGAGATCATTAAAGAAGAAGGACTCCTGGCACCATATCGAGGGTGGTTTCCAGTGATTTTCAGTCTCTGCTGCTCCGATTTTGTCTATTTCTACACTTTTAATAGCCTCAAAGCAGTTTGGGTCAAAGGTCAACATTCTACCACTGGAAAAGATCTGGTAATTGGGTTTGTTGCATTAGTGGTTAAGGTGTTGCTAATAACTCCACTCTGGGTTGTAAACACCAGACTGAAGTTGTAAGGGGCAAAATTTAGGAATGAAGACACTGTACCAACAAACTACAAAGGAATCATTGATGCTTTTCATCAGATCATTCAAGATGAGGGAATCTTGGCTTTATGGAATGGCACATTTCCCTCCTTGCTGTTGGTCTTCAATCCTGCCATTCAGTTCATGTTTTATGAAGGTTTAAAACCGCAGCTTTTAAAGAAATGGATGAAGCTTTCTTCTTTGGATGTGTTTATCATTGGTGCAGCAGCCAAAGCAATTGCCACCACAGTCACCTATCCCATGCAGACGGTACAGTCAATTCTGAGGTTTGGGTGTCATAGACTAAACCCAGAAAACAGAACATTGGGAAGTCTTCAGAATATTCTCTATCTTCTTCACCAGCGAGTAAGACATTTTGGAATAATGGGACTCTACAAAGGCCTTGAAGCCAAATTGCTTCAGACAGTCCTCAGTGCTGCTCTCATGTTCCTTGTTTATCAGAAACTGACAGCTGCCACCATCACAGTTATGGGGCTGAAGAGTGCACACAAACACTGAGACACCTTCCCATGAAAAATTAGAGTGGGGGCCAATATTCAACATCCTTAAAGAAAAGAACTTTCAACCCAGAATTTCATATCCAGCCAAACTGAGCTTCATAAGTGAAGGAAAAATAAAATCCTTTGCAAACAAGCAAGTACTCAGAGATTTTGTCACCACCAGGCCAGCTTTACAAGAGCTCCTGAAAGAGGTGCTACACATAGAAAGAAACAACCAGAACCAGCCATTCCAAAAACATACCAAATTCTAGAGAACATCAACAAAATGAAGAATCTGCATCAACTAACGGGCAAAACAGCCAGCTAGCATCTAAATGACAGTATCAAATTCACACATAACAATATTAACCATAAATGTAAATGGGCTAAATGCACCAATCAAAAGACATAGACTGGCAAATTGGATAAAAAGCCAAAACCCATCAGTGTGCTGTATCCAGGAAACCCATCTCACAGGCAAGGGTACACAAAGGCTCAAAATAAAGGGATGGAGGACGATTTACCAAGAAAATGGAGAGCAAAACAAAGCAGGAGTTACAATTCTCATCTCTGATAAAATAGACTTTAAAGCAACTAAGATCAAAAGATTCAAAGAAGGACATTACATAATGGTAAAACGATCAATACAACAAGAAGAGCTAACCATCCTAAATATATATGGACTCAACACAGGAGCACCCAGATATATAAGGCATGATCTTAACGACTTACAAAGAGACTTAGACTCCCACACAATAATAGTGGGAGACTTTAACACTCCACTGTCAATATTAGACAGATCAACAAGACAGAAAATTAACAAGGATATCCAGGACTTGAATTCAGACCTGGAACAAGCAAACTTGATAGACATTTACAGAACTCTCTGCCCCAAATCCACAGAATATACATTCTTCTCAGCACCACATCACACCTACTTGAAAATTGACCACATAATTGGAAGTAAAGCACTCCTCAGCAAATGCAAAACAACTGAAATCATAACAAACAGTCTCTCAGACAATAGTGCAATCAAGCTAGAACTCAGAATTCTGAAACTAACTCAGAACTACACAGCTTCATGGAAACTGAACAACTGGCTCTTCAATGGTGACTGAATAAACAATGAAACGAAGGCAGAAATAAAGAAGTTCTTCGAAACCAATGAGAACGAAGACACAACATACCAGAATCTCTGGGACACATTTAAAGCAGTCTCTAGAGGAAAATATATAGCAATAAGTGCCCACATGAGAAGAGTGGAGAGATCCAAAATTGACACCCTATCATCAAAATTGAAAGAGCTAAAGGAGCAATATCAACAAAACTCAAAACCTAGCAGAAGACAAGAAATAACTAAGATCAGAGCAGAACTGAAGGAGATAGAAACACGAAAAATCCCTTCAAAAAATCAATAAATCCAAGACCTGGTTTTTTGAAAAGATCAAGAAAATAGACCACTAGCCAAACTGATAAAATAGAAAAGAGAGAATAACCAAATAGATGCAATAAAAAACGATAAAGGGGAAATCACCACAGATTCCACAGAAATTCAAACCATCATCAGAGAATATTACAAACAACTCTATGCACATAAACTAGTAAACCTGGAAGAAATGGATAAATTCCTGGACACTTGTGTCCTCCCAAGCCTAAACCAGGAGGAAGCCAAAACTATGAACAGACCAATAACAAGGTTTGAAGTTGAGGCAGCAATTAAGAGCCTACCACACAAAAAAAGCCCAGATCCAGAGGGGTTCACAGCCGAATTCTACCAGACACACAAAGAGGAGCTGGTACCATTCCTTCTGAAAGTATTCCAAGTAATCCAAAAAGAGGGAATCCTTCCCAAATCATTTTATGAGACCAACATCATCCTGATACCAAAACCTGGCAGAGATTCAACAATAAAAGAAAACTTCAGGCCAATATCCATGATGAACATAGATGCAAAAATCTTAAATAAAATACTGGCAAGCTGATTGCAACAGCACATCAAAAAACATATCCAGCATGATCAAGTAGGATTCATCCCAAGGATGCAAGGATGGTTCAACTTATGCAAGTCTGTAAATGTAATTCACCACATCAACAGAACCAAAATCAAAAACCACATGAGTATTTCAATTGATGCGGAGAAGGCCTTTGACAAATTCAACAGCTCTTTATGCTAAAAACCCTCAATAAACTCGGTATTGATGAAACGTATCTCAAAATAATAAAAGCTATTATGAAAAACCAACAGCCAATATGATACTGAATGGGCAAAAACTGAAAGCATTCCCTTTGAAATCCAGCACTAGACAAGGATGCCCTCTCTCACAACTCCTATTCAACATAACACTGGAAGTTCTATCCAAAGCAATCAAGCAAGAAAAAGAAATAAAGGATATTCAAATAGGAAAGGAGGAAGCCAAATTGGCTCTATTTGCAGACGACATGATAGTATATCTAGAAGACCCCATTATCTCAGCCCAAAACTCCTGAAACTGATAAGCAACTTCAGCAAAGTCTCAGGATATGAAATCAATGTGCAAAAATCACAAACATTCCTATACACCAATAACAGACTTAAAGAGAGCCAAATCAAGAATGAACTGCCATTCACAATTGCTACAGAGAGAATGAAATACCTAGGAATACAACTTACAAGGAACATAAGGGACCTCTTCAAGGAAAACTACAAACCACTGCTCAATGAAATAAGAGAGCACACAAACAGATGGAGAAACATTCCATGTTCACGATTAGGAAAAATCAATATCGTGAAAATGGCCATACTGCCCAAAGTAATTTACAGACTCAACACTATCGCCATCGAGCTACCATTGACTTTCTTCACAGAACTGGAAAAGACAACCTTGAACTTCATATGGAACCAAAAGAGAGCCTGCATAGCCAAGTCAATTCTAAGCAAAAAGAACACAGCAGGAGTCATCACATTACTGGGCTTCAAACTATACTACAAGGCTACAGTAATCAAAACAGCATGGTACTGGTACAAAAACAGAGATATAGACCAATGTAACAGGCATTGGAGGCAACACAACATATCTACAAACATACAATCTTTGATAAACCTGACCAAAGCAAGCAATGGGGAAAGGACTCCCTATTTATTAAATGGTGTTGGGAAAACTGGCGAGCCATGTGCAGAAAGCATAAACTGGACCCCTTCCTGACACCTTACACTAAAATTAACTCCAGATGGATTAAAGACTTAAACATAAGACCCGACACCATAAAAACCCTAGAAGAAAATCTAGGAAAAACCATTCAGGACATAGGTGTAGGCAATGACTTCATGACCAAAACACCAAAAGCATTGGCAACAAAAGCCAAAACAGACAAATGGGACCTTATCAAACTCCACAGCTTCTGCATGGCAAAAGAAACAGTCACTAGAGTGAACTAGCAAACAACAGAATGGGAAAAAAATCTTTGCAGTTTACCCATCCGACAAAGGGCTGCTATCCAGAATTTACAAAGAACTCAAACAGATTTACAAGAAAAAAACAAACAAGCCCATTCAAAAATGGGCAAAGTATATGAACAGACACTTTACAAAAGAAAACATACATGAGGCCAACAAACATGAAAAAATGCTCATCATCACTGGTCATTAGAGAGATGCAAATCAAAACCACATTGAGATACGACCTCATGCCAGTTAGAATGGCGATCATTAAAAAATCTGGAGACAACAGATGCTGGAGAGGATGTGGAGAAATGGGAACAGTTCTACACTGCTGGTGGGAGTGTAAATTAGTTCAACCATTGTGGAAGACAGTGTGGCGATTCCTCAAGGACCTAGAAATAGAAATTCCATTTGACCCAGCCATCCCATTACTGGGTATATATCCAAAGAACCATAAATCCATCTACTATACAGACACATGCACACGAATGTTCATTGCAGCACTGTTTACAATAGCAAAGACCTGGAACCAACCCAAATACCCACCCATGATAGACTGGACTGGGAAATTGTGGCATATATACACC
Organism: Leontopithecus rosalia; assembly: GCA_028533165.1. Classification (NCBI taxonomy): domain Eukaryota; kingdom Metazoa; phylum Chordata; class Mammalia; order Primates; family Cebidae; genus Leontopithecus; species Leontopithecus rosalia. The sequence goes on from CM052650.1 coordinate 10,489,663, forward strand.
ATGGAATATTATGCAGCACTCAAAAATGATGAGTTCATGTCCTTTGTAGTAACATGGATGAATCTGGAGAACATCATTCTCAGCAAACTGACACAAGAACAGAAAATGAAATACCACATATTCTCACTCATAGGCAGGTGATGAACAATGAGAACACATGGACACAGGGAAGGGAACACTACACACTGGGATCTGTTGGGGGGAATAGGGAAGGGACAGTGGCAGGGGGAGCTGGGGAGGGATAGCATGAGGAGAAATGCCAAATGTGGGTGAAGGGGAGGAAGGAAGCAAAACACACTGCCACATGTGTACCTATGCAACTATCTTGCATGTTCTGCACATGTACCCCAAAACCTAAAATGCAATAAAAAAATTAAAAAATTAAGTGTATACAAAAAAATTGTTTATTGTTCACAAGCCATTGCAGGTTGGCAGGGATGGGAGTTTACTCTACATCTGAAATCAGAGTTCAGGCTTGGATATTGTCTCACCAATTTGGAAGATGACATGGCTCCACATCACAAGAAAGGGAAACGGAGAATCACATACTAGCTCTTAAATTATTTTTCCCAGAGAAGACACATGTACTTCCTTGTCCTAAATAAGCGTCCTGGTCATGTGTAAACTGTATCACATGGGTGAACTAAAATCTGGTCCTATGCCCAGAGGAATAAAAGTGGAAATATTGGAGAATAGAACTAGAGTCCAACATACTGAAAGGGTGTTACCTAATTGTTTCAGGAGAGCGTGACAACTTTTTCAGTGTAAAACTCATGTTGTTCATGAGAATGTTCCATTTGGATTGTAGATTGTTCTGTTGGCTCTCCGTTTGTTTACTGCTAATTTTTTAATTTATTTTTAAAGTAATTATCTCTGATTCAAATTATATGGGAGGTATTAGAGATTTAAATGCAAACTTTCCATTCTCAATATGCTCAATGTTTTAGATAAGCTCAAGGTTCTCTGTAAAAACAAAACACAACAAACTCAGAAAAGGTCATCTGGGCAGACTTTTTGAGTGAGGTAACAGAGTAAGCGTTTACAATGAGTAGGTGCTACAAAAGACACCGGGGTGGAGAAGTGGCCGAAGCATCTATGTTCCAGACCAGAAAATAATGCATTCCAGGTGCTTGTTGTAGGCAGATTCTTGGGAATTAAATACATTAAAATGTAATTTAAACTCAAATGATTAAAAAGTAATACTTTTTGTCTCAAGAAAAATAAAAGAAACAGAAAATTTGAAAAACTATATTTGTTATTTTAGAGGTTGGAGATCTGAATTTGTTACAAATATGCACACAGAATTGGAGAAATGGTAAACATTCATCACTAAAGAGTGCGTCCGAAGGGACAGTGAATGGTACCTTGCAAGAGATTTTGATCTGCACAGAGGTTTCACCAAAGAATGTAAAGCAAATCCATCTAGAGAACTTGCCCCGAGGCCTAAAAGAACTTTCTTCTCTTTTCAATACTCCCTGCTTTCCCTGTAACCACTGTCAGAATTTTGAAAAGCCAGACTGCACTTGCAGGAAAAACGAAAATATAGTTGGTGAGAGCCTTAGGAAGTCAATTTGATAAGGCTTTATTTATTTAAATAATTACAATTTTGTGTTATAATCATCTGATCACGGGTCTGTCTCCTTTTTATCTGCAGGACCATGCCTGTCCTCAAATCCTAGGTGAGTACTAATAAATGCAAAAGCATCTTTTCCCCACTGAGGACATGCACAAGGTTCAAAGTGAGTAGAGTAGACGAAAGAATATAGCTTTTAGAGACATTCTAATTTTGAACCCAGTCACTGTCAAAAAAAGCTTATTTATCCTTGCTGAACTCTTGCTTTTCAACCCTACCACGGAATAAATAACAAAATGAGAAATTTGTGAGTATGAAATTAAATTAATCACAGCAGATATTTTGCGTTGGTAACAATCTCTCCCATAACACTTTGACATTATCCCTTTCTGAACTTCTATAAATGGAAGAGCTTGTTACACCCAATTTAACACAGCATTATATCCACTCAGTGGCAAGCTCTCAAACAAAAGATTTGCATGATGTTTTACAGTTGATCAAATCTTACATGTATTATCTCATTTTATGACTTTAACCCTTACCAGTCTCTATGAATAAGCTGTTATCACCAACACCTCTATTCACAGTTGCACAAATGTCCCAAGTTTAGCATGATGTTAGGTGACAGACTTGTATTGATCAGGAAATCTGTAATTCAGCTCCCATTCTGACACATACTTGGCTGTCTGATCATAGAAAAGCCACTGGCTTCTCAGTTACCCTTTTCTCATATGTAAAATGGACCTAATTATTATTTCACCATCCCATACAATTGGTAAGAGGATTAAATAATACAATATAAGAAATAAAGTAATTTCTCGATGCATGATGGTTTTTCTCTGACATTTTACATTATGCTCCATAGCTTATTATAAACTCTAGTATCCTTTTCATACTATTGTTTGTTCAATCTAAGCTGATCATCCTAGGAAAGGAATGTAAAATGCTACAGTAAAATATATAGAGATGTTATATATATTTAATGTAGTTCTATAAGCCACATGTATATAAATAATAGTATTCATATTAATATCAGCACAATATTAACATTATGAATTACAATGATTATAAAACATATCCATTATACAGATTACATAGAATAATTTCAATGATAAATATATCATTCATATTGAATATAAACATTTTCATATATTAATTACATGATATACACAGTATATTCCTGTATTTTGTATATGGATCAGGGAATTTTGGCAGAATTGAACTTGAACCTGGCATAGGTTGTATATGCAGAAGACTAAACAGGACGCCTGCACTAAGATTAGAGTTGAATATTACTGAAGAGTAGGCATGAAACCACCCCTAACTCCACTCTGAGGAGCTTATACACACACAATAAATAACACCAGCTACAAGTATCTATTGTAAATTAATATTTACCTGAACACATAGAGACTTCCAGGAATAAAGGCGATCAATGTCCAGGGCCTTTCCTGACCAAATGATTCCTAATTTTGACAACCAGTCCAGCTGAAGTCTCTGATGCCAGGTTTCGGATAATGTTGACTGAGAGTGCTTTTGGTAGGTAGAATCAGGGCCACCCAAAGGTGTCCATATCCTAATTCCTAAGCCTATAAATATGTTAGTTTACATGGAAAAGGGGAATTGGAAGATGTAAAGTTGAGAATCCTGAGATGATCCTCGGGATGATCCTAAATTATTTAGATATATCCACTGTGATTACTAGGGTCCTTGTAAGGGAAAGAGGGAGACAGGAGAGGCAGAGGCAGAGAAGAAGTGATGGCAGTGGCAGAAGTCCAAGGGATGTGGCCTTAAGTCAAGGAATGCACGTCGCTCCTAGAAGTTAGAAAAGTCAAGGAATAAGGTGTCCTCTAGAGCATTCAAAACATAGCTCTGGTAACATCTCATTTTTATCCTGCACGACCTATTTCAGATTTCTGATCTCCAAAATTGTAAGATACTAAGACACTAAATGCATGTTTAAGCCGCTGTTTGTGGCAATGTGTTACTGCAGCAATGGGGAAGTCATAGAGTGCCATTTCTAGCCTGCACAAATGCCTCTTGGCCAGTTTCATTGTCACAGGGGTTGTACTAACATGCTTCCCTATATACTGGTTTGAAGCACAACGCATCAGAACTCTCCTGGCCTTTTGTAACCTAGGAAACTGGTGTCTTTTGCTTCTGCTGTTTTACACAGTGTGCATGTTCACATTTTGCTGTTTCTGATTTCACTCTTAGCTCACTGTCTTTGGGTCTTAGCATAAAACCCAAGGGGAAAATGGACCAGAGACCATTATTCAAAATGCTGTTTTGAATGTGCATACCAGACTCCATGCTTTATGTGTAATCAGCCTCTCTGCTTCTATCCAACTTGGGACCGGAGATCTGTTTATCTTATACGCTACCATGTTACCAATACACACCACAGTGTTTGACTTATGGTGAAATTTAATGCAGATTTATTGACTGACAGCCCAGTCTTGGGCCAGCCTTATGCAGATATAGACCTTCTTTGGGATCCTCCTAGCTCTACCCAGGTACACAAGTGCTTTCTTTACGCTTCACACACTACCCCTCCATGCTACTCTTTCACAAGGCATGAAATGTGAACCCTTTTTCACTAGCCCTCATATGTGTTCAAGGTGATCAGATTCCAGAATAAATGCTGTTTTGAAGTCTTAGACCCAGGGGCCTGTGAAGGTAAGCATTTTGGAAATATAATTTTTACAGATATAATTAACTCAAGATGAGGTCATATTAGATTCAGGTGGAGGCTACAGTACCTGATGTCATTATTAGAAGGGAAAAATGTGGACACAGACATAAACAAAAGGAATACACCTACGTGTAAGCAGAGGCAGTTTTAAATTATAATGCCTGAGCCAAGGAATGCCAGGATGGCCAGTGGCCACCAGAAGCTAGGAGAGGGATATGGAAGAATTTTTCCCTCAGAGGCTCTGGAAAGGACCAGCCCTGCTTGATTCAGACTTCTGGCCTCCTTTAACGAGAGAGAATGAACATCCATTGTTTCAGACCACCCAATTTGTGATACTTTGTTACAGCAGCCTCAGGAAACTAATACAGTTAGTCTAAAGCTAGGAGCTTTGCTACTTATGCATAACTTTATATCCAATCATCCATACACATGTAATATATTACATCAATCCACATCTACAAAGCCACTTCACTTCTGTGTTGGTTTGGACTGACAAAGATGGATCTATTTTTGCCATCCCAGCAGGAGGGGAACACTCTGCACATTCCTCTGCCTGGCAGGGTCCCCACTGGGCTAACCTGCACTCATTGACATCCTCTGCTTAGAAAGTGAATGTTAATGTGTCAGCACAGCAGTGTTCCTGTTAACTACTGATTTGTTTTCTCATTTGCCTAAACATAAACTGAGCTCTCTGTAACGGTAGGGGAAGAAACCCTCATCAGGGAGTTTTATAGGTTGCATAAGTACTTCTGACACCTGGGCTTCATTGCACATACATAACCCTATGTCTGAGTTGCTCATTTTCTTTTGTAAACTAGAAGTTCAAAAATTTTAGCACATGATATTTGCTAAATCTTTCAAGGAACTAGACATAGTGCATTAAAAATAAAATCAGCTAACCCCAACTCAGGGGTTCAACTCACACTGCTGCCTTGGTCTGCTGAAAACAGCATGATATGCTGTGGTCACACAATTTGAACAGTGAGAGTATATTCTGGAATAATCTTAAACTACTGCAAAGTCTCAAAATCTGGTAGTAACCATGACAGTTCCCAACCAACTAGGCTGCCATGTGAGGTATATTTCAGAAGACTTCCTCTTTGTAACAACTATCTGACAGTCCAGGGGCCATGTTTCTCCTATGTTCTTAATTGTATTCAGAGAATAGTGAGATTGTCAAATAATAGGATTTCAGTCAGATGATCTATGACTAGAATCAAATAAAAGTCTTAGAAAAAAAGGGAAGAAAATTTCTCCAAATTGAAATAACATTTCCTAGACCACGGAGACTAGGAGAATCCTAGTATCCTATATTTGCAGATCATCAGTTAAACTTTCTTGTGTGAAGGTAGGTTTTCATTTCTATTGGATAGGTATATACCTAGGACTGGAATTGCTGGACCTGATGGTAACACTATATTTGATATTTTGAGAAATGACTGAACTGTTTTCCAAGCAGCTGCACAATTTTACATTCCCACCAGCAGTGCCTAAGTGCTCCGATTTCTACACGTCTTCATCAACATGTGTTTTTCACTTAACATCTTATTTATTGGATGTGTGTGTGGCTCAATACTATTATTACAGTTCAGGGATTAACAGTTTTTATTTCACATTAAGCCAGAAACTTGTGAGTAACTTGGTATTTCCTTCACCAACCACTAGTGACAGAGTAAAGCTCTCATGCACATTGTCCTTCCAGACATCCAAAAATAAGTGTGATTTTATTTTTATCCTTGGGTCCTTAGAAGCCCTCTCTGGGCCAGAGTAGCCAATTGTTCACTTAGTGTTTGGTCAGAGATTGTGGCATTGAGGCTTCTGGCCTGCGTTGACTGGAGTCTCTTAGTGACTTGGTAAAGCGCTCAAGTCTGCCCCATATTTTACAAGGATTGCTCTCGAATCTGTGCAGTCTAACATGTGTGCACAGACTTTCTGACCTCCAGTGTCAGAAGAGCTTTTCTTACTTCTCTCTATTAGACTTCCGGCTGGTCTGCCGTTTTGCTTGGATCACGGCAGCACTAATAGTTTCTACCACTTGATGGTGTTCTCTACCAAGCTCTCCATTATGTGTGTACATTGTTTTTTCTTATGATGCCCTTAGGCATAGAATTCTCCAAGCTGTGTCCTAATATAGTTAGTCCCCTGAGGCAGAGCTCTGAAGCCCTGCAGGAGTTGTAGCCAACTGCAAACTTAAGCAGCAGTGTCTACACAAGACCACTCTCACTTCTGACACCAACTGCAAGCTCTGATGGTTTCTCAAACTATCCCAGGTTCTATTATTTCCTAAAAAGATTCACAGATTTTGTTGAAAGTTATTATATTCACAGGTATAGTTTATTACAGAGAAAGAATGCAGATCAAAATCAGCCAAGAGATTAGACTTATAGGATAAAGTTCAGGAAAAGTACCAACCTCAAACCATCCATTTTTCTCTCCCCATAAAGTCACAGAAACATTTATTTCCTGGCATCGGGAAATTTTGTATCATCACACAATAATATATTTGAAGTCTTAATAAAACTGCAGAAACATAGATTTAATCAGCTCTATTGTCATTTCCTGGCTAGTTCTTAAAGATGAATCTGAGGGTCAGCAAGTCTAAGACCTTCATTTGGAAAAATTGAAGACACAGTAGTTGCTACAACTTGTTTATGGTTACCCAGAGCTTGGTAGTGAGTTGAGACTACCTTCCAGTCCCCTCAGGTTCCTGTGAGAACTAAGCAAAAGTGGCCCACCTAGAGCGTTTCAAACATTTTAGAATATATTTATGCGGTAAGAAAATATTATTTTCTTGGAACCTTTGGAATCTTCTTCAAGATAGCTTCTTTATCTATTCCTACGCTAGTCACGGAATACTAGTGTTCATATTTTTAGTTTTGATGTCCCTAGCATTTATCTCCTTAAACATTGCTTAGTCAAAACCCCATTTCATATACAACAATTCTAACACAAATAGAGGATGGTGATTATTCCATTATTACTTGTGTTAGTCTGTTCTTACATTGATACATAGGAACACTTGAGACTGCATCATTTATAAAGAAAAGAGGTTTAATTAACACTCTAGATGGGCCACTTTTGCTTATTACTCACAGGAACCTGAGGGAATTGGAAGGTAGTCTCAACTCACCACCATGCTCTGGGTAACCACAAACAAGTTGTAACAACTACTGTGTCTTCAATTTTTCCAAAATGAAGCTCTTAGGCTTGCTGACCCTCAAATTCATATTTTTTTTTGAGATGGAGTTTCGCTCTTGTTACCCAGGCTGGAGTGCAATGGCCCGATCTCAGCTCACCGCAACCTCCACCTCCTGGGTTCAGGCAATTCTCCTGCCTCAGCCTCCTGAGTAGCTGGGATTACAGGCACGCGCCACCATGCCCAGATAATTTTTTTTGTATCTTTAGTAGAGATGGGGTTTCACCATGTTGACCAGGATGGTCTCGATCTCTTGACCTCGTGATCCACCCGCCTCGGCCTCCCAAAGTGCTGGGATTACAGGCATGAGCCACCACGCCCGGCCAAATTCATCTTTAAGAACTAGCCAGGAAATGACAATAGTGCAGGCAGTACAAGCATAGCTATAGCATTTGCTTCTGGTGAGGCTGCAGGAAACTTATAATCATTAAGGAAAGCAAAGTGGGAGCAGGCACATCAGATAGCGAAAGGAAGCAGGAGAGAGGGGAGGTGCCATATGCTTTTAAACAGCCGTATCTTATATGAACTCTGAGCAAGAACTCACTCACCACCAAGAAGATGGTGTTAAGTCATTAGTGAGGGATCCACCCCCGTGATCCAGACACCTGCTACCAGGCTCAACCTCCAACAATGGGGATTACGAACATCCAAGCCATATCATTACCCATCTTGTTACACAATTTACATTAGAAGCCATAATTTCTTACCTTCTATTCAAGCCTCTTTTCAATATACCTCCCTTTGCTAATCATCATTTCTATCAAAATCGAGGAAAATTTATTGCCCTCCTCTCCTAAGCATATTTAAAATCACAGCCCCTTAGCTATTTATCCCTCCCTATGGTCTTCAGTTTGATTCAGTGTCAGAGCTCTCTGTCGCCCTGCATTTTCTTTTTATTAAATAGGACAATGCTGTTATAACTCGACCTTTATTTGTCTTGGAAAGTCATGCCTTCACTTTTCTCCTAATTGATACTTAGGAGGCATGTAATTTTTCTTATCTATGGATTCTAAAAATGAGAGAAAGGTTGAGCATTATTTCTGGTGCCAAGCTATTGAGAAGAGCTCAGAAACTCTTGTGTTCATAAGCAGGTGCACAAAAGCAAAAGATGCCAAGATATTACAAGAAAGATACCTCTGAGAACAAACCTTGTCTAGACTAGGGACAAAAGCTGTTAAAATGGGTGGATCCTTTCCCAATACACATAATCAGTGATTATGGGGTAAAAAGTGACCCAGATTTTGAAAAAATTAGACAACCTTGCAGGGGAAGATGCAAGGTTGTTTGTTTTGTTTTGTTTTGAGATGGAGTCTTGCTCTGTCACCCAGACTAGAGTGCAGTGGTTCCATCTCAGCTCACTGCACCTCCACTTCCTGGGTTCAAGAAATTCTCCTGCCTCAGCCTCTGGAGTAGCTGGGATTACAAGCGCCTGCTACCACACATGCCTAATTTGTTTTTTGTATTTATAGTAGAGATGGAGTTTCCCTTCATCTTGGCCAGGCTGGTCTCAAACTCCTGACCTCATGATCCACCTGCCTTGGCCTCCAAAAGTGCTGGGATTACAGGCATGAACCACTACACTTGGTCAGGATGTTTTGTTTTGTTTTTCTCTTATATGAATGTTGCTTAAATGAATATATTGAAACTAGATTGAATATGTGCACTGTGTTGCTTATATAAGATGGCAGAGATGCCATCACTATAATGTCTTACATCTGCCAACCAGATCATAAAGCTTCCCTCTTTATGTTGCTATGTTTCCTCAAAGGTCACAGCTGCTAAATAGCTTTACTATGTATATTGCCCTTATGTCAGTCTGGCCCAATCAAGCAAAATAATTTTCATGTGGACAAGAAAGGAGGTATCACAAGATGGTGATGGTTAGCTTCAGGGCTTCTTGTGTGGGTTTCTTAAAACACTCTTCGAAGAACTTTGTACACTCTGGGAAGAACATTGATTATGTTTCTGGATTTTTTTTCCAGAAACTTTTAATTTTTTCCAGATACTTTTAATTGCATGAAAACAAGTCACTTTCTTTGACTTTGCTTCTGTCCCACTTTTCCTCATATTAGATGAGTGAAGGTAAATTTGAATATTTTGGACTTCATACAAAGAGGATGTGTTCATTTATCTGATGACTGGAAGACTGAATTCCGCCTCTGTAAATTTCAGTTATTTCTTTTACATTGCCAATGTACTCCCCATTCTGGGTACTACAGAGTACTGGAAGTACATTTAAACCACCCAATGTATAATATTTCTGCTGGAGATTCATCTATATTTATTTTATTTACTTATTTTGAGACAGAGTCTTACTCTGTCTCCCTGGCTGGAGTGCAGTGGCACAATCTTGGTGGACTGCCACCTTCGCCTCCCAGGTCCAAGTGACTGTCCTGTCTCAGCCTCCAGAGTAGCTGGGGTAACAGTTGCGTGCCACCATGCCTGGCTAAGTTTTGCAATTTGTAGAGGACGGTTTTCACCATGTTGGCCAGGCTAATCTTCAACTCCTAGCCTCAAATGATTCGCCCACTTTGGCCTCCCAAAGTGTTGGGATTACAGATGTGAGCCACCAAGCCCAACCAGGATTAATCTACTTTTAAATTAGTTGGATCCATTTATGTCAACCAATTCCATGGTATCAGTTAGAGAATGGCTTTCAGGAATAATGCTTTGCTCTACTGCCAATCGCATAAATACATAACACAATAATTCAGGGCAAGAAATTCTTACCATGATAATTGTGCCTTGTGGTACCCAGAACGAGGAGTACATTGGCAATGTAAAAGAAATAACTGAAATTTACAGAGGCAGATTTCAGTCTTCCAGTCATCAGATAAATGAATTTGTAAGCAGAAGTTTTTATTTTCCTTATTGGCTTGTCAAAACAGATTTACTACTGCCATAAATACATTAAATAATGCAGCAAATACAATTAAAACATACTGTAAATTTTAAAAATATTTTTTGTGGGAATAATGTAATAGAAAATACCAGAATTCTAGTGTCAATATGGCATGGATCTATAGTAGTACTGCAAACTACAAACATGTCTGCAGCAGCTCATGGATGAAAGAAACTCAGACTGTGTTGCCAAATTTTACTAGAATTCATATATATATATATGTGTATATATATATTTATATATGTATATATATATGTATATATATATAAATATATATATATATATAAATATATATATATGTGTGTTGGCAAATTTGGCTCCTTCAGAGGACTTTCTGCTTGTCTTGTAGATGTCTGGCTTCTCAGTGATGTCACATGGTCTTACTTCTGGGTGCGCCTATGACCAAATCTTCAGTTCTTACAAGAACACCAGTCATATTAGAGAAGGGCCCATCCAAATGAATGCATGCTACAGACTGAATATTTGTGTCTTCCCAAAAGGCACATTTTGAAATCCTAATCCTCAATGTGATAGTTAGGAGGTCAGGCCTTTGGGCGATAATTAGAAAATGGGGCTGGAACCCTCATGAATGGGATTAGTGCCCTTTTAAGAAGAGAGGTGACAGCTGGCTCTCTCTCTCTCTCTTTGCTGTCTGCCATATGGGAATACAAAAAGATGGCCTTGGAAACCAGGAAATGAGTCTTTACCCGACACCAAATGAGCTAGCATCCTAATCTCATGCTTCCGAGCTTCTAGAACTATGAAAAATAAATTTATGTTGTTTAAACCACCCAATGTATAATATTTCTGTTATAACAGTGCAAACTGACAAAGACACCTCATTTTAACTTAATTATTTCTTTAAAGACCTTATCTATCTCCAAATACAGTTACATTCTGAAGTCTTAGGTGTTAGGACTTTAGCACATAAATTTTCTGAATACACAATTCAGCTGATAATAATTAACTTTGAAGAAAAGAGATAATTCTTGGATAAAAAATAATAAATAATAATAATAGTTTATTCAGTAAATATTTATTGAGCAAACTATAGTTCTAGAAACTGAGAAGTGAATAAAACAGATAAAAGGGATAGTTCTGGTAAGTCAATGTATCAAGACAAATAATAAACAATAAATAAGAGGCATGGTTGACGTTAATAATTACGTGGAGAAAAGTCCAGTCAGGAAGGGAGTGTCCAAGTGCTGGCAGGGAACTTAGTCTGCCAAATTAAATATGGTGTCCAGGGAAGGGCTTACTGAGCAGCAACATTTAGGAAAAAACCTGAAAGTATTAATTGACCCTTAAAGAACACTTAAGTTAAGGGTGCTGACCCACTACTTCAGTCGAAAATCTGTGTATTAGTTTTTACTCCCCAAAAACCTAACTATTGGTAGCCTACTCTTGACCTAAAGCCTTACCAGTGATATAAACAGTCAATGAACACATCTTTTGGATGTTATATGTAATATATAAATTATTTACTATACTCTTACTGTAAATTATGCTAGAGAAAAGAAAATACTATTAAGAACATTACTAGGTGGAGAAAATATGTTGACTATTTATTAAGTGGAAGTGGGTCATCATAAAGGTCTTCACCATCTTTGTTGTTGAGTGGGCTGAGGAGGAGGAGGAAAAGTGGGAGGAAGAAGACAGAAAGTTGGAGGAGGAAAAGGAGGAGTGATAAGAGGAGGAGATAGAGGAAGAGGAGGAGGAGTTGGTCTGGCTGTCTCAGGGGTGGCAGAGACTGAAGGGATGGAAGAAGAGTAACAGGAAGCAGGAGAGGCAGATATAAGTGTATTATTTAGAAAAATCTACAGTTAGGTCGACCTGTGCAGTTCAAACCCATGTTGTATAATGGTAAATAGTGTACATGCATATGTGTGTATGATCATAATAATGCTACACACGCATACACACACATTACATGTGTTATTTTTCCAGTTTTAGTGCTTATTGTATAGTAAGTGTGGTTCTAAGTATAGTTCTTATTGTAGAGTGTGGTTCTAATAACCACACTCAGTAGATCATCTTTTGTTATCTCAAGAACCTGAAATAGAAATAGAAATGAAATAGAAATGTTCACTATCACCCTTTGATAGATGATGAAATTGAAGTTCACAGAGGTTGAGTAATTTTTTTAAGATAACACAGTGTAATCAAAATAGTTTTCAATATCAACTCTTTCTGGATCCAAAGCCAGTGGTCTTCTCATTGTTCTATACTGGGCCTTTAATAGATCTGGATCTCCAGGACTTTTGCTGGCAGAACCACAATCCCTCTACATGTGAGGTCTCACTGAACCCAGTGCTGCTTGATAGCTATAACCTTGGGTATATTATTCTATTCAGGGCTCAGTTTCTTTAGGTGAAATTGGATTAGCCTTAGAGGTTCATGGTAAGCATTAAGAGTTAATTTTTTTTCACCATTGAGAATACACTGCCTGGCACATACCAGGTGCTCAGTAATGAGAATTGCCATCATCACTGTATCGTCATTATTATCTTTCTCTGCTATTGCCATAAAGGACCTGGATAACCTCTCAACTAAGCAACGTAACCCCATCTGTGAGATGCATGCCTTAGAGAAAGTTATATTAAAAATCCTTTCTACTGCTAATGTTTTATGAGTCTACATAAAAATGCTCATTTGAGGAAAAGGATGCCATTAAAATGCTAGAAGTGTAGACTTGTTTCTACATCAGACACAGACATGTCAAAGGGCATCTGACATATTTCTCAGACAAGGGTGAAGGTGAAAGAAATTATCTGCCGTGAGTCTTTATGTCAATGATGCTAAAGAGCTTGATGATTTGTGTTCTTTCACCTGTTCTACTTGTAGTCAAAATTGAGAGTTTTACATTGCTAATAGGAACATTCATTCACATATCAAGCCGGACATGACACAGAGAGCATTCAAAGTGGGACTGCCTTGGCCTGTGACAACCACAGACCACTGTGGATATCTATATAGAATTTTCTCAGCCATGAAGGATAAAATGGGAGTTTCCAAATTTTCTCCCTCTAAGCCCTGTTTTTAATGTAATTTTCTTCAAATCAATGTTATTTTGTTTTAGAAAAAAAAGAGAGAGAATATGACTGTTAGGCAAAATAAAATAAATGAAAACTAAACAATTGCCTAGCCTTAGCTCTTATTCCTACCTATGAAGGCCCAAAACATAGTTGTATAATTCTGTGTGAATGCTATCAATACTTGATGACTCAATATTTTAAATAGACCCCTTTACATTTTTTCTAATTATTAGAACCCTTCTTGGACTTCTGGTCAATATAAAAGAATGTGATGAACCCTCATCCTGCAATCCAAAGAGTAACAAGGGCTCAAAACAGTTCCACATGATAAAAGATCAGAGGTAGGTTTGCTGTGTGAAATAGAGACCTGAAGGAGCTAGAAAAAGGTATTGATAATTACCAAAAACTCTGTCCAAGAGTAGACAATAATGGGTTGGTTGCCTGGGGTTGTAGGGAAGTGAAACAATAGTCCTTGGATCAAAACATTGCTGAAGGTGTGTTGACTCACAGTTAAATATATTGCATTCCTCTGTGTGATAAATTATCTTTAAAGATAATTACCAAAGATTCATTCTCTTCCTTCTTCTATAATGCAAGCAAACTCGAGTGGATTGCTGAAGTGCACACAGTAGTCTCCAGTAGGCTACCTAGAGGAGAAGCAGAGTGCTCCCACTGAGAACCAGTCCCATCGCCAGACATGTCGTGAACAACCTCCTCGGTTGTTCCAGCTGGGAAGGCTCCACTGTGCTCCTCACTAAATGCAAATAAATATCTTTAGCTTATACCGCATGAACAAAAATAAGTGACAGCCAAGTTAAAATTGGAGAATCAGGAGCAAATAAATGATTGTTGTTTAGGCCACCAAATATTAAAGTGGTTTGTTAAAGAACAATATTTACCTGCAATGCTGTGAAACAAAGCTAAAGCCGTCAAAAAGAGATCCAGTTCTCAACTGAGGAAGTGAATGCAAAGGTTAGAAGCACAAAACCTCTACATGCAGAAACAAGCATTAAGTTAAAAATAAAAATTAATACTACCCTCTTTCCTCAAGTTGAAATAAAATTTCAAAATTTATGAGGCCCATAAATTTCAAAAAACCTAAGACAACAAAATGGATTTCTGAGAAAATGAAAAAATAGCACAATCTTCAAGGGTCTTCCAAACAGCTATATTCCAAAGCCTCAACAAGATGAATAAAACATTTGCACAAAAAGTAATAGAAATAATTGGAAACAAATGAAGGTGAATATAAATAAAATCTTAGTAGGTCAAAAATGTATTCAAAATTGTTTAAATTATTGTCTTAAAGCCAGGCGCAGTGGCTCATGCTTATAATCCCAGCACTTTGGGAGGCCAAGGCAGGCAGATCACCTGAGGTCAGGAGTTGGAGAACAGGCTGGTCAACATGATGAAACCCTGTCTCTACTAAAATTACAAAAGTTAGCCAGGTATGTTGCTGGGTGCCCAGCTACTCAGGAGGCTGAGGCAGGAGAATTGCTTGAACCCAAGAAGCGGAGGTTGCAGTGAGCAGAGAACATCCCATTGCACTCCAGCCTGGGTGACAAGAGACTCTGTCTAAAAAGAAAAATTACTGTCTTCAAAAGTGATTAGATACTTCTGGGACACTTCACTACTTTGAGAAGAAGTAAATTATGAGGCATTACAGAGAAAAGAAAATGACATAGATAAATAAATAGATAAAAGCCATGAGAAAAGGGAGATAAGTCATATAAATAAATAAATTGAGAAATTCTAATTTAAAAGATTGTGATAGGCACTGTAATATGTGGCCCACATCTGTCCTTAATAAAAAATTTGCTGTCACAACTTCCAGGAATACTGTTGACTGACAATCTATAAATGTTAGCTTCTTAAAGGATTCTCTTACCTGGAGACAACTACTTTCCCAAAAGTTAATACCCTTACTGGAGTGCCCCTTATTCTATAAATAATTAATTTGGGATTATAAGCACATAATAACCTTGGCCTACCTCAGGATAAATCAAGATAATATGCTCATCTGCCTCTCCTATTTCTTTCGGCTCCCTTCTTTAGACACTAATTCCAAAGACATTTCTTAAGTGACATTCTGAATGCTGAATTCCAACTCAGAAACTGCCTTCTGAGAAATCTAACAGGAGCTATTTGGTTTCAGTAGTGATTCATGAAAGTGGAAGCTAAGATGGGTATGGAGCTGAATCACTCACCACCTGGCTGCTGATGAGGAGCATATGTTGAGGTGGGTAGTATAATTGTTACATAGCTAATATGCAAACAAATATCATAAAGTGAAATCGTAAGAATAATCTAAAACAAGATAAAAATGCAACAAAGAGAAAAATGGAGAAAATAGACAAACAGCAAAATTATTGATAGATGATCTAACTATATAAATTATCATATTAAATATAAATGTTCTAAATACCTCAAGTGAAAAGCAGGGATTATCAGAGTAGGTCCTCAGGAAAGCAAGATCCAACTATATTGGTTCTATATTGTACATAGCCTTATACATAATCTTGAGCTTTTTACTATAATGCAGGTAAGTTACTCTGAAATTTTTGATACTTTTGGATTTGTTTATATCATGGTAGGAGGGCCTCAGACAGTGCTCAAACTAAGACTAACATTTCCCATTGCTGAGATAAGACTTCCTGAGTAATTTATCCAATTCTATATAAACTATAAATTTTTCCAGTATGACTGGTGAGAATTGTCAGTATTCCTGGTTTAGTGTGAGTGTAAGGCACTCTTCTCTATTACCCTTTGAAGAGCTTTTTCTCCAGCCTCAGAAAGCTTCATCATATGCATGCTCTGATCAATTTTCTGCAGAATGGGACGCTTTTCAGAAGGGATGAAGTTATCTCTTGTCTGATATTCTGTCCTACAAACTTTAGCCACCTTTTCTTTTGTAGATTCTCAGCTGTATCACAGTTCCCTCTCCCCAGGTAATAGACCGGAGATTTTCTCAAGGTCAGGAATATGGGAAAATCACAGGGCTCAACTCACGTTTTCTATCTTTCATTGATCACTATTCTTTTATCTTGCTTTATGTTTTGTGTTTTGAAAACAAACTGAACCATATAATTTTTGGTTTAATTTTTTCAGTAGCTTTGGGCTAGAGGGCAAATCCTGTTTCTGTTACTCCTTGCTGATTAGAAGCAAAAGTGTGACAGAATACTAAATGAACAAAAGCTGGGTTCAAACATTCTGAAACCATATGATCTCAATCCCGTGAAACAGAGCATACAAATGTTGGCAGGTTATACAGCAAAGAGGGCATAGGGCATCTGTTAAAATTCAATATTCCCTTAAAATTTACAACACTGAACAAGATTCATTTTTGAAATGAGACAATAAAATGGTATTTTGAAAGTTTTAATATTATGTGCTATCATAACAATAGCAAATTTCAAAACCCCATATAACCATTGTTCCTAAGTTTTTAAAAGTCACCTGAGGCTGAGCATGGTGGTTCATGCTCATAATCCCAGAATGTTTGGAGGCTGAGGTGAGAGGATCACTTGAGCTCAGGAGTTTGAGACCATCCTGGGCAACCTTTAGTGAGACCTCCTCTCTACTAAAATTTAAAAAAAAAAATCCGGGAGTGCTGATATATACCTGTAGTCCCACCTACTCGGGGAGCTGAGGCAGAAGGATCACATGATCCCTGAAGGTTGGAGGCAGAGTTCGCAGTGAGCCCTGATTTCACTCTACCATAGGTGACAGAATGAGGCCCTGACTAACCAAAAGCAAAGTTAACTGAACTACCACAGCAAACTCTCAGTACTACAGGATATTGTGCCTTTTTAAAAGAAATACAGTCATAGTCAAAATATGTTGAATACTAATACATACCTAGCTCAATACAGTTCACATTTTCAACAGTAGTCCATGTTACATTCCTCTTGATAATGGCATATCTTTATAAGTCTGTGTTTTAAATAGTTGCTATGAATAAAAGCAAGTTATTTGTAAACAACATGAAACAGGAAATTAGGGTGGTTGTATCCAATCTTATTTCCAGTATTACAAGCTATGCAGTGTTCAACAGATACACAGATCTTATTAGTAAATAATTGTGATTATGTAAAAATCAAATTAAAATATTACTTTTGTTTTTATTTATGTGCTTTATTTTCAAATGGCTATATACTTTGCATAAACTTATTGACCCTTTGGAAGTTGACATATTTAATAACTATGTAACTATGTGATAAATGAAAATTTTAGACATTTGTTTTGTCCTAGAAGTGCCATAAAAAACATCCTATGAAATAAAGTATTCTTTGAACAAAGATGGCTGGGAATCCCCCTATCACAGATCACATACACACACGCTCATACACACACACACACACACACACACACGTGCACACACACACACACTTACCCCCGCAAAAAAACACCACACAACATCAAGTATTAGCATAGCAGTGATTTACTTACACAATCTGAAACATCATCCTTTGTTGCTTTTGCTTAATCCTCCATTGCATTGCCACCAATGAGGACTATATGCAACAAAATGGTCAAAACAAAGAGGAATGAGTTAACAGATATATTCTGGGCAGAGTAGGCAATAGAAAAATAAAAGGCAATGTCTCAACAAGAAAACTGTTAAAAGCACTGTTTTTGGCAGATGTAGAGAGTCAGAGTTAAATGAACACTGGCAATAGACTTGAGGCAGAGATCCAGATCTAAAAGAGAAGACTCTTGGCAGTAAGATGAGATCATATCATGAGCAATGGTCTCACAGATGGCACTACAGACCCAGGGTTGTGCAGGGAAAGCTACCACACCAGCTACTGAGGACCCGGGTTCCTGGAAAGTCATTCAGGGCAGGCACTAGGGGATGGATGCTGTGTGGAGCATTACAGAAACAGGACAAGCGGGGGGCAGGCGCGGTGGCTCACGCCTGTAATCCCAGTACTTTAGGAGGCTGAGGCGGGTGGATCACGAGGTCAAGAGATCGAGACCATCCTGGTCAACATGGTGAAACCCTGTCTCTGCTAAAAATGCAAAAAGATAGTTGGGCATGGTGGCACGTGACTGTAATCCTAGCTACTCAGGAGGCTGAGTCAGGAGAATTTGCCTGAACCCAGGATGCAGAGGTTGTGGTGAGCTGAGATTGCGCCATTGCACTCCAGCCTGGGTAACAACAGCGAAACTCTGTCAAAAAAGAAGAAAGAAAGAAAGAAAGGAAGGAAGGAAGGAAGGAAGGAAGGAAGGAAGGAAGGAAGGAAGGAAGGAAGGAAGGAAGGAAGGAAGGAAGGAAGGAAGGGAAAGAAAGAAACATGACAAGGAAGTTGTGACTGAAACAAAAGCACAAATTGTCTAACTAGTTCAGGGCTCAGTTATAGTTACTAGTTCTAAGTCCAGAACGTGATTGATGTTGAACCTTTAAGCCAGATTCAGGTCTATTTAACAGTCCTCCCAATCAGAGGGAGGGTACCAAGCCAGATGGGGTTATGAGCTCTCACCTTCAAAGGGGAGCTATTTAATGGATAAATGAGGAAGGAGATCATTTTTTTGAGCAGATCTGATTTCAAGTCTCTATCCTGCCACTTGTGAGCTATAAAACCTTGAGTAACTCAAACTTTTGGGCCTCAGTTTCCTCCTCAATAAAAATAGAGTAATGATTTCTACCCTACAGTACGATAATGAAACCCAAGGGACATCTTTTTTACCTAGGATTTGATCCTGCTGAACCCAGAGAAGATTTTGATTTGCTACATTTATAAAATTGTCATTTATTTCAGTAAGCTCTGTGAACTGTATCTGAGTTCCAAACCACAGTGTACCAAAATATCCTTATTCATTGAGATTACCGACATCTGTAAAGATCTGCTAGAATCCTTCCTTGGTGGGTCTGAACAGAATTAATTGCTTCTTCCACATTGTTTACATGTATTTTTCTTGGACATCCTCCAGCCTTTCTATCCTTTATCCTTTTTTTTTTTTTTTTGCTTTATCAAACACATATTGAGTGTAAAAATTAATGAAATGTGGTCTCTTTCTCTGGAACAAGGTTTGACATATTTTTCTGTTAAGACCCAGGTGTTACATATTTTAGGCTTTGTAGATCACATATGGTCTCTTTTGCATATTCTTACTTATGTCTAACAATATTTTTATTATTTTTTATTGTATTTGGGCTCTTCTATCTAACAATATTTTTAAAAGATTAAAAAAATCATGCTCAGCTCATGGATTATAAAGGAGTAGTCTACAGGACAGATTTCAAGCATGGGCCATCCATTCCCTGTTGGAAATTCACAGTTTTGTTTGTGAGAGAAATAGAGGAGCAAATAACAACATGTGAAGAAATCATAATACAGGATGACACACACCACCTGTGAAGTTTTGGTAGCGCCAAGAAGGAAATAGCCAACACTTCCTTAACACCTACTAAGAATCCATCTCAGTTCTAAGTACCTTACACATATGATCACACTTAAACCTTATAGCAAACCTATGAAGTAGGTATTATTTAACTCTATTTTATGGATGAAGACATTGAGGCACAGAGAGACTATATAACTTGTCAAAAGTCACACAACCATGGAAAGAAAGATCCCATATTTGAACTTACAGAATTTGTATTTAGCATTGTCTTTCTTCTCTCTACTATTGGATTCTAAAATACTTTGTTCTTCCATCTCTTTATCACTGCTGTGATCACTTGTCCCAGTGAAGTATTACCTTTAATTTTTTCTTTCATCCCAGAGAATGTCTACAGAGGTACTTTCTGAGAGCCTTGAATGTTTAAATCTACACCACATCTTTATTTTGCAAAATAATTTTAGGTTCTCATTCACTGCCAGAAAAAGGGTGCTAATCTTTTGGGGTAAGGGATTCATTAAGTTTGTGGAGAAGTTCTTATTTTAATGTTATGATGATTGTTCTGGTTGAGATACTTTTTCGTAGTGGAGCTTCTCAGCCAAATAGTCGAATAATCCAAAATAGAGATGACTACGATTATAATGAAAAATCAAAACATTTAGAATTTATAAAGGACTTAAACAGATGATCTGGTTTAATATTTACTTTTTATTTAGGAATAACCTAAAGGGTTACAGAAATTAAATGAATTGTGAAAGATAACCCAGCTGGTAACCATCAGAGCCAAAACTCAATCCTAGCTCTAGGCAGCCAGGTCCTGCTGCATTCTCTGCATCTGGTATTCACACATGTGTGGCATTGTGGAATAAAGAGTGTTCTCTTGTGATTTGAATCCACCAGACTTGGCTGCAAATCCAATTCTACCACTTAGAAGTGTGTCATACACTGGGGAAGTTGCTTCATTTCCCTAAACCTCAGCTTTCTCATGTAATGTGATGGTTATTTAAACGTATATAATATCATGATATAATACATACACAGTGCATGCAATTTACCTGATATAAAGTTTACCTTCCTTTAAGAAATGTGACGAATCACATTTTCTGCATGAAGAAAATGAGCCGTTACAGAATCTCATCTTCCTAGTTCTAAATTCTTGCTCTGTCCACTAGATGGTGACGTCTCTATAGTCCACAGAGGATCTAAAGCAAAGAACTAGCTCTTCTGTTCTCCTGGGTGTCTGGGCTCATATCCTGAGGGACATTGTTAAAATTGATATTACTCCACAATTTGTGGCCTTGAGATACATATTAATCTCCCTTTTTTTCTGCCTTCATAGCATTTTTAAATGGACAATGAAACATTTGCAGAAAATGCTGAGAAAATTACTTTGTAAATGTATCTATACTTTACTATCCATTCCTGGCACTTTGTGAACTGTCAGGAATTAGCCAACACTAGAAATGCCCCCTTTAAATTTGAGACTGCAACTGCCTCTCCAAAGTGTTGTATTGCTTCTTACTGGGCTGGCATGCTTGGGAGGCAGATGGTGGGTCCTATAACCAGCTATACCTTTTTTCCTGATGTTAAGGGTAGTCAGGTCTACATCCCCACCTCTCACTATTGTTAATTGCAATAATGAGTGCTAAGTCTGCCATTTCCCCAAAGCTCAGGGCTTCTTCAAAATTTCTTGCAGTCAATCATGTTTGCAAAACAGCAGTTGATTCAAGCTCAAGTATTCTGTATTTACTACTTCTGTTATTCCACTTGTACATATTTCTACATGTAATTTTTAGGTTAACCCTAAAGCCAATCCTTCAAAAAAATAAAGATAAAAGAACATAATTTACTTGTCCACAGTCATAAAATCAGTAAAGAGTATAGCT
The DNA here is from genome assembly GCA_028533165.1 of Leontopithecus rosalia. Taxonomy (NCBI): domain Eukaryota; kingdom Metazoa; phylum Chordata; class Mammalia; order Primates; family Cebidae; genus Leontopithecus; species Leontopithecus rosalia. The sequence continues at coordinate 10,511,295 of CM052650.1, forward strand.
GGGACCCACCTCTGACTCTCTCACACACACATAAGGAAATTTCAGCCAAATGCATACTATAGAACAAAAATAGATACATTTAATATACGATAGAGGAAAAAAAAAACAAGAAAAATACGGCCAAAATTCTAGGATTAACCATACAGTATTTATGATAGGAACAAAATGTTTTGACCATATCTTTTATACAATAAGTAGAGATGTCTTGATATCTACAATATGTCAAGCACAGTTCTGGATTCTGAGATGTAAGAATAAATCAGATCTTCACATTAGCCTCCAACCAGAAGGACAAAATGGGGCCATAAGATATAGCTTCTCTTTTTCCTAAAGATTTAGAGATAACAGCCAAACACAAGTTGAGGGATTAGATGGTTAGCTGACTAGAATGAACCTATGCTGGTGACCCGTGTCTTCTTTAAATTTCCCGAGATTGCCATAGACTATTCCAAAGATATTGCCGTACTTTACTTTTTATTCTGATTATCTAATAAATATATGATCCATTTATGAAACTTGAAAACAAATTTGTAATGAAATATATTTTTAAAACACCCCAGAATCCTGTACCTAAAGATAATTATTAATATTTTGTTGTACTTTCTTCCAATTTTACACATAGCATCAAAATTAAAGGATGCATCATATCCCATTGTACAGGGATATCATACTTCACTTAACCATTCCCCTAATAAAGCATTTATGCAGGGAATAATAAAGCAGGGAATACTGCTATAATGATCATCTTTATTTGCATTTTAGCTTTCTTGTTTCTGCTGAATTCCATAGAATTGTCTATTAAATAGTTAAGTAAAGACAAATTTTAATACTTTATGAATAATCTTAGTTTTTCTTTTAAAATAAAATTGCTGTCCAAGTGCTGTGGGACAAAATTTGATGTGAAAATTTGGAAGATGAAGAAGATGAATGACAGTAATTTTATTCCAGAATCATATGTGATTCCCAGAAAAGAGACGTTATAGTGTTGCGAAAGGTGAACATATTTCCTACTGCCTTCTAAATAAAACCATAATACCTTAATTTGCAAAGGAAGCTCCCTCCTTCATCCCCAGATAAACTGTCATTAAATCACATCTGTGGCCAGTTCTATCACTTTCTAGTTTCTGACATATCTTTCTCTATACTTTGCTATTTTCTAACTCATGTTGTGCCTGCCAGTTTTTCGATCATGTACTCATCACAGAATTCATCTCTCTCATTCTCACCTCTTGAATTCATAACTTTTCCTTAATACCCTTTAAGTTTCAGTCAAATTTCACTTTGCCACAATTGATCACTTTAGATAAAATTGACTCCTACTCCAGCTACAGAAGTAGAACAAATCGTTCTACTATAAGGACACATGCACACGAATGTTCATTGCAGCACTGTTTACAATAGCAAAGACCTGGAATCAACCCAAATGCCCAACGATGATAGACTGGACTGGGAAAATGTGGCACATATACACCATGGAATATTATGCAGTAATCAAAAATGATGAGTTCCTGTCCTTTGTAGGGACATGGATGAATCTGGAGAACATCATTCTCAGCAAAGTGACACAAGAACAGAAAAGGAAACACCATATATACTCACTCATAGGCGGGTGATGAACAATGAGAACACATGGACACAGGGAAGGGAGCACCACACACTGAGATCTATTGGGGGAAATAGGGGAGGGACGGGGGGGGTGGGGGAGGGATGGCATGGGGAGAAATGCCAAATATGGGTGAGGGGGCAGAAGGCAGCAAAACACACTGCCACGTGTGTACCTATGCAACTATCTTGCATGTTCTGCACATGTACCCCAAAACCTAAAATTCAATAAAAATTAAAAAATAAAAATAAAAAAAATAATAAAATAAAATAAAAAAAATTAAAAAATTTAAAAAAAACACTTCTACAGGAAATGATTTAAATATTTACCATAATTTGATTGCATGCCTACCTGTATTGTAGGTCTGTGCATACCTGTCTTATCTTCCCTGACAGAGTTCTTTCTGAGGTGATGCCTATGCCTTTAAAAATAGCCTCAGTGGAAGCCGATAGAACCCTGCACAAGTGAGGTGTGCCTATAAACGTGGTCAAAAATACACTCTTGAACACCCTTTTTCCAAAACTTCTGTCATCAATTCTCCTCCCTTTGCTGTTAATCATTAACAGCAAGACCACTTTACCATTAATCACTTGCCACTGCTAGGCTTTTACATCCTGGAATGGTCATCTCCTTGCCTGTCCTCTAACTACCTGTAAGTCTGGTATGAACACTGCATTAAGATGCTTGGAAGGGGATGTAACACAAAATGAGCAAGTCATGGAAGAAGAAATAAATTAAGTAAACAGTAACAGTACTGGTGTTTTCTATCTTAGAATATTTTTGTGATGAGATTAGATAAGGCAGCCCATGTGAAAATGTGATGCCACGCATTTGTCAAAAAAAGTCCCTCCTTCATGAGTTGCTGTGGACTGTCTGTGTATGTTAAAACGCTGATCCCAATGTAATGATACTTGGAGATGATACCTTTAGGAGATAAGTAGGTCATGAAGGTAGGGCCCTCATGATGAGATTAGTGCTTTCATGAGAAGAGCTATGAAAGAACTCACTTCTTTTCTCTCTTTTCTCCATGAGAGGATAAGGCAAAAAGCCATGCATCCACAAATCAGGAAGAGAGGCATTACGAGGAACCAAATCAGCCAATATCTTCGTCTTGGATGTTCTGGCCTCCAGAAGTAGGGGAATAAATTTCTGTTGTGTTGTTTAAGCCACCCAGTCTATGGTAATTTTGTTATAGCAGCCCTGACTAAAACATGAGCCAACCGCAATTCAGCCTCAGTTAATCAAGCAACTTGTATTGCACACAAAACTACTTCAAACTCTATGAAATTGAACTAAACACACTTCTAAGTTCCACTTTCATCACATACTATCAAATTAGCAAAGACAGCTGCTCCGTGGTGCCTGAAGGGAACTGTCCATTGATCTGGCGAAATTTAGCATCACTTGAGCAAGTTGTTATCAGGCTATAGCAACAATTACAATGAGTCAGCCAGTGCAGGAGTACGGAGAGAGAGATGAATATTAATGTATATTCAGAGGGAACACCTTGAAATAAGATATGACAGAAGGTGAACAAAACACTGGAATAGTTGTCATGAGCTTTAAGGTTTCCCAGACAGAGCTTTAAATTCTAGTTCTGTCAATTTCCAGCTCTTTGGGAAAGAAATGTAGCATATTTGATGCACAGTTCTCATCCTAAAATGTAACCAGTTATATAAAATTCATAAATAATATTATAAAATAATCCACATCAATGTTACGGAGTACATTGTTTCTTCAAAATTCACACACTGAAGTCCTAAACTCCAGAACCTCAGAATGGGACTGTATTTGGAGACAAAGTCTTTAAATAGCCAGGTTAAAATGAGGTCATATGGGTGGTCCCAATCCAATATGCCTGCTGTCTTCATAAGAAGAGATTAAAATGCAGGCATAATCAGAGGCAGGACCAGGTGAAGACAGAGGTAGACGATGACAGTCTATAAGCCAAAAAGAGAACTCTCAGAAAAAACCAACTCTGATGCTAGCTTGATCCCAAAATTATGAAAAATTGCTTAAACCATCCAGTCTATGGTAATTCATTATGGTATCCCTAGCAAATTAATACAATGTCTTAAGCACAGTACCTTAACCATAGTAGTGGCTTTCTGGTACATGTTACTTACCTTCATTTACATAATAATGTTTATAATGTAGTATGAATAAAAATACATTTTAATATATTATTGTACAATAAATAGCTAAATATGACTTCTCAAATTCTACTTAAAGAGGTAAGCCAGTTATTCGCAGTGAATATTTGGTTCCAAATATTACCAAGGTGATGAAATATATTTTACTGAAATTTTCCTTATTATTTTTTTTCCTTTTTAAGCTTGAAAAGGTCTCTAAAGCCGAAAGCCCCAGCCAGGTAGGAAGGAGAAAGCCACTCTTCTTGTTAGAAGAAGCTAGTACTTCTGTCAACAAGAGTGATGGATAGAGCATCCAAGGTTCGTGTTCAGAGTGAAGAAGCTATAATGGGTAGCTCCAAAGGTGTGTTAAAACAAAAACATTGCCTCAGAAAAAACAATTCGGAAGAGACAGTCCTTGCTAGGACACAGCTTGTACCACACCCTTGGCTAAACCCATGTTCTTCATTCCAGTTTCCACCCAGTCTTAGGATGCAGCCAACACAACAGCCCTGTTTCTCATCACCCTGACTCCCAGCCAGTTTGAGCCTGAGCAAATTCCCTGTTACGTTGTTCAAAATATGTACTTTGCAGGCATCCACATTATGCCAGGAACTATGAAATGCACCTCTGAATCTCATAGAGAAACAACCACATTTAATAAACAGTAGGAGACAGAACGGAGATTCACATCCGTATCTTCTTCTTCCAAAGTCTGTTGCTCTATATTGAGGCAGGCTGCTGCAGCACTTTGTGAATGATGAGACATATATAATGTATATCTGGACTGTATACACTTGAAAGAAGTAAAAATGTACTAAATGTGAAACTCTTCTTCTAGGAAGGTAACATAGAATCGAGGAAGACATTTATTTGTTCCCTTTTCTTTCAATAATGACCTTTTCCATTTTTGCAGGGCAATTATCCACCATTTTGCAAAGCCAAATGAGTATGTGTATGCAGAATTCCCCTGCACGTTGCAGCAGGTATTTCAGCTGAGTGGATAAGTAATAGACTTTGGAATCTTATGATCCTGCTGTGAATCTGAGCCCTATAACCTTCTAAATCTGTAATTATGGGCAAGTCTCCATAGGTCTCCAAACCTTAGTTTCCTCATCTGTATTATGAGTTGTAACAGCTTCTTTGCAAGATTTTGTGAGGATTAAACAAAAGACTTGAGAGAAAATGTGTGTATATAGTCAATGCTTAGTCATTCCAATTCCCTCTTCCCTCTGTATAATTTTTTAGGATGGTATTCCTAGAATTCATTTTTCCCTAAGAATATATATGTTGTCTCATCATTTTTTACTTTCATCCTTCTCTATCCACTCTAGAGAGGACTCGGGAATGCCATAGTGACCACTAACATTCTTTGGAATAAATATTGGAAATTTTAACAGCATTTTATGAATTCAAAATTGACCCCAAGAGGTGTTCCAGTATTTTGTTTTGTTATTTGGCTTAGTATTTTTCGCACTGTATTTCACTGACTACCATGCTGGCAAGCAATATGGAACAAGGTAAAAATAAATTAGGGGCCAAATCATTTACTGGAATCAGTCACTCATTTTAGGTAGCCTGAGGCTGCATCTGTAGTGTGCCCAAACAGCCCATCCATATTGAAAGAGAATCTCTCACACTGCTCATTTGCCATCAAGAATCTGTCAATTATTGTCATATTTCTTTTATCTGTTCATAGATTTTAAATGGGGTTGACAAGCTCTGTTGAGTTGTAAAAGAGAAAAGGAAATTTGTCTGGAAATTTGATTTCCATTATCTGTGTTTTTAACTGGATGGACTATGAGAACCAATAATTTCACTTGTGTGTATATATTAAGGATTTATTATGGAGCCACAGTCCAGTCATTTCCAAAATGAATTTAGCTATCTTATAGTAAATCAGGCAAATGAAGCATGCTTCATAAATTTCATCACTATTAAAATAAAGGTCACATTCAAAGGAGGGGAGCACAAGTTGGAAATTAATGCCTGGTTTTAAATGTTTGGGGATTAGAAATTTAAATTGCACAGCTCAATTCTGTTAACACTGAAGTGCATATTTTGAAACACTGGCAGTTTCAATAAGGATTCAAATGAAGGAGTAAAAGTTTTAAAGTTTTCTTCAACTGATTGTGAAGGTAAACCACTTGGGAAGCACGTTTAAAATATGGATTCCTGGTCCTCAGCCTGAGGATTCTAATGTGGTAAGTCTGAGGTAGGGGTGTTGATTAATGCTCCATGGTATTTCTGAGAATTGCAGCTATAAATTCAATTTCTGCTACTCACCTGCCTTACTCCCTTCCCTCCCCTCTGGCGTCTACCTTCTTTGGCCTTAGATATTCTCTGCTCAGAATCTTTTAAGAGACCCTGCCCCTCCTCATAGGAATTAAAGAGTGTTATATTTGTGGCTCCTATTATTAAATATAAAAATCACCTGTGTAACGAGTGTTACATAAAAACAAATCCAGACTTATGTAAGGAGAGATTTTATTTTTGAAAGATTGATGCAAAAGGTGAGAAAAGGAACACAAAAGGTAGAGGGATTGGCTTACCCATTTAAACCCTCCAGGATCCTGGGGCTCAAGAAGAGTTCAGCACTTGCATGATCCCATTGTCATCTATTCAGCAATTATTGAGCACATACTATGTTCCCGAAACCATTTTTATTCTTGGGATGCAAATGGATCTGTCATCGAGACAACTTCAGTCCGGTAAGAGAGACAGGTAGGTAAACAAAGTTGTAAGAAGTGCAATAAATTTTATAATCTTAGAATGTGCAGCCTGATTTGGAGAAAAAGAAGGGAACTTCCTTTTACATTCTTTTTCTTCAGTGCTTCTGTAAAGAGGAAGAGAAATATCCATTTGTTAAGACTCATGGTGTCTTATCTCTCAGTCCTCAGTCCTTCCCAAGAGGTCCGACTGGATGTAGAGCTTAAGAAGAGACACTGAGCAAGTTTTTTTCCTCACAAAATGATATCATGTTTTCTGTTCTGCTTGTGATAATCTGTTGATAAAGTCCTGGGCCCCTACAGAAAGGACTATGGTTCCCCAACTCTACTCAACAAATGGGTGGGTTAGTTGACTTAATTTAGAGACAGTAGGACACAAGATTCGTTATTGAAAAGTTCTTGGCCAGGTGTGGTAGCTTATGCTGTAATCCCAGCATTTTGGGTGGTTGAGATGAGATGATTGCTTTGAGTCCAGGAGTTTGAGACCAGCCTGGGCAACATAGCAAGATACCTAGCTCTACAACCAAATAAAAAATTAGCTGGGCACGGTAGTGTATGACTGTAATCGCAGCTACTTGGAGGGCGAAGGTTGGAGGATCACTAAGCCCAGGAATTCAAAGCAGCAGTGAGCTATGATTGTGCCAATGCACTCCAGCCTGAGTGGCAAAGCAAGAGCCCTGCCTCTAAAAAAAGAAAAATAAATAAAAGAAAAGAAAAAAAAGACCCCATCAGTTTTACAGTTAGGATAGATGTTATTTTCATCACTGTTTCCCTTATATCCTGGTGTGCTAGTAAATGTTTAGCTGTTGCTCTATGGGAGGAAAAAAAAGATGATTCATAGAATGTGAAGATTTATTTGGTGTAAATTTCTCCACCACGGTTCATTTCAACTTACCAGCAAAAAGCTACTGACCATAGGGCCAGGCACGGTGGCTCATGCCTGTAATTCCAACACTTCGGGAGGCTGAGGCAGCGGATCACCTGATGTCAGAAGTGGAGATCACCCTGACCAATATGGTGAAACTCCATCTCCATGAAAAATACAAAAATTAGTCAGGCGTGGTGGCCTATGCCTGTGATCCCAGCTACTAGGGATGCTGAGACAGGAAAATAGCTTGAACCCAGGAGGCAGAAGTTGCAATGATTCGAGATTGCACTACCTCAGTCTCTACTGTGGGCAACTGAGACTTCCTCTCAAAAAAAAAAAAGTTACTGACCAGAGTATCAAGTTAAGGTGACAATAATCACCTTTCACTATTTGGCAAAAGCCAGCTCTGGCACATCATTGTCTGATAATTTTGAACTCTGGAAAGAGGACTCTAAAATTTATATTTTGAACTCAAAAGAGAAAAATGGATGTTATTTATTGAGTCTCTTAAAGCCCCAGCAGGAGCAGTTCACTGTTTCAAAGGTCAGATAGAACATCACATTGGATGTGCAGCTTGAGATATGTATAAGACTGCCTGGAATACAAGAAGGGAGGAGGGCACATTAGAGGGATGGAGAACAGAATGTGCAAAGACCCGTAAGCATGAAAGACTCCAGTGCAGGTAATTCAGTAAGCCTAGAATCCAACCGGCATACAAGATAACAGTAAGACATGAGATGAGACTAAAGATAAGGTTTCATTGTGCTCATAGAAAAGATCATATGCCATGTCAACCAAGAGGAAGAAATCTTTCGTTAAACTGTATTAAAATCTAAGACCAGAGTTACTTGTAGAATGAGACCTCTGTGTGTGAAGAAAAGTTACAGCATGGAAAGCATACTAAGCCCAGCGTGTGGCTGATGGAAAGGCATGAGAACCCAGCAAAGCTGATCCCCTCTCCTAATGACAGGAACTATGTATTTGTGGTTCTGTGGGAGATGGGAGAAATGAAAAGAGTGGGGGACAATGCAGGATTGAACGTTGTGGGAAGTAGAAACGTTGCTCTTCAATGTTTTCTTTCTTGTTAAATAATAAATTTGCTAATAACTCTTTGCCAAGCCCTATCCTATGTAGCTGTTAGACATATCATGGTTATAGGCATGTAGTATATTCTATTTCCTTGTACTTTAACCAAGATATTTGTTCTGGACATGCTCGCAGGCTTGCACCAGCTCACAGCCTCTGCCCCTTACCTGTTTTAAAAAGTTTTAAGTTATTAGCCAATCAGGTTTTAGTTTAGATATTGCGGTCTGGCTCCAATCAATGGAGATAAGACACACCGCAGTAAGGACGACCCCAAATGCATAAGGGATAAATATGTCTACTTTTCCTTTTTTCATTGCAGTCTCATGGCAAGATGGCTAGCAAGGGTACCCTTCCTGCAGTGCAGGAGGTAAAAATTGCTTTGCTGAGAGACCCTTTGTCTCAATGCTGATTTTTCTTTTTGGCACTGAGCATCTGTTTCCAACAAACGATGAGGAAAAGGCAAAGAAAGAAATGCAAGAATGAGATTGTTTAAAAGGACAGAGACCCTCTCATGGTGATGCTCGTACCAACTGCAATTATCATAATCCCATCAGAAGCAAACATTTCTTGAACATTTACCCTGTGCCAGGCACCATTATCAACTAGCACTTTATGTGTATGAATGCTTTTGTACAATAACCCTAAAAGACAGGCATTTCTCCTTATGCCTATTTTCCAGCTGAGGAATGCACTGTAAGGTTAGGGAACTTCCTCCAGGTTATCCAACAGGCATGTGTAGGAACCTGTTTTCAAAAGCAGACAGAGCACACACTTAGCCACTCCACTATACTGCTTCTTGAAGAGGACATTAGAAAACTGGTATATCTATTAGAGATATTTATATTACTTGTTTCGAGGTAGAGTGGTGTGTGTGTATGTGAACCCATTTTATGACAAATTCCACTCCACTCGTGAATTTTTATGATAGTAGGTATTATTTATTTGTGTTTGTAAAAATCAATGTAGAGGCTGAGTTGACACTCTTCTCATATACAGTACCAGAAACTGCATAAAAAGAGAGACAGTACAAAGAAAGAAGAGGATGACATAGAAATAACCATGTCACACATTTATTTCCACACAGAAGTTATGTCTACAGCTATCTACACAGACCCAAATGCTCTGATTTTTCTAGTGATTCTCAAGCTCCCTTTACTGTGAGAGCACAGATATTCTTATCTTACTCTGAAGGGGCAGAGAGAATCTACTGAACACCTAATATATCCCCCAAAATGTCATGTGTTGGAAGCATATGAACTTTTTTCTTCTTTTCTGGGGTATGCTGATTTTATATTTCCCTACCACAGGCTGGATTTTCCATGAAGCAAGGCACATGTGGTCACAGACAGCTTTCAGGCTAACACTAACATGTCATTATATCAATGGGAATATCTCCTTTCTTGTAGCTTCAGTATGAAAACTCTAGGAAAGAATTCTTGCTGACCTGTCTTCCATCAGACATCTAGCAGTATTAAGAGGTGGGGCATATAACAGGGAATTAATTAATGCAATTATTGCAGGAATGAGTTAATTCTATAAAGAGTAATTTCATTCTCTTGAGAGTGAGTTTATTATTTCAAGAGTGGATTGTTGCAAAAGCAATCTCGGTTTGCTCTTACAGTCACTTTCACACATGTACAGTTTCCCATCCACTTTTCTACCATGGTATGACACAATACAAAAGTCCTAAGCAGAAGCTGCCACCATGTCCATGGATGTCCCAGCCTGCAAAACCATGAGCCAAATAGAGTTATTGTCTTTACAAATTATCTAGCCCAAAGCATTCTGTTACAGTAACAGAAAATGGACTAAAACAACATTTACAATTTAGATTTCATCTTGCAGCCATTGGAAGCCATTGAAAGCTCTCAGCATAGGAAACAGATCCGATCTGATTTACATTCTAAAATTCTATATTATTCTGAAATATTCACCATTATAGTATGATTGACTATGATGGAAGATTATCTGAACAGGTGTAAAACTATGAAGATGAACACAAGTTAGGAGATTTTTGCAAGAAATTATGGGCAAGATCTTTTAAAAAACATAATCAGAACAGTGGGCTGAGCATGGTGACTTATGCATGTAATCCCAGCACTTTGGGGGGCCAAGGTAGGCGGATCACTTGTCTCCAGGAGTTCAAGACCAACATGGGTAACATAGTGAAACCTCATCTCTACTAAAAATACCAAAATTAGCCAGGTGTGGTGGAGCATGCCTGTCATTTCAGCTACTTGAGATCATGCCACTGCACTCAACCGTGGATGATAGAGCCAGACCCTATCTAAAAATATTGATAACAGTAATAATTAGAACAGTGATAGTAAGAAGGCATTGCAGAGTTAAGATTCAAGATAGTAGTAAGTAGATAGAATAAGTGGATTTTTATAACTATTCTTTTTCTGCAATAAAGCTTTAGGTTAATCAATCATCTTAGCCTGTGATCAACTGCTTCCTTTATTATGTTACCTTCAGTAAAATGACTTCCAAAACTCACTAGAAAAGCAGAAAGTTGGAGTGAAAATAACATAGACTTTGAAATGTTACAGGTGATTTACCTAATTTTTCTTATATAAAAATGGAAAAAATATCTATCTTGAAGAACTTTCACAAATATAGCAGGAGTTAACTTAAAGTACCTGGTATATTTAATTCGTACTTCTGGTTGCAATAGACGGAAACATAATTCAAACAAATTAACAAGATGATTTATTAGAAGGATACAGGAATGTCACACAGAGGGGTTGAACAACCAAACCTCCACAAAGCTGGAGCCAGAGCAGGATGGAGAGCTCAGGACTGAAAACAGTATCTTCTCTTTTAGTCTCCACTCTTCTTTTGGAGGGGTTTAATGTTGATTCCATATTCCCCTACCAAAAGCTGGCTTTTCCATATAGTGAGATATTTGTGGTCACAGACAGTTTCCAGGCTTACACTAACATGATATATCAGTTATATAACATGATATATCAATGACACTGTCTCTTCTCCTGTAGCTTCAGTATGAAAAACTCTGGGAAGGAATTCTTGCTGACCTGTCTTGCATCAGATATAGTCATGCTGGACAAGGAGATAGAAAAGGGCAGACTGTTTTGGAAAACTTTTCAAAGAAGCAATTCACAGAATAAGTAGATGCCATTCAAGATAAGCAAATCGGTAGGTTCTCACCACATCTGGAATATATAGTTAGTGCTTAACAATTGATGTCATATTAAATGCAATGTTTTTAGAGACATTAAATATTCTTATTAAATAATTTAAACTTTTATCCTGCTTCGTTATCTATGCTCTAATGTCAATACATTTACTATACTTCAGTTGATTAAATATCAAAATATATCTTTATTAAGAAAGAGGTATTAATACTCTATCTTTAAAACATTGCTGGAGATTTGGGATGGGAAGAAGCTCAACCCTGTTTCCCACTGAAATTCTAACCAATAAGCCAAGACAGGAATCAATATCAAGTAGAGTTGAAGGTCTCAGGTTTATTAATGTTTCACTGAAAGCATAATCACTCCCAAATGCGTAGTTTCTGATACACTTTATCATAGGACAATCCTTGAACAAGAAAACAAAAAGCTATTTTCACCTCTAGCTTCAATGCCCCTAGGTGCACAATGCATGTTTTATAAAATGTCTACACCAGTAAGATGTCACAGAGTTACAGAGATCCTGGAAGCCCTGAGAGGCCAGATGAGTATAACAGACAGAAAAAGAAAAGGTAAGAGTAAGCAAGAGGCAAACACATATGAACACCCACTCAGTCTGGGTTCAGGGCAGTGTGAGTGGTCAGATGGGCAAGAGCATGACCTACCCAGAGTGTCCCTATTCTCTATTGAAATGCATCCCAACACAGGTCAGATTATTTACTCATCCTGCTTTGGGGAACAGAGAGAAGCAATATGTCTTCCGCATCCTTCCCTGGAGGGTAGAGAAATTGCAGGAACTTCTGCTCTCTATTCTATAATATATATAGAGAGAGAGAAAAGGAGAAATTTCCTTCTAAAGAAGTCTACATTTTGTCATTCACTTTAAGCACAAAAGATTGAAGAACTTCCAACTTCACTTTCCCTCAATTCTTTCCAAACAGATGAAGACATTACAGAGAATATCTCTCCTGCTCCCTTTGCACAGACCACCTGTACAACTCTGAGGAGCCCTTGTATAATCAACCAAATTTAGAAACACGACTTTCCTGATCTCTTCCTCAAAAATGTCAGATTCACCTCTCAGTGCAGACCAATGTCAAGTATTCCTATAGCACAGTCTAGCATGCCCCAAAGACGATCATATTAAAGAACATGTTCTTGCCCCTCATTTTTTTTCTTATTTCACTTATTACCTCGTCAGAGAAGCAGCAATACCTTCAGCTCCTAAAGACTTAGGAAGTTTGTTAGCCACATGTGTATCTTTACCCTATTCTTTCCTAGTCCTTTGTGGGGAAACTAGTATGATGACCAGCACAGCCTTTGAGACATGCAAATGCAAAATAATATCCTTTTTATCATTGTCTCCAAACTCACTTTGTGCACCTGGGAAAGCTCATCTCTTAAAAGGCTGCCTTCTTAGGAGGCCTCTCATGAAAATCTCACTGGCCCTCCAAACCTAGTCTACCTGAGTTTGCAGCAGTCCTCCATCACAGAATGAGGACATAGCACTAAGACACTCTTTAAAACATTCAAAAATTCTAAATTCACCTTAGAACAGCAGTCAAGGCTCATGAAACTATTGATGGCTTTGCCCATTTAGCAATAGTGCATTTTACTTCCCTGGTAATGGGTTCTGCTTTCAAAAGTTGCCAACTTAGTCTAAAGCTAAGAACAAGATTCTAAAGAGATGATTCTCAATATATTCCTTTGAATTTTGAACGTATATGTAAATATGTATTTTCCCCAAGCTGTTGTGGTATGTGGATGTATTGAAAGATTTTTTAAATTCTTTAAAGTTTTACATTTTTCTAATAAATCTAGAATACGTATTTTTTGGTATTCATTAAGTATGATGCTCATTCTGTAAAACAGTGCCGCAGGTAAATATAAGACCTGCTATGGGGCTTACAAAGAATTCTCCATGGGCAATGGTGAAGTACAGAGTATGATTTTCCACAGCATTAAGTAATACTTTTTTTTTCTGAAATGGAGTTTTGCTTTTGTTTACCCAGGATGGAGTTTCGCTCTTGTTTACCCAGGATGGAGTGCAATGGCGCGAACTCGGCTCACCGCAACCTCTGCCTCCTGGGTTCAGGCAATTCTCCTGCCTCAGCCTCCTGAGCAGCTGGGATTACAGGCACGCGCCACTATGCCCAGCTAATTTTTCGTATTTTTAGTAGAGACGGGGTTTCACCTTGTTGACCAGGATGGTCTTGATCTCTTGACCTCGTGATCCACGAGCCTCAGCCTCCCAAAGTTCTGGGATTACTGGCGTGAGCCACCGCGCCCGGCTGTAAAGGAGATTCTTAATAAAAATACAGGACTGGCCGGGCGCGTTGGCTCAAGCCTGTAATCCCAGCACTTTGAGAGGCAGAGGCGGGTGGATCACGAGGTTAAGTAATACTTTCTATGAGGGTAACCTTCTAAGTGAATTGAATCATGGCACAGAGTTTGTGCAAAACATGAATTATTTTTTTCAGTTTATTCCACGTTTTTAACAGAATGTTTCATTTTTATTATAATTATTAATGCTCAGCACTAAGAATTTGAATAACATAAAAAGATACAAGGGATACAGAATTCCCACATGACGTCTCCCCTCTACAACCACAAGGAAATAACCACAGAAACATTTTATAATGATTACAGCACACTTTTCTCGCTTTTATAGACTCTACATTTTATCTTGCCTTTTATCTGTGCTTCTTACAGTAGTGATTTTGAAAGTGCACAACTAGTTTTGACTTCTACTAGTGAATGCCCTTTGCTTTAAAAATGCTTTTCAGTCTTTGTTATCAAAGTACAGGACAAAATTATCTTTATGAATCCCACTTAATGAAATAATGTACAGTTAGGAAATTAAAAACAAATTATTTCAATTGTATTAACTTCATCTTAAATTTTAAAAATTCTTGACAGTATTGAATACATTTAATATTTTAATATATGTACATTTATTTCATTTTCATATATTACTGTTATTTGCATTTGAAATTTATGATGCATGAATAAACATTTCAATATATACCACCAAGCCTTTAAAATTATTTGATTTTGTAATTTTGATGATTTTTAAGGAATCCCTTCACTCAAAATTGCATCTACTTATTCGATGTATTCTAGTTTCATACTGCAGACAAGAATTATAAAATAAGATTAATTATTACTTTGCATGAAACTGTTTACAACTGTTTTGCTCTTTTCCTTTCAGAATTCAGGAGGGTTTGTATTTAATTCTTACATTCAATATAATTCAGTTGTGTTTTGTGCCCTTCTGATATGGACAAACACATCTCTGATAAATTGACCCTTCCATAGATAAAACTGCAAACAACAAACACGATACAAATTACTACACCTGAAAATACTGGAGAGTTAAAAAAAAGAGTAGAAAGTTCTGGACAAGGACCAACAATTGGAAAAATGAAATGGCATGAAGTTAGCTACCCATGTTTATGATTTTGGTGTGAGGGTGGACTACAGTGGTCATTTTGGAGCAGCTAAATCTCTGACAGAAGACTGTAGTATTTTTGTCTTGAAGAACTAATAAATAGAAAGAATTTAGAGTTAATTCAGCTGCTAAAAAGTAAGAAAGAAGCATGAGAAATTAGAAAGCAAGAGAGGAATAACTCAAACCCTGTGTCTAAACTCTATTTAAATTTCAACTTTGCAAATGCCAAGAGAAGAACAACTTACACGATATTAGGCCTACCTACCAAAAGCCATTTGGACCTCAGTCATTATACCCCAGTGGAAAAGAAACACCACCACCACCGCATAATTTGGGTACTACTGTGCTTGGAAGAGGTGGAGCATCAGCCATTCACCTGATTAGGCTGTTCCTGCAGAATCCCCAGTCTCAGTATAGCTAACTGTTCTTTACTTTATGTTCATGGTTTGCTGAAATATACTCCCTGGTGTGTGGTTTGTGATCCAGATCTCAATGGCACAAGCAGTAGAACCTCCCAATTCAATGTAAGAAAAAATACAACCTTTGAGAGTGTTCCAACAGTGGGACCCGAATTTGATGGTAAAGGAATGACAGACATCAAGGCACTAGGGTCCTCCTAGTCCCACTAAAGAGTCCCGATCCTGTAGAGAGGGATGATGTTAAAAATGGGTGATGTTATAGGTATGGGAGTTTGGGTGTTTAGGATGGAAGTTCTCTACCCTGGTTGGATGATGAGGACTGAAAGCTTTGGTCAAGTAAAAGAAACAATGGCAAAAGTGATAGATGAAAGCATCTCTGGCCTTGGGAAGTTCAAGGCGTAGGATGAGAGTGGAAACATTAATGTTTCCTCTTTTCATTCCTCAGAAGCTTTTGCCTTGCCACGCAGGACTATACCCTAATAAGAGTTAGCAGTTGTGCCGAGGAGAGGAGAACTCAAAGCTTGATTTGTCATCCCAGCACAAAGTCCCTCTGGTCCCACACTCCCATTATAATGACCTGGCCTACACACAATGACTTAACTTTCCTCTAGCTCCAAGAACTCACAAAACTCACTAGCCAAGGTGGCAATGGGCAACTAGATAGCGCTCAGTTGTCTGTTGGTGAAACAAGAGGGCATTTATATTATTTTTGGCTTGGATGTGTGTGCATTAACAATTAGAGAAAGGCAGAAACCCAACAGGGGAAGATCTCAGTTCGGGCAGAATGGTCGTCAGCTGTATGTCTGCAGTTTCCCTTAGACTCTAGTTTTAGCCTCTTTAGTTGTGTTTGAGGCTCCTTGTTGAAGACTATCCTCCAGAGATAATGGAACATACTCCGGGGACTGGTTCTCTGGGTGACCCCAGTGAGGTGCTATCTCAAAATAACATAGGGACTCTGCAAAAAAATATCTCATTCACAGCATCCGTAAGATTCGCTCATGGTCCCCATCTGACCCAGCTTTGCCTCCAGATTCAGTATAAACAGTTCTCCTACCAGACTGGATGTGTTTTGTCTGCTATTTCAGGGACCAGGCGTGGGTTAGAGGATTAACTGTTGGAAAACGCACTTCTGTGCAGTGCCTGCCCCCTGCCCTGCCCCATAAAAGTGGTCTTGAGTGTGTAACATTATTTTATTGGCAGATAAATGGTCCTCATCACCCATGCTAGGCTGGTCTCTCATCTTTCCCTAGTCCATGCGTGGTATATAATCCTTTGTTCTGCTTAAGCTCATGTGTCCATGGCCCTTAAGCATGCCCAGAGTTTTCAGCTAGTGAAAGGAAGAAATAACATTTTCTTGGCAATAACACAAATGCCAATTTCCGTATTTCAGCTCCTGGTGGCAGAGGGGGAGAAGCCCTTCTGTTGCAGCATGAAATGGGGTGCATGCAGCCATACAACCTCATCTGCTTCAGAGTGGATCCCCTGGCCATGGGGAACTGATGCATTGCCAGGGGCTGGATCTTATGCACACACTGTCTACCCTCTTGCTGTAAATAAATGCCATATCACGTGATCCTGGTGTGTGCTTTGTCTGTTCTCAGTATCATCAAATCATAAAGTGCTCTCTTCCCTGGCAGACATTTATCTGCCAAAAGGCAAACTACACAGCCTTGGTTACACAGCCTGGACACACGGGGAACAGTGAAACAATCTTCACAATTTAGTATAAGCAAAGGGTATGTATGAGGACATAGAAAATAATACTCATTAAAGAAAAAATGTAAATCATATTTCATCAAAATTAAAAAATATCACAATATACTAAGAAAAATAAATATAAAGACAGATTTGGAAAAAAATATCTGCAAAACATTTATCTTACTAAAGGCTAATTTACATGATTTATAAGAAACTCAAAAACTCAATATTAAGAAGTCTAATGACCCAATTTTCAAAATGGCAAAATATTTTAATGAACCCTCCACTAAGGAGGATATTTAAATGGCCAATGAACACATGAAAATCTGCTTATCATCATTAGTCATAAGTGAACCTCAAAGGAAACCACTATATGATACCATTATATATGCATCAAAATGTCTAAATTTTCAAAGATGTAACATCACAATTTGGCAGAGAAGCAACTCGAACTATCATCCATTATTAGAGGGAATGTGAAATTGTATAGCCACTTTGGGAAAATTTTTTGTTTTCATAAAATCAAATACAAAACTACTCTATGCCTTACTAATTCCTTTCCTAGGAAATTGCCCAAGAGGAATATAAACATATTTTCACAGCCGCACCAGCAAAAGTTTTACACAAATGC
Organism: Leontopithecus rosalia; assembly: GCA_028533165.1. Taxonomy (NCBI): domain Eukaryota; kingdom Metazoa; phylum Chordata; class Mammalia; order Primates; family Cebidae; genus Leontopithecus; species Leontopithecus rosalia. The sequence goes on from CM052650.1 coordinate 10,529,064, forward strand.
TCGTAGAAGCTTTATTCATCATAGACAAAAAAACTGAAATTAAGGAATTGGATAAAACCTGCTACATTAGAACAACAGAATTTCACTCAGCAATAAAAAGAAACATACACTGATACAAGCACTCACAAGGAGGGATCGCAAAACATTTGGGGAATGAAAGAAGCCACCCACAATGAAGTTCATATGTTCTGATTCCATTTATAAAATTATAGAACAGGTGAAACTAATGTAGTCTAAGAAAAGCAGAATGGTAATTACCTCAGGGAGCGGGGATGAAGGTAGCAATTAAGGAAGTATAGCATAGGGTAAAAACAGGTGTGTGCATTTGTCAAAACCCAGTGAATGTATAGTAAGATTTGCCCATTATATTCAACCTAAACTGCATATCTAAAGATAAAAACATGCTACATTTTGAGCCCTAGTTAACAATATACATTTTGAAGTATTTAGTGAAGAGTGCTCAAGTGTCTGCAATTTACTTTGAAGTGTATCAGAAATAAGATCGATTGACATATGGACAAGGAGAGGAATAGATGAGTAGATAGGCAATAAACAAACAAAACACCAATTTATAGTGTTAACAATAAACTTAGGCAGGTTAAATATTTTATTTTTTATTATACTTTAAGTTCTGGGGTAAATGTACAGATTGTGCAGGATTGTTGCATAGGTATACACATGCCATGGTGGTTTGCTGGGGGGTGGGGGGACTAGGGGAGGGAGAGCAGGGGGTGGTGGGATTGGGGAGAGATAACATTAGGAGAAATATGTAATGTAGATGCCTGGGGATGGAGGCAGGGTTAAATTTTTTAAGTTTATTTGAGCATTCAGTGAATCATGAATCTTGAGGGAACAGACAGCAAGCAGTTTAGTGAGCCACTGGAAGAGGAAACTTTTGTAAGATGTTTGAGGAAGCAAGAACAAGAAAACATACCTGACTGGTGAGAATGGAAAGTCCCTGTTGAGAGTTTGGTTGGTAGTTTCTAATTGGTAAAGATTCTAAATTTGTTTTACTGCTTACATTGGGTTTTAGTTTGCTTACTAGTGACCTAAAGTTTGGAATCTTCCAATGAATTTTCTTGCTAATAATATAACCAAGGTGATATGTATTTGGTGTTCACTCTAAAGTTCCTTCAATTTGTACTATGTTGAAAAATTGTCATAATAAAATATTGGAAATATTTAACAATGTTTAGGTGCTCGCTTTTTAAATTTTTTTCCTGATATTCAGCAAAAATTATTGACCAATAAATAAATATCTGTCAAGTATATATTTATATGTAATAAATATAAATATATATAACCTATTCAGCTCCCTTTAACTGTTTCAGCTCCTTTTCGAAGTCAGTCTGCTTATCAGGCACTATTTTCTTCAATTCAATGTGTTCTTGTTTTTTCTTTTTTTTTTTTTAATTTTTATTGCATTTTAGGTTTTGGGGTACATGTGCAGAACATGCAAGATAGTTGCATAGGTACACACGTGGCAGTGTGTTTTGCTGCCTTCTGCCCCTTCACCCTTATTTGGCATTTCTCCCCATGCCATCCCTCCCCCGCTCCCCCCCCGCTGTCCCTCCCCTATTTCCCCCAATAGACCTCAGTGTGTGGTACTCCCTTCCCTGTGTCCATGTGTTCTCATTGTTCATCACCCGCCTATGAGTGAGTATACACGGTGTTTCCTTTTCTGTTCTTGTGTCATTTTTAAATTTTGTTTCAGAGTTAACATTGTCTTGTTTTTCTTTGAGAAAATAAATGAAATATCTTAGAAGTATTTTTTGTTTCCGGTATAAAGTCTTTAAAATTGTGTAATATTTCTCCTGTAACAAAAGTATACTATCATTTTCTTTCTCATTCAACTTTATGGATCAAATGTTTTTGTCTTCCCAATATTCATATGTAAAAGCCCAATAATCCCCAATATGACAGTATTTAGAGGTCAGGCCTTTGGAAGGTAATTAGATTTAAATTAAATCATGAGAATGGGGCTGTCATGATGAGATTAGTGCTCATCTACAATGAGAAAAAGAGAGAAAGCTCAGTGTTTTCCTCACAAACACATACAGAAAAGGCCAAGTAAGAGCCTATTGAAAACGCAGTCGTCTGCAAGCCAGGAAGAGGATCCTTATCAAGTGAGGAATCTGTTCACATGTTGATCTCAGACTTCCCCGCTTGCTACTCTGTGAGAAATGTCTGTTGCTTAAGCCCCTCGGTCTATGATATTTGGTTAGGGCAACCAGAGCAGACCAAGGTATTTAATATATGTTTTATTAAATCTTTTAAAAAGATTTACACATGTTTTGATTAGAGTTACCACCAGAAACAGCACATGCCAGTTACCAGATGGCCATGGCCTTTGTGATATACAAAATAATGCCCTGTATGACACTGAGGCATTTTCTCAAGACTCAGCAAAAAGGTTACCTTCCCAGGAGGCTGCTCAGGGAAGGTCCACTACCCACACCCCCAGCCTAGTCTATCTGAATTTGCAGCAGTTCACCAGGGAATGAAGACATAGCACTAGGGCATCCTTTATGGCATTCAAAGATTCTAACTGCATCTTGGGAACAGCAGTGAGGGCTCATGCAACCACTGCTTATGTTAATTTTCTTTAGAACATTCAAATATTCTAACTGCATCTTGGGAACAGCAATGAGGGCTCATGCAACCATTGCAGATACTGGTTTTCTTTAGAACATTCAGAGATTTTAACTGCATCTTGGGAACAGCAGTGGGGGTTCGTGTAACCATTGCTGATATTAAAAACCAATATCAATATTAGAACACTCCTTTTGAACATTCAAAGATTCTAACTGCATCTTGGGAGCAGCATTAAGGGCTCATGTAACCATCACTGATTTTGGTTTTTAACAAAAAAGGTGCAATTTTTCTGCCTTGTAGCCTGAATTTGTGTGTAAAATGAGAGGTGCCAAAAGAGGGCAGATAAAATAATATTGTGTTCTCAAGGCTGTGCTGAGACAATGAAATAATACTGTCTCAGCACAGTCTTGAGAACACATAAATGTACAATGATGATAGTGGAGGAGGTTGAATCAAACACCACTGACCACTGGAAGACTCCATATTCCTACATGTTAATATTCAAAATATTTGCATTTGTATGTTTAGCACTTGGTTTGGTTTTAGTATATCACTATATACAACAGAGATGACAACTTCCAGAAACAAATGAAGCACAAATAAGAAGAGTAGGAAGGACAGATGAGAGGGTACTCCCTCCAGACAGAGGTGATGACTATTATTCTTAGTGAGAAAATAACTAAGAGTAGTTCATACAAAATAATGAAGAAATCCATTTTAATTAATCAGAATGATACGAACAATTGAATGGCTCTAAATTTATGTAGTTAAATGTAAAGTATAAGTTAAATAATATTGCTAAATTCCAAATAGAAACATTGTCCCAGAAAAGGACGTGTGAACATATCATATTCTACCCCAAGAAACACTAGAAGGAAATTGTACAAATTCAGCCATTGGGTGGACCTCTCTGTCTACAGGCCCAAGGCAAGATGTCAGGGCTGATATCAGGATACTGGTTTCTGAGCTGGACCTGGTCTCCTAATGGGGTCTCTACTATAGTAGACTCCAATGCCTGCTCCCCAAAATTATCCTCACATTGGTACCTAGAAAGGAGCATGGGTCTTAAATGACTCTCAAGATATCCAGTGATCTGTGGAATCTGTGCTTTTATTTAAATAATAAAATTAAAGTTTATAAGAGTGGGGATCCCATATTACAAAAAAAAGATACCTTTATAATTGTGTTGTCATTAGCAGCCTTAGACATTTACAGAGAAGGAAGGTGCATTCAGAATTATGATTTGAAGAGAAGAACTTTCACATGATTCTCTTTGATCTCTTCAGGTGCCACAGTGTCTAAATTTCCATGATTAGGGCTTGGATCAAGAACCTTCCGTTTATGTTGCTCTTTTTACATAAGCAATCACAACCGAAGAGACACATTTCCTTTGTGTCTAGCACTTTGATGTGATTAATTGATCGCATATTAGCTGAAGATAAGAACAATGTGGACAAACGGAATCTCTGATGGTGAATACAGAGAATAAAGACAGAGAGGAGAGATGATGATCTATAAAGAAAAGACTGAATTTATTTACGGTCATAGGCTGGTATCTGTGAAAAGCAGTATAGCGAGGTGGAAAAGATTCTGATGAAACATGGAGCATTTGAGTTCTAGTCCTTTGTTGCTGTTTTCTTTAATTTTAACCAACAAAATATATTTGTACAAGGTCACCTTTCATTTTCAGATCTGTATTTTCATACATGAAACCAGACTCATAACAGCCATCCTATTTATGTCAGAAAACACTGCTTAAGAAACTCCAAATGAAACATTTCACAGCCACCAGAGCAGCTTTGGTCAAAGTGCAGTTCTCATTTCTCTGAGATGCTTCCAGCCCAAAAACAGACATGAAAAGAAATCACCAAAAAGAAAAGACAGCCTAAACTTTGAAATAGAAAAGCAGCTTTGATCAATGAGAACGTATTGAACAGATATCATGTTCCCTCCTCCTTGATGTGGAAATCAGAAGTATAAGATGAAATTCCTGCCCAAGAAACACGCAAAACCCTTTACTGTGTTCTTAACATTTATCAAGAACTTACCCATGGCAGAAACTATGCCAAATACTTTATTTCTTAACATCTTCACAATTGCCTTATGATGGTGATGATACTTCCAAACACGATAAACTATAGAAAGAAATTCTATTTGTGGTTTCCAATTTTTGGTGTAAAGTTCACATAAAGAACTTTTTATAAAAGCAGGAGTTATACTCTCAAGATAGCTTATGAATTTTTATTTTTAGCTAATTCTCCAAATAACCTGAAACAGGTGAAATACAGACCATTTATGCAGAAGCGTTTCCATATATTGTTAAGTGTGAGATACCAGGGGACATAGAGATCCTGGAGGCCAGCATTTCCCAAACGTATCAGATTGCAAGCATCACCTGAATCTCTTGTTAAAAATACAGGGTCCTAGACTTATCCCTTGGAGATTCTAATTTAATAATCTGAAGAATCTATATTACTTTTTAAAAAGCAATCATCGTCCCAAATGAGTCTTACGGCCACTCAAATTTGTAGGTTAAGTTAATTGTCTGTGGTTACCTAGTAATATCCTATCAGAAGAACTAAAACTTAGTTCCCAAGGTTCCCGGGCCAGAGTTCTGTAAGTATGCTCTATCCTGTAAGGAAATATGCATGACTCTTCAGCCATAAAACAAGAATGAAATAATGGCACTTGCAGCAACCTGGGTGGAATTGGAGACCATTATTCTAAGTGAAGTAACTCAGGAATGAAAAAGTAACTCAGGAATGAAGAAACAAACATTGCATGTTCTCACTGATAAGTGGGAGCTGAGCTGTGAGGATGCAAAGGATGCAATGGACTTTGGAGACTTGGGGAAAAGCATGGGAGGGGGATGAGGGATAAATGACTACACATTGGGGACATCTCCGGTGATGCATGCACCAAAATCTCAGAAATCAACACTAAAGAAGTTATTCATGTAACCAAACATGCTACCTATTCCCCCAAAACCTATTGAAATAAAAACGAATATAAAAAGAAAGAAATGTTTCTGGATTCTGCACAGGTTATTACACAGCCCCAATTCAGAAAAGTGTGAAAGGTGTGTTGAGTTCCCTTTCTTCATGCATGTGTTTCAGGTATCCTGTGCTCATTCTCAGAGCTGTGGTCCAGGCACACTCTTTAAAGCTCATCACAAAGCACTTCCAGCATGGAAATTGTGGGACTGAACGTCTGTGTGAAAAATCAGATGAGAGGTAAAAACAAATCCGGGAAAAGTGTTGTAGCAGTTACCAAAACTGCTTAGCCAGCTGCAGGAAGCAAACAAATCCACTGAAACATTAACTCAGGCAGAAGGTTCCAGCTCATTGAAAGCAGGCTAATTTGCTTTCCCATTACGGCTGACCAGCATCTACCTGGGCTGTGCTCACAGGGTTCCCACAGCATCATGACAGACATGGAGAAGACTGACGGATTTATGACACATGACCTTGATGACATATTTACCAAGCCTTGCTTGCAGAATTCCAGGAGCGAGAGGCCAGAAGCTCAAAAAAGAAGGGACTTGCTGGAAATTGAGCCCTCTGGGAAACTAATAGGGAGAAGGTGTCTGATGAGAGAAGGCTCTGCAGAAATGCATGTTTAGGCAGCAGCACTTTTTATGCAGAGAGGTTTCAGAGATTGGAAAGTCTTCTTCTGGGTGTCAGGAGAAGGGGATCTGCCTTCTGGCTCTGGTGCTTCCTGCCTACATAGCCATGAAGAAGTCACCTGACTTCTCTGAGCCTCAGTTTCCACAGTGTGAAAAATAGTATTAAGCCCTTCCTACTCACAAGATTGGGACATGGTATGCCATAGAAATGTAAGGGCACTCCATATCATTACATGTTCTAGTATTATAAATAATCATTGTATATTCCTTATGTATACTTTGTATATCATTACATATTCTAGTATTAGAAGTAATCGCTATATATTCCTTATATATACTCTGCATATTGTTACATATTCTAGTATTATAAATAATCTTTTATATTCCTCATATAAATGCTGTATATATACATTATAGTATTAGAAATAATCATGATATATTCTTTATACCTACCCTGTATATCATTACATATTCTAGTACTAGAAATAATCCTTATATATACTAGAGGACAAGATGAAACTAGAGACTACTTTTGAGAAATAATTTTCTTATTTGGTTTTTTGTTTGTTTTTTTTTAATTTGAAAACAAAATGTCAAATAGAAGAGCAAGGAAGAAGGAATGTATCAAATTTTAAGCAAATACTGTATTGACAAAGCTCTCTGTAATTTTTCTCATTAAGTACTAATGAAAACCCTGTGACTTAAAGACTAAATTCCCACTTTATGAATGAGTATACTGACAGTCAGAGAAGTTAAGTAATTTGTTCACAATTACACAGCTTATTAGAAGGGCCAGGATTTGAGCTGTGTTTGAAGTAGAGGTTCAATAAATATTTTTTAATTAAAAAAGTAATGACTGTCCCTAAAGCCAGGATTTTTTTTTCCTACTGTGGTGCACATTTACACCATAGTTTTTATGTGTCTGAGTATCTGTTCATGCTCATCTATTTATTCAACATGCTCTTCTTTACTAACTGCAATGTGCAGGTCTCTATTGAAAATATAAAGGTCAATGAGACAAAATTTATTTCCTTAAGAGTTTGATAGCGTGTACGAAAGAACTTGTACAGGAATTACTATAACATAAGCCGAAATGTATTCAGCAAATGGAAATTCCCAGAGATGATTTGCAGCAGAATCTGGAGGGATATTTGGGGCGTGGCTGTACAAAGATGGGAGGAAGACAACACAGGAACCAGGAACAATCTGAACATGGGCTCTGGGGCACCATTTAATACTCCAAGAGGCAGGATTAAGTTAAAGGAAAAAGTGGTGGTAAATTTGGTGAGTTAGGTAGGATGCCAGCTTCTGTATCTATTTGGTAGCTGGAGCGTCTGTCCAGCACTCCAGATGCTCTCATCCTCAGTATGCTTCCTGCAGTTTCTTTGCTGCCAACTGGTAAAGGAAAGAGCAAATTGATGCCTGCAAAGTCTTCTGTCTTTGAAAATATCTATAGATGACCAGGATGTCATTTTACAACCTCAGGACCTTCCAGTTTTCTCTAACACTTGGAGTTAAGAAAAAAATTGTATAGCATTCCTATGTGGCAGTAATCAACTAGAGCTGAAACATTAAGGAAGTTCCAATAGAAAGATGAAAGGATAGAAGTTGAGTGTGTTGCTGTACGTCTTATTTGGCCTGTCACCTCCATTTTTCTCTAAGAGCTGTGTAGGATAGGTGAAAATGCAATACTAGCAGTGATACATTTGGAGAAGCCAAAATTAAAATTCACCTCTAGAAAAATATTCATTTTCTGTCTCATATTTGTGCAAACATTAATAACAAAACTATCATATTACGAATGACTGTGATTAGCATAACTCTGCCTAATGAATTAATTCCTTCTCTAGAACCAAGGTAAAAATGTTTTTCTTCCCTCTTAATCCTCTCTAATAGAGTCAGATTTGCTAATAGAAGCTATTTTTTCACATTTTGATGTATTTATTCAGTGGATTCTTACCTTGTACATAAATGAGTGGATAGAGAATATACTTAATCTCAATATGTGCAAATGTGGCCCTGCCTTCTTCAGAACCAGAGGAGACAAAAATTATTTTTTTCAGTTTCTTCTTAGGAAATTTATGGTCACATTAAGATGATATATTACTCAAAGATATTTGATCCTAAAAAATCATTTTTTCTATGCCCTCATGAGTCTAAGAAAATGAATAAAATTTTAGTTTGCTTTTAAAAGTGAAAAATAGCACTGACATTTGCAAAGCAATCTGTCAATATGCATCAAGAAATTTTAAAATGCTTAATATTTTAGACTCAAAAGTTTCATCTCTGGTATGTGTCTTAAGGAAATAATCCTAAATATAGAAATCACAATGTATATTTCTAGCACCGTTTCATTTATGACTAAGGAAATAATTAGGTAAGACCTAGATGTTCAAAAATAAGAGTGGCTGGACAAACCGTAGAGTTATCTTTTAATGAAATAGTAAGCAGGTATTGTTCAATAATATTTGTAAAGACTATACGAATTTGTTATAATATGGAAATGCTCATGGCATAGTAATAATGACCATAAAAACAGGTAGTGATTATTGATCATTAATGATTCGTCCAATGTTTTACATGCAATACTAAAGCCTCACATGACCTCATTACGGTGGTATTATTCTAATCATCTCCACATACCTGATGACAAAGCTAAAGAAATATGAGTAGTGTAGCCTGAGCACTGTGGCTCATGCCTGGTGCCCATGTAATCCCAGCATTTTGGGAGGCTGAAGTGGGCAGATCACCTGAGGTTGGGAGTTTGAAATCAGCCTGACCAACATGGAAAAACTCTGTCTGTAATAAAAATGCAAAATTAGCCGGGCATGGTGGCACATGCCTGTAATCCCAGTTACTCTGGAGTCTGAGGCAGGAGAATCTCTTGAACCCGGGAGACAGAGATTGCGGTGAGCCAAGGTTGCGCCATTGCACTCTAGCCTGGGCAACAAGAGCAAAACTCTGTCTCAAATAAGAAAACAAAAAACAAAAAACAAAAAAATATGAGTGATCTGTCCACGGACAGATTCGTTTTTAAACCAGATTCAGTATTGTGATGAGTCCCCAAGACCACCCTTAAGTCATCAACTGACTACCAGGAGCCACAAAGTGTAGTGATTAAAATCAGCAACAGCAAATGTGATAAAGTTCAAGAGAGACCAGGTGCAAGCTTCCAGTTGTCCTCTCTCCCTGAAGTAGTACAGACAGTGCCTAATTCTTCCAGCCGAGTTGTGTGCCAACATGTGAAAATTGTCAAGCAGGGGAGCTCACCTATGCCTTGGTGTTCAGGGTTTCCATTAGACACCAGTCATACAGGTGTAGATACCCATTTGGCTGACTATAGTCACTCACTCTCCTGCCCCTCCAGATGTCAAAGCCACAGAGCATAGCACAAAGTCCCCACCCAAAATAGCATTGTTAGCATAAACTGGAGTGGCAGAAGTCCCCAAGGGTGCAAAGACCTTCTTATCAGGCAGAGTTTTCCAAGAGTTTAGACGTTATCTCCCAGGAACTGGTCATGAGCCAGTCTTTTCTTTGGAATGTGCAGAGTTTGAATACCCCTGAAATGCTGGGTTAATCCTTTACTGTACAAAAACCACCTATACAAAATCCAGAGCCTGAATATTTAGTCATTATGGATTCTGCCAAGCAGGAATCCACAGTCTTGCTGAGTACCTTCTGTGGGCTAAGAGTATGCCTTCTACTAAGTGTTAGGAGGTTGAAAAAGAAATATTCCCTGCTATGATAAGATGGGTTGACTAGCAAGTCACTGTTGACTAGCATGTCATCGTTGATCAGCAAACCAATATTGCAAGTTGTGCATAAAGGTAAAGACACATGCATAGTGAGGAAAGAGGGCAAGGACGGCAGCCAGCAATACGGAATCATTGTTTCAGTGACTCCTTCCCATTAAAGGAATCAGAATTGCGAGTACTAGTCAGGTAGAAGGATGCCTCTGGAGGATTGCGGGGGAGGCAGAGGCAGAGTAAATGTCATGAATTAAAAGTAGTTAGAGTATTATTCTTTATAACTGTATGTGAACCTATAATGATCTCAAATTTTAAAGCAAAGTTTAATTTTGGCATTAGCTGGAATGAAAAGTAGAGAAGAGAAGGAAAAGTTAATCCTAGGTGGACAAAAACAAACAGATCATTAAGGGGTTTCGTGTTTCTAAGAAATGTTGCCTCTATCGTAGGGAGTAATAGGCAGAATCATTTAAAGCTGAGGAGTAAGATGGTACTATTTTCACTTAGTTAAAATAAGTCTAGCAGCAGAGTGCACCTTAGACTGGCAAAGTCTTGATGGAAGGTACGCAGACTAGGTAGGTGGTGACTGCAAAAGTTTCCACTGTGTGAAATGAGTGTCTGAACTAAGACAGTGGTTGTCACAGTAGAACACAAAGGCATTGTGGAAACAGGTATCAAGATTAGGACTTCACGAACGATTGGATGTGGAAGTCTTTTTATTTTATTTTATTTTATATCATTTTACTTTTTGAGACAGAGTTTCTCACTGTCACTCAGACTGGAGTGTGGTAGCGCAATCTTGGCTCACTGCTACCTCTGCCTCCCAGGTTCAAGCAATTCTCCTTCCTCATCCCCCCTGAGTAGCTGGAATTACAGGTATGTGCCAGCACACCTAACTAATTTTTGTATTTTTAGTAGAGACACATTTTCATCATGTTAGCCAGGCTGGTCTCGAACTCCTGACCTCAGGTGATCCGCCCCCCTTAGCCTCCCAAAGTGCTGGGATTACAGGCCTGAGCCACTGCTCCCAGCCTGAAGTCTTATTTTTTGGCTTCTGTGTCAGTGGCCAGGTCAATGATAATATTCAATTGTACATGAAAGGTAGAAAGGGAGCTGTTTGTAACTGTAATTGAGACAATGCTGTATAGTCACCAAATTATTTTACTTTCCCTCCAAGGTCCCCAGGAAGACTGAATTACAGATCTGTGTGCCTGAGTTCCAACCAATTAAATCTGGGCATACATGGGAAGTTCCATGTGGAGGACCCGTCTGTACTGTCTCTCATATGCACTTCCAGCCTTTTTTTTTTCTGGTTTCCAAGGGGAAGACTCCAGGGTGACATTGGACCTGCAAAATGGAAGAAGCTTAGGATTCTGAATCACTGCTGAAAAGAGAATCACCCAGCATGCACTAGATCATAAGGTGAGTGAGAAAAAATTTCTCTGCTGTTTTAAGCCTGTAAGATGTATTGTTTCCAATAGAAGGCAGCCTGACCCAACTAAATTAGAAATAGGAGCTTATTGTGAAAACAAAATAAAACTAACAACAGTAGAAACTCATCAAAATAAAATCAATGGAGCTAATGTCATTTCCTTTGCAGTTGATAACAGGTGACAAGAAAGATATGGCTGGCTGAAAGTCTAGAGATCCATGCTTTACCGTAGCAAATCATCTGGGAAAATTGTCATGATATTTGGAGGGCATGATATTCCATGATCTCAAAAAGTGAATATAAACAGATTTACTACTTTGTACAAATTGTTATGGGTTGTATTTGGCAAGGATTAAATGTAAAAAAAAAGGTAAAAGAATTAGCTCGTTGGTAAGCAGAAAATAAAGGAAATGTAAAAGTCAAAATATTCAGAGTAGCACAAAGTTGAAAAAGCCAGCTATTAATAGGCACCCAGTGTAAAAGATAAAAATTGTTAAGGGCTTTATGTGAAAGACTCAAAACAACTTATATATATATATATATATATATATATATATATATATATATATATATATATTTTTTTTTTGAGGCAGGGACTCACACTGTTGCCCATGCTGTAGTGCAGTGGAGCGATCTCAGCTCACTGCAATCTCTGCCTCCTGGGTTCAAACTTCTTAATTTTACAAAAGCACTCATTCCCGTGGCAAAGATCACAATAAGGATTTGGCCTTCTTATGCATTGTTTCATATATTAGCTAATGCCTCAAGATATTAGCTACGCTTTGCTAGAGAAAGAAAGGAACCTCACAGCAAAGAAGCAAAGACATATATCAGACTAAAGAATCAGGACTTTGGAGAGAACTTTGGGTATGGTAACTGCCACATTACACTGACTGAAAAAATAAAAGCTGTGAGGAAATTGTTTTGCCCAAAATAAAATGAAGGTAGAATAAAAATAACAATAAAAGGAAAAAAGTATCTTCAAGACTCAAAATAATTCTGCAATCACCTATCTTCCACGAGTTGAAATAGGCTAAAAAAGCTGTGAAGTTCTCAGTAAGAAAACATTCCTCGTTCCTCTTCAGATGTGGTCGAGGGAGATTATAGTGCAAAGGAACTCTACAGAAGGTGGAACTGGTGTCCTTAGACATCATTGAGCATAAAACTTTCTATATGAGAGCAGAGTAAAAACACAAGGAGGAACTTCTCATTCCTCTTAAAGTAGAAAACTTTTCAGAGTTTTAATTCGGCAAGAACTAGAATTAATGGCCCAGGAGCTGACGTGTATTTCTTCCTTCTCCTCTGAGCAAATGCAAGTTTTATTGTAGTTTCCCTGCATCATTCTTTGATGGCTGGCAGTGGGGACTTGGAGGGAAAAATAACTCACATTTTCATTCAGGAGTCACTGAATTGCAAGGAACAGTATCTAGGCTGTTGGAAAAGACCATGTATTACTTATATACCTGGGCTTTGGAGTGGGTGCATTGTTTAAGTGGTACTTTCAGTCATTGCCCCTGGGGAGAAGATAAAGTTGGCTATACATGTGGGGTTAAAGGGCCTTGTCTCTAAAAAAAATTCCAAGTGATGCCCCCTATTCTCTTTCTGCCGTCCTACTAAAAGGAACTTGAAGCTTAAAGCCTCCTGTGAAATATAGAAGAGGTATAGCACTGAAATAGCCTGGGTCCCTGAATGCTTCCAGGGAGGCTGGCTCTCCCATGATCACCTTGACCTTAGACAGCACCAGTACTTAACTTTTCAGGGTTTGCGTGTTATAGGAACTAGCAGGATTATTCTAACACAGGGAAAGACTATGAATTCAATTCTAAACATGATGAATTAGAGATGCCTGTGAAACACTGAGGCTGAGATATGAATGAGGCAATTATATTCTGTGTGTGTATGTGTGTGTTTGTGTGTGTGTGTGTGTGTGTGTGTAAGAGACTTAAGACAGTCACTAATTCTTTTTTTATTGTTATACTTTAAGTTCTGGGGTACATGTGCAGATCTCGCAGGATTGTTACATAGGTATACACAAGCCATTAGGTGGTTTACCGCCTCCATCCTCCCATCACCTACATTAGGTATTTCTTCTAACGTTATCCCTCCCCAATCTCCCCATTCCCTGCTGTCCCCCTCCTAGCCCCCCACCCCTCAACAGACCCCAGTGTGTCCATGTGTTCTCATTGTTCAACACTCACTTATGAGTGAGAACATGCACTGTTTGGTTTCTCTTCTTGCATCAGTTTACTGAGAATGATGGTTTCCAGATTCATCCATGTCCCTGCAAAGGACATAAACTCATCCTTTTTTATGGCTGTGTAGTGTTCCATGGTATATATGTGCCACATTTTCTTTATTCAGTCTATCACTGATGGGCACTTGGATTGGTTCCAAGTCTTTCCTATTGTAAACAGTGCCTCAATGAACATACGTGTTCATCTGTCTTTATAACAGAACGATTTATAATCCTTTGGGTATATGCCCAGTAATGGGATTGCTGGGTCAAATGGTATTTCTAATTCTTTTCTACTCCTTTCATTGAGAAACAGAGTCTAATTCTTTTGAATCTAGATTGTGTACAGGGACTTGCTTGACAGCTTCATGTGGCCAGTGAAGCGAAGTCCTAAAAAGCCTTGTAGCTTCTGCCTGGGCTCTTGCATTGCTTGCTCCAAAAGCTTTGAGTGACCTTATGAAAAGTCTGACAGCTGGATGTGGTGGCTCATGCGTGTAATCCCAGCACTTTGGGAGGCTGAGAAGAGTGGGTCACCTGAAGTCAGGAGTTCGAGACCAGCCTGGCCAACATGATGAAACCCCTACAAATGATGAAAATACAAATGTAGCTAGGGGTGGTGGCACATGCCCATAAACCCAGCTACTTTGGAGTCTGAAGCAAGAGAATTGCTTGAACCCAGGAGCTGGAGGTTTCAGTGAGCTGAGTCTAGCCTGGGCAAAAAGGAGTAAAACTCTGCCTCAAAAAAAAAAAAAAGTTTGGCAACTCAGCTAGGACTGCCTATCAGAACACCTACACATGGCATCTCTAGCACTTTGGGAGGCCGAGGCGGGTGGATCACAAGGTCAAGAGATTGAGACCATCCTGGTCAACATGGTGAAACGCTGTCTCTACTAAAAATACAAAAAATTAGCTGGCCGTGGTGGTGCATGCATGTAATCCCAGCTACTCAGGAGGTTGAGGCAGGAGAATTGCCTGAACCCAGGAGGCGGAGATTGTGGTGAGCCGAGATCGCACCATTGCACTCCAGCCTGGGTAACGAGCAAAACTCCGTCTCAAAAAAAAAAAAAAGAACAGCTGCAAACATTTGCAGTCAGAACCTCTTCAAGGCAATAAAACCCCTCATGTCAATCATCATCTCCAAATTACTATCAATATATGACTATGGCCAAGACAAGGAAAAGTGTAAGTGGTGGTTTTGGGAGTGTGATGCCAGCCGCTCTCCTCCACAATGGCGGATCCAAACCTACCAAAATCCAAATGGTCTCCAGACTAAACAAAGCCTAGTATCCATGTCCTTTCTTGGGCATCTGCTTTCAGGCAGCAGACGGGTTTATCTGCTCTGTTTTTATCTGTGCAAGTAAAAAGAGAATTGGAGTGAGATAAAAACATAATTTTACACATATACTTTGTGTATGGAGATTATTTGTAACTATAGACAGAACCCTCATGGGAGAGCAGAATAGGCAGAAAACATAATGTAGCATGTCAGAAAGAGAGTGGAGGTTCTGATATTGAGGGAAGGGATCTAAGCTGAGATCTGAGCTTTCTGATTTGGGGACACTAGGGTTTGAGAAAGAAAGAGATAGCACTCAAGGTAGTAACTAAAGAGAGCTTAATGAAGAGACTATCACCCGGGCACAGTGGCTTATGTCTGTAATCCCAGCACTTTGGGAGGCCAAGGCGGACAGATCACTTGAGGACAGGAGTTTGAGACCATCCCAACAAACATGGTGAAACCCTATCTCTACTAAAAATATGAAAACTAGCTGGGAGTGGTGGCACAAGCCTGTAGTACCAGCTACTTGGGAGGCTGAGGCAGAAGAATCTCTTGAACCCAGAAAGCGGAGGTTGCAATGAGCCGAGATCATGCATGGTTAGGGAAACCAACTCCAGATGAGAAAGCAGCCAAGGACTGGCAGCAGCAGAAAGGGGAGGAGCCTTTACCAGGACATGGCAGAAAGCCTGATTCCAGGAGCCATGGCCTCAGTGAAGGCACTCATTCACTGGTGAGGATGAGGAGGAGGTTGCTCTGAATCTATTCCGGGGAGTCACTGTGAAGGTCCTCAGGGATATTCAGTGAGCAATTTCTGGTTCTTCATCTTCTAGGCAAATAGTGGAGTCCTTCTTCCTGGCTCCTTCATTGTTATGTGGGGACATGCCATTATTTCCAGCTACAGGATGTGAGTGGACATGATATGTGTGACTTCCACTCATAGGAATCAGTGACAGGATTGGAGACTTTTAGTGATCTCTTTCCCTCTGCATAGGGACAAGGCACCTTCTGGATCACAGGTACTTTATAAACCTAGGCATTGGAGCAAGGGCGCTTAGAACAGAGACTGAGATGCCCTTCAATAGGCATGAGTAGAAGCAAAAAAGTAAGCCTTTGCTACTTTTAGTCACTTAAATTCTTTTTAACCATTGTGCAATAGCTGTCATGACTGATAGACATTTAAAGTGAGACTTGAAGAATAAGAATGAGCCATGTGATAGTTTTTACTAAGTTGGAAATAGTAAATGAGTAAGCATCTCGACTGAGAATTGCACTGAAAATGTGTTTGATAAGTGGCTAAAAACCAAATAATGATAACAATAGAAGCATACAATCAAAACACATATGTTCTGGCCATTGATTTGTCGGTCACTAACTGGCCCCAGGCAAAAGCGTTTAGATTGCAGTTACAACATTTGTGAAGTGCAAGAATGAAGGCAAAGAATCATGTGTGACATGAGGGACTTGGCTTCAAACCCATACACACCTGGGGTCAAGTTCTAGCTCTGCTGCTTACTATTTTGTGACACTTGAAGTCTCAAAGCTTCAGTGTCCTCATCTGTACTGAGGGTGCCTATATTTTCTGTAAGGATTAAGTGAAATGGTATATGTGCATACTTTAGCCCAAAGCTATGCATTTAGCATTCACCCTCTTCATCATCAACAATAATAATGTCTTCAGCTCTGAGAATCTATGACACATTTCATTCAGCAATGATTACAGGTAATTGAATAGTAGATTTTTTTTTAAGTTTTCTGTTTTTTTGTTAAATTCAGGACATAAAGACCAGGCGCATATCTTGTTCCAGGATATGCGCTCTGAGACAAGAAATCTGAAGTTAGAGTTTCAGGCCCCTATCACTTTTTGTAGCCATAAGACTGCAATGATTAATACTGAGTGTCAACTTGATTGGATTGATGGATGGAAAGTATCCATTCTGGGTGTGTCTGTGAGGGTGTTGCCAAAAGAGATTAACATTTGGGTCAGGGGGCTGGGAAAGGCAGACACACCTTTAATCTGGATGGACACCATCTAATCAGCTGTCAGCACAGCCAGAATATAAAGCAGGCAGAAAAACATAAAGAGGCAAGACTGGTTTAGCCTCCCAGCCTACAACTTTCTCTTGTGCTGGATGCTTCCTGCCCTCGAACATTGGACTCTAAGTTCTTATTTATAAACCTTGTCTTTGGAGCCAGGGCACTAATACTGCTTAACTCCTCTTCATATATATATGGCTGCGTAGTATTAATGATGTTTGGGAGACACACACACACACACACACATATGTGTGTGTGTGTCATGACTGGTAGATATTTAAACTGAGAAATATAGCTGTCATGACTGATAGATATTTAAAGTGAGACTTGAAGAATAAGAATGAGCTGTGGGATAGATTTTACTAAGTTAGAAATGGTAAATGAGAAATCATCTTGACTGAGAATTGCACTGAAAATGTATTTGATAAACAGCTTAAAACCAAACAATGATAACAATAGAATCATACAGTCAAAACACATAAGTTCTGGTCACTGATTTGGTTAGGATGGTTAGGATATATTTATCCTATTAGTTCTGTGCCTCTAGAGAAGCTTGACTCATACAAAGACTAATGACAAGAAAAAGCTCCCATCTTTTTAAATTGGTTGGTTAGAACACTGCCACTTAGGCCAATTACATTTGTGGATGTTCCTAAGTCTGATATCTCACGGCAAAGTTAATATTTGCCAACAACACTTCACCAACATTTGACCTTAGCCAATGCTTATATAAAGGCCATTTGTTAATAACAGCCAGTCTGACTGGTGTGAGAGGGTTATTCACTCTCTCATGCAAACGCCATTTACCAGTAGTGTTCATCTCTCCCCAGGAATTACTTGCCTAATATCCCGACCCAAAGCATTTGGCTTTGAATATATTTAAGCAGCTCATTTTTCTTACTATCTTTGTCTGCACATTGTCAATTGTCTGTCACCTAAGCGTTAACAGATTTCTGGGAATCAATAGATGCTTTGCAAAGGCATTTTCTAGACCTCAAGGACTGGTAGCTCTTATAATCTGTTTCTGTGCTTATGCTGTTCCTTTTCTTCTCACTTGCACCTCACCAGATAGCTAGTGGCATTTAAACTAATGTTTGTTATTGGGAATAACTTCCCACTTTCAAAGGATATAATAATGCTGCAAAACATTACAGATTTCTTTCTTGCTTATTTATACAACAAATATATCTTCCGTGTCTACTGCCGGTAGAGCCCCAAGAGTCAGGAAAACTAGGAACACTCCTTTAAAACCATCACCTTCACGGAGCCCATAATTATTTAGGAGAGCAACAGAGATCAATAAAGAGAGAACTGCAACATGATGTAATAAAGAAATATCTTTATCTGTCTGTGAAGACATTATGAGATTACAAGAGAATGGAACCATATCCAAAAGGTAGGAAAACGATCTTGGAAGCCTTCCACAAAAAACTATATTAGAACTGAACCGCAGAGCATAAATCTGGGTTTGGGAGCAGATGGGAGGATATAGATCCCTTAACGTACCCTCGTCCATCTAATCAATATTGGCTTGGCACCTTCTCTGTGCCATATGCTATACAAGGTGTCAAAAAGATGACTTTGAATAAGAGGATCCACCTTCTTCCCAGCCCTCAAAGACCCTATTGCTTAGTAGTCTAGTGTCAGGGTATGAGTAACAAAAGTCACGCTCAGAACACATAGCAGGGTTGGATGTGGGCAGTGTGGGCTTGGGAGTGCAGCTCAGGCAGCCCTGCACAGGCTCCAAGTGTCTCAGATGCCAGGCGAGGAGTGAAAAGAGAGGAAAACAGCAGCACTCACCTCAGATCCCGGAAGCTGTCCTTCATCAGGCCAGGAAAACCGGGAGACAAAGAAACCAAACACTTTGTTTTCATTCATCTCAACAAATACTTAAATAGCATCTCGACATGGTTTGGATCTGTGTCCCCACCAAAATCTCATGTTCAATTGCAGTTCCTAGTTTTGGAAGTGGGGCCTGGTGGGAGGTTATTGAGTCATGGGGATGGGTTTCTTATGAATGGTTTAGCACCATCCTCTTGGTACTGTTGTCACAATAGTAAGTGAATTCTCATGAAATCTGGTGGAATTAAAGCATATGGCACCCCCCCATCTCTCTTTCTTGCTCCTGTTCTGGCCATGTGAAGTACCTGCCCCCCTTCACCTTCCACCATGATTTTAAGTTTCCTGACACCTCCCCAGAAGCTGAGCAGATGTCAGCATCATGTTTCCTGTACAGCCTGTGGAAATGAGCCAGTTAAACCTCTTTTCTCAGCAAATCATCCAGTCTCAGGTACTTGTTGGTAGCAGTGCAATAATGGACAAATACACACCCAAGCACGGATAAGACAATTAGGAGACAACCGCACTCTGTGTCCTTAAGGATCTTGCTTCTCAGCAGAGGAGGAATTTACATATCAAGCTCAGTTCCAGGAAGTTTTCAGAGCAACAGAAATAACCTGAGGTCTTCATTCCTCCATTCAGAAGAAACTGGTTCTGACCAAAGTCGAGTGAATGGTGTAAGAGAAGACCAGAGCAGAACAGATACTTGCTAAGTCTTTGGGCCCAGTGATGTTTCATCCAGTAGATAAAAGGCAAATCTACTGAAAGGAAGGGAATTCAATGATGACCAAAATGGTTGCAAAAATACTGTAATTCAAAATTGACTATGAAGTAGAAACATGTCATTTGCATAGGTTTCTAATGAACTCTATTCACTGTGCAGAGATCTGCAGAGATGGTTCAGCACACACGTTTAGATAAACAGCACCCTCTGAAATATGTTAGTACTTTTATCTGACTCAGCAGTGGAAATCTAGGATTATCTCTCAGAGAAAAGAGATTGTCCTTGTCTCCCTATAGCAAAACGGTATTTTTGGAATGAAGAAAAACTATCAAGGGGCTAATAAAAAAGAGTTACTGTAGACAGAGTGCAAATCCAACAGCTGAACAGTCAGAATTTGGGAAGGTGCTTTGCCTCCGCAATGTCTTCATAAACAGAAATGGGCACTGTACCTCTGAGAAAGTTGAAGAGTTAGATTCTTTAAGGAACAAATAGCAGAGGCCTACAGAATTCCACTTTCTACATAAAAGGCACCTACATATAAAAAATAAAGTGATTTAATATTGTCCTTGAAAACCAACTAGATTCCTTCGCAAAATAATCTAGTTTTAAATTAGGCCAGAATAGTAAGATAATGTTCCAAATGCAGAACATTTTTAAATAGTTTATTTCAACAAATACTCACGTCTCTTGTGGGAAACTTATACAAATACGGTGATGAGTTCCTCTTCTCACCAAGTTTTCTCATTAAATGGAATCAGTTCATGTTATTTAATGAAGACTCTTGAACCTGGTACAGCTCTAGGTTTGCTGGATACACAGACAAGGGACAACCAGGTCTTCTCTGCAAAGGATATCACCTTAGAAGAAGGATATGGGAGCACAGCAATTGTAATATGATGTGGTGAGGTCTGCAATAGAAATATACACACAGTGTTAGGATTGCAGAAGAGAGTCAACCAAGTCATTTTGTGGACAGGGTGTAGGAGATATCAAGAAGGGCCTTATTAAGTAAGAGAAGTTGCAAAGGAGGAGAAGATGTAAGACAAGTAGGAAGAGGTAGAGCAGCAGAGAGAGAAGCCTTTTGACCTTAGGAGACAGCATCAGCAGATGCTGAGAAGCCAGAGGCATATACTCCAACTATCTGGTCAGAGATGGCGGAGTTGATGTGTGTTGAAATACAAGGTGGAATAGGTAGAAAGACACCACTCCAGTGGAATCTGATGTACCGTGCTAAGATGTGTGGGCTTTTCCTGTCAGCAATGGGGTGACATTGAAGGGTATGAAACAAGGAATTCAAGTGATCAAGACTGAAGGGAACAAGGCTGACAACAGAGCCTGGTTATGGGTGAAAGAGCCCTGGGTAAAGTTGGGCTCTGTTTCCTAGAATTGACTTATCTCATCACCTCTCTAACCTCCAGGTTTCTCTTCTGCAAAATAGACATCATCATACTTATCACAGTATTTACTACAATGACTCAATTAGAAAATACATGGAATGTTCGATTAAATAAGGTAGAGGAAGCCCTTCCAGCATGAACAGTACAGATTAAGGACCCCACTCAATATTGGAAGGGTTGTGTGACATAGGATGTGTGACGTGATGAGATTTGAGGTGGCATTTAAATTAATGTTTTTAATATAAATAATTATACATTCATTGTACACTGGAAAAATTATGATTTCATATGAAACTGATGTTTTCTTTTTTTGAGATGGAGTTTTGCTCTTGTTACCCAGGCCAGAGTGCAATGGCATGATCTCAGCTCACCACAACCTCCATCTCCTGGGTTCAGGCAATTCTCCTGCCTCAGCCTCCCGAGTAGCTGGGATTACAGGCACGCGCCACCACACCCAGCTAATTTTTTGTATTTTTTTAGTAGAGACGGGGTTTCACCATTTCGACCAGGATGGTCTCAATCTCCTGACCTCGTGATCCACCCGCCTCAGCCTCCCAAAGTGCTGGGATTACAGGCGTGAGCCACCGCGCCCAGCCGAAACTGATGTTTTCATTTGTATTATTGTTTAGCAAAATTTTAGCTAAGTTTGAAAAGATCAGTCTATTTTTTACCACGTGAATAATAATGAAGTTGCTGTAGATGTATGATGAACACAGCAGAAGAAATTCTGAGGTGGTTTGAAAATGTAGGAAGTCTGGAAAACCAAACTACCAAGGGTAGCTTTCAATAAGGCTGTTGAAAGTGATAATGATGGGAGAAGATGGGATTTGAAGCAGGTCCATAATCGCATGATGTGAAGGAGAGGTAGATTTTCAAAATACTTAGTAGGGCAGTCACAATGAATGGTGATTATTTGAATGGAGAAGAGAGAAAGCATCTGATGAGTGAGAAACCGAGACTGATAAGTGTCCATTTGGACAGTGGGAACCCAAAGCCATTTAGCCACTTAGAGAATACAGGGAAAATTGTGTTTAGATGCAAACAATCCTCCTGTGTCTGCCCTGCCTATTGGATATTAATGTAACAAGTCAGATGTATAGGCTTAGAGTTCACAAAGGCGATATGTTACAAACAAAAGATAAATTTCTGCGAATTTGATTTTGTGTTTGC
This sequence comes from Leontopithecus rosalia, assembly GCA_028533165.1. Lineage (NCBI taxonomy): Eukaryota > Metazoa > Chordata > Mammalia > Primates > Cebidae > Leontopithecus > Leontopithecus rosalia. The sequence continues at coordinate 10,551,135 of CM052650.1, forward strand.
TTGTTTGTTTGTTTGTTTGTTTGTTTGTTTGAAACAGAGTTTCCCTCTTGTTGTCCAGGCTAGATTGTATTTGTATGATCTTGGCTCACTGCAACCTCCACCTCCCAAGTTCAAATGATTCTCCTGCCTCAGCCTCCTGAGTAGCTGGGATTCCAGGTGCCCATCAGCATGCCCAGAAAATAATTTTTGTATTTCCAGTAGAGACAAGGTTTCACCACATTGGCCAGACAGGTCTTGAACTCGTGACCTCAGGAGATCTGCCTCCCTCGGTCTCCCGAAGTGCTGGGATTACTAGTGTCAGCCATCACAACCAGACTTGTGGGGTTTTTCTTCAGCAAATGTTTATTTAGCACTTACTATGTACATTGCCATGCTAGACAATGAATACACAATTTTAAGCTACACAGATATGTCTATCTTCCTAGAACCTAGAGTTTGAAGAGGAAAAATTCTAAACAAAAAAAAAACACTTGAAATTGTATAATTTAACAATATAACTAGTGTTCTGAAGGAAAATGGTGATATAATGTAAGATTGAGACTATGTAAGGTCTAGGGAAAGCTTCTTTGATGCAGAAACTCTCCAATAAAACTCAGTGGCGAAAACCAGAGAGTTGGGTAAGGAGTGTTTGGCATGTAGGTTGGGGTTGAAACTGAGAATAGCCATGAGAACCTGTAATAAAAGTAAGTAGAATAAAAGTAGCAATAAATTAAAAGTAAATTCTGAAAATTACAGGCCTGTGAGGAAGCTAAGAGAATCCTGCAAGGTGTGGGTCTCAGAGAGGCACAGGAGAGGGTAGGCTCCTAGCGTAGCTGAGAGCTTGGAGGAGGAGGAAAAAAAGTCATCTTGTCAAAATGCTGGCAAAAATTGCCACTAAAGCAGGACCAGCTTAGCACAGTGGCTCACACCTATAAACTCAGCACTTTGGGAGGTCAAGGCAGACAGTTCACTTGAGGCCAGGACTTCTAGACCAGCCTGGCCAACATGGCAGAACCCTGTCTTTACTTAAAATGCAAGAATTAGCTGCTGGGCATGGTGGCACATAACCGCAGTCCTGGCTACATGGGAGGCTGAGACACAAGAATCATTTGAGCGGGGGAGGCAGAGATTGCAGTGAGCTGAGATGGCACCACTGCACTGCAGCCCAGGCGACAGAGTGAGACCCCGTTTCAAAACAACAACAACAACCACAACAAAACAAAAACAAAAAGAAAAAAAAGACCAGTTTTGACTTGGAAGAGATTTCCCCAAATAATATTGATTCAGAGGAGAATGAACAGAGGTTGTTCTCATACCTTCAGCTGCCATCATGGGGGCCAGGAGAAGATGTGGGGACCTGCTGGTAGTTGTTATTTGCCATGAAAACAAAACAAAACAAAAAGACCAGTTTTGACTTGGAAGAGCTTTCCCCAAATAATATTGATTCAGAGGAGAATGAACGGAGGTTGTTCTCATACCTTCAGCCCTCACCATGGGGGCCGGGGGGGATGTGGGGACCTGCAGGTAGTTGTTAATTGCCATGTGACCATGGATGCCTTGTGATTCTTCTCTGAATCTCAACGTTTTAATCTGGAAAATAAAGTCAAAATATCATTTTTTTAAAAATGTCAGGCACTGTATAAGCACTAAAGAAATAAAACAATATAAATGGATAGATGCAAAAGAAAGTAAATTCAGATATGATTGGTACTTGCAACTTCAAAATGTCAATAAATATAAATTTCCTTTTTCTTCCCCATCATATGTATATAGCACAACTCAAATTATCATCTGAGGGGGAAAAAAGAAAGAAAATGTGGAAAAAACAAATGAACAAACAACAAGAACAAAACTCCCTTTGATCTCCAAGTGAGGAACTGACGTTTTCCCTTCCTGGGCTCCCATAGCAGTTCATACACACCTGTCTTGTCATACTAATCACATTGGCTAATAATTGTTGTTAAGGCACCTATTTTCTTCTCAAACATAAGATTTATTTTCCTGGATATGCTGTTTTTTCAGTTCTAGTGCCAAGCACTAGAAATGTGCAATTTTCAATATTGATAAAAAGCTACAATATGTAATTAGAATAAATTAATAATCCCTATGGAAATGGTATTATTTCATACATTTTACCTTGATAATTTGATATAGCTCAGATAAATGATGTGATTTGCCCATGGTCTTCCAGCTCATTTATAGCAGAGCTGGGATTCCAACCCCATGCCCTTTGAGTTTAAATAGAAGCTATTTTAATACCAGCATTCTGAGAAGTAAGAACATGAAAGAAAGACCAGCAGACAGAAAGTAGTGTGGGTCTCTGGAAGCTGGAAGAGAGGGCTAAGTGAGTACAGAATGATTCTGCCCCTGCCCATCTCATTCTCTGCATTTCCAAAGCAGCGAAAGTGTGCACACAATTCAGAATTTCCTCCATAGCCATTACACATAAATAAGTAGTCAAGTAATTAAAACATGAACTGCAAAATACCAGGGTAATCATTATCTCTGGTGATGGAAAGAGAAAATCAGATTGTAGGTGGAGACTCTAGCTGTCTGTGATGATTCGTTGTTGTTTTTCTAAGAGCTGAAATATGATGAAAGGATAGCATTTGTTAAATGTAGGTGGTGAGCACATAGGTGTTGTTGTATTCCATACTTTACTAAATATTTGAACTATTTTAGTTTATTTTTTTTTTTTTAAGACATGAAGTGTCTCTCCATTCTTTCCTCAGCACACAGGAATCTGGCGCCCTCATAAGCTCACACAGCAGAAAAACAGCAAGAACAAAATGACTGTCAACCAAGATCAAAGGACAAAATGAAAGGCAGCAAGATCCCAGCAGGAAGGGCAAGGGAGTCTAGAACAGAGTGAAATTCTTAGGAGAAGGGTAGAATTTTAAGGTAGAGAGTTTCTGAGGGGCAAAAGGAAGGTCTACTCTTGGGAAGCTCCAGAATTTTAGAAAAAATGATGGCCAGTCTTTGGGAGCTGTATCTGCACCTTTGAGATTGCTCTGCTTTCCAGAGGCAGTGGGGTAAAACTGTCCTACTGTTCAGGAATCAATCTTTATGGGAAGAGTCTTTCTTCTTCACTAGAAAAATGTAAATGCTCCCCAGAAAAAGAACCAGAAATTTTCCTTTCCTCTCTGTGAAAGCCTGATCATCCTTTGATAAAACTTCTCTAGGCAAAGAGAACAAAATATTCCCCATTTCCATTGCATAATAATGATAGCAATATTAACAGCAATGTGTCAATGCAACTTATTTCCTAAGACTTAGAAAGCAATAACAATGAGGAGACACAGCACATTGCCCCTGAAATTATAACGCCCGTATCTTGTAGCTTTCTGCAACTGTCTGTTGCGTGTTTACACTGGATAATATACATTTTTAGACTTTCAGAATTGAAATTCTTTCCTACTTTATGCGAGAAAAATAGATGGTATTGACTCAATGCTGTCACCTTGTGGTCATATGTCATAAGTCATCTGAACTGGAGGATTTTTTTTCTCCTTCTTAGGTGAAATTGTGATTTCACAGAGCAGAAGTGGTAATTAGCATTTGTTGAGAAAGCCCTTTATTTTGTATAATGAGATATCAAGTATTTTCATTAATTTCCACTATGCAATGAAACATCACCTTATTTTCTAGTCTTGTGGGGAATAGCGAACGGTCTGAAAGAGGCTAGAAATCTAGCAGAATGTCGAAGCTGGCACTGTAGAGGCGAGATTTCAGACTCAGAATGTCTGATATACATCCTTCTCTCTTCTCAGTGCACAGCATGCCCTCAGGAAAATGTGTCTATGTGTCTTACGTGACAACAAGTTAGTAAATTGTCATTTATATTTCTGGAAATCAGATAGATATTTTAAATATCAGATAGATGTTTAAAACTCACGCATTCATTCATTAATAAAACATATATTTGGCATCAACTACAGGCTGCCAGAGTATTTTATTAGGTCATGCTACAAACAGAAACTGATCACATAATATCAGTTCTTTAGAAACTATCAGCCTAGAAAAGATGACCACATGCAGAACTAAGACATCCTAAGCAACAGCAAAGAGACCATCATGGCCACTGTGCAAATTTCACACTATAAAAATGATCTTTTGGAAAGAATTGAGCATTGAATTTAAATTCTCTATGCAGCAGCCTCCGTTCTCTAATTTTATGTGTGAAATGCTGGTAAAATGTGCAGATGTGTCCCTTACCCAAACCATTTGGGCATTTCAACTTACTTTGTTGTGGAGCTGCATTAGTCAGGTTAATTAATGCTAACTGCTGCCACAGAGAAGCCCTGAAATCTCAGTGGCTTCATGCAATAAAAGTTTGTTGTATGGGTTCACTTGTATCATAGTTTTCTGTGGGTTCAACAGCTGTTTTTTATCTAGTACCTTGTTCCACCTTCAGTCTCCCTTTGGAAGGCATGACCCCCAAGGTTGCTGTAAAAAGGAGAGGAGGGAAGCGGGGAGGCATGCCAGGATTAACAGGCACTTTGGTTTTCAGGTCATTGACTGGAATTGGTCACATGACCCCATCTCATGGCAAGGGAGGCAGAAGAACAAGGGGAGTGCCATCAGATGCAGGGAACTTAATTGTCTATGAACCAGGGATGAAATCAACATAAGTGACAAATTGCCAATGTGTTTGTATTCTTTGAAAATGTGCCCAAAATATGTTATGAAAATCAACAAATAAAAAGAAATGGAATCGTTCAACCTTTGTAGAAGACAGTGTGGTGATTCCTCAAGGATCTAGAGCTAGAAATACCATTTGATCCAGCAATCCCATTACTGGTGATCTGCCCAAAGGATTATAAAACATTCAATTATAAAGACACATGTATACGTATGTTTATTATGGCACTGTTTACAATAGCAAAGATTTGGAACCAACCCAAATGCCCATCAATTAAATGTGGCATATATACACCATGGAATACTATGCAGCCATAAAAAAGGATGAGTTCCTGCCCTTTGCAGGGACATGGATGAATCTGGAAACCATCATTCTCCACAAACTGATGCAAGAAGAGAAAACCAAACGCCACATGTTGTCACTCATAAGTGGATGTTGAACAATGAGAATAACACATGCACGCAGGGAAGGGGACATCACATACCAGAGCCTGCTGGTGTTGGGGGAGGCTAGAGGAAGGATAGCAGGGGGTGGGGGGATTTGGGAGGGATAACATTAGTAGAAATTCTTAATGTAGATGATGGTGGGGGATGGATGCAGCAAACCACCATGTCATGTGTATACCTATGTAACAGTCCTGTATGATCTGCACATGTACCCCAGAGCTTAAAGTATAATGATAAATAAAAAAGGAATAATGTCTTACTTGGAAAAAGCTGGTTGTGAGTGGTAAGTATCCCTTTTCACAAGAAATATGAATTATTTCTTTCATGTTGTATATTGTGCTCTGCCTCGTTATGACTGTATTCACTGGTACATCACACTTAATTGTGCCTACTGGTTTGTGGCAATAGGAAGATGGCAAGATTATTTTTAATTAGCACTTTGCCATACCTGCTGAAGGAAGACAGAGACAGAGAGAGCACCAGAGAGAAAGAAAGATCTGTGTATGAAATCACACCCACAAATTTGTCAACAGTGCAAAATTATCATTGATCTGATTATTTAGTTATATAAGTGATTTCATCTAAAGCCAGGTAGCTTGGCCTGCCCTTGCTTTCTCCAAAACCCACGAGTCTGAAGTATTCTCTAGCTCAAAACAAAAGAGAGCCAGTTGGAATTAAATAACTATCAAGCCTAGGATGAAACATGGCAAGACCCCAGTTGGAGGAGGATCAGGTCTAAGTGATACTGTGAGAGTCAGGGAAAGATGACCCCAGGGCAGAGCGTTTCTGAGGACCCAAGAAAAGTCACCTCTTCGGCAGCTCCAAAAGTTGCAAGAATAGCCCACCATGCCTCATGCTGTACATTCTTCTGGACCCCAGCGAACCATGAGCATGATTTGCTTGCTTTCAATTTTTAGGGTTGAGAGTGGAGCTTTCTAGCAGCTGCTGAGGCCATCCTGCCATACCAAGATTAAGAGCATAGTAGAGGGCTTATATAACGTAAGATTTAGAAAATCAAACAAATGACATTGTAGTATGCTGTGTACGTGATTTCAAGATCTAAGCGTGCTTTCCTTCATGGAGTACTCACCACAGGGATTTTAGGTAAGCTAAAATAGATATACTAAGCCCGACTTTATAGACATGGAAGATTAGCCTTCAGAAAGTTGTTCAAAGTAGTATAAATGGGTGAGCCAGTTATAGAACCAGGGTCAACTAACAACTCCTTTCACTCTGACTTAACTGTGGTTTTAAAATATGTAAAAAAGAATAGTGATTTTTTTAAAACTTGGTATAGGATTCTGAGCATTAGTTTTTAGAGAATATAAATCTCTACATTTGAAATTTATTAAGGGGAAACACTATAGTAGATTTGCAAGTAAGCTATACTCACTTGATGAAACATTACAGAGCTATTAAAATAATCATCATAAATATTGAATTATAGTATATAAAAATGCTTAAAATGGCAATAGTATCTGAAAATGGTAAGTGAAAAAACTCAGAATACAAAATTACAAGACGGCTGTATATAGACCTATAAAATATGGTTATATATAATGAAAAGACAGGAAGAAAACAGAACTCAACACTCATTGTGGTTGTGCTATGGTGGGACTAGGAATGCTTTTTTCTTTTCTTCTCCAAATTTTTTGAAATAAAATGCCTTTATAACTTTTAGAATAATAGCATTATTAATATTAGTAATAATATATTAAAATATAATACTATAATTGTATATAGTATTTTATGTTAATGTACTACACATAATTTTTATTATTGTGGAAAACACCCAATGCCCTTTTACTGTGACTGATTGGAAGAATAAGCTACATTGAACTGAATTGAGGGACTACAATTTTACTGTTACTGTGGTTGATTCAAAGTATTCAGGCAGAATACAGGTTTTCTAAAGTCACAACAGGTAGCTAGGTAGCTAGGTAGATAGATAGATAGATAGATAGATAGATAGATAGATAGATAGATAGATAGACAGACAGACAGCAATATATATGCCTATATTCCACTTTAAAATATGAATTTAGGGGAAAATGCCCTGAATATGCCATTGAGATATTTTCCTAGTTTTTCAGATGTCTTTTACTTAGAATCCAAAAGACATAAAACAATTTTGAAAATTCAGAAAAGCCGATGTCATCACTCCTGACAGTGCCCTCATTTCTCTTTCTCCAGCATTTTTCTGTTTTTCCCAGAGGAACTGCAGAGCCAAGCCCCTGGTAATGATCACCTGAGGTTTGAGATGATCTCATTAGTTCCAAGCAAGTGTTCAGCAAATGCTAAACAGGCAGGCTGGGGAGCCCTGCTTGGAAGGTAATAAAATGCTCATTAAGTCTGTGCCCATGGATGGCCTCCCAGTTTTGCTGATCTGCATGATAAATATGCATATCCAGTTCTGAAATAGTAAATCATTAATAGTTGCCATTGGAGGGGAAACAACTGGAATCATTTTCATAATAATTCCTCCATCTTTTGATGGGATGAGTTGGGGGAAAGAAATCTAGCATGTCTCCCATTGCTGCTGCTATCAAAGACTGACCATGGCCTTGAAAGCTCCACTAATAGAGACAGAAAGCAAGAGACAATGTAATGTTTTTTAAAAAAGGTTTTCATATTTATTTTTTGTTAGACAGAAAGAAAGTGAAAAGGAAGGAAGGAAACAAAGGAGACCAGTGAGAAAATCTCTAAACCTCAAAGGATCAGAATTTTTCAGTATATTTCCAGATTTTCATATTTAAAAGTGTTTTCATGGAAAAAGCACTACCTGGGGAAGCAGTGCTTCCTGTCATCATGCTGATGTGCTTTTTTTTTATTAGACTTTAAGTTCTGGGGTACATATGCAGAACATGCAGGTTTTTTACATAGGTATACATGTGCCATGGTGGTTTGCTGCACCTCTCAACCCATCATCTATGTTAGGCATTTCTCCTAATGCTCTCCCTCCCCTAGACCCCCAACCCCCAACAGGCCCTGGTGTGTGATGTTCCCCTCCCGGTGTCCATGTGCTCTTATTGTTCAACTCCCACATATGAATGAGGACATGTGGTGTTTGGTTTTCTGTTCTTGTGTTAATTTTCTGAGAATGATGGTTTCCAGCTTCATCCTTGTCCCTGTAAAGGACATGAACTCATTCTTTTTTATAGCTGCATAGTATTCCATGGTGTATATGTGCCACATTTTCTTTATCCAGTCTACCATTGATAGGCATTTGGGTTGGTCCCAAGTCTTTGCTTTTGTGAACAGTGCCACAACAAACATACGTGTGTATGTGTCTTTATAGCAGAATGTTTTAGAATTCTATGGGTATATGCCCAGTAATAGGATTTCTGAGTCAAATGACATTTCTAGTTCTAGATACTTGAGGAATCGCCACACTGACTTAAACAATGGTTGAACTACTTTATACTCCCACCAACAGTGTAAAAGCATTCCTATTTCTCCACATCCTCTCCAGCATCTGTTGTTTCCTGACTTTTTAATAATCTCCATTGTAACTGGAGTGAGATTATATCTCAATGTGTTTTTGATTTGCATTTCTCTAATTACCAGTGATGATGAGCTTGTTTTATATGTTTGTTGGCCACATAAATGTCTTCTTTTGAGAAGTGTCTGTTCATATCCTTCATCCATTCTTTGATGGGGTTGTTTGTTTTTTTCTTGTAAATTTGTTTAAGCACATTGTAGATTCTAGATATTGGCCTTTTGTCAGATGGGTAAATGGCAAAAATTTTCTCCCATTCTGTAGGTTGCCTGTTCACTCTGATGATAGTTTCTTTTGCTGTGCAGAAACTGTTTAGTTTAATTAGATCCCATTTGTCAATTTTGTCTTTCGTTGCCATTGCTTTTGGTGTTTTAGTCATGAAGTCTTTGCCCATGCCTATGTCCTGAATGCTATTGCCTAGGTTTTCTTATAGGGTTTTAATGGTTTAAGTCTTTAATCCATCTTGAGTTAATTTTTTATAGAAGGGATCCAGTTTCAGCTTTATGAATATAGTTAGCCAGTTTTCCCAACACCATTTATTAAATCGGGAATTCTTTCCCCATTGCTTGTTTTTGTCCGGTTTGTCAAAGATCAGATGGTTGTAGAGGTGTGACTTGTCAAAGATCAGATGGTTGTAGAGGCTCTTTCCGAGGCCACTGTTCTGTTCCATTGGTCTATATATCTGTTTTCATACAAGTATCAAGCTGATTTTGTTACTGTAGCCTTGTAGCGTAGGTTGAAGTCAGGTAGCATGATGCCTCCAGCTTTGTTCTTTTTGCTTAAGATTGTTCTGTCTATGTGGGCCCTTTTTTGGTTCCATGTGAAATTTAAAGTAGTTTTTTTCTAATTATTTGAAGAAAGTCAATGGTAGCTTGATGAAGATAGCATTGAATCTATAAATTACTTTGGGCAGTATGGCCATTTTCATGATATTGATTCTTCCCATCCATGAGCATGGAATGTTTTTCCATCTGTTTGTATCCTCTCTTATTTCCTTGAGCAGTGGTTTGTAGTTCTCCTTGAAGAGGTCCTCCACATCCCTTCTAAGTTGTATTCCTAGGTATTTTATTCTCTTTGTAGCAATTGTAAATGGGAGTTCACTCATGATTTGGCTCTCTTTTTGTCTGTCATTAGTGTAGGAATACTTGTGAGTTTTGCACACTGATTTTGTTTCCTGATACTTTGGTGAAGTTGCTTATCAGCTTAAGGAGATTTGGGGCTGAGACTATGGAGTTTACTAAATATACAGTCATGTCATCTGCAAAGAGAGACAATTTGGCTTCCTCTTTTCCCAACTGAATACGCTTTATTTCTTTCTCTTGCCTAATTGCCCTGGTCAGAACTTCCCATACTATGTTGAATAGGAATGGTGAGAGAGGGCATCCTCGTCTTGTGCTAGTTTTCAATGGGAATGCTTCCAGTTTTTGCCAATTCAGTATGATATTGGTTGTGGGTTTCTCATTAATAGTTCTTATTATTTTGAGGTATGTTCCATCAATACCTAGTTTATTGAGAGTTTTTAGCATGAAGGGCTGTTAAATTTTGTCCAAGGCCTTTCCGGCATTTATTGAGATAATCATGTGGTTTTTGTCTTTGGTTCTGTTTATGTGATGGATTATGTTTATTGATTTGTGTATGTTGAGCCAGTCTTGCAGCCAGGGATGAAGCTGACTTGATCCTGGTGGATAAGCTTTTTGATGTGCTTCTGGGTTCAGTTTGTCAGTATTTTATTGAGGATTTTTGCATCAATGTTCATCAGATATATAGGCCTGAAATTTTCTTTTTTTGTTGTGTCTCTACCAGGTTTTGGTATCAGGATGATTCTGGCCTCATAAAATGAATTACGGAGGATTCCCTCTTTTTCTATTGTTTGGATTAGTTTCAGAAGAAATGACACCAGCTCCTCTTTATATCTCTGGTAAAATTCAGCTGTGAATCTGTCTGGTCCTGCCTGGACTTTTTTTGGTTGGTAGGCTTTAACTGCTGCCTCAAATTCAGAACTTGTTATTGGTCTATTCAGGGATTTGACTTCTTCCTGGTTTAGCCTTGGGAGAGTGTATGTGTCCAGGAATTTGTCCATTTCTTCTAGGTTTCCTGGTTTTTTTGCACCGTAGTGTTTATATTATTTCTCCAATGGTAGTTTGCATTTCTGTGTGGTCAGTGGTGATATCCTGATATCCCCCTTATTATTTTTATTCCGTCTATTTGATTTTTCTCTCTTTTCTTGCTTATTAGTCTGGCTAGCAGTCTATCAATTTTGTTGGTCTTTTCAAAAAATCAGCTCCTGGATTCACCGATTTTTTAAGGGTTTTTTGAGTCTCTATCTCCTTTAGTTCTGTTCTGATATTAGTTACTTCTTGTCTTCTGCTACCTTTTGAATTTGTTTGGTCTTGTTTCTCCAGTTCTTTTAATTGTGATGTTAGGGTGTAGATTTTAGATCTTTCATGCTTTCTCTTGCAGGCACTTAATATTATAAATTTCTCTCTTCACATTGCTTTAAATATGTCCCAGAGATTCTGGTATGTTGTGTCTTTGTTCTCACGGGTTTCAAAGAACATCTTTTTTTCTGCCTTCATTTCATTATTTATCCAGTAGTCATTCAGGAGCAGGTTGATCAGTTTCCATGTAGTTGTGGAGTTCTAAGTGAGTTTCTTATTCCTGAGTTCTAATTTGATTGTGCTGTCATCTGAGAGACTGTTTGTTATGATTTCTGTTCTTTTGAATTTGCTGAGGAGTGTTTTACTTCCAATTATGTGGTCAATTTTAGAATAAGTGCAATGTGAAGCTTAGAACAACATATATTCTGTTGATCTGGGGTGGAGAGTTCTGTAGATGTCTATTAGGTCTACATGGTCCAGAGCTGAATTCAAGTCCTATATATCCTTGTTAATTTTCCATCTCATTAATCTGTCTAATATTGACAGTGGGGTGTTAAAGTCTCCCACTATTATTGTGTGGGAATCTAAGTCTGTTTGTAAGTCTCTAAGAACTTACTTTATGAATCTGGGTGCTCCTGTATTGGGTGCATATATATTAAGGATAATTAGCTCTTCTTGCTGCATTGATTCCTTTACCATTATGTAATGCCCTTCTTTGTCTCTTTTGATCTTTGTTGGCTTAAAGTCTGTTTTATCAGAGTCTAGGATTGCAATCCTTGCTTACTTTTTAATTTTTGTTTTCATTTTTTGCTCATTTGCTTGAAAAATATTCCTCCATCCCTTTATCTTGAGCCTATGTCTGTCTTTGCACGTGAGAAGGGTCTCCTGAATACCGCACACCAATCAGTCTTAACTCTTTATCCAATTTGCCAGACTTTGTCTTTTTTTTTCTTCTTTTGAGATGGAGTTTCACTGTTGTTACCCAGACTGGAGTGAAATGGCACGATCTCGGCTCACTGCAACTTCTGCCTCCTGGGTTCAAGCAATTCTCCTACCTCAGCCTCCTGAGTAGCTGGGACTACAGGCATGCACCACCATGCCCAGCTAATTTTTGTATTTTTAGTAAAGACGGGGTTTCACCTTGTTGACCAGGATTGTCTTGATCTCTTGACCTTGTCATCCACCCACGTTGGCCTCCCAGTGTGCTGGGATTATAGGCTTCAGCCACTGCGCCCAGCCCAGCCTGTGTCTTTTAATTGGAGCATTTAACTCATTTACATTTCAGGTTATATTGCTATGTGCGAATTTGATTCTGCCATTTATGATGCTAGCTGGTTACTGTGCCCATTAGTGATGGAGTTTCTTCTTAGCGATGATAGTCTTTACAGTTTGGTATGTTTTTGCAGTGGCAAACAAACTGTACTGGTTGTTCCATTCCATGTTTAGTGCTTCCTTCAGGTGCTCTTATAAGGCAGGCCTGATAGTGACAAAATCTCTCAGGATTTGCTTGGCTGTGAAGGATTTTATTCCTCTTTCACTTATGAAGTTTAGTTTGGCTGGATATGAAATTCTGGGTCAAGAATGCTTTTCTTTAAAAATGTTGAATATTGGCCCCTGCTTTTTTCTGGCTTGTAGGGTTTCTTCTGAGAGATGCACTGTTAATCTGTTGGGCTTCCCTTTGTAGGTAACCTGATCTTTCTCTCTGGCTGCAACTTAACATATTTTCCTTCAGTTCAACCTTGATGAATCTGACAATTATGCCTCTTGGGGTTGCTCTTCTCAAATAGTATCTTTGTGGGGTTCTCTGTAATTCCTGAAATTGAATATTGTCCTGCCTTGCTAGAATGGGGAAGTTCTCCTGGATAATATCCTGCAGAGTGTTTTCCATTCTCCCCATCACTTTCAGGTAAAACAATCAAACATAGATTTGGTCTTTTCACATAGTCCCATATTTCCTGGAGGCTTTGTTCAATTCTTTTCACTTTTTTTCTCTAATCTTGTCTTCTTGCTTTATTTGATTGAGTTGATCATCAATCTGATATTCTTTCTTTTGCTTGATTGATTCAGCTACTGATACTTGTGAATGCTTCACAAAATTTTTGTGCTGTGTTTTTCAGCTCCATCAGGTTAGGTGTGTTATTCTCTAAACTGGTTATTCTAGTTAGCAATTTGTCTAACCTTTTTGCAAGGTTCTTAGCTTCCTTCATTTGGGTTAGAACATGTTTCTTTAGCTTGGAAGAGTTTGTTATTACCCACCTTCTGAAGCCTACATCTGTCAGTTTGTCAAGCTCATTCTCCATCCAGTTTTGTTCCCTTGCTAGCAAGGAGTTGTGATCCTTTAAAGGAGAAGAGGCATTCTAGTTTTTGGAAATTTTAGCCTTTTCATGCTGGTTTCTCCCCATCTTTATGGATTATCTACCTTTGGTCTTTGAAGTCGGGGACCTTTGGAGGGGGTCTCTGAGTGAATGTCCTGTTTGTTGATGTTGCTCCTATTCCTTTCTGTTTGTTAGTTTTCCTTCTAACAGTCAGGCCCCCATGCTGCAGGTCTTCAAGAGTTTGCTAGAGGTCCACTCCAGACCATCTGCATGGGTATCACTGGCAGAGGCTGCAGAACAGCAAAGATTGCTGCCTGTTTCATCTTCTGGAATCGTTGTCCCAGAGGGGCACTTGCCAGATGCCAGCCAGACCTCTTCTGTACAAGGTGTCTGTTGGTGCCTCCTGGGCCAACACCTCCTGGGAGGTGTCTCCCAGTCAGGATACATGGGGTCAGGGAGCCACTTGAGGAGGCAGTCTGTCCTTTATCAGCACTCAAACACTGTGCTGGAAGAGCCACTGCTTTCTTCAGAGCTGCCAAGCAGGGATGTTTAAGTCTGCTGAAGCTGCATCCACAACTGCCCCTTCCCCCAGTTTCTCTGTCCCAGGGAGATGGGGGCTTTATCTCTAAGTCCCTGACTGGGGCTTCTGCCTTTTTTTCAGAGATGCCCTGCCCAGAAAGGAGGGAATCTGGAGAGGCAGTCTGGCAGCAGTGGCCTTGCTGAGCTGCAGTGGGCCCTACCCAGTTCAAACTTCCTGGTGGCTTTGTTTACACTGTAAGGGTAAAACTGCCTACTGAAGCCTCAGCAATGGCAGATGCCCCTCTCCCCAACCAAGCTTGAGCATCCGAGGTCAACTTCAGACTGCTGTGCTGGCAGCAAGAATTTCAAGCCAGTGGATCTTAGCTTGCTGAGCTCCATGGAATGGGATCTGCTGAGCTAGACCACTTGGCTCCCTGGCTTCAGCCCCTTTCCAGGGGAGTAAATGGTTCTGTCTCACTGGCATTCCAGGCACCACTGGGGTATGAAAGAAAAAATTCTGAAGATAGCTTGGTATCTGTCCAAATGGCTGCCCAGTTTTGTGCTGAAAACCCAGGGCCCTGGTGATACAGGCTCCAGAGGGAATCCCTGGTCTGCAGTGTGCAAAGATTGTGGGAAAAGCACAGTGTCTGGGCCAGAGTACACAGTACACTCCCTAATGACTTCCCTTTGCTAGGAGAGGGAGTTCCCACACCCCTTGCACTTCCTGGGTAAGGCAACCTACCACCCTGCTTCAGCTCCCCCTCCTTGGGGTGCACCTACTGTCCAACCAGTCCCAGTGAGATGAACCAGGTACCTCAGTTGGGTGCAGAAATCACCCAGCTTTTGCATCAATCTCATTAGGAGCTGCAGACTGGAGCTATTCCTATTCGGCCATCTTGCCAGCAATCTTATGTCTTTTATTAACAAGAAATAGAAGGTTACAATATTTCAGTGTGACTATTTAGAGTAAGAAATAGGGAAAAGAAGTTGTTTGTTGACTTAACCAATTTTAAGCTCAAAAGAGGACACAGGTTGTCAACTGATAATTCTACTGTAATCACAGAAATGTCAATATTGGCTGATAGATTGGTCAATTGATTGATTCATTCATTTACTCAAGAAACACTGAGCACCTACTGTGTCATAATATGTGTTTAGTGTATTTATATTCAGTCCTGCACTTTACTTTTTTGTGTTATTTCTATGTGTGAGTTCCCAGTCATTCATTTATGCAACACTTGTTTATAACCTATTGTGTGACAGGCAATGTATTAGGCTTTATAGCTTTGTGGGTAAGACACATACACACATACTTGAAAATAGTCAGATAGTCATATATTCATAAGCGAATCGCACATAATGTGAAGTATTCTCACTTTCACTAATTTGATTACTACCAAAGGACCTGAATACTTGGCATTTTAAATGACCCAAATGTATAAAAAGCATTAAAAGCAACCAGCAGAGGGCAGAACTCCCTAACAAAAGGGAGAGGTGTGTCTCAAGTTGTAATGCTCTTTCTTCAGCTGGTATTATTGCCTGGTCCATGATAACTTCTTGGGATCTTGGGAACACCCTTATAGAACCCTAGATTTGGTTCCATGGGTCCCAGAGTCTCCTAACTGCTTGTCCATTACTACAGAGCCAATATAATGGTTAGGAGCTCAAACTCAACACAGACCTGGGTTTGAATCTTGTTATTTCCTTTACTGAAATGTGACCTAGTGTGAATTATTCCACATTGTGACCTTCAGTCTCCCCTCTGAAGATGACAATAGTACCAATGTAGATTTCATTGCATTCATGCTCACTTTGTTGCATTAGTTATAAAGAGAACTAAAAGACAATATACCTACAAAGTATATGAATTCGATTAGTATGTCAAATATTGGACTTTTGAGGTCAGTGTCAGGATCAACCCTTGCTCCTTCAGCCTCATTGTGAAGAGTGGGGAAATAAACTTATTCCCTTCAGTAGGAAATTGGGTGATTCAATCCTAGGATGGAGGTAAACCAGGCAGCATTTACAGGAATTCTCCTGTATGCCACGCTCTGTATCAGCCATTGATGGGCATTGTCTGTATTCATGCTGCTGATCAAGACATACCCGAGACTGGGTAATTTATAAAGAAAAAGAGGTTAATGGACTCACAGTTCCACATGGCTGGGGAGGCCTCACAATCATGGCAGAAGGCAAAAGGCACATCTTCCATGGCAGCAGGCAAAGAGGGAATGAGAACCAAATGAAAGGAGTTTTCTCTTATAAAACCATCAGCTCTCATGAGACTTACTCACTCTGTGAGAACAGTGCGGGGGAAACCACACCCATGATTTAATTATCTCCCACTGGGTCTCTCCCATAACATGTGGGAATTATGGGAACTACAATTAAAGATGAGACTTGGGTGGGGACACAGCCAAACCAGATTAGGCATCATCTCTTTTAATGCACAGAAAAAGCCATAAAGTAGGTACTATTCTAGGTTTATACATGAGGCAACTGAGGCTCAGAAAAGCCAGGCAGAGATTTTTTTGACCAAAAATATAAATCTAAAATATTTGACCAAAAATATAAACCTAATAAGCAGTTCAAAATATGATTCAGCTCTAGGGCCTTCTGACTGTAGAGTCCATGGTTTTTCTCTGTTTTTTTGAGATGGAGTTTCGCTCTTGTTACCCAGGCTGGAGTGCAATGGCGCGATCTCGGCTCACGGCAACCTCCGCCTCCTGGGTTCAGGCAATTCTCCTGCCTCAGCCTCCTGAGTAGCTGGGATTACAGGCATGCACCACCATGCCCAGCTAATTTTTGTATTTTTAGTAGAGACGGGGTTTCACCATGTTGACCAGGATGGTCTCGATCTCTTGACCTCGTGATCCACTGCCTCCGCCTCCCATGGTTTTTCTGTTGCACCACTAAGCTTATAGCAATGCCAGAGAGGTTTTTGAGAGGTTTCTCAAAAGATCGGCTTCAATCATTTAACTTCTTCACTGATAACCCTTTATTGATTTGTTAATTGCTTGGAACATTCATTCATTCGTTCAGTAACTATTTACTGAATACTGTGTGCTTTACTAGATATTGAGATTTCAGAAAGGAAAATTTATACATAATCTTTCTTCTCAAGGAGCTACATTTAGTGGGGACAAAGATATCAACAATAATCATTCAGGAGTGAAATACATATATATATGTTTATAATTTAGATAATATGACATAGAGTATAAAAAGTGTTATTTTTGAAGGATAGGCCAGGGTGGGGGCTGCTCCAGTCTTTTTTAAGACAGTGTCTACTATGATAAGCGGTTGGCTGGCAGCCTCCAGATGTTACTTCAAGATCTACCAGGATCTTCATGCAAGGTCACACTCTCCTGGGGCTGTGTCAGTCCAGGACACTCCTGCCCAATACGGGACTCTTCTAATGGGCAGCCTCTACTCCAGACTCTCTGTTTGCCCTAGTGACATCTTCTAGGAGCTGCAGTGTGGTCAGAAGCTCTTTCTTCCCAACCCATTCTCCCTCTCCCCATTTATAGGTGTCAGACTTGCCTCATGGCCTAAAGACTCTTTCTCCTGCTTTCTCTACCCTTTATTCCTCAACAACACTGTCTCAATAAATCTCTTGCCCATTGAATTCCATCATGGTATCTGCTTTTCAGAGGACCTGCACCATCACAGAGGCATTAGCCAAATCTTTTGGAAAAGTCAAAGAAATTGTCAAAGAGTGCTTGATCTCAGATTGCAGGACCTCAGAACTAACATAAAGTCCACTATGGCCCATAGAGTAAGAAGTTTGAAAGTCTGCAAATGGTAACTCTTTTGATACCCACATATACAGACACAGATACAGAAACACACACACATGCACAGACACATATCTTTGAGAATACAGTAGTTGTTCAATATATGTCTCCTGAGAAAAGAAGTAACTGAGAAAATCACAATGTCTAAAACAAAGCCTTTCAGCCCCCCGGTCCTATTCCTCTAGTCCCCTTTACCTGATTGACCATTCTTTTTTTTCTGAGACAGAGTCTCACTTCGTTGCCAGGTGCCAGGCTGGAGTGCAGTGGCATGATCTCGGCTCACTGCAACCTCTCCCTCCTGGGTTCAAGCAATTCTCCTGACTCAGCCACCCAAGTAGCTGGGACTACAGGCACACGCCACCACGTCCAGCTAATTTTTGTATTTTTGATAGAGATGGGGTTTCACCATGTTGACCAGGATGGTCTCAATCTCTTGACCTCATGAGCCACCCACCGTGGCCTCCCAAAGTACTGGGATTGCAGGCATGAGCCACCATGCCTGGCCTGATTGACCATTCTTACTCAACTCCAAGACCCACCCTATGGTCACATCTCCAAAGATCATGTAAAATGAGGCCTCTTCTTTATTTAATTTTCACAGAACTGTGCTTGGGCCAGCTTTGCTCACACTTTACTTGTCTCATAGATACTTCCCACTACACACGTGTATACTTCACAGGTAAGTCCTAAAGTCTACTTCTAAGAATTAGCCATGCTTCAAGCCAGCTGGGTATGGAAGAATAGTAGGCAAGGAAAGAGAGAAGGAAAGACTGCCTGACATTGCATCATTAGAACTAGCCTTCACTTGATAAAGGTTGTTAGATCAGGAGACAGCCCTTGACCTACCATAATTATCATGTGGCCAGTGAAGAAGGCTGGCATATAAAGCTGTGTTCAAACAAGGCCAAACTAGGACAATCATATTCTCCCAATCAAGAATCTGAATAGGGTTGGGCGTGGTGGCTCACTCCTGTAATCCTAGCACTTTGGAGGCCAAGGAGAGCAGATGACTTGAGGTCAGGAGTTAGAGAGCAGATGACTTGAGGTCAGGAGTTCAAGATCAGTCTGGCCAATGTGATGAAACCTGATCACTACTAAAAATACAAAAAAATTAGCTGGGTGTGGTGGCACATGTCTGTAATCCCAGATACTCAGGAGGTTGAGGCAAAAGAATCTCTTGAACCCAGAAGGCAGAGGTTGCAGTGAGCCAAGTTCTCCACCATACTCCAACCTGGATGACAGAGCAAGACTTTGTCTCAAAAAAAAAAAATCTGAGTAGAAAAAAAGAGAAAGCAGAAAATCACAGGGTTGACAGCGTGTCCCAATGTCAGATGGAAGCATATAAGTCATGAGGGCCACAGGTGTTCCAAAGTTATAGGAAAGCTTAATTTACAGGTAAGAAGAAATCGATAAAAATGAAAAGTCATTTTAGTTAAACATTTTTAAACCCTTAAGTGGCCAATAATGTGGATCCTCAAGTCAGGTTCCCAGGTTCAAATTCCAGGCTTCACTTTTACTGGCTTTGTGAACTTGGCAAGTTATAGCCCTCTCTACTCCAATTTCTTCATCTGTAAAAAGAAGACAAACATAGCTTTCCCTCAAAGAATTCAGATGGGGGCCTATGCTAATCAGTATGTCTCATCTTCAAGGATGGGAAACAATTTGGATCCTTGCCAACCGGGAGAAGACAGTTTGACTCTTGGGGAAATGAGAGGCCTGCCTCACCACCAGCCATAAAGTCTAGGGTGGCTGCAACAGCATTTTAACCTTAGGGAACACCTGTCTCAGGAAGAAGTCAGTAAAATAAGGAGACTAGAGTCAAGTAAAGAATGGAGAACGAGGTGCAGCCAAGCACGTCCAAAGTCAGCCCTACATAGAGACTTTTCTGTCATGTAAGCCAATGCCATTTTCTCACTAGAAAGTGGGTTAAATTTTGTATCTCCTGCAAGCAGTAGAGTTGTAACTGGTGTGGCTGGATTGCAGAGCTTCTTAGATCTCCAGTGGACACCAACAGCTGGTCCCACTGAGGACTAGATTTTCTGCACTGAAAGTTCTTCGCTCTTTGAAGATTCTCCTCTTCCCAGTTTCCTCTGGAATATTTTCAGTAAAACTCCATTATATTTAAGAAATCCTAGGTGAGTCTATGTTATTCAGATTCAAAGGTGCCTGACCTGCCCCTTGACTTGTGTTGACCTGTTCTCCCACTATATTATGAAAAGTGCGATGAATTATTTATCTTTTAATTTCCTATAACATGCTTACCAAACCGAGCAACCCATCAGCATGACTTGTGGAATTTCTGTAACAACTCTTGGTGCAGGGCCAGCACCATGAGTGTACAACATGTGCAGTCACACAGGGCCCCATGTTTAGAAGCGCCTTGCATTTGGGTTCATGGACTGCTGCCACCATCTTGGAATTCTTAATATTTTTTGACAAGGGATCTCCATGTTCATTTTGCCCTGGGGCCCACAAATTATGTAGTCGGTCCCACTCCTGTGCCTCACATTTCAAATTCTGCCTCAGAAACTCTGTGGCCAGGTCTGGAAATCCGCATTTTCCAGCAATGACTTCCACAGGGTCTAACCTACAACACATTCTCAATCTGTATCTAGTTAAATGAATTAAGAAATTGAAAATAAATTGATTTGTTTAAATGTGCTTGAGGGAAACATTATCATTCTTGTGAGTGGCTTTAGGCCTTGAACACTGCATAGATTCAGAGACCCTGGGAGTCAGAAGGGTCCTCAGGATCCTATTTCCAATGGCTTCTTTGTGAGGTCTGTATATTTAAATCCATAGGGCAGGTAAAAAACAAACAAAAACACCAATGCCCTTACCTAAGCCAGGATCTGAGAGGTCTGAATTTAGTTGATCTGAGATGGAGCCTGGAGACCATCATTTTTTAAAAGAGAATTCTAGTATGTAACCAGGGTTAGAGACTATTGAACTAGGCTAATACTTTCATTTGAGTAAATGAGAGATAGAGAGATTAAGTGACTTATCCAAGGTAATACTAAACACCAGGGACAGATCAATAGTAATTATTGAAATTTGTAGTGTATGAGCGAGTGGTGGCTCAGAAAATAGTTTGCATAATCTGTTCCTCCTTTTCCTTTTAGACACCCGGGATAAGAACTGGCATCCTGTCTACTTTGATTGAGACAGCTGTCCCCATCAAGTGAGGCTGATAAATATTCATAACCGTTATATTCTGCTTCCTATCTTTACTTGCTCTAAGGAAATTGTTAGAGCAGAATCACTTCCTACCACTAGTCAGTCATTAAGACATATAATATTTTAAAGGGTGGATTGGAGTAAAAGCAATAAACACATTAATGACTCCAAGTGTCATTAAAATGGAGTACACAGAGAAGGTCACACTGCAGAAAGACACCCCTGAGACCCCCTCTTGATAAACACAGCTGAACTAGAGCTCTGCCCACACCAATGACTGTTTCTCTAGGCTTGGATGAAGTCTCAAGGTAGGTCATGAAAGGTCAGGGCCAGTCAGTTTAATTTCCCTGGTAGCCAAAGTCAGTCATCTAAAGTTTTGAGATCACAGGTGCGGCACACAGGAAAAATCAAAACCACTGAAAGTTCAGCTTTTTTTTACTTCTAGACTTGACTATGTGAATTTACAAGAAGCCAGGAAGAAAAATATTAAAAGAGGAGAGAATGCTTACTTATTCTCATTGTAGTTATCAAGTTGTGTTATAACTATTAATGTATTTGTCTGCTATTCTCACCGAAATTTCAACCATTTATTAGACTGAATAGCCCTAGTGTCTGCAACTGCAGAGGAAACATAGAAGAGGATAAGCAAATGTTTGATTAATTAACAATATTTACCCATATGTTTGTATATGAATATTACCTCTGTGTAATAATGTTAAGTTAAATGTTTGTTTTAGATACTATCTAATTTTCTTAGTTTTTGAGATAGGATCTCCCTTTATTGCCCAGGCCGGAGTGCAGTGGTGGAATCATAGCTGACTGCAGCCTCAACCTCCCTGGCTCAAGTAATCCTCCCACCACAACCTCTAGAGTAGGTGAGACAGCAGACATGCACAACTACACCAAGCTGTTTTTTAATTTTTTATAAAGATAGAGTCTCTCTATATTTCCCAGGCTTGACTCAAGTGATCCTCCTGCCTCAGCCTCCCAAAGCGCTGGTATTACAGCTATGAGCCACCACGCCTGGCCTACAATTTAAATAGATTTTATTTTTTAAAAGCTGTTTCAGTTTCACAGAAAAATTGAGCAGAAAGTACTGAGAGTTTCCATATGCACCTGCCCCCACACTGGCATGGCTTCCCCTACTATCAACATCCCCCACCAGGGTGGTACATTTTATACAATCGAACCTGCATTAACAAGTTGTTATCACTGAAAGTCTAGAGTTTACATTAGCATACATTTCTGGCGTTGTACATTCTATGGGTTTGACAAATGACGTGTATCCACCATTATACTATCACACAGAGCTGTTTCACTGGCTTAAAAATCCTGTTTCACCTACTCATCTATTCCTTCCTAACCTTTGACACAACTACTGACCTTTTTACTGTCTCCATAGGTTTACTTTTTCCAGAATGTTATATAGTTGGAATCACATGGTATGATATAGTATGTATCCTTCTCAAATTGAATTCTTTCACATAGTAAGATGCATTTAAGGTTTCTCCTTATCATTACATGGCTTGATAGTTCATTTTTTAAAGGGATGAATAATGTTCTACTGTCTGAATGTACCACAGTTTATCTGTTCACCTACTGAAGGACAGTTCAGTTGCTTACAACTTTTAGCCATTATTAATAAAGCTGCTGTACATGTGAGTGTGCAGGAGTTTGTGTGGACACAAGTTTTCAACTCATTTTGGTAAATATTTGGGAGTGCAATTGTTGGATGGTCTGGTAAAAGCCTGTTATATTTGTAAGAAACTTCCAAACTCTCTTCCAAAGTGGCTGTAGCATTTTAAAGTCCCACCAACAATAAATGAGAGGGCTGGTTTCCCTTGCCAACATTTGGCATTGTCAGTGTTTTGAATTTTGGTTATTCTAATAGGTGTCTGGTGGTATCTGATTGTTATTTCTAACTAACTTTTGAGTTAAATGTTTATATGTCTTAAAAAATTAAAAAGCAATCTTTTAAGTAATTTATTAAAATAAATACCATGTCAAATTCACTTTTTACCATAAATATTACAGGTGGCTGCATATACAACTAATATATACAATAATAGCTCTTCTATAAAAAATCAGATATAAGACAATAATATAACAGCAACAGCAAAATAATAAATAAATACAGATAAGTATTTACAGAAATTTAGCAGGATTAAGATGAGAAAATACTAAAACACTACTAAGAGAGATCCAGAACAAAACTCAAATAAATTAAAAAGCATACTTGTGTTTGAATAGAAAGATTAAATATCATAGAGGTGCCATTCTTTTAAAATTAATCTATATATTTAATACAATAATCATAAAGTATAATTTTTTAGAACTAGGCAGTAATAAACCTAAGTTTTATGTGGAAAAACGAGCAAGAATGATAATAAATGGGTACTAGTGAATTTCTCTCAAGTGCTTTTCAAAGCATTACTTATGTATTAAATGATACAGTTTTATCAACAGTTCTAAAAGCATTATTTTTTGTTCCCATATTTACATATGATGATTTCAAGAAACAGAGAGGTTAAATAACTTGTACAGGTTTATACAGTCAGTACATGGCAAAGGCTGTATTTGAACCCAAACATTGTGTCTTGAGAGTCCAGTAGTTGAACTAACATACCTCATACCTTGTTTTAAAAGAACTGGTACTGTCTGGCCAGTGGTGGTGCCATGCCCCTGCAGTTCTAGTGACTTGGGAGGCTGAGGTGGGAGGATCACCTGAGCCTAGAGAGGTTGTGGCTGCAGTGAGCTGTGATTATGCCACTACCCTCCAGCTTTGATGACAGAATGAGATTCTTTCTCAAACAGTAACAACAACCAGAGATATTCTGAGTGGAAGGGAGAGGGATAGAGGGGACAGGTCCTATATAATAGCAAATATTACTGAGCTTACTAAGAGCGATAATGACACATGTATATGTAGACACAAATCAACAGGAGAGCATCCAGAAAGAAACTCAAACGTACATGAGAGCTTAGAATATGAAAATGTGTTCCTTTTTAGAAGAAATAAAGACAAGAGGGCTGTGCACGGTGGCTCAAGCCTATAATCCCAGCACTTTGGGAGGCTGAGGTGGGTGAATCACGAGAGATCGAGACCATCCTGGTCAACATGGTGAAACCCCGTCTCTACTAAAAATACAAAAAATTAGCTGGGCATGGTGGCGCATGCCTGTAATCCCAGCTACTCTGAAGGCTGAGGCAGGAGAATTGCCTGAACCCAGGAGGCGGAGGTTGCGGTCAACCGAGATCGCGCCATTGCACTCCCGCCTGGGTCACAAGAGTGAAACTCCGTCTCAAAAAAAAAAAAAGATAAGAATATGAAAATGTGACATTGTAAATTAGTAGAATAAGGGAATTCTGTTCCATAGATGGTAGTGGAATAAACTAGAATAAACATCAAATTATGTCCCCATCCTACTCCTTTCATCACAATAAGCTCTGTGTGTGTGTGTGTGTGTGTGTGTGTGTGTACTCACACACACACACACACATATGGGCAGATGGCAAATAGAAAAAAAAGTTAAAAATAGCTCTTACATACCTGAAAACATGCTTAATACTACTTATTATACCAAAAAGCAAATTAAAACAACAGTCCATGACATGGTTCGGCTCTGTGTCCACACCCAAATCTCACCTTGAATTGTAATGCCCATGTGTTGAGGGAGGGGACTTGGTGGCAGTGTGATTGGATTATGGGGGCAGTTTCTCCCATTCTGTTCTTGTGATAGTGAGTGAATTCTCATGAGATCTGATGGTTTAAAAGTGTGTGACAATTCCCCCTTCACTCTCTTTCTCTACTGCCACCATGTAAGATATGCCTTGTTTCCCCTTCGCCTTCTGCCATGATTGTGAATTTTCTGAGGCCTCTCAGTCATGCTTAACTGTGAGTCAATGAAACCTCTTTCCTTTATAAATTACCCAGTCTCTGGAAGTTCTTTATAGCAGCATGAAAAGAAACAAATACAATGCAATATCATTTTTCATGTAGCTTGGCAAAGATCAAAAAGTTTGAGAACACACTCTGTTGGCAAAGGTAAAAATACACTTATACATTGTTAGTAGAAGTTTTAATTGGTTCAAATTTTATGGAATTTTGTAGTAGCTACCAAAATTTAGATGGATATACCATTTGATCCATCTATTTGGCTTGCCGAAATGTGTCCTCTTCATGCCCTGACATTTGTGGACAAAGACATGTGTGCGTGTGTGTGTATATATATATATATATATATATATATATGCGTGTGTATATATATATATATATATGTATATATATATATTATATATATACACACGCATACATATGGATATCAAGGGTGTCATCATCTATAATATCACACTATTGAGCCTAGTGTAAATGTGCATTTAGAATCCTTGTTAAATAAATTATGGCACATTTGTACAATGGCTAAGAAGCCATTCAAAAGGTTGAGGCACTTCCATATGAATAAATATGGAAGGAGATCACAACACAGTGTCAAGTGGAAAAAGAAAATCACAAAATAAAGAATAAAATATCAGAATTTCTCTAAAAGAATACATAAGAGGAGAAGAAAAAAATAAGAGGTAAAATTGTTTTTTAATAGAATTTGCTACTATTTTATTATTTTATGTTGTACTTCAAGATAGAATTGAATTACTCATAACTCTAAGTTCAAGCCATATTATTATTATTGTTTCACATATTGCCACTTTTTCCATTTTGTAATTTGTATTATTTGTTTTTAATAATTTATCTGAAATATAATGAGCACTGCTAGGCCAATCACATAACCCAGAAACATTACTAATAATAAAATAACCTCTAAAATATTAACTAAAATTTGCATCTATTTGCAATTTACATCATTTGTACTTTGAATTATGCACAAATGTTGCATACCTAAAAATAACTTTGGGGATAATGTGATTATAAAGTAATAGAAAATGTTGAAAATACCAACTTTCTAATAAGGAAAAATGGGTTGTATTCACATCTCAACTAATAACAGGAGTATTAAAATTTGTTATAAGCAATAAAAGGAACATATGTGAGATTTTTTTTAATGTTATCCGAGTCTCTTCTGTTTACCATATTCTTAACAAAAATTTCCTGACAGACTGGTCATGGTGTGTCACATCTGAAATCCCAGCACTTTGGGAGGCCAAGGTGGGGGGATCACTTGAGCTCAGAAGGTTCAGACAAGCCTGTGCAATGTGGCAAAACCCCATCTCCACAAAATACAAAAATTAGCTGGGCATGGTGGCACATGCCTGTAATCTCAGCTACTGGCAGGAGGATCACTTGAGCCCAGGAGGCAAAGGTTGCAGTGAGCTTAGATTGTTCCACTGCACTCTAGTCTAGACAATACCACAGTGAGACCTTGTCTCAAAAAGAAAGGAAGAAAGAAAAATTCCTATGATAGAGTTGAATATCACCTCTTGAAAGTTTTGTTTACATGTAAGGTAAAGTGATTCATGCATAAATCATGAATCATGATTGTACAGCTCAATACCTTTTCACCCATGTATACCCAAAGCAAATCATCACCTTAGAGGCCCCAAGCATGTCTCCATTCCAAAAGGAGGCACTATGCTGACTTCCATACAAATTGGTGTTGCCGACTCTAGAACCATGTGTAAATGAAATCACAAGGTACTTGCCCTTTTGGATCTGCTTTCTGTGCTGCAGTGATGTATCTCCCTTTGAAATAGGGGTGTCCAACCTTTTGACTTCCACATTGGAAGAAGAATTGTCTTGGGCCACACATAACATGCAATAACACTAACAATAACTGATGAGCTAAAAATGTTACCCCAAAATGTTATAATGTTTTGAGGAAGTTTATGAATTTTTGTCCAGCTGCATTCAAAGCCATTCTGAGCCACATATGACCCATGGGCGACGGATTGGACAAGCCTGCTTAAAACTAAATTTACTTAAATGAAAAAGGGGAGTCACTTTACTTCAAAAACCAAACTATCAAGTTAATTAGTAAAATCAGTTAATTAGTAAAAAGCTATATGTGTGTGTTCTTGTGTATAGTGAATGTATACACACACATGTAACTTAGGTGATCATAGTAACGACCTTATTAAAAATAGTGTCCTAAATATGTATTGCATAAGAGATGCGGGGTACTACTTGGGATGTCATGATTATACACGAATAAATTACAATTGTATTTCAGCTATTAACTGCCCCAAGGATCAATCTTTGGATTTGTTTTATTTTTCAATATCCACTCCTCTGATGAACTCATTTAGTCTCATGACTATGTGCATGCCCTAAACCTCCAAATCTGTATTTTCAGCCTAATCTCTCTCTCCTAAATTGCATACCTGTTTCTTCAACTCCTTTCTCGACATCTCTTTTGGGCATCTTCAGAGTTATCTTCAAACTAGGTAAGCAAAACCAAACCCCAAAGCTGCTTCTTTCATGATTTTCCTCTGCTCTGCAAATGGCAACCTTCATTCTTCTACTTTCTCAGACCAATACACATGGTGTCATCTGACTCACCTTTAGTTACACAACCCGCATAGAAAATCCATCAATAAATCATGGCTGCACTTCAAAATGCACATGATCTGACCACCTCTCACAAACTCTGTGATCCCCGGTGCCCCTATGCTATCCAAGCAACTATCTTCTTTCACCTGGATTATTGCAATTGCCTCCCTAATTATTATCCCTATTTTGGGGCTTACCCCACTACTTTTGATTTTTAGCAGTTAATCTTAAAATATAAGAGATATAATGTGAGTCTTTTGTGAAAACCCCCATGACTTTCCATTTAACTCACAACAAAAGCTGATATTCATATGATATTCTACAATGTCCTACATAATGTGAACCTCCCCACCTGCCAACATAATGTTTGGATTCCTTATGTTGTACCTTCTTCTCTATCCACTCGGAACTCTATGTTATTTCTGGAAAAAAAAAATGTTGTTACGTATTTTTTCCCTTACTTCCTACATCTTTCCCAAATACCTTTCCTATATCCTCAGGTCCTTGACCAAATGCTACTTTCTTAATGAGCTCCTCTTGAACCACACAATTTAAATTTTCATGCTGACCACAACTCTATCCTTGCTTGCTTTCTGTTTCATGTTACACTTACTATGTTATTTGGCATATCCTGCTATATTATCTGGTTATGGTTTATCTCCTCCTGTTAGAATGTAAACTCCATGTGAGCAGAAATGTTTGTCTGTTCTGCTTACTGTCACATTCCTTAAAACATTGCCAGGCATCTAGCAGAGACATCCAACAAACAGATGTGAAATAGGTGAAAACGGCTGGGTTAGAGTAGTAAGTGAAACAGAATAAGGTCTCGATGTCATGGAACATTCATTCTCTTAAGAGTAGACATGAAAAATAAAATAAAATTAAATATATAATATAATGTCAGAAAGTGCTAACTTTCAGGAAGACAAATAAAGCAAATCAAGATAAGAAAATGACGAGCTGTGCAGCATGGGTTGTTAGAATCATCAATGAGTTCCACCATGGGGTGATATTCAAAGGGAAATGTGAATGAAATGATAGAGCAAGCCATATAAATATTTTTAAAAGCCGGTAATCCCAATACTTTAAGAGGTCGAGATAGGTGGATCGCCTGAGGTCAGTTTGACACCAGTCTAACCAACATGGAGAAACATTGTCTCTACTAAAATTATAAAAAATTAGCCAGGCATAGTGGCACATGTCTGTAATCCCAGCTACTCGGGAGACTGAGGCAGGAGAAGTACTTGAACCCAGGAGGCAGAGGTTGTGGTGAGCTGAGACTGCACCATTACACTCCAGCCTGGGCAACAAGAGCAAAATTCTGACTCAAAAAAAATTTTTTTAAGAAGATTATTTCAATCAGAAAAAATAACAGATATAAAGTTCCTTATTTAAGAGAACATGTGAGGTAGGCAAGAAATAGAATAACAGTGGCAGAAAAAGAATGAGTGAGAGTCTGATAACGGGAATGAAGAAAGAGACGGAGCCAAGAGAAAGACATGCCGGACATGTAAAGTGTGCTGTCATAAGAGGCCAGTCTTTGGGAGGATCCAAGCAGGAGTTATCTGACTTGCTGTACATGTTCAAAGGACCCTCTGGAGGTGAAAGCAGGAGGAGCGTGCCATGTCAGAGTCTAAGAGAAAAGTGATGATGGCTTGAACCATGGAGGTTGGTTACTGTGAAGGTCTTAAGAAGAGGTAGGGCTTGGGATGCACTTTAAAGGTGGAGCCGACTGGGCTTGCTTATAATAATGCAGAAGAGTTAAGAAATGAGTTAAGGAAGAAAGAGATGAGTTAAGGAAGACTCAGAGAGTGTTGATCTGAGCAATTATGTAAGTATAGATGACGTTTTCTAAGACTAAATGTCTCCAAGGAGCAAGTTTGAAAAGAAGGTGTAGAATGCAATATTCCTTTTGTAAATGTTTGATGCCCTTAAAATAATCATGTGTAAATATCAAGGAGGAAGTTAATTATTAAAACCTAGAGTTTAAACATCGTGGGGCTAGAGATTGACTTTGAAGTTATTGGTGTATGTACTATAATTATTATTAATAAATTAATTTTCTATATTTATATATATATTCTCAGAAATTGTATTATAATTTGCACAATGACTTTAACAAAGATATCCTCTTTTGGATGCTCACAGTAGTGCCATCAGGCTAGCATTTTAATCTCTATTCAATAATGAAACAAACTGAGGTTCAAGGGAGTTAAAAGGCTTGTCTATCTCCCCCGTAATTAACTTCCCAGAATTCACTGAGCATGTGCCCAAAACTATCCTCTGTCCTAGTGAAAGACAATCGAGTAAGACAAACTCTATGCCCTCAAGTTGTTCCAAGACTAGTGAAATGTATTAAGCAGTGTAAACAAATAACTGGACTATATGCATTCTAATTAGCGAACTTGAACCTCATAACTTTTAAATTCAAATTTCACAGAAGATTTTTTTTTTTAATAACACAAGTAAAAGAGGAAAGCAATGGATTGCTTTTTCAGCCATTCATCGCATTGGAACTCTACCTTGGCAGTAGCTGTTCTGAGTAAAAGGTCATCCTTTTGTCATAACTGTCAGCTGACTTCTGCTCCTCTTTGCTCTAACTGCCTGTATCATTTGCCTACTAGTCGTAAAAGCTTTTAATCAGTGGAAAGCCTTTGTGCTTTTCTTGGTGGCACAAACAAAATGCAATATATGAAGTCAATCCACTCCCTAAGGCCTTCTTCCCTTCCCAACCAGAGACATAATAGAAATACCAAAGAGGGGCTGGGTGCGGTGGATCACACCTGTAATCCAGGACTTTGGGAGGCTGAGGAGGGCAGATCACAAGATCAATAGATCAAGACCATTCTGGCTAACACCATAAAAACCCATCTCTACTAAAAATACAAAAAATTAGCCAGACATGGTGGCACTTGCCTGTAGACCCAGCTACTCAGGAGGCTGAGGCAGGAGAATTGCTTGAACCCAGGAGGCAGAGGTTGCATGAGCTGAGATTACACCACTGCACTCCAGCCTAAGGGACAGAGAGAGACTCCATCTCAAAAAAAGAATACCAAATAAGAATGTGTGAAGAACAAGTAGGAGCAAATATAATAATAGCACATAGAAAGGTCATAGCTTCAAGTGAGGCAATGTTCACCTGCTTTACCTTTCTTGACCACCACAAAGCCCTGTTCCTGAGCGTTTCCTCACCACTGAATGTTCAAGAGGTAAGCTCGTTTCCTCCCAGTACTTGACGGCCTGGGTGTTATCTTGATTTGAATGGGGAACTGGACAAAAACAAAGGAGAAGGTGGTAAAAGATGCTTCAGAGTACAACAGCACTTGGTTCAAACCTGGTGCTAAGTCTCAGGGAAAAATCCCTTAGCAAATTGCTTCATCTGGCTATGTTAAATGAGTGAACAGAGCATGAGATTCTGTATATAAAACTCACAGCATATCTGCTCCCTACCTGCTGCTTCATCCAATGTCATAGTATGAAAGTCATCTTTCTTGACAAGAAATCCAGTTCCCCAACTCACCAGGCGCTTCTGGACATAACTCTTAGATTTCAACTAAAAGACACAGGCTGACCACTGAGCTGACCAGGGGTAGCCCCACTTCGGAGATAGACCTGGCCAACAGAGAAAATAAACTAGGTGAGGAGTTGTCTCCCAGGCAGTTTTATAAATCAGACCCTTGCTAACAGCCAAAGGAAAATAGGAACTCTTTCTCCCCACTTCCCAAACTCTGTGAAATACGGTGTATTTTCCAAAGTCAAGTGCTCACGGTTCTCTATTGCCTTAAGAAGCAGGAGGCCAGCAAGAAAGGGGCCTTGGGGGATGCGGGGAGGGGAGATCTATGACACATTGTTCTGAGAAGGTGGAAGAAGGACGGAGGTGTGTGGTCCTGCAAAGTATAGGCCAGGCGATGCCTCCCTCCCCCAGAAACTCATTTATCACCTTGATGGTTTCAGCTCATTTGCAGCCAAGTTATTGTCACCCTTAAAATAATGTGGCTTGACAGGGAAAAAATGAAATCCTTGTGAAAAGTTACATAGTCATCACACTCTGGAGTCAAAATATAGACTGCAGTATCCAAACACCGAGCCCTGGGTACGGCTCGGGTGGTATTTCCTCTCTCCCGCAGGCTTTGGTTTTAGAACAGGACATTAACATTTATGTCATGTTAACGTGCACCTAGGCATGGCGTGTGGCCTCCTGCCATGGACAGAGAGAAACACATGCCCCGGTGCTGCATCAGCACGACGGCCAAGACTTTCAGTATAAATGGAGACGCGTGTTTCCTTGCCCAGAGAGTTAATAGCGGGCGACGACATAAATGTTTGGTCATCCCCCAGTGCACAGACTTCATTTCACATGTCAGGAAAGTACTAAATCTTGCTCCGCTACAAAGAGCAACTGATTTTCAACACCAGAACCAATTAAGCCAAAGCTTTCTCACTTGGAACCCCCAAAACATCCTAGCCACCCCATTTAACTAGCTGTGTGATCTTGATCGACTTTCATTAGACTCAGTGTCCCCATCTGTAAAATGGGGATAGCCGAGCGTACCAGCCTTATTTATTGCAAAGAGGAAATACAAAACTGTAGGTAAAAGAGTTTATTCTGGTTTCTGGCACACAACAAACAAGCAACACAGGGGAGTTTTCCTCCCATCCGGTTTCTGTTTTGTATTTCATACCATTACATCTGGGCTCTAAGAACCTCAATATCATAGAGCAAAACTAATTTCCCACCACCGCACGATAGTCAGAACCTGCCAACATCACTATGTGCCTTGTTTTCTATTCCCCACAGCCTGGAAGGAGACCAAAGCAACAAGGAGAGTTCAGTCTCCCTGGAGAGGCAGCACAGATGGGCGAAAGGAGCCCAGTGGAGAGATGGCAAGTACCTGGGGTGCAGCGCCTGTCCCTCCCAGCAAGCCCTCTGCCTCCCTCACACTGTCCACTTTGCTCCCCAGACAGATTGCAAAGCATCACATTACTGTGCCTTTTCTACTTTAGCTTCAACTTCCTGAAATTCCTTCCTTTGATTTTTTTCTTGGTGAGTTATTCATCTTTCCAGAAACAGTCAGAACTCCATGAAGAGCCTTACAGCTCCCTCTGACCTTCGGGGGGCCCGCTCTGTCTCCTCTCCATGGTTCCATCACTTTGTGAAACACTGAAGTCCAACTGTTCTGCTGCTGGCTCCTCACCTCATTCATTCTCTCTTGCTGTTTCACAAGGGAAATGTTTTGTCTTTGTTTCTGTCGTATCCCTAGCACTTCTCTCAGTCAGTAGCAATTTATAGATTGCACAGTAAATGTTTGGAGAAATGTATTTAAACATACGCAATACAGATAATTGTACAAAATCATAGCTGGTAGTTGATCCCATATATATGTATGTATACCTATATATGTGTGTGTATATATACATACATATATATATATGTGTGTATATATATATATATACACGTGTATATATATACATATATATATACACGTGTATATATATACATATATATGTATGTATACGTGTATATATATAGAGAGAGTAAAATAATGAATAATTTATAATATAACTAAGCTTCTCAATAAGCCATTTGTAATATGTTTATAAATCTCTCCATATCCATATATGCTTCAGTTGCAAAGAATACAAAGAGAAAACAGAAAGCAATAAGCAAAACTGGATTTCACACAATAAACTAATATTTACTGAAAGGCACATATAAGATTCTGAATAAAAGATGCAAAGTTATTAAATATACAAAATAAAATAAAATTAGAAAGTTCAGTTCAGAAGAACCAACATGTAAATAATAAGAGTTTTGGAGAGAGAAAAGAGACAAAAGCAGGAAATTAAAAATGTAATTGAATAAGAAAATTTTCTCAGATCTAAAGGATATGAACTTCTCAATTGAAAAGACCCATAGAATGCTTAAAACAATAGATAAATGATGACCTAGGTAAAATGTTGGCAATATGACCATGGGCCCAATCTAGCTTGCCATCTTTTTTTTTGAAAAAAAGAAGGGTTTCATTGGAACATATTCATGCCTGTGTGGTTATATATGTCTATGTGGTTATGTACATAGGATCTTATTTTGTTTTTTTTTTGTTGTTGTCCATATATTTGTTTTAATTAATGAATAGAGAAAAAAATAAATGATACATATTTTCAATACGACTAAAAAGTGAGAGCTGATATTTCCATTTTTTTTTAATTTTGAAGAATGGTCTCTAAATTAGCTTGATAAATTCTAAAGTAATTTTACTTAATCCAAACTAGCCAAATTCAGTGTTTGACAAAGCTTCTGCAGAAGGAAAAGGAGACAAATGAAGTTGAGCACAAAAGGGAAAAATAGAATTAGGATATAGTACTAATTCCATAGTTTGCTCTTCTTACACTCCATTCCCACTGCAAGATAACCCCATAGCCTAAACAGTTACTCTTAAAATATATGTGGGAAAAAGATGTGTGTGTGCGTGTGTGTGTGTGTGTGTGTGTATTTATATGTAATATCCTCTGTGTATACATATACACACACATACACACACATACATACATATATAAATATATATGTGTGTGTGTGTATATATATATATATATATATATATAGTCATGTGTTACTTAACAGGAATACTTTTACATTCTGGGAAAAATGTCATATAGGCAATTTTGTCAGTGTGCAAACATCATAAAGTGTACTTACAAAAACCTAGAAGTTGTACGTAACCTAAGCTCTATGATATAGCCTGTTGCTCCTAGGCTATAAATCTGGACAGCTTGTTACTACACTGAATACTACAGGCAATTCTAAACATAAAAAAGGTATGATAAAAAATTCCATATAAATGATTAAAAAAAACACTACACCTGTATAGGACACTGTATTCGTCCATTTTCACGCTGGTGTAAAGAACTACCTGAGACTGGGTAAATTATGAAGAAAAGAGGTTTAATTGGCTCACAGTTCCATAGGCTTAACAGGAAGCATGACTGGGAGAGCTCTGGAAACTTACAATTACGGCAAAAGGCAAAGGGGAAGTAAGCACCTTCTTCACATGGTGGCAGAAGAGAGCAAATGGGAAACTCCCACACACTTTTAAACCATCAGATCTTGTAAGAACTTGCTCACTATCACAAGAACAGCATGAAGAAAACTGTTCCCATGATCTAATTACCTCCCACCAGGTCCCTTCCCAAATATATAGGGATTACAATTTGACATGAGATTTGGGTGGGGACACAGAGCTGCACCATGTTAGTCACTTATCACGAATAATTTGCAGTCTTGAGGTTTCTCTGAGTGAGTCCCTGAGTGAATGTGAAGTGAATGTGAAGGCCTAAGATGTTACTTTATACTACTGTAGATGTTATGAACGATGTACACTTAAGCTACACTAAATGTATTAAAATATATTTTCTTTCTTCAAAAACAAGTTAACTGTTGCTTACTATAATATATTCATCTTATGTTTTTCAATTTTTTAACTTTTTGACTCTATTGTAATAACAATTTAAAACACGAGCATGCTGTACAGCTGTACCAAAATATTTTATTTCTGTATATTTTATTCAATAAGCTTTTCTCTTTTTTACCTTTTAAGCTTTTTTAATTAAAAAATATAGACGCTAACACACATATTAGCCTAGGTCTACACAGGGCTAAGATAATCAATAACTTTGTCTTCTACCTCTACATCTTGTCACACTGGAAGGTATTCAGGAAGAATATAAATGCAGCTATCATCTCCTATGAAAACAATGCATCCTTCTGAAATACTTCCTGAAGGACCTGCCTGAGGCTGTTTTATTCTAACTCTTTTTTAATAAGTAAAAGGAGTACGCTATAAAATAATGGTAAAACATATAGTATAGTAAATTCATAAACCAATAACATAGCTGTTTGTTATAATTATCAAGTATTATGTACTCTATATACATGTATGTGCTATATAATTCTATACAACGGCAATGCAACAGGTTTTTTGATATGGTTTCTCTGTGTCCCCAACACAATCTCATCTTGAACCCTAGTTCCCACAATTACCAGGTGTTGTGGGTGGGACCTGGGGGGAGGTGATTGAATCATGGTGACAGGTCTTTCCCCTGCTGCTCTCCTAATAGTGAATGAGTCTCACAAGATCTCATTGTTTATACAGAGAAGTTTCCCTACCCAAGTTATCTCTTTGCTTGCTGCCATCTGTGTCAGATGTGACTTGCTCCTCCTTGCCTTCCACCAAGATTGTGAGGCCTCCCCAGCCATGTGGAACTGTGGTCCATTAAAGCTCTTTCCTGTATAAACCCAGTCTCAAATATGTTTTTATTAGCAGCATGAAAACGAACTAATATGTTTGTTTGCACCAATATCATTACAAACAAGTGGTAATGCATTGTGCTACAGTGTTACAATGCCAATCACCTTACTAAGAGATAGGAATTGTTTAGCTCTATAATAAACTTACAAAACATCAACGTTTAAGCAGCCTGTCATTGACCAAAATGCTGTTATGCAGCACATGAGTGTATGTTTATAATTACTATATAGCTTGGTTGTATTTAACCACTTTGACACTCTACAGTTTAATGGGAATTCAAAACTGATGTTGGTATGATTGTTGGTATGTCTGAATTTAAATGGGCAATAAACTCACAAGAATGTGGAAAATGAAAGAAGATAGAACATTAGCACAATCTGAGAAGTTAGAAGTCAGGTCTTATAATAACTGTTGTTTTAATATATAATTTTTTCTTTCATGATTGTAATATCTTAGTTCTGAAAACACAAATGATATCAGTTTATAATCCTATTTCTTCCAAGTTCTTTGTCTTCTGTTTATTTGCTTTATAAAAATTTTTATATAAGCTTTAATCAGATGATTTGTAATTTTATTTGTCAAATATTATTTAAAAAATTTTGGATTTGGAAGTTTTAAATTATATAGTGGATGCTGTGATACATTAATATAAACTAAGAGCTATTTTTAAAATTTTATTACTTTTTGAAATTTTTAAAATCTCAATAGAAATTTCGAAAAATTAATATGAATTATTTTGCTAAAACAAAAAAGAAACACAACAATATTAAATATACAAAACAAAAATGGAAAGTTCAGTTCAGAAGCACCAATATATCAATAATAAGAGTTTCACAGAGAGAAAAAAGAAGAATTAAAAGCCGGAAACTAAAAATGCAATAGTATAACAACATTTTCTCAATACAAAAGCATACGGATTTCTCAATTAAAAAGACCTCCACAATGCTTAAAACAATAGGTAAACAATGACCTTGGTAAAATGTTGACAACATGACCCATGGGCCCAATCTAGCCTGCCACCTATTTTTGAAAAAAAAAAAAAGTTTCATTGGAACACATTCATGCCCATGTGGTTATGTATCACCTATGGTGGCTTATACAGTGTAATAGTGTTGAGTAGCTGTAACACAGGCTGCATAGCCCACAAAACCTAAAATATCTATTACAGGACCTGTATTAGTCAGTTCTTACACTACTGTGAAGAAATACCCAAGACTGGGTAATTTATAAAGGAAAGTGTTTTAATTGACTCACAGTTTCCCCATGGCTGGGGAGGCCTCAGGAAACTTACAATCCTGGTGGAGGGCAAAGGAGAAGCAGACACTTTCTTCGTAGGGTGGCAGGACGAAGTGAGTGCAGGCAGGGGAAATGTCACATGCTTATAAAATCATCAGAACTTGTGAGAACTCACTCACTACCATGAGAACAGCATGGGGGAAACCACATCAAGATTTAATCATCTCCACCTGGTCCTGTCCTTGACATGTGCCGATTATGAAGATTACAATTCAAGATGAAACTTTGGGCCAGGACACAGAGCCAAACTATATCAGACCCTTTACAGGAAAATGTTGCCATTCTCCTACCTAGAGCAAAGCACATCAGAAAATATTGAAACAGTCAGAACAAAGAGGAATTTCTGTAGGATTCTAGATCAATCAATAATTTCCATCCTATACAGTGAAGCAAGAATCAGAATAGCTTTAAGCTTTGAATAACAGCATTGAAAGCTAGATGGCAATAAAGTCACCTTTAAATTCCTGAAAGAAAGTAATTTTCAATCACTAGAATTCTATACTCAGTCAAAAATCAATTGTCAAGGAGGAAGACAGATTATTTTATAGATGCATGTTCTTCAGAATAACCTGTAAAACACTCATCTCATTTCAGGTAGCTACTTCTAAATTTGCTCAGAAAAAAAAAATAAATAAATAAATAACATACGGCTTATAGATAAAGGAAAGTATGACTTATAGAAATAAGAGGTCTGGTCACAAGAGAAATGCAAGGCCACGGAAACACCAAACGGTGAAGACAGAGCCCAGATTAACTAACGGTCATTTTACTAGGAATGCAAAATTGGCAGAATACCTAAATTATCTGAATATCTACAAAAATTTTTTTACTATTGCAAAGAAATTTGAATTTGTAAATAAATGACAAATACTAATTTTGATGCACATAAAAAATTATGCAGGGGAGAATTTTACTGTGATTTACCATATGGCTCAATTATGAACAGCACTTACATAGTTGTAATTTTGCAAATACTGAATATTGATTTAACCAAACTATGTTATAGCTATATTTAAATTATAGGATCTGTTAAGGATGTGCATATGTGTTGAAACGGTGCCATCTGGAAAGAAAATTATTTCCTTATCCATTTGGTGAGTGTCAAACGATAATATAGAATACTGCAAAAATAAGCAACAATAAACTACGTTATTTAGAGATCTATACATATTACATAAACAATCAGTTGAGAAAGATAAAGAGGCCAAGACAATGAACCTGGAAGTGGAGAACTATGGACTGCCATTTCGTAAAACAAACAAACTTACAGAATTAGCTTACTGTTTCAATCATGTACCTGTATTGTTTAAATAAAATATCTTACTTACTGTCCTGGTACAACTAGAGTATGTAGCAGGGTAACCGCCTGTCAGATTAATACACCCAAGTATCTCCTTTATTTTTCTCACCTAGCACCAACACCTTTTTCCAAAATATATAACTCCTTTTCTTTGAGACGGAGTTTCACTTTTGTTACCCAGACTGGAGTGCAATGGCGCGATCTCGGCTCACCGCAACCTCCGCCTCCTGGGTTCAGGCAATTCTCCTGCCTCAGCCTCCTGAGTAGCTGGAATTACAGGGGCGCGCCACTATGCCCAGCTAATGTTTTGTATTTTTAGTAGAAACGGGGTTTCGCCATGTTGACCAGGATGGTCTCGATCTCTTAACCTCGTGATCCGCCCACCTCGGCCTCCCAAAGTGCTGGGATTACAGGCGTGATATAACTCCTTTTCTGACTCTGAGTCCCACAGATTAGCTCAGCTTGTGTTTGTACTAAATGTAAATGAAATCATACACTATTTATCTTTTTTATTCAACCTTATGATGGATATGAGGTTTGCTTATTGCCACTGTTGTATAGTATTGCATTGTATCAATATACTAGAATTAATTCATGCTTTCTTAAGTGGTTAGACACACAGGTTGTCTCCATCTGAATACCTTGCAAATAATGCTCTAATGAACATTTGATTTTTTAGATAGATTCTTGCTTTGTTACCCAGACTGGAACGCAGTGGTATGAACAGGCTCATAGCAGCCTCAACTCCTGGCCTCAAGTGATTCTCCTACCTCAGTGATTTACCTGTGGTCCCGAGTACTTGGGACAACAGGTGCACTCCACCATGCCTGGATAATTTTTATTTGTTTGTTTGTTTTATAGAGATAGGGTCTCACCGTGTTTCCTAGGCTGGTCTCAAACTCCTGGGCTCAAGCAATCCTCCTGCCTTGGCCTCCTGAAGTGCTGGAATTGCAGTCACAGCACCCAGCTGTTGTGAACATGATTTTCAGTTTATGTATGTAAACATTTTTGCTCGTGATTAAAATTGTGGGGTTTGCACATGGTCAGATTTAAAAGATATATAAATGAAACCCAAATTCCCATTATAGTGGGAGATTTTAAGCCACATCTTTTGGTACATGACATGTAAAGCAGTCAAAATGTAATCAAAATGTTGAAGAGTTGCATAACACAATTATCAAATGTGGTTATAATGTTCTTCTTTTTCTATTAATTTCTGCCTCATATATTATGAAGCTATCTTATCAGGAGGATACTAATTTAGAAGTGTGTCTTTTTGGTGGATTATATCTTAAGCCTAAAATATTCCATTTATATTTTTGCTGAAAACCATCCATTAGTAGATTTTTTTTTCAACAAAGATCTGTGGGTAATTATTTTCTGTTATCATTTGTGCTTCTGAACATGATTTTATTTTGCCTTCACTACTAAAGTGATTTAGAATCACAACTTGGTGTTAGTTTTTTACTCTGATTACATTATCCATGTTAATCTGTCTCTTGAGCATCAATCACTTCTCTAGGGAAATCTAGTTTTAATCTGAATTTACTCTTCTATAGACATTTAAAAATCTATTTTCTTATGTTGCATTTAGGGTTCTTTTTAAATTTTCATGGTTCTGTAATTTTATACAATGTATATGTATTTTTAAAAAATTATTTATTCACCCTTGAGAAAAACTTTTCAATGTGCAGGTTTTAAACTTTTCTCCCTTTCCACACCATCTAGTAGATCTATCATAGAGTTTCTCAAACCATATTATATCTTGGGTTATCTTTAATATTTTTCATATTTTCATTAATCTGTTTGCATTTGGATCTTCAGTTTTAGTGTAAAACCCATTAAATCTACTATTAGTGCTGTTTTTTTTGTCAGTATTTAGCCAACTGTATTTTTTTTAAATAGCTCTCTAGGTACATTTCCCATTTCCAAGGCTGTCAATTGCTTCTTTCTTGAATGTACCAGTTTTTGTTTGATGGCTTCCTTGAATCATTCTTAAGAAAACATTTCATCCTTTCGCACACTATTTTATGTTTAAAAACACATTAAAAAATTAAATGTAATCTTAAACTTTGAGTTAAAAAATAAATAATCATTTATATACCCTGTAATGACTAAAATATAGATCACCAGTGTCTTGGAAGTCCCTTTCAGGTTCCTTCCTAGCTGAATTTTATCTCTGCCACTGCCACTGGAGTTAACACCTAACCTAAATTCATTCTAATATTTCCTCATTTTTATATATTCCATATATAAATGGAATATATATAGTTATATATTCTATAAATAGGCTATATATATTCCATATATGAATATATTAAAATAAGAAAAGTATTAAATATATTTTATATAATATCTATAGCCTCTTTATAGAATATATAATGTCCTAAATAATAATATACTAGAGTTATTAAAAAGTTATTTATTTCATATTTTTTATCTTTATTATACTATGTTTTATAGGAATGTGGTTAAATCAACTTTTTTGTTTTGCCTGTGCATG
This sequence comes from Leontopithecus rosalia, assembly GCA_028533165.1. NCBI lineage: Eukaryota > Metazoa > Chordata > Mammalia > Primates > Cebidae > Leontopithecus > Leontopithecus rosalia. Next base: position 10,591,794 of record CM052650.1, read on the forward strand.
GTAAATATTTTTCCATATTTCAAATTTACCATTTTTATTTCTGTAAATTTTATATATGTCTTCTCTAAATAACATAAAGTTGGATTTTTTTCAATCCACAGCGACAATTTTCCCCTTAACTAAATAGTTGAGTCCCTACACATTTTTTATGGTAGCTATTTTATCTGGATTGAGTTTAACTATTTTATTGTGTGAGGTTTTTTTTTTCTGCCTCATCTTTTCTGACTTCTCTTCCTTTCTAGCCATCTTTTTATGTTGATTGATTTTTTTTGTTTTTCTCCCTCCATTTTTCACCTCTACTTGTTTGTAAATAATATACTCTATGCATGTTATTCTAGTGATTAGAAGAACTATATGACTAGCTATTCTTGACTTAACAGAAGTAAAATTAATTGGTATCTTCACTGTCTTTTAAATAATAACAATGACAGGGGTTAACTATAATAATAAACCCTAGACTACTTTATTTTATTTGTTTTATATATATATATATATATTTTTTGTTTTATATATATATATTTTTTATTGTGATTTAGGTTTGGGTACATGTGAAGAACATGCAAGATTGTTGCATAGGTACATATGTGGCAATGTGGTTTGCTGCCTCCATCCCCATCACCTATATCTGGCATTTCTCCCCATGTTATTCCTCTCCAACTCCCCACCCCCCACACTGTCCCTCCCCTGGTTCCCCCCAACAGACCTCAGTGTGTAATGCTCCCCTCTGTATCCATGTGTTCTCATTGTTCAACACCCACCTATGAGTGAGAACATACACTGTTTGATTTTCTGTTCTTGTGTCAGTTTTCTGAGATTGATGGTTTCCAGGTTCATCCATGTCCCTACAAAGGACAGGAAGTCAACGTTTTTTATGGCTGCATAGTATTCCATGGTGTATATGTGCCACATTTTCCCTTTCCAGTCTATCATTGATGGGCATTTGGGTTGGTTCCAGGTCTTTGCTACTGTAAACAGTGCTGCAATTAAATTCATTCACCAGTTCCCAAATTATATACTATTTTTGCTTAGTATTTTAGTTGTTTTTCTGTATTTTCCTACAAATTAGACATTATCATATTTTATGCCAATGTTTATTTGAAATTACCCACAAACTAACTGGTATATTTTCTTCCCATTCTTTTTTGCATTTGAGATTTTTTAATATAAAACCATTGTCTTTCTTTTTTTTTTTTAAATAAAGCCTTTTTACCCCAGGTCTTGCAATCATTTTCATTTAAATAATTTTTTTTCTCAAATCTAGGTTCTTTCAAAGATACTCTCCCCTTTCCGCTTCTACTTTTTTGTTTGTTTGTTTGCAGGTAGCTGTACTTTTTGTGGAGATCTTGTCCACTTCTATCACTGGCCACTGTCACTTTACAAATAATTTAACAGTTAATATATCTTTTGAGTTTTCCTCATGAAATTCTTTTAAGTTTTCTTATATAATAGATTTTGGAATTCCAACTCGAATGTCCTTCTAGCATTGTCCAAAATTCTTAGTAAAATAGCTCCAGGGTGATTAGAACAAATACATTGAAGACGGCAGAGCATAAAAGTAACTACTTTTCTATTTGGAAAACCTAGTCAAAAGAATTTGTTTATTTTTTTTTTTGAAGAAAGAAAAAAGAAAAAAAAGGAATGAAAAAGAGAAAAAAAGAGGTCAGAGAATGGGAGTGTTGCTTCATTCTAAATATGGGTATTGAAAACCTCTTTAATGACAATAATTGTGCTTAATAATGTCCAACCAATATTTCATTTAATCCTGTGAGTAGGTGTGATGTGGTACTGATAAGAGTGTATATTTTTTGTATTTAAAATGGAGAGTTCTATAAATGTTTATTAAGTTTACTTGTTCCAGATCTGAGTTCAAGTCCTGGATGTCCTTATTAATTTTCTGTCTCGTTGATCTATCTAATATTGATGTCGAAGTCTCCCATTATTACTGTGTGGGAGTCTAAGTCTCTTACAGGTCTTATGTGTCTGAGTGTTCCTGTATTGGGTGCACATCTATTTAGGATCGTTAGCTTTTCTTGTTACACTGATCCTTTTACCATTATATCTTTGTTGCTTTAAAATCTATTTTATCAGAGGCAAGAATCGCAAGTCCTGCTTTTTATTTATTTATTTATTTTTGCTCTCCATTTGGTTGGTAAATCTTTCTCCATCCCTTTGTTTTAAGTCTTTGTGTATCCTTGCATGTGAGATGGGTCTGGATGCAGCATACCGATGGGTTTTGGCTGTTTCTTTTGATTGGGGGATTTTGTCGATTTAAATTTAGGATTACTGCCATTTGATGTTAGCTGGCTGTTTTGCCCATCAATTGATGTAAATTCTTCATTATGTTGATACTCTTTACTTTTTGGTATATTTTTGGAAAGGCTAATACTGGTTATTCCTTTCTATGTGTAATGCTTCCTTCAGAAGCTCTTGTAAAGCAGGCCTGGTGGTAATGAAATCTCTGAGTACTTGCTTGTTCATAAAAGATTTTATTTTTCCTTTGCTTGTGAAGTTTAGTTTGGCTGGATATGAAATTCTGGGTTGAAAGTTCTTTTCTTTAAGTATGTTGAATATTAGCCCCCACTGTCTTCTGGCTTGTAGGGTTTCTGTTGAGAGATCTGCTGGGCTTCCCTTTACGGGTAACCTGAGCATTCGCTCTGGCTTCCCTTAGTATTTCCTCCTTCATTTCAACCCTGGTGAATCTAACAATTATGTGCCTTGGGTGAATCTAACAATTATGTGCTCTTCTTAAGGAATATCTTTGTGGTGTTCTCTGTATTATCTGGAGTTGAATATTGTCCTGCCTTGCTAGGTTGGGAAAGTTTTCCTGAATAATATCCTGAAGAGTATTTTCCATCTTGGATTTATTCTCTTCATCATATGCAGGTACACTTACCAAATGTAAATATGGGACTGTGTGAAAAAGTCTTCTCACACAGTCCCATATTTCTTGGAGACTTTGCTCATTTCTTTTATCCTTTTTTCTCTATTCTTGTCTTCTTGTTTTATTTCATTAAGTTGGTCTTTGAACTCTGATATCCTTTCTTCTGCTTGATCAATTCTGCTGTTAAAGCTTGTACATACTTCACGAAGTTCTCGTGTTGTGTTTTTCAACTCTGTTAATTCACTTATATTCCTCTCTGTATTGTCTATTCCTTTTTTGCATTCCATCAAACCTTTTTTCAAAGTTCTTAGTTTCTTTGCATTGGGTTAGAACAAGTTCTTTTAGCTCCCAGAGTTTCTTATCATCCACCTTCTGAAGACTCCTTCTGTTAATGGAACATAGTCCTTCTCCATCATGCCTTGTTCCTGTAGAGGGAGAGGCATTCTGATTTTGGGTATTCTCAAAAACCATTGTCTTTGGGTATTCTCAAGAACCATTGTCTTTCTGCCTAAAGTACTGCATCCTTCAGAATTGTCTTTAGTAACTGGTAAGTTCTCTTTTTACTCTGATCCTTAAAAGATACTTTATATGTATATACAATTCTAGGTTGTAAATATTACCATCTCAGCATATTTAAAAATTATTTCACTTTCTTCTGTCTTTATTTTTTACTACAAATGGGTCCATTTTGTGTCTTCTAGATATTTCTGTAAGTATTTAGTCTTTTTTTTTCCCCTCCTGGCTGCTGTTCGGATCTCTTTTACATGTCTTTAAATGATTTATAAGTGAAGATCTCCTTCAATTCGTCCTGCATTGTGTTCACTGTGCTCTTAGAATCTAAATATTTTTTTCAACAGTTCTGTCAAGTTATTATCCTCTACCATCCTGACTGTTGCCTCTTTCCTTATCTTTGGTGTGGCCTCTGCAACCCTGACAAGAATATGTTAGAGCTTCTCATTTTTTTATTCTCAAAGCCACTTAACTTCTCTTCATAGTGTGCTTCTGCTTCTCTGAACCAAACTCTAAGTTATTTCTTCAGCTTTGTATTTCACTTTAAAATTTATCTCTTCAACTTCATGTAATCTATTCTTTAATCTATCCATTGAGCTGTTAGTTTCAGTTATTACGTTTTCATTTATAGAGGTTTTATTTCAAAAATTTATTATTCTTTATTTATTACTCACCACTGTGGATTTTCCGAAAGCTGAAAATAATTTTGTTCTGGCTTGTATGCATAGCTCTGTATGTTTAATATATATTTTTAAATAGTTAATCTGTTTTTAGAATAGAAAAATAGAGATAATTTATATGCTTATGCTGTCATTGTTAATTTGAAACAATATTCTTTTTCTTACCTTAAAGCAGGTATTGATATCTCCTTACCTATCTTATTCCAAAGCCTGAGTTCATTCGTTACTACCTTCTAAATGCATTTCTGTTACTGTGTATCTTTTACTCACAAAATTGTTTTAAAATTCATTTTTTATTTGACATAAATAATGCTCATATCTCAAAACTGCATTTAAGAATAAAATTATCTCTAGCAAGACTCTCTATTCATGTTCTGTAAATACCTTGAAGGTGTAATTTGTTACACAGAATTTGACATTTTCCTCATGTTTATTTCTTCTCACTGATAATTTTTTGAAACAAATTAATGATTGCTAATCACACTTAATATCTTACATTTTCAATATGTACTTTTTAATAGTATTTTCAAATTTAACCTGTAGTAAGCTTTGTGAAAGATAATCTGTAAATGCATATCAATATTGCTTAAAAGCCTTATAAAATATAAACCCGTAAATTTGTTTATACTTTCATCCTAGGGAACACCAAATATACATTGAATTTTTATTTAAAAAGCTATGAAAACTGCTCATTACATTTCATATATCTAAAAAGGTAAGAATGACTTGCTAAAGTAAGAAATGTATTAAATTATGGTACATGATATTATAAAATATTCAGCTACTAAAGATAATAATTTCTAAGAAGAATATTTAACTTTGAGAAATATGCTTATAATATGAAAAGTGTAAACGCAAAAAACAAACAATGCATACCATTCTGCTGGTTCCTTCTGTGTCTGTCTACGTATCTATCTGACAAACACCCAGAAAGAAAAAAAATACATTACAATGTTAACTATAGTTTTTCTGCATGATAAAATTCTAATATTTTTCTTAGTATTTCCAATTTTTTAAATTTTGATAATAAATATAATATTGAAATGATGAAAAAGTTAGCATTTTTATTATTGTCACATAGCTAGGTTCAAAACTGGGAAATGGAAAAATTAAGAGAGAGAGAGAATGAAAGAGAAGAGGAAGAGAAGAAGGAATGTAGGGAGGGAGGAAGGAAGGGAGGAAGAAAGGAAGGAAGAGAAAAAGGCAGGGAAAGAGGCAGGACATTGGATGCCCTCTATACTGACATATTCTGTTTTACTTTGTAATATATAAAGTAAATACAAAACTGAAGGTCCTAGTGTTGATCACTGTAGGCACTTAAAACTCATCAGTTTGAGTCTGCTAACATTTAGGAAAGCAAACAGCCAACCAGGGGTTCCAAATAAAAGCACAGGGCAGAAGTCAGCAAAGATCATTATGGCAATCTTCAAAGGGTGGCTCAGACCACACATTTGGTGATAGCTCACATGGTCACCATTCAAGAATTCAGAGAAAGAAGAAGAAGGGGCCAGATTTGGGATGGGGGAAGGGTGAAAGAGCTATTTCCTGTGCCAAAACCCTGTAAGCTTATAAAGAAGCTAAGTGATGTCAAATTTGAAAGGGGCTAAAGTAAACATTTCTGAGTTAGAGTGAGTGATGTCAGTACATTTATGACTTGGAATGAATCTTTTCTTTCTCTCTTTTGCCACTGAAAAGTTATCTGTACCACTAATAGACAGTTATAGCCATGGTATTTTGGTTACCAGAAGAAGAATCTTCTCTGATTATCTTAAGTGAAACACACTTTATTAAGAAGACAATAGCAAATCTCTCAAAAGTCAAAACCAATCTGTTTTCTAAGGTCTGCTGTTGTTATCTGTTTTGTGTCTCTCATTCTAGCCTTTCCATTCTGCTTTTGTCTGCAGTTAATTTTCTCTGTTTCTCTCACCCCTCCCCTCCCCTCCCCTTCCCTCTCCTCTCCTTCCTTTTGCTAAAACTTCCCTTCCCTAAAACTTCCATTTCCTAAACCTTCCCTTCCCTTCCCCAAACCTTCCCTTCCCTTCCCTTCTTTTCCCTAAACCTTCCCTTCCCTTCCCTAACCATTCCCTTCCCTTCCCTTCCCTTCCCTTCCCTAAACCTTCACTTTCCTAAACCTTCCCTTCCCTTCCTTTTCTTTCCCTAAACTTTCCCTTCCCTAAACCTTCCTTGAAGCTTTAGCTTCTCATACTGCCAACAATGGATTCAACTCTATGTGACTTTTAGGATCCAGGTCCACTATCAATTCCTTCTCTCAGTGTTACTGAGAGTTTTCAGACAGGATTCCATTGCCAGGTTGGATCAGTGTCACCTATTGTACAATCAACGGTGGTATAAGATATATGGGTATACAGGGTGGGACCTCTTGAAGGCTATATGTATGAAGTATTGTCTCTCTACCAGAGTTAGTGGTTGATATGTCTGCTGCATATACTTCTTAGGGGAAAAAAAGCCACAGCTGCTTGGCAAAGTTTGATTATGAGGTAGGTGTCAGACACTAAGGAAGGATTAAAGAGGGACATATTTACCGAGCATCAGGACCTACATGTATGGTAGCCCACTTAATTATGTGAGCCATTGGTGTTTTCACAGTGATTTATACTTATTTAGCATCTATTTTAAGCATAGGTGCTTTGCTGTATGTCATATCATTTCATCCTCAAATGCTTTGGAGTTGGCATTGCTGCCTTAATTCACAAATGAAAAAAGCTAATCTTTAGGATTTCAAATAATTTGTCCAAGGATGCACAATAGAAATAGAATTTGAAAAAAAAAAAAAAAACTCATGCCTGTCTGACTACGTTAGGTAATGTTTTTCTTAAAACCTAAGTTTAGCCTAGAGTCAAGCACTGATTTACTGTGTGGTCTGGAATAACTCACTTACACTCCAACCTTTATATTTACATCCATGAAGTAAGAATATTCTACAAGATATCTCTGTGGTCCATCTACATTATACCATTTATGAAACTTTAATAATATTTTACTCGTCATTTTGTTTTATCCCATTTTTAATCTGTCTCCGTTTTTTAAATTTTAATAGTAATTTCAGTAAGCACACTAGAAATAAATATTGATAATAAAAAGGAAAGATGATTTGCATTAAAATAATAAAGCGGTGGTTCCAACTTCACCATTAATAACTCAAAATTTTAAATATTCAGCATTAAAACCATGAACATATCACAGATTACTACAAAAGAAATTAGTCAACGTAAACTGGTGCTTGCTTTCTTCTCCACAGCCATTGAAAGAGACACTAAGAAGAATCAGACATAGACTGCTCTATTGAGCAAGTGTTTCTTGGACATATGAGTAAATGTGGATGAAACAATGAGATGTTAGAAAATGCAGACAATGAGATTACTTAGTTTGGAAGATCTGAAAAAAGCTTCCTAAAAGGAGTAGCATTTGAAATGTGTTTTGAACATATTAACCAAGAGTAATTATTCATCAAAATCGGTAATCATCACTGCACATTTTAAACAAAACAAAATGAACTCTTTAAGTTGATTCAAAATAACTTGATTTTCATGTATATTTTTTATATAAGTCTAAGCTCCTTAACGTGGAAGCATGTTTATCAACAGCAGCACCTAGAGACAAAACATAGAATTCTGATTCTGAGACTCAAACCCTGCCAGTTCCTTGTGGGAGAGCACATCCAGAACCAGAGTGCAGCTGCAAGGCTGTTTCCCTTGACTTGTGTGGCACAGAGCTGAGAGAGTGTAAAGGACGGGAAGTGATGTGGAACCGGAATTCAGAGTGATCCAGGTCCCACTGCAGTAAAAGTCTGTCTGAGAAGCAGCTGAGTACATAAAAGCTCATAAAGAAAACCAAAACAATGATATTCCCCATTGTGACTGTTTAGTCTTTCTGTAGAGACTCATGGGGTCCTGGCTATTATCTATTTTTAATATCACTTGACCTGAAAATTTATGCTACCATCTGGTAAAAGAGGAACATTTTTGCTCTAATATGAATGCGGGTGAAGAAAAATGATGAAGGAAAAGTCACAGAATATTTAAGTCACTTAGTTTTTGACATTTTACATGTAACTAGACACATTAGATATTCTAACCAATTGATCCATCATTTAGTGTGCATCTACTACACTTTTTATCCTGTGGCACTAAATTTCTTTTCTTTTCTTTTTTCTTTTTGAGACAGTCTCACTCTGTCACCCAGGCCATAGTTCAGTGGCATGATCTCAGCTCACTGCAACCTCTGTTTCCTGGATTCAAGTGATTCTTGTGCCTCAGTCTCTTGATTAGCTGGGATTGCAGGTGCCTGTCACCACACCAGGATAATTTGTGTATTTTTAGTAGAGACAGGGTTTCACCATGTTGGCCAGGCTGGTCTCGAACTCCTGGCCTCAAGTGATCCACCTACCTTGGTCTCCCAAAGTGCTGGGATTACAGGTGTGAGTCACCATGTCCGGCCCCTCTGTCAGTGAATTTTCAAGTGGGAAAGTGTTGAATCTAACACTCTGTTGTATACATATCATATTTTCCTTTAAAATAGAAAACATAATTTCCCTTTGGAAAGTTATTAAAAATTCTTTTATTTATTTAATTCTGACTTACCACCATTTCCTCATCTTTTGTTTAATAAATCAGACAATTATGCCTTTCTGCAAGAACTGAGCTAAAGATCTCATGGAATTAAACTTATTATTCACAATTGAATTATTCAATCAAGAGTCCGGTATAGGAGTCTAATAAGCACTGGGAATTCTGTTGAATGCCCGCCATACATAAGCTCTTACTAATGCCATCAGGGATCTTAGAACGAAAGAATCAGATGAATAATTTAGATGCAGGTGTATGTGCACATGCAGGATTCAGAGCCACACCTGGTTCATAGGTGTTACAGACCAGGGAGAGATGAAATGTACTGGATCAAAAGAAGGTGGGGGATGAGATGATGACTAGCGCATAGTGCTCAGAGAAGTTCTGCTGGAGGAAATAATATATGTGCAAGAGTTTTAAATATAGACACTAATTTGCCAAGTGACAAGGGGAAAATGTCACACAACTCTAATGAGCATTATTGACATTTTCATCTTACATTTTCATTAAATTAAACATTGAGACTGTACAATAAAAATCACAATGTGAATGTAGAAAACTCAAGTATCCAGTGTGCCAGACAATGGTGCTGAACACACCATGAAGACAATTTTCACTGAGTGCTGTTCTGCCCTGTTGCCTCTTTGTGTTACAGTGATGAAATGGGATCTATCCGTCTTCCAATGATCCCTTTCTGTGGAAAGAACTACCTTAGCACAACCCTTCTGTCTTCTTTTTATCTCTAGGAAGAGGAAGTGACTATATAATTGGTGATTTAACTACCATGTGATCTAGCAATCCCACTTCTGGGTGTTTAGCAAAAGGAACAGAAATCAGGATCTTGAAGAGATATCTATGGAACAGAAATCAGGATCTTGAAGAGATATCTATCTGCCCTCTCATGTTAATTACAGCATTACTCACAAGAGTCAAGACATATAAGCAACCTAAACCTCCACCAGCAGATGAATGGGCAAAGAAAATGGAGAACACACACGCAATGAAATAGTGTTCATCATTAAAAAAGAAGGAAATATTGTCATTTACAACAACATGAATGAACCCTGGAGGACATTATGCTAAGTGAAATAAGCCCGACACAGAAAAGTACAAAATGATTCTAATTTATAGGATGAAACAAAAATCTTCAAACTCATAGAAGTAAAGAGTGGAATGGTAGTTGTCAGGGGCTGGGGTTGGGGGAAATGCTCTGTCAGGTGCAATCTCATATTCTGTAATCCATTAATAACAAGTTAATGGCCAGCAAACTCTCTGATATTATTAATGGCCAGCAAACTCTCTGATATCCTCAAATATTTCTCAAACATATACTGAATCTGACTGTCCCCTGACATTGCCCCTCTATTCATAGTAAGTCCTCTTATCTCAGCTGTTCAAGAAGCAGTTCATTGACCAGATGCTCTTGGGACATCTCTCACCCCTGGGTGAGCAGCCATTTCTAGTAAAGGCTGGTTATTCTCTAACATCCCAGGAAACACTGCAGCAAACATAGTTGAACTTTACTCCGTTTGCTCTTCCAAATGATCTCTACTTCATTTTTCTTCAAAATCCCGAGATCCTTGAATGCTTCTGACACCAGGTTTTACTGCCCACTGCCTTTCACAATTGCTACCCTCGGAGAGCCTCCCTTTACTTCTCCAAGTTGATTGATTATTTTAGCACCTGACCCACTGTGGTTTTTGACCCCATTCTTATTGCCATGCTTGTGTGGGTGGTCTTTCTCATTCCTGTAGGTGATCCCACACCAATGTCTCCCTGCCCCACAGCCAGCCACCTACTCCCATGGTTGCAATAATGGCAATGTCTCTGAAATACCAAGCTTAAGCACACTACCCCATGACTACCACCTACCATCATTCCAGATTTGCCTCTCCCATGATACATCTTCCATCTCCAGCTGTTTCTATCTTTCACTGAAAATTCAATCTTTTGGCCATTTTCTGATTACTAACCACCCACTTTGCTCTTATTTCCTTCCTTGCAGCTTAGATTCCATTGTTCATCATTTTCATTTCTCTTTATAAGCACTTCCATCCCCCTGAATTCTTCTTTCCTCCTGTAACAATTTAAATTCTTCATAAAGAAAATAACTGTCTGTTCTTCATACACCTAAGTAATAGATCATTGCTGGAAAATAATAAGGACATAGAATCATGCTGTGTGTATGGCCATATAGTCCATTAATAATTAAAATTCTAGATCCTATTATTTCAATAAATTATATTTCCCAAGTATGTTTGATTTCCCAGACTCCAAAGAATTATTATTTCATAGCTCTGTTTTCTTTTCACAACTCTTATAGGCATTTCTCTCTTTGTTCTTACCTAATGACTTTACCTCTTTCTCATTAATACAAGTAATTGAAGAGGACCTTTTTCATTTTGCCTTCAATTATAGTGATTGTTTTTCTGTTGTTATAGACGAAGAGACCCTGCTTCTAGAAAAAGTCAATGGTTTCATGCTTTTTCTGAATCCCATCTTTTTTTCTTCACTTTACCTTTGTATCTTCTTTATATTTTTCATATTTTTTCACTTCTATTCAGTCATCTTCATGAGTATGTAAACATGATTTAGTGTATTACATGTTTTAAAATATTTCTGTCCTGGACACACATTCCCCACCCATTACCATTCTATATCACTGCAAGATCTCACAGCAGACGTTCTAAAAAGGCTTGTCCCTCTTAGCTGCTGTTATAACTGCCACTCAGAATATCGCCACAACTTCTGCTTCTCACAGCAATCCCATTCACAATCCTTATCGATACAGAAACTATCCTATTTGAAAAGATTTGACTTTACATTTCCTCTTAAAATATTTAGGTGGAAAGATGTTTTTGTGTATACTTACACTATCATGTATAATTTATGTACATAAATGAATAATATTGTATCAAAAGTGTTGTGGGTTTTTTTCCTATGTGCTGTGTTCTTGCATCCTTTTATGTCCTCCTTTCTGTTCTAACTAGTGAAATGAACTGCCCTTGCCGAGGTGATCCCCAGTGTCAGATCTTTGTTAAGTCAATGTTTCTTCTTTATTTTTCGTTTTGCTTTCTCGTCAGTTTTTGATAAACTTACCAACTCCATCTTCATTTAAGCACTTTCTTCTCTTGGATTTTGTGGCACTTTTTTATTCCAGTTTTACTCCTAATTTACTTGCCTTTTCTTGGCTTCTTTGTATGGAACTCTCCATGTTGGCTTCCCTGTTCTCTCTCTTGGGCATCTTCTCTTTCTACACACTCCTTAGGTTAGCTCAACAATTCGTGTGCTTTTAAATAGTATCTATAGGCTAAATCTCTATCCCTACCTCTACCTCTGCGTTTTTCTTCCAAAACTCAAGATCATTGGATGCTCATGACCCCAGATATTACTGTCCACTTCCTTTTACCATTGCCCCCCTCTGAGGGTACCCATTTACCTCTACTTGTAACTTCCGATAGCTCTATACTTCTTTTTTATTTCCACTTAAACTTCTAATAATCATTTCACACTTGCCATGATCAAAGTAGAAAAAATTTTCCCCCCAAATCTGCTGATTCTTCAAACTTTCTCATCTGACTGAATGGCTTCAGCAGTTCCAAGTTTTTCAAGGCAAAAATCTAGGAGTTATATTTGTTTTGTCTCCTTTTAATCTAATATATTAACGAGTCTTGTCAAATTTACTTCAAAACGTATCCCAATCCCATGCAACCCTCACGATCTCTACTAGTAACACTAATTCTCTCACCATTGTTATCTCTCGTGTGATTCCTTAAACAGTCTCCTAACCCATGTCTCATATTCTCTCATTTCTTTTATATTCTGTTCCCCAAACAGCACACAAAGTGATATCTTACAACTTCATATGTAAATTTAACGTTCTCCTACTGGTCTTCCCGTGAACCTCCCTTTTGCCCTAATTCTCAAACCCTTCAATTAGCTGGGTCCTAGCTACTTCATCTTAGTTAATAACGTTGTTCTCCTAATCCCCCAGTGAGAACTAAGTTGTTCTTCTCTGAGATGTCTGGAATTCCAAACTCATTCATTCTCAGAACCTCTACATTACAGTCCTACTTGCAATCCTATTCCATATAGAAACTACCCTGGTTCAAAACATTTTCCTTTACATTCCTTCTTAAAAGATTGGGGTTTAAAGTTTTTTTCTTAGGCATGCATGCATATATATATATATATATATATATATATATATATATATACACACACACACACACACACACACACAGGGATCGTTTTATAGAAATAAATAAATATGCAGGGTGCAGTGAAGCGTGTTTATAGTCACAGGTACTCATGAGGCTAAGAAAGAAAAATTGATTTATCTCAGGAATTTGAGGCCATCCTGGGCAACATAGCAAGACACCATCTCTAAATTTTTTTTTAATTAAAAATAAATAAGTAAGATTATATAATGTGCTGTGCTTTTCCTACACGTTTTGTTTTCTTGCATCCTTTCCCTTTCTTCTTTCTCTCTGTTGACCTTCTCTACCTCCCTAACAGACGACTTGGGCAACGTGGTCAACTGATTTTAAAAAGTGACTCACATTCTTTACTTCTTTCTCTATCTTCCCTTTTTGCAATGTGTCTTTGCAGCCTTGCTCATCACCACATGGAGATGATTCTCCTTGCTTTGAATCTGGGCTGGACTTGTGATTTACTTCGACTAGTAGAATATGGCAGAAGTAATGGTATACACATTATAAATTTAACTCTCAAGATACCCGTGTACTTCCCTTTGACCTCTTAGGCTCAGTTGACTATGTGAAAAGCCTGAGTAAGCGTATTAGAGGATGAATAAAATCACCCTAGACCAGCCATCGTACACCATCTAGCCCCAGATGACCCACCTACTGACCTCAGCTGTATAGTGAGCTTGACTGAGATCAACCTAGCCCAGGACAGACCTAAAGAAATTGATAATGGATTCATGAGAATAATGCATTTTTGTTTGTTTATTTCTTTATTTATTATTTTTAATTTCTGGGATACTATGTGCAGAATGTGAAGTTTTGTAGGACATGGATGAAGCTGGAAACCATCATTCTCAGCAAACTAACACAGGAACAGAAAACCAAACACTGCATGTTCTCACTCAGAAGCGGGAGTTGAACAGTGAGAACACATGGACACAGAGAGGGAACATCACACACCGGGGCCTGTCAGGGGTTAGGGGCAAAGTGAGGGAGAGCATTAGGACAAATGCCTAATGCACGCAGGGTTTGAAACCTAGATGACAGGTTGGTGGGTGCAGAAAACCACCATGGCACATGTATACCTATGTAATAATACATTTCTATTGTTTTAAGCTATTTGGTTTTATGTTTTTTCATAATACAGCACTATTGTGAGCATAAAATACTGGTTCGATCAGAGAAGGGAAAAGTATTCCAGATATTTTATTAGGAGAGGATTTATCACATGGAGTTAGATATTTCCAAAATTACTGGAGGAGCTTGGGTAGAATCATGACCCACTTCAGGAAATCAGCAAGTGCAAGAATAACAGAAACCACTCACTTGTCATTGTTCGCAGCTGCTTGCCCATGAAAGTAAATGGTTTTCAGAAGCTTTCCAAGAAGCGAGGCAAAATTCACAATGCAGTCTGTCTGCATTGATATCTTCAGTTAATTTATGTAAATAATTTATAAATTCTGCATTATCTCCATGTTCATGTAATTATAAAGGGACAAATATATCCTTGCACATGTAAAAGCATATATATGCATGAATCTATAAATATATGGGGCAATGTTGTCATTATTTTATAAAAATTGAACTATAGCCAAGACCTTGGGAGCCCACCCTTGCATCAGTGAGGGCTGGATGTGAGACATGAAGAAGAAAATTATTTTGGAGCTTGAAGATATAATGACTACCTTGCTTGGTTTCAGACTTGTGTTGGTCATATAGCCCCTTTTTTTGGCTGATTTATCTCTCTTAGAAGGAGTTTATTTATCCAACATCTGCACTCTTGTTATATCTTGGAAGTAACTAACCTGCTCTCAATTTTATAGGCTCATAGATGGAAGGGTCTTGCCTTGTCTCAAATGAGACTTCAGACTTTTGAGTTAATGCTGAAATGAGTTAACACTTGGGGACTGCAGAGAAGGAAGAATTGTATTTTGCCATGTGAGAAGAACCTGATATTTGGGAGGGGCTAGGAAAGGAATTATATGGTTTGGATTTGTGTCCCTGCCCAAATCTCATGTCTAATTATAATCCCCACTGTTGGAGGAAGGTTCTCATTGGAGGTGACTGGATCACGAGGGAAGATTTTCCTCTTGCTGCTCTTGTGATAGTGGTTGAGTTCTCATTAGATCTGGTTGATGTCACTGGGCATCAGAGGGAGACTCTTTCTCAAAAAAACAAAAAAAGAAACATATAGTCCCAAGATGGAATTCTTTAATTGAAAGTTATATGTATATTTTAGTAAATGTTTCCAGATTGATTTTCCAAAAGATCATTATAATTCATACCCATTGCTTATGTGAGAATATAGGTTATTTGTATTTTTGAAAAAATAGATATTAGCAATAATGTCTTATATATATATATTCACACACATATACATATGTGTGTGAATATATATGTAATTTCATAATAATTAATGGAAAGTACTATCTCATGCTCTAATCTGCCTTTACCCATCCACAATGGAGTTGCATATGTCTGCTGGTCATTTGAATTTGATACTGATTTATGTACATAAATATATGTTTAACATGGTGTTAAAATTGATTAACACAGTATTTTAAAATGCAGTGCAAACCCTGAGCTATACTTTTTGTGTTTAAATCCTGTGAGGTTTTTTTTAGCTATGTTAGTCATATTTTTATATTAAGTTGTTGAGTTCAAAAAATTACCTAGGGATGCATCCCTGATTTTCATTATCATAGATGTTTAGGAAAAACTGGAGTTCAATTGAAGTCTTTCTGTCAGTTATCAATGATGAAAACAGAAGTAGAAAGCAAATAAAAACAGGGACTCACCGACTCACCCTTGTTCGCCCTCCTCTTTATCCATTTCAACTTTGAGGTATCTGTTTTGAATAATTGGCTTTGCTTTAGTAATTTAGTCCTTGCTTTAGTAATTTCTTCAGCGGGATTAGTGGGTGGTAGGCTCTGAATACCTTAGTGGATACAAATATCTGTTCCTTTCCCCGATTAGGTGATGGAATATGGCTAGTGAGTCTCAGTACTTTTCTCATAAACATCTGCAGATACTATTCTACCATCTTCTATTTTCCACTCTTTCCTTTACGTTGTCCAATTACCAAACCGATTTGTTGACTTTTTTAATATACTAAATTGTCCTTTGTTGCTGGAAGTGGCAGTGTCTTTGTTTCTGGAGGCTACATTTTCAATTACCTTTCTGTCTATTCATCTACCTTTTCACCTTTATCCTTGAAGTGCATATATTTTATCAGGATATGCCTTGGTATGTATTATCTTTTATCAAATTATTCATTCTGCAGATTCAAGTCTTTCTCCAACTTGAAAGAAAAATTTTCTCATGTTGTGTGTTTGATTATTTTCTATATGTTTATCTGATGCCATGTGGAAATTTTATTTGGACTGTGGGTCCTTCTTGTCTCTTGTTATCTCCCTTATGACGTCTATCTCTTTGGGTTTTGGAGGTACACTAAAAATTAAAGTAACGCTAAATCTAATTACACAAATAAAGTATAATTACATAGAATTGTGATACTTATATGATAAATCCAAGATTAATTAAGAATATAATATTTAAAGCCAATGATATGAAATTTGCACTAGAATTGGAATATAGGGAAAATGTTAATGTGTGATTAATGTCTTCAATCTTGTCAGTGTATTTCTGTAATAATAAAAAACTCATTTACAGATTGTTGTCAGGTCTAAAATTGCGATTAGCCAATAGACAAGCAACCCTTCAACCTACTTTTGTGTTAACTTTTAAGATGAACAAAGTACTGTGGGTGACTACTTTGGAAAAAGTCTTTTCAGAGAAAGGCCTATATACTTGGGCATTGACATTTGAACAGGAGTTTGTTGGGATGTCCTCTCCATGTTTGGCTTACTGCTGCTTGCTCTGATCCAGAGCTATCATATTCATGGCTTACTGCTTTATGTTAAATATCTAAAAGTTTACCAGATATTTTCATATAGGATGATGGCATGATTCAAAAAGCCTTTCATATCTGTTATCTACTCACTACAGCTTTCTGACTATGAACTATTGCCATCATTGAGCCTGGTGTTGCTCAATGTACATAGAGACTTCGGCAGGGATAAAAGGGATTTAAAGGAGGACAGCCGCAATAAAGAATGTTTTTGAGCCACTGCTGCTGTCCCCTCTCCTCACCACTTCCACCTTTCCTGCCACTCTACAATGAGTTTTTAAAATGTATTTTTTATTTCAATTGAATATATTCTGATTTTATGTTTTAGACAAAACACTGTTACTAAATGAAAGTATTTTAATGTAACAAGCATATACGCCATCTCTTTTCAAAAATGGTATAGATGAGTTACAAAAATACAAATTATATGGCAAGAGAAAAGTAAAACCTTATAAATTAAATAGTAAAATGAAGCAATAGAGAGCTTATGAACAGAAATACATTACCAAAGTTTTTCATTTATCCCTAAAAATAAAATGCTGACTGTAATTTTACCCTAGAGCTTACTACCATGCAAAGCAAAAAGGCAATAGCTGTGTGTTAAAATATTTTTTCTCTTTCTTGCTCCCATTGCTAATCCATGACCAAGTCCTATCAATTTTGCTTCTTGTAATGAATCCATACAGATCTCTTCAGCTTCTCCACAACTGTCTGAACACCAGCCAGTGATGCCTCTTGCTCAGCTTATGATAACAGCCTCATCTGTATTTACAATTTAACACTCTGATCTAGCCACAATCTACTTACTTTCACTTAGTAAGCAGCAAGGCTTATTTAAGAAGGCAAATCTAATCTTGTAGTTTCCTTGATTACAATCCACCAGTACCTTCTTTTTGAAAAGGGAATAAAAGGTGTGCATTTTTCTGTTATTACTTACAAGGCTTTTGAAGCCTTGGTCCTACCGCTTTCCCAAGTGTCTTAATTGCCTCCTACCATCTCTCTAGCCCTTAGTATTGTCTGTTAATACCTCAGCAGAGCCAAATGCTCTCTTCAGAGAGATATTTTCTGTGCTTAGAGTGTTTTTTTCTCTATCCGCCCTCCAAATCCCAATACCCCCTACTCATCATGCCAATTTTGTCTCTAGCCTAAGGCCATGAGGGAAGCCCCTGGGGGAAGGTTAGTTCTTCCAGGTTGTGCCCCCATAGTAGCATGCCTTCCTCCACTGTGTATCCTTCCCACCAGACTCTAAACTCCATTCATGCAAAGAACATGCAGAGACCATGCAGAGTTTTCTTCACCACTGTAACCTCCTTGTCTATCACATTACCTGAAGTTCAGCAGGAGCTCAAACTCGTATTTGTTAAATGTGTGAATGAATGAATGACTGAATGAATAAATGAACACCTACATGTCTTATTTCAAGAGTCATAAACTGTAAGTGATTGGAGTATAAATCTTTTGCTAAAGGAGCACTTTGAAGAGTTAGAAACTCAAAATCTAAAGATCGCAGTCTTCTCCTTCTGGCATTCCCTTCATTTTTCTTTCTTTGGTGGTCCACTTGGACTGCAGCCATGAGTCTCTGGTGCCAATTTGTCTCACATTATGAACTGAAGTGCTCCATAAACCACCCATAATGTGCTGGAATATGGCTCCTGGGCTTTCATGTTCACCGTGAGAACCGCCTGCTCTGCTTACATAGCATCTTTATTATTTACCCAGAGTTATGGAGCCCCAGGTCAGGACAAGTCAGAGATTTGCTCTTCAGAGCCAGATATTTGACTCTATTGCTACTTAAACATGCCATTTCTACATGAAGTATCAGAGACTTTTACCACTGTATGTCCTATCTGCAACCACTGAGAGAATATTTCCCATAAATCAATACAGCAAATATTTACGGAGTGCCTCACATAGACTCAGACTTCAGTGGATCTGTAGAGACTGTCTAGTCAAGCTTTCTTATTTTACAGAGACGATAACAGAGCTCTGGTGAAAGACTAGGAATTCCGTTCTCCAACATATAAAATAAGTCTGTACCCCTGTAAGAAATATAAAAATAATTAAAATGCTCTCCTTGTCTCAGATAGATTACATAGGCAGGGGAGGGGGTCAAATAGGTAAATTGGCAATAATAACATATATTGACTGCCTAACAGTGATTGGCATGTAGTAGGAAGATAATAATGTTCTCTTAAATAAATGGACAATTACATGAGTGAATTAGCTGATAAATCAATCAGAGTCATATAGTATGATACTTCTAAGAGCTCTTTACATTTATGTGACTGTTCATTATTAACTGCCCCCTCTATATATTAAGTTAAAGAGAAGGAACAGTTTTTATAACGGGCTTATTATTGGGTCCTCTATGCCTCACACAGTACATAGAATGTAGAAATAGTTGATGTTCATTATTTGTGGATTTTGTATTTGAGGATTCATCTACTGACTAAATTTAATTTCAATCCCCAAATCAATACTTATGGTGCTTTCACAGTTGGTCTCAGATATGCACAGGTGGTACAATTTGAGTCTTCTGATGCAATCTCAGTTTCCCAGCCAAGATCAACAGAAAATGACACTCTGCCTTCATCTTTCAGCTCTCGTACTATAGACAAGTGTTTTTCTCATCATCTACGTAGTGCCTGTGTTATGCAATTATGTATGTTTTGTTGGTAATTTCTTTGTATAAATAACTCCAAATTGAGGTGCTGTCTAGTGTTCCTAAGTGCAAGAAAGCTGTAACGTGCCTTAAGAGAAAACCTCATGCATGATCAGGCATGAGTTACAGCGCTATTGGCTGTGAGTTCTGTATTAATGCAACAATACTCAATTAGTAAAGTGTCTTTATGGAAAATGCTCAGAAAGCAAAGATTATACATTGATTGTTTGGTGAAAATGTTGTGACCAGAGGCTTGCAGAAACCTAACTTTGTACTTCCCCTAAGAGCAATGGTTTGGTATTCACTAATTCAGTGTTTGTGAATGTAACTACTGTTGATAATGAGATTTGGCTCTCTGTGCTTAATAAGTACAAAAAAGGAAGGAAAGAAGGAAGTCTATCAGAGGCAATATGCATAGTACTTTGTGAGAAAAGGGAAGAGTTAAAGTGTTAGAGTGCCATACACAACACCTCTGACCTACAACTACCTTATATTAAGGTCTTCCTTCAGTATCCTCCAGGGATTGTTCCCAGGGCGTCACTGATAATAAAACCTTCTGATGCTGAAGTATCTTATATAAAATCATGTAATCTTTGCATATAATCGACACACATCCTTCTGTGTACTTTATGTCATCTCTAGGTTCCTTATAAAACCTAATAGCCTGTAAAAACGCTATGTAAATAGTTGCCATACTGTACTCGTTTATCTGTGTTACTTTTTGTTGTTCTATTGTTTTCTTTCTTCTTCAAATATCTTTGATGTGCTGTTCGTTAAGTCTGCGATTTGGAACCTGGATACTGAGGGCTGACTATTGTGCAGGGATGGCACCTAGGAAGGCATACCATGATGAGACGGTGATAGCACTCTCCAGGAGTTTGTGCTCACAGCAGAGTCCTCACAAGTCATTAGGCAGACCACCTGCTACCCAAGTTCAAAGCTATCTTTCCAGATTTGAGCTGTGTGACATTAGGGAACTTTAAATAAAATAATAAACATAAAACATCCAAGGCCCAATGTAAATTCAGCACATAATAAATATTAGCTACTTTTTATTTTGTTTTATTTCAATTGATTTTTTTTTAATACAGAATCTCATTCTGTCACCCAGGCTGAAGTACAGAAGTACAATCACAGTTCACTGCAGAGTCAGTCTCTTGGGCTCATGAAATTTTTAGAGGCAGGCTCTTGCTATGTTACCCAGGTTGGTCTCAAACTCCTGAGCTTAAGCCATCCTCCCTCCTTAGCCCCTGCAACTGCTGACATTATTGGCATAGGCCACCATGCCTGGCCTTCAACTGATACTTTTTTAAGTCAGTGGTTTTATACTGTAGCTAAAAATTTTTGCCGAGGTGTATTTCCCAATTTAAAAACCTAATTCTATGTCCAAATCCACTTTATGTTTGCATGTGCCATAAGGCTTTTTCTAATGGTGAGCACTCTGATGTTAATACTCACACATCAGCTTCTTATTTGCCATTTTGAAAATTGGATCCCCAAAGGCTACACAACTACAAATAGTTGATTTTCAGCCCACACAGATCTTGGCAGCATATTGTCCTCTTGATTGCTCTGTTCTTGGAAGATAAGTGCAATTTTAATGACTGTTTGCCATTTTGTGATGTCAATTAGTTTGGCAACAGAGCAGTGATTCCAGAACTTTCTGCCACTTCAACTGAGCCAAGAAATAAGAGTTCCCTCCTTTTATTATGATTGTATTAATTTCTTAAAAGAGTGATAAAGGAGCAAACCTTTGCTTTTATTTCATTTTTAATTGACAAATAATAACTGCAATGCTAGCCATTAAAGAGTTATATCCAAGGTCATTTTTACTTTCTTATTTAGTCCTACAGTAACTGAAAAAAGAAAAGAAAGGAAGAAAACAAGTTTTTGCCTGGGCACGTTGGCTCACGCCTGAAATTCCAGCACTTTGGGAGGCCAAGGTGGGTGGACCACAGGTCAGAGATTGAGATCATCCTGGCCAGCATGGTGACTCAGAGATTGAGATCATCCTGGCCAGCATGGTGACCAGGGATGGCCACCTCATCTCTACTAAAAAAGTATGAAAATTAGCTGTGTGTGGTGGTGGCGCATGCCAGAAGTCCCAGCTATTCAGGAGGCTGAGGCAGGAGAATCACTTGAACCAAGGAGGCAGAGGTTGCAGTGAGCCAAGATCACACCATTGCACTCCAGCCTGGCAACAAAGTGAGAGTCCATCTCAAAAAAAAAAAAAAGTTTTCTCCCAGGTCAGAGACCATGGGTCACTGATAGGTCACTGTTACTTCCCCCCTTGATAACTAATTCTAATTTCCCTCTAGTTTCCTTCACAAGCCACATGCTAGACTTGGGAAAACTAGGCTTCTGTAACAGAAAAGACATCATGTTTGAGAGAATACGGGCAGACATGTTTTTCACTTTGTGTGGGTAATATCTCTTTTGCAACTTTGTAGTTTTCTAGTATTAGATAATACATTGCTACTAATTTAAGTGAAGATGACTGGGTTTGCTTCTTTTGTTTTAAACAAACCCTCCAAAAAAGAGAAGTCATTTCTCATTGTTTGGAGAGGCAGGAATGGACTGACTACTAAGAGCAGAGACTGGTCAGTGAGGATTCAATTTGACTGCATACAACAGGGTACTCAGAATACTCAGGCTGGGCACGGTGGCTCACACCTGTAATCCCACCACTTTGAGAAGCCAGGGTGTGTGGATCACTTGAGGTCAGGATCTCGAGACCAGCCAGACCAACATGGTGAAACTCTGTCTCTGTTAAAAATACAAAATTAGCTAGGCATGTTGGCATGCACCTGTAGTCCCAGCTACTCAGGAGATGAAGGCAGGAGAATCTCTTGAACCTGGGAGGTACAGGTTGCAGTGGGCTGAGATTGTGCCATTGCACTCCAGCCTGGACAACAAAAGCTGCACTCCTTCTCAAAAAAAAAAAAAAAGAAAAAGAGTTCAGTTTTTCTCTTAGGTAAAATAAGTCCAGAAACAGGTAGACCAGGCTAGTATGACGGCAAGTCAGGGATATCTCAGAGACCCACGCAACTTCTATCCTCTCCTGTAATTTTAACAAGTGACTTTCGTCCTCAGTGTTGCTTCAGAGTCACAAAAATGATCATTGTAATTGCATCTATTATCTGTACTACAGATAGCAGGAGGGAGAATAGGCCTGCTGAACAGAGCTTACCTCCCAGATAAATAAATCAGGTCTCTGTTTAAAACTTACCAGAAGCTCTACCTAATAATTTTCCCTTAGGTCTCATTGGCCATTGTTTTTTTAAACAGAGTCTTACTCTGCCACCCTGGTTGGAATGCAGAGGCATGATCTTGGCTCACTATAACCTCCACCTCCCGGGTTCAAGAGATCCTCATGCCTCGGCCTCCTGAGTAGCTGAGTTGCAACTCCTGACCTCAGATGATCCACCCACCTGAGAGTCCCAAAGTTCTGGGATTACAGTTGTGAGCCACCGCAGCTGGCCACTCATTGCCCATTCTTTTAAGCAAGGAACGGTAAATGTAGGGAGCTGATATACATAAATAATTTAGCTGTCTGCTTTGCTGTCTCATATGGTTGTATTTGGTAACGAGAGGGAAAACAAGACATTGAGAAAACAATAGAACTTCATTCCTTTGGAAGCTTTTCTGATTTGAATCCTCTTTTAAAGACACAAACTGATAAAATGCCAAGTATGGTAAATATATATATAAACCAGACTCATTCCCATTACAGACTCAATCTTGATGGGATGGGATTGGATGAGATGGTGAGGGACTCTCATGTGGACAGCTAGGAAATTCCTAGGTGAGACTACTGAGAGGCTCTTCTCTTGCCCTGCACCCACCTTGAAGTGTGTCTCAACACAGAGTCTATTGATGTTTCCATGAGGAGATTAGGGTGGAAATGAATGCTGCACAGTTTAGCCAGCTCAGACTTCTATAACAATATACAATAGACTGGGTGACTCACACAACAAACATTTCTTTCTCATGGTCCTGGAGGCTAGAGATGCGAGCAAACTCCATGTTTGATGACGGTGCTTCCTGGGTTGCAGCCATCCAGCAACCATCTTGCTGTGTGGTCAGTTGGTCTTTCCTCAGTGTCTGTGTGTAAAGATGGAGACAGATCTCTTTCTTGTTCTTTTAAAGGTACTAACTCCATAATGGTGGTCCCATCTTCATGACGAATCTAAATCTCATTACCTCCTGTAGGTCCCATTTTCAGTCAGGGTTCTCCAAAAAAAAAAACAGAATCAAGAATAGATACATACATACATACATACATACATACATACATACATACATATTATAGGAATTGGCACAAATCATTGTGGAGGCCACAGAGAACCACCATCTGACCTCTGCAAGCTGAAGAAGCAGAAAAGCCAACAGTATTATTCAGTCTAAATCCAAAGGCCTAAGAATCAGGAGAGCTGATATCCGATGGCAGGAGATGATGTCTCAGATAAAACAGAAGCAAATTTGTCTTTTGTCCAACTTTTTATTCTATTCATATTTCAACAGATTGGATCACATTCACTCACGTTGGTAAGGGTGACTTTCTTATGCAGTCCCCAGATTCACATGCTAATTTCTTCCAGAAATGTCATCAGAGATATCCCCAGAAGTAATGCCTTACTAGCTATTGGGGTATTCCTTAGCCCGGTCAAGTTGACACAAAAAATTAACTATCACATTTTACCTCCAGACACTATCACACTGGGGCTTAGGACTTCAACATGTGAATTTTGGAAGGACACAAACAATTTGCCCATTAATACAAATCAGATTGTTTTCAGCATTTTTTAACTTTTATTTTAGGTTCAGGGTTACATACATATGAAGGTTTGTTATTAAGATATAGGTAAACTTGTGTCACAGGGGTTTGTTATACAGATTATTTCATCATCCAGGTATTAAGCCTGTTACCCAATAATTATTTTTCCTGCTCCTCTCCCTCCTCCCACCCTCCACCCTAAAGTAGACTCCAGTGTCTGTTGTTCTTTTCTTTGTGTTCATAACTTCTCATCATTTACCTCCCATTTATAAGTGAGAACATACAGTATTTAGTTTTCTGTTCCTGTGTTAATTTGCTAAGGATGATGGCCTCCAGCTCCATCCATGTTCCTGCAAAGGACATCATCTCATTTTTCATGGCTGCATAGTATTCCAAGATGTACATGCACCTATTTTCTTTATCCAGTCTGTCACTGATGAACATTTAGGTTGATTACCCATCTTTGCTATTGTGAACAGTGCTGCAATGAAAATTTACATGCATGTGTCTTTATGGTAGAATGATTTCTATTCCTCATGTTACAGAGAAAAGAGAATACTTATACACTGTTGGTAGAATTGTAAATTAGTTGAACCATTGTGGAGAGCAGTATGGTGATTCCTCAAAGAGCTAAAAACAGAGCTACCATTTAACCCAACAAGTCAGATTTTATAGAGAAAATATTTTCTGTATTCTTTCTATTTATCCTCACTGTTTTCTCCAAGTGTCTCATGGTCTTTCCAGAAAATCCTGTTTTTAGCTCCTCCAGCTACACTATCTCTTCTTCCTCACACAATTCCAGTCTCCTGCAGAACTCACTTAGCAATGCAGAACTTAGTCAAGATTTCCCCAAATATAAATTGCAGAGGAGGGTAGAGGAATTTGGGCCCACAGTTTCTGATGCAACAGCATGAACAGAGGTACCTGAGGGAACTTCTGAGAGACATGAAAAGTACAGCAGCTTACCAGAAAAATAATTTTTTAACAGTCTCAACAGGAAGAGCATGTTGAAAGAGACACAGGAGGTAGCAAAAATATGGCTTGAAAGGATCTTAGAGCAATTAGCATGTTAATTCTTTGGCGAAAATAATAAACAGATACTGCCTCTCTTTCCTGTTCTTATAGAATTTCAATCTAGGAGAATAAGCAGACTGTATGTGTGTAATTACACAGATATGCTCTAAGGTCCATGAGGACATCACTTTGTCTATTTCTGCTTACTGCTGTGTCCCCCAAACTGGGAACTGTGCCAAGCACACAGGAACTCAAGAAATATTTATAGACTCAGAGAAGGGAGAGAGGGAGAAGGATTAAAGATGAATCTTGACTATTACTAGGTCACATTTGAGAGGGGGCCCAGGAGGAAAATGAGATATTCACAGGAGCCTCCCATGGTAGATATGTGTTCAAACCACAGAGGGAAGAACATGACGGGATGATAGCAGAGACTCAGGGACAACAGGGAGAGGCTAGACATGGGGCAGGAGCTGGACCATCTAGGCCTGCTAGGCTCGCTTAAGATTTTTCACTTGGCTGTATGATATTATGACTGAGTATTCCTCCTAAGCCTCTATGTGCAATTTTTGGACTAAATTAACTGTTAAGTCTTTTTCAGTATTAGCTTCATATCATCCAATCATTCAAGCAATCTTTCCGGGTCTTTCCAGTTTGATTAGAATAAAACTGCTCCCTATTCACAATAGCAAAGACATGGAATCAACCCAAATACCTATCAGTGCTAATTGGACTGGATGAAGAAAATGTGGCACATATGCACCATGGAATACTATGCAGCCATAAAAAAGAATGAGATCATGTCCTTTGCAGGTACATAGATGGGACTGGAAGCCATTATCCTTAGCAAAATAATGCAGGAACAGAATACCAAACACTGCATGTTCTTACTTATAACTGAAAGCTGATCAATGAGAACACATGGACATAGGGAAGGGAACAGCACACACTGTGGCCTATTGGGGGGTGGAGTAGGGGGAGGGAGAGTATTAGGAAAAATACCTGACGCATGTTGGGCTTAGTACCTAGATAATGGTATGATCTGCGCAGCAAACCACCATGGAACATGCTTACCTATGTAACAAACCTACATATCCTGCACAGGTACCCCAGAACTTAAAATAAAATAATTTTTTTTAAATAGAAATGCTCCATCTTTCAGGTATTTTTCTCTTCTCCACATTCTTTCCCCAAAGGGTCCATGAAGGAGAAAGTCTACGTGACATCAACTGTGTACTTAGGGTGGGAGGTGAGGTATACTCCTGGGTTATGTTGGTTTTTTGGTACACAATAATGGCCTGATGGCTGTGACACTGTCCCTAACCTTCTCAGTCACCTAATCCTGCAGACTTTTATGCAGCACTCTATAACTAGTAAATTTAGGGACCTATGTTTTATTTGAGCAATGTTTATCCAGTGGCTTCTATATGGAGCTTAGTCTACCAGGGCTTTCTTGGCTGGTAGACTAACTCCATCTAGGAGCCACTGGATGATACTCCGGAGCCTGAGCTTCTAACTATGTTCTTTGTTATGGCATCAATTCTTTCTGCCAGAGCAGCTCCGCAGCAGGTCTAGCACTTCTCCATGTACCAAAAGTCCTCGTGGCAACTGCAGCCAGCTTCGATTCTCTTTGGCCTGCCCGTGTTGTCAGCCTATACAGGAATGTGTCCAGATTGTGAGCTCTTAGCTGTAAGAAAGTTTTTCCTTGAACCCCAGAATGAAGGGAAAGGGAAGGTGGGCCACTGCGTTGCACTATTTCAGGGAAAGACGTGTATAAATCATGCACTTTGTGTGAGACCATATGGAAATTCTGAAGTAAGAGCCTCTGGATGTCCTCTCTATACTCAGTGTATCTGCCACAATTTACAGTCTCTGAGCCAACTCCTGAGGATGAGAAGTGAGTAGTCACATGTCTAGTTGGATCCCTCAGGGTCAAGCTTTCTTCTTGCTTCTTTTACCCACCTTTCAGTGGAGTGATCCATCACCTCACAGGCAGAGGGTGCATTCTCTGTAATTTCCTCCCAGCCTCCAATCCCTTGAAAGAGAAAAAAACACATCTCTTGTGCTTTGTGTCACATCTTTTACTACCTAACCTTTTACTCTAGACATTGTTTCAGAAGTCAGTTGCAGACAGGTGTGACCTGATTATGCCTTGCTTCTGCCACACTGCGTAAGTCTTGCCCCCAAGACTTCTAAGTCTCTTTGGCTTGGGAATCCCCAGAAATGCACTCAAGCATGCTGAAGCGTGCCCTGACCTGGAACTGCTGGAGGGTTACCACCCTTAGGGAAATTCACAATCACAGGGGTTGATAACCAGGGCATGAGGCTAATGAGGGGGTCCTCGGGGGGAGGGAGCTTCCCCGCCCCCCATTCAGTGATCACTCTGAACACACGCCTTTAAATTGGCTTTTCTTTCCCTTTCTCACATACAGCCACACACTCCCTCTCTGGGGTCTCTTCCCAAAATAAATCCCCAACCTCACACTCTTCTTGTCTTGGGCTCTCTTTAGAGGAACCTAGGCTAAGATGGAGACCTAGAAGAGCAAAAATAATCTATTTTCATGAAAATGGCCTGGCTTAAAATTATATTCATACTCCATAATTTAATTTTGTTTCAAAAATTAGAGTATTGTTTCAATGTATCTCTCACCATTTCTTTTACAATCAATACAAACTCCATGAAAGGCAGCATGGCATGTAGATAAGAGCATGGACACAAAAATTCAGGCAGCCTTTTCCAATGCTGGCTCCTTAAACTCTGCGGCTTTGAACAACTTATTTTTTAGTATGTATGCATGTATGTATGTATGTATGTATGTATTTTGAGACGGAATTTTGCTCTTGTTGCCCAGGCTGGAGTACAATGGCATGATCTCGGTTTACTGCAACCTCCACCTCCCAGGTTCAAGCAATTTTCCTGTCTCAGCCTCCCGAGTAGCTGAGATTACAGGCATGTGCCATCACGCTCGGCTAATTTTGTGTTTTTAGTAGAGACAGGGTTTCTCCATGTTGGACAGGCTGGTCTTGAACTCCCGACCTCAGGTGATCCACCAGCCTCGGCCTCCCAGAGTGTTGGGATTACAGGCATGAGCTACCACATCCGGCTGAACAAATTATTCAATCTCTCCAAGCTTCAGATTCTTTATATATGTATATACTATATACATATAATATTTCAATGAGTCCTAAAACTCATCTTTTAACCGAGGCCCAGAAAATGAAAGCAAACTGCTCAATATCCCACCCAAGATCTCAGATCTCCTGTTCCCCAGTCTAGGCATATTTTTCCCCAGCCTGGCAGACATCAAAGAGAAGAAGAGATGAATTGTTTGTGCAATTTGTGCCCCACTAAAGATTCTCCCAAAGAACATATGAAAGTGAAAATTCTAGGGTAACAATGGAAATATGAGGATCTTCTCACTTTCTTTCAAGACTAGATATAAAATTATGTATTTCTTACCACTCTGTAGTTCAATAGAGTTTACACGGCAGTTTTCAATACCCATTATCTCCTTTTATTAACAAATAAACTGTGAAAAGAACATGGGATAAAACTTTCTAGCCCCACTTAGCAGATTAATTCATTCATACACTAATTTATATATATATATATATATATATATATATATATATATATATATTTTATTGCATTTTAGGTTTTGGGGTACATGTGCAGAACATGCAAGATAGTTGCATAGGTACACACGTGGCAGTGTGTTTTGCTGCCTTCTGCCCCTTCACCCACATTTGGCATTTCTCCCCATGCCATCCCTCCCCTGCTCCCCCCGTCCCTCCCCTATTTCCCCCAATAGACACCAGTGTGTAGTACTACCTTCCCTGTGTCCATGTGTTCTCATTGTTCATCACCTGCCTATGAGTGAGAATGTACAGTGTTTCATTTTCTGTTCTTGTGTCAGTTTGTTGAGAATGATGTTCTCCAGATTCATCCATGTCACTACAAAGGACACAAACTCATCATTTTTGATTGCTGCGTAATATTCCATGGTGTATATGTGCCACATTTTCCCAGTCCAGTCTATCATGGATGGGCATTTGGGTTGGATCCAGGTCTTTGCTATTGTAAAGAGTGCTGCAATGAACACTAATTTATATTTTTATTCATTTGTTTTTTACTCATTTTCTGATGATTATGTGCCTAATACTGTGACAGCCAATGGGAATATACAGTTTAGCAACCCATAGCCCTATCCTGAACATCTTCAAAATCTAGTGGGAAAAAATGGGCATGCAAACAGAAAAAGTGCCGTACCAGTGCTATGATAAAAGCAACTGTAAGTTGTCTTCAGCATACAAAGAGTGAGAGAGTCCTACATGGGGAAAGGGTGAACAGGGAAAGAAATAATGCTTGCTCAGGCTTCAGAGGTAAGAGCTTTTCACTAGATAGCTAAAGGATGCAGGGCATTCTTGACCAAGAGAACAGAGCACATGAGGCCATAGAGAGATGGAAAACCTATATTATTCAGGTACCAAAACTGCTAGGGCGTGTCTGAATCATAGTGTGCAAGGCAAAGCAGGATATGAAACAGGTGGAGGAGAAGAGGGTGAAGAGGGGAAGAACAAATGACAGTGGTTAATCTGTAACTGGTTAAAAGGAGATTCTAATGTGTATTACACAGGAAGATGCCACAACCTGATGTTCACTTTACAAAGTTCACTCGAGTAGCATCAGGAAAAGTGGATTTGTGAGATAGATAGATAGTGGCAATGGGGCCAGTTAAGAAGCTGTTGCTGTCACTCAAGAGAGATGATGAAGGTGTAACTTAAGGCAGAGCAAGGAGATATGGAGCATATGGATGGCAGATGTTTTAAAGAGGTGGAATTGTTGGATCACCATCACTGATTGCATGTGAAAGATGATAAAAGGAATTATTCAGGATAACTCCTATATTTATTTCATAGATTACTGAGTGCATGGTGTTGCTATTGCTCTATATCAACATGTTAAGAAGAAAACAGTAAGGAACAAAGACCATAATCTAAAGTATGGACATATTGAGCTTGAGCTGCATAGAGAAGTACTCACTTACTATTTGACTAGTTAGTCTGCAGTTTAGTATAGTTAAGGAGTGTGGTTAGAAGATCAGATTGGTGGTTCACCACCAAACTGATGGTCATTGAAGACATTCAATAAGATGAAATTGCTTAAGAAATGTTTGCAGAGCAGAAAGTGAAGAGAACTGAGGTCAGAACTCTACCATACAAACGAATAAAGGTTGGGTAAAAGGAATAGACCCATGAAGAGTTTAAGCTGAAATACGTATTGAATTTGATGGAACAAAAAGTGGAATTTATCTGTGAAGGAAAGGAGAGGGGTGTTTCTTTTTTCTTTCTTTCTTTTTTTTTTTTTTTAGACAGAGTTTCACTCCTCTTGTTACCCAGGCTAGAGTGCAATGGTGCTATCTCGGCTCACCACAACCTCCGCCTCCCAGGTTCAGGCAATTCTCCTGCCTCAGCCTCCCAAGTAGCTGGGATTACAGGCACGCGCCACCATGCCCAGCTAATTTTTTGTATTTTTAGTAGAGACGGGGTTTCACCATGTTGACCAGGATAGTCTCGATCTGTTGACCTCGAGATCCACCCACCTCAGCCGCCCAAAGTGCTGGGATTACAGGCTTGAGCCACCACACCCGGCAGAGGGGTGTTTCTTAATCTACACAGGGGCCGAGAGTCCCAGGAAGGCATTGCTGCTGCTGTGTTACGGTACACTCAAGCATTTATATTGGCTATAGAGAAGGAGCCATTTTTCCAACTCCAAGGGAAATGTCAAGTCAGATTCTGGTTATACATCCTAGGAAATATTAGAGGAATGAAAAGGTGAGTTGAAACAAATAAGTAGAAAGGGCTTCACGTTTGTATTAGTTTCCCATAATTGCCATAAATTGGGTTGCTTAAAACAACAGAAAATTATTCCCTAACCGTTCTAGAAACTGCCTGTCTGGATCAAGGCATAGGCAGGACCACTCTACTTCTGAAGGCTCCAGAGATTCCTTCCTTGCCTCCTGTGTCTTCTAGTGGTTTCTACATAATCCTTGACCTTCCTTGACTTGTAGCTGCGTCACTACAATGCCTTTCTCCATCTTCACGAACTGCCTTTCCCTATGTACGCTTCTGTGTCTCCAAATCTCCCTCTTCTTTAAGGACAGCAGTCATTGAAGTTAGGGTCTATTCTAATTCAATTTCACCTCATTTCATGTTGGTTATCTCTGCAAAGACTTCATTTCCAAGTATAATAACTTTCTTAGATGCTAGGTATTAGGATTTCAAGTTCTTTTTAGGGAAGACCTACAACAGCAGCACACACAATGGATCCATATGTGTAGTTACTATTATTGCAGGCATTAAGGCCTAAAATAAGAGCTCACAGCCTCTAGGACCTCAGCAAACCGAAATATATGGTTGTCTGATGAGAGACTGAGGGAAAATGCAGACACACAAATTCCAACACACCGTGAAAAGTATTTAGGTTGGTGCAAAAGTAATTGCAGTATTTGCCATAAAAGTAATGGCAAAAGCTGCAATTACTTTTGCACCAACTTAATACTTTAGTAAGAGTCTGATCATGGCATGCTGTGGGAACACAAAGGAGGGATTGAATCATTCAGCACAGACCAGGAGATGAAAAGGCTTCTCTAAATTCCATGATGGCTGTCCTTAAAGAGGAGAAGAAAAAACAGAATTTTAATCTAAAAAAGGCAATTAAGACTCTGCGCCCCCACAGAAAGTGTGTGTGATTGGCAGGCAGACAGAGCACTGTGGGCAAAGGCATAGGTTGTAGAAGGGCCAGAGAACTTCATCAGCTGCCCACAGTGCCACGACCAGCTGTGATGGGACTCTGTATTGTTTACTCCAAAGTCCATCTTTCTCCTACTCTGACACCTGGAGAAAGAAACAGTGATGCTGAATCCTTGGCCCAAAGCATTTATTTTTTGATAGGGTATCTCCTTACCTGTTGTCCCATTACCAATCCCCAGAGGCCTTGAGGTTTACTGAAATGCATAGATGGAAGTAATGATTAATGTGTCCCAGGCCAAGAAGCTGCAGGAGCAGGGATGCTTGGCTCCTCACAGAGATGCCATTGTTTCTCTCTGAAACGCTGTCCCTCCCTCTCACACCCTGACCACGGCTTCCCCAAGCAGAGTGTTTATGTGTTGAGTGCAACACTCCGTGGACTTCAGGGTCTAATGGGGTGTGAGAGGGGGCCTGGGGTTTTTCATCTTGTTTTCAGCTGTACAAACACCCCACACTTTCCCCTTCCACTCAGCGTTTAAGCTCAGGCTTGTTAAGATACCAGAGCTTCAAGGTGTTGGCAGGGACTCCACAAGTCGAAAGAGAGAGACCCAGCGCCTTCCACCCTAACACCAAAGACATTCACAGTGTTTATTTTCTCAGCCTTCTCCAAAGCTCTCAGGTAAACATTTCACTGGTTGATATTTTGGAACTTCTCAGCAGCTTTATTTAAAGGGAGGAAGATGGGCACTACGTTATCCAAAGCAAGTGGAACCTGCTTCTCCAAAATGCAATGAGAGCAAATGAATTAAGAAAGAGATTTTCTCTCCCGGTTATTATGGGTTTGCTTTCCTCTTCTTTCTTTTTGTTTTAACCTATTAACATTGACTTAAAACATCTTCCTCATGAGTGGAAACTTTTAGAAATTCCCTGGGACTGACTGATTAGGAAGTTCTTTCTCCCTGAAATAAAAATACATTCAAAGGAAAAGAGAGGCAGGAGAAATAAACCAGCAAATGCTGAGCTACCCTTATCCATCACTTGCTGTGATGCAGACTTGTATTACCCCACTTAATTCTCATAGTGATGCAAGGTGAGTGCCATTTTCTTCTTACTGTGGAATAGAAAACCAAAGTGAAGATAGCTATGGTTTCAATCAAGGTCTTTGTAGCTTCAAGCCCATTGTGCTTTTTCTCTCTCTCCACTACACTGTTTTGTCATCATCCTTGCAAAAAAAAAATTATAGAAAGAGAGAGAGACGTGTACATCACCATGAAATCGCCATGATTTTGATCAAACACCCACCATTTGCTATTCACATATAAATGACTGCATGATTTAGCAAAATAGCCAATAATCGGTATCACAAGAAGTGGCTTCAAGTCCTAACTTGGCCTCTTAATATTGAAATTAATTATGAAATAAGCTATATTTACTGAGGCAAACTAAAATGAATGTTATATTTTTTTCATCACTATCTTGTCAGTTTGTCTTCTGAGCTCTCTTCCATCCTCTGGCATGAAATCATAGGCAGATTACAAACCATTTGGGTTATACTCAAGTATTACAGCAGTCAGCTATTGCTAAAATAATGCTACATTATTATATCACCTCACACTCAGTAGGTTAAAGTAATAATTATTTATTACTGCTTAAAATCCTATGAATTAGATGGAAGTTCACTGATATAGGCTGTTCTTGGTTTCAAGATGTAATTTGTGTCCAAGTCTACTTTAGGTGATTCTTATTTTCTTTGGACAAACGACTACTCAGGAAATGCTCTCATGATGATTGCAGGTAGACATGCAGGTAAGGACAATGGAAAAAATAAGATCTCTCTTACCAAGTAAGCTTGGAACTAGCCCTCAGATAATTCTGCTCACATACCATTGGCCCAAATAAGTTACAGAGCCGAACTCAGAGGGCTGTGTGGGGACAGACCCTCTGGTTACCCTGGTGATTCCTGCTTTCTGGTATTTACAGCTTTGTACAAATAATCCCTCTCTTGAGTGTGAGTAAACACTCACAATAAACCAATAGGCCAATGAAAAGGTCCAAACAAGGACCTGTGACTTGATTTTAGCCAACAGAATATGGTAAAGGTGAGGGACTGCCACTTCGGTGATTGCATTACATCATATAGAACTTTGTTTTGCTGGTAGACTTACTCTTGAAATTCTCTCTCTGGACAACTTAGAAGCAGCAAGTAGCCAACTTGGGAGGCCCATATTGCAAGGAGATGAGGATGAATTCCATCTGACAATCAGCAAGAACTAGGGCCATTAGCCCTTCAACTGTCATCAATTCTGCCCAAGGGAAGGACACAGATTGGAAATTTTCCAAACTTTGGATGTACAGATATTCTCAATGGAGCCTTCTCTCTTTGCTGTACTGTTATGAAGCATAGCCTGCCAGGTTCTCCTTTAGAGTGCTATTTTGTTTTTCTTTAGGGCTGATTAAGATTCCAGTACCTTTGTCACGCAAAACATATGTTAATGGCCTTTGCAGCAACATGGATAAAACTGGAGGCCATTAGCCTAAGTAAATTAACACAGGAGAAAACCAAATACTACAGGTTCTCACTTCTAAATGGGAGCTAAACACTGATTACACATGGACGCAAAGAGGGGAACATTAGACACTGAGGCCTACGAGGTTGGAGGGTGGCAGGAAGGAGAGGATTGAAAAACTACCTATCATTTGTTATGCTGATTATTTGGATGACAAAATTATCTGTACATCAAGCCCCACAACATGCAATTTACCCATGTAGCAAACTTACGCATGTACTTGTTGAACCTAAAATAAAGGTTGGGAATAAAAAGACACATATTGAGCTCCAAACGGTTTTCTGAAAATTCCCTTACCTCATCTATATTGTAGCGTGGACTTACAGATGGGGAAATACAGCTCTCCTTTGCTCTTTGGAAACCCTCCCACTCCAAAAAATAGTGTTCTTCCCAGAAGTTGCCTTAAAGAATTGTTTACCTTCCCTTACACATCCTGGAGATACGTAAAGAGATAATGTAAGCAGAACCAGTTTAGCAACACCATCTTTTCATGTTCTGCTCAGATAATTTTTACTTTTGGGGTCTTAGCTGAAACTCAGAGTTGGGAAATTCCATTTTACTGCTTTATTTTCTTATAATGCCTTTGGGGACAAGGTGCTTTTCCTGTCACCGTAAGTCATACCATCCACACAATGAAAATAAAAATAATACCTGACAGTGTTGTTAGGAGAATTATTGAAATAATGATCCTAGCAATGAGCAAGTACATGTAATAACCTCTTTACTCCTGGGAGAATGGTCAGTCCTGCCCTTGGGTTGATATAGCAAAAGAGTTAAAACTTAGATGCAAGAAGCATTTGGTCCTGAGTTCAAATGTCAAGTCTGCCATTTACTAACTATAAAAACTTGTATGATATAAAGTTCTCCATGTCATGATTGTCTCACCTGTTACATAGGAATAATGGTAGTACTTCCCTCACAGGGTTGTTGTACGTAATGCTTAAGTAAGAAAGTGTGTGTAACAAGCATTTCTATACACTAAAAACAGACTGAAAGAGAGCCAAATCAAGAATGAACTGCCATTCACAATTGCTACAAAGAGAATAAAATACCTAGGAATACAACTTACAAGGAACGTAAGGGACCTCTTCAAGGAAAACTACAAACCAC
>CM052650.1:10627948-10667026 GCA_028533165.1 Leontopithecus rosalia
CCACATAATGTCACAGACACTCATAATACACATGGCCTTTCATCTGGGCACAACTTTAGTTATCATTCATTCCAGGTTTCTCTCCTAGAAGAGAAAAATTACTTGTTCCAAAATAAGCTTGGAAAAGCATTTCAGAAGAACTGGGGACAAGCAACCACTTGAAATATGTTTAAGAGGTGAATACATTCAAAAAGTGAAAAAATTGCTTGTAGAAGAATCCCATGCATTATGAGTTTAAATTGAACACATGACTTCCCATATAAGTTTAAATTTAATTGTATGATTTTTGTAAGGAAAAGATCATTAAAAGATAAAGTCTGGTAACATTAACCAGCATTTTAATCCCCTACCGCATGTCCTACCCAGCACTCTTGAGATCAAGTAGCTTTCATTTGTGTTTTTTTTTAGTGACATTGTCAATATGTCATATTAAGATGTATTAATAATCTAAAAGTATTTCTACATAAATAAAAATTAATAAGCAAAATGGGAAACAGTCAGCTTTATTAAAAGTTTTAAACTTTTAAATGCACTATTTACCTTTAGTGGTAGAAATTTGTACTGGGTATATATCCAAAGGACTATAAATCATTCTACTATAAGGACACATGCAAACGAATGTTCATTGCAGCACTGTTTACAATAGCAAAGACCTGGAACCAACCCAAATGCCCATCCATGATAGACTGGACAGGGAAAATGTGTCACATATACACCATGGAATATTATGCAGCAATCAAAAATGATGAGTTCATGTCCTTTGTAGGGACATGGATGAACCTGGAGAACATCATCCTCAGCAAACTGACACAAGAACAGAAAATGAAACACCACATATTCTCACTCATAGGCGGGTGATGAAAAATGAGAACACATGGACACAGGGAGGGGAGCACTACACACTGGGGTCTATTGGGGGGAATAGGGGAGGGACAGTGTGGGGGGAAGCTGGGGAGGGATAGCATGCGGAGAAATGCCAAATGTGGGTGAAGGGGAGGAAGGCAGCAAAACACACTGCCACGTGTGTACCTATGCAACTATCTTGCATGTTCTGCATATGTACCCCAAAACCTAAAATGCAATTTAAAAAAAAAGAAAAAAAAAGAAATTTGTAGCAGGAATGTATGAAAACACTGTTAGTGAATATATCGGTCCACTGGTAAAAGTAACTTGGGTTTCAGTGTTAGTAAGACTGCTAAATAGAGGAGTTCTTCAACAAGGGTAGGAACGATTCAACATTGCTGAAAACAACAACAGCCTGTGCTCAAGGGAAGTGCTCTCTCTTTGATCAACTCAGAAGGAAGATGTCATTTATTACCATCTATAAACCGGTACGTGAGGTACACATCATTCTCAATAAGCTACCTCGGATCATTCTGATACCCTCTTATTCATAGATACTATCTTCAGTTCATGCACTAAATACAATCCATCTCTGATCAGATCAGCAAATTCAGTCTCTCTCAGCACAAATGACAAGAGACAAACCACTCTAAACCAAAATACCATAATACCGGCATAGAAACTGCAGATGGTATGTTTGCTGGATGCACCAAGTCCTTAAATCTTGTTTTATGATTTTTAGAGAGCACTGTAATGTTTTTCTAGCTGTGATGGAGAGAGGGCACTCTATTTCCTTTTAGATCTTCCACAAAACAATGTAATTTTTAGGAGCTGCCTCAGAAGTTCATCCAGAACAACTTTTGCATTAATCCAGTCAAAATTGGCTCATATTTTGAACATTATAATCTGAATGATTTACAAATAAAATGACTACCAACCATATACTTTATTTGATACATTGATAAGTACAGAAAAGAAAAAATAATGTGCCTTGGTAAATTATTTTTGAAACCACGTGTTTGCAAAATACATCTTTTCACTCCCTAAGAAATAAATTAGGACTGGCCAAGTGCACTGTGGACAATTTGCCTCTTAGTTTTGAACTCACATGAATGTCCAAGAAAAGTCAATCTCTATGTTTCAGAATTGTTTGCCTTTCATTCTTACACATATTTTACTGGTATAGTTCTGCAACTGGCAGGCATATTGTATTTATGAGGAAACCTACCTTAGAATGAACATGCTGTTGACCTTGATGACTTTAACTGTTGGATCCACCAAACTGAAAGTTCATGCCACCTCTGGATTCTGTCTCACTTGCACATATAAGTTTCTATAATGTTCAGGTTCATTACAGTTTAAATGTCCATTACTTTCTGCCACAAGTATCCCAATATATATACTTTATTTTCCTTTCGCGACATTTTTACGTCACACAATAGAATGGGAAAGGCTGCAAGACTTCAGCCAAGATTGCATCTTAGTTTCTGTCACTACAACAGTATTCATCATGATCTTCAGTTAAACACCTTAGATATGTTTAACCCATTAATTTAATTAAAATAAGTTTTACTATCTATTAGGAGCTACTGAGCATGAAATTGAATGTAGTGGTGCTATTATTACTTAATAACTTCATATATTTATTAACGTAGAACATAGATAGCTACAAAGTCCATTAGATCAATGTTACCGAAACTCTACTGTCAGGCACATGGGTGCATTTGTATAGACAGCATAACATAGATAAATGATCATCTACCAGAGGAGTATGGTGGTGTGTGCCTGTAGTCCCTGCTACTGGGGAGGCTGAGGTAGGAGGATTACTTGAGCCTGGGAGGCAGAGATTGCAGTGAGGCAAAAAGGCACCACTTCACTCCATCCTGGGCAACAGAGTGAGACCCCGTCTCAAAAAAAATTAATTAAATTTTTCTCTAAAAATAATGTTCCCATGTGTGTGTTTGAATACAGTGGTAAAGGGAAAAGCTGACATAGGAAATAAAGTATTAACCATTTTTACTGATTTGTTTGTGTTTGGGGACTGAGGGGTGACACAGGGGTATAGAGTGAGGAAACTGGGATGTGCTATAGATATTTTATTTTAACAAAGAGGCAAAACAAAGAGTAAGAAATCCAGGATTCTTGTCCAGCATGAGGAGGCAACTTCCGTCACTGAGTCTGTTTTATCATGTAAATCAATCACTGTCCTGCCTTATTCCATTTTATAATTGTTCAGAGGAGCACATAAGTATATATCCTTGTTCTATACAACTGTGCACACACATATGTGTCTATATCTATATAGATATGTATGTGTCTATATCTATATATCTCTAGCTATGCCAATGCTTTAAAAAGTAAGTCAATAATCCTCACAAGCTTGGGAGAGGGGCGAAGAAGTGCAGCTAGTCTAATCCACCTGAAAATAAATATCAGCCCTGAGCCACTTAATTATAAATGGTAATCAGCATATTTGAAGAAGTGTATCTGAGAATATAAAACAACAAATAGTTGTTTTTAGAGCATGTGTGAGGCATGGGATGAAGTTCTATTGGACATGTTCACTGAAAATTAAACTGAATTACACTTAAGGATTATTTTGGCACTCCCTTTCTATAACAAAAGTGAAAATCACAGATACAAAATTTTTATGTTACAACTTTACTGAGATGTAATTTACACACCTTAGAATTCACCCATGTAAAGTGTACAATTCAGAGCCTTTAAGTATATATACAAAGTTTTACAATATTCACCAAAATCTAATTTTAGAACATTTTTATTACCCCCAAAAGAACCCTATACCTTTCATCAGCCATTCCCCAAGCACATTCTACTCTCCTCTGTCCAGCTCAGGGCAAATATCAATCTATTTTATATCTTCTGGATTTGCCTAATCTGGACATTTCAGTAAAACTATACACTATGTGATCTTTTGTGACTGGTTTCTTTCAGTTAGAATAATGTTCTCAAACTTCATCTATGTCATAGTGTGTATCAATACTTTTTTTCATTTTTATGACCAAGTAATAATATTCTACTCCAAGGATAAACCACATTGTGTTTATATATTTATACGTTTCGGTTGTTTCTACTTTTTGGCTACTATGAATCATGAAACTATGAACATTTAAGTACAAGGTTTGTGTGGACATATGTGTTCGTTTTTCTTGAGTTTATATGTAGGAGTGAGTCTGTTGAATCATATGGTAACTTTTTAAGAAACTGCTGAATGTTTTCCAAAGAAGTTGCACCATTTTACATTCTTACAACACATAACTTTTGTTTTAATCTAATGGTACAAGTTAAATAATAAAGTTTAGTTTTTCTTATTTCATAGTGAAAATAAATTTATTGACTGCATTTTAGTTTCTCTGTAAGACTTGCCTGTTCGTATTAAAATAAGGCATCATATTTGTTATTTTCAGGTTTTTGTGTATTATGTCTTTACCTACATAATCCATATTTCTTTTTTGAGATGATACTTCTTTTTTAAATGTTGACTATTTTGTGTTTAAACATATTGGTCATTAGCCAAAATTACTTACAAATTTCTACCTTTTGAATATTTTGAGTTTTTGAGGTTTTGAAAATTTTGAGTCTCAATTTTTATGAATAATGCAATCTGTGTATAGCTCTAAAGTGAATATAAGAATTCTTAATTAGCCACAGAATTTCTTAGAGCATGATTAGTTCAATGTTATTAATTATATGAGTTTCCCCATTGTTTACATTTACTATTTATCTCATAAATTTATTGGGAGGATTGAAGGGCCTAACTCATATATAGCTGGGGTGGGGGTGGTAGGAGAGGGAAGACTGACACAGAGAAATAACTCAGTATAACTGGCCATTTTTATTCAATCATAGCAAAGTAAAGATCTCCTTTTACAGTTTTGTTTCTGTTTCTTCTAATGTCTCATATGATTTGCTCGTGTATTCAGATTTTGTACTATTCAATTAATGCTTACTGATGTCAGAACTTTACAATTAAATATCTTTCATCATAACTTAAAAAAGCTTTATATTACTACTTTTAATTTAATTCAAATTTGTCTGACACTAATATTGGCACCTTTACTTTCCTACATTTAAGCTTGAATGAAAATAAAATAATCTTGTTTATTCTTTTTTTCTCTGAATCATTTGATCACATGTGTTTCTCTAATCAAATATCGTTTTATTTTATTTAATCCATTCTAGAAATTAATGTCACCTGGCAGGAAAGTTTGAGTTTGTGATGTTCATTAGGATGATTTTATTTTGTTTTGTTTTTGAGATGGAGTTTTCACTCTTGTTACCCAGGCTGGAATGCAATGGCACAATCTCAGCTCACTGCAACCTCCACCTCCTGGGTTCAGGCAATTCTCCTGCCTCAGCCTCCTGAATAGCTGGGATTACAAGCACATGCCACCATGCCCAGCCATTTTTTTGTATTTTTAGTAGAGATGGGGTTTCACCATGTTGACCAGGATGGTTTTGATCTCTTGACCTTGTGATCCACCTGCCTCGGCCTCCCAAAGTGCTGGGATTACAGGCTTGAGCCACTGCGCCCAGCCTCATTAGGATGATTTTTATTTGTGCTCTACGATGTCATTCTATGCTCGCCTGTTCTATACTTCCCGGATTTTACAGAGCACACTTGACATAAGTAACTCCAGCTTAGAAGAGGACTTCATTTCACATTTCTTAGGGCACTTTGCCAACAAGGACAAAATGTCTTGCTTAATAAACAAACAAAAAATAATAATAAAGACTGCATCCAACTAGATAAGGACCTAAAATAAGCACACCGTTTTACTATGAGTCCTCACCTTAGGATTCTGACGATGAAACAGCAGGGCTTCAGCAGCTCAGAGCAGCTTTCTTCACCGACGCCATCTTGTTCTTACTTGTAACAAGCACCCAGCATCTGCCATGGAAGGCTCTGACCACATCAAGGACAATTTATTTTCCTTTGGATATTATATTAGACCATTTGCATCACTATAAAGGAATACATCATGTACAAGAAGCATGGTGTCAGGAACTTCTTCTGGTGAGGGCCTCAGCTTGAAATCATGGCAGAAGGTGAGGAGGGAACAAGAGTGGGAGCAAGGAAGCAGGGAGGTGCCACATCCTTTTAAATAACTGTATCTTGCATTAACTCAGAGGAAGAACTCACTCATTGCCATAAGGAAGGAACCAAACCATTTATGAGGGTCTCCCCCCATATAACCCAAATACCTCCTACGAGGCCCCACTTCTGAAAATGGGGATTACATTTCAACGTAAGATGTGAAGGGGACAAATATCCAAACCATAACAGATATAAACTCAGCAATGGAATTGGTGTGTTGAATGGGTGTGTGGAATGGTAAGTTCTCCTTTAAGTTCTTTGAGAAATCTTCAAACTGCTTTCCACAGTGGCTGAACTAATTTACATTGCCACCAACCCTGTGTAAGTATTCCCTTTCTCTTCAGCCTCCCCAGCATCTGTTGTTTTTGACTTTAGTATAGTAATAGCCATTCTGACTGGTATGAGATAGTATCTGTCTCACTGTGATTTTAATTTGCATTTATCTAATGATTAGTAATGTTGAGTATTTGTTTCTACATGTGTTTGCCATGTGTATGTCTTCTTTGGGGACATGTCTGTTCATGTCCTTTGCCCACTTTTTAATGGGTTTATTTGGTTTCTTTCCGTGCTAATTTGTGTAGGTTTCTTATAAATGCTGGATATCAGTCCTTTGTTAGATGCATAGTTTGCAAATATTTTCTCCCATTCTACAGGTTGTCTGTCTACTCTGTTGATAGTTTCTTTTGCTGTACAGAAGCTCTTTAGTTTAATTAGGTCCCATTTGTCTATTTTTGTTTCTGTTGTAATTACTTTTAAGGAAATAATAATAAACACTTACTATATTTTTCAGGAACTATGTACTTACTAGCTCCATCCCTACCCAGACTGAGGATTCTTGGAAGGATTTGTCTTATTTCGTCTGTCACCCATGAAGGGTGTGGCACCTGACATGCAGCTAATATATAGCAATCAAGTTTTGAAGGAATAAATAAGTGAATGAGTTTTATAGACTCCCAGAGCTAGTAATGACTTCATTTGACTGAAAAGAAAATCAACGCTCTGAGATGTGCAGAGATTTGCCAGACAAATTATAGTTACCTAGTGGTAGGAGAAGTCAAGAGTCAGGTCCCCTGCCATCCAACCCCACATAATCTGCTCCATCCAACCATATGTTTGAAATTTTAGGAGCGAAAGCTTTCACTTTTTTCTTCTACTTTTGTAAGTGGTGTTAATGATTTAAAAAAAAAGAGAGAGGGGGATATAATTTAAGCTGCCTGTGATGAAAATAAATTAATAGGAGGCATCCTGAAAGTCCAGGAACTAATATCCATCCACAGCAGCAGGCATATGTTTTTCCTGGCATACTTTAACTCTGAATGTAAGCAAACACAGAAGTTGGCATTTCATTACTTTAAGCATTTTTATTAAGGTGTTATGTATATGTCAGTGGTGTAGGAAGAGAGAAAGATTAAAAAGAAATTTCTCGTTACAACATATTTTGAAATGTTCTACATTTCTACAACATAGTTTATTTTTCGTTCTTTTTCTCAGCATGCAATCCTGACAATTTGGAGATAGAAAAATCTCTAACAGACAAGACCAATTTTATATAAATTCTCATGCACATAGAATATCTGACACAGGCTGCCTAAATTTGAATCGTAGAGTTCTGTAATGTTGGAAAGTAAAAAAGCATTTGAAGTCCACATTTTCTCATCTGAATATGTACTGCTAAATTAAAAAATAAACAACAACAACTATAACACCTACTTCATCAGCATGTCAAAATACTCAAAAATGTTACACAATATAATATCTGTAAATCATATGGCACATTGCCTGACATATTTTAAATACTCTTACCATGTAGCTATTGTTGGAACAAACTGCCTTAAGATTTGGTGTCTTAAAACAATAAAGACCTAAAATTTTTTGAACTCATAGAAGTACCGAGTAAAATGATTGTTAACAAGGGTTGGTGGGGTGGTTTGGAGGAGAGGAGGGGTCAGGAGATGCTGATTAAAGAATACAAAATTACAGTTAGGTTGAAGAAATAAGTTCAAGAGATCCGTTGTATAATACGGTGACTATAGTTAACAACATACTGTATTCTTGAAAAATGTGAAGACTGGATGTGGAGTGTTCTCATCACAAAATAATAAGTATTTGAGGTGATGCATATGTTAATTAGCTAGATTTAACTATTACAGAATGTCTACATACTTCGAAACTTTGTATTGTGCGTGGCAAATGCATACAATGTTATCTGTCAATTTAAGAAAGAAAGAGAGGAAAGAAGAAAGAAAGAAAGAAAGAAAGAAAGAAAGAAAGAAAGAAAGAAAGAAAGAAAGAAAGGAAGAAAGAAAGAAAGAAAGAAAGAGGGAGGGAGGGAGGGAGGGAGGGAAGGAAGGAAGGAAGGAAGGAAGGAAGGAAGGAAGGAAGGAAGGAAGAAAGAAAGAAAGAAATGGAGGGAAGGAGGAAAGAAAGAAAGGAAAGACAGAAAAAGAAAAGAAAGAGAAGGAGGAAAGAAGGAAGGAAAGAAAGAAAGAAAGAAAGAAAGAAAGAAAGAAAGAAAGAAAGAAAGAAAGAAAAGAAAGAAAGAAAGAAAGAAGAAAAAAGCAAAGAAGAAAGAGGATGGAGGGAGGGATGGGGGAAGAAGGAAGGAGGGCAGGAAGGAAGGAAGGGAAGAGGAAAGGAAGCAGGAAGAAAGGGAGGAAAAAAGGGAGGGAGGGAGGGAGAGTGGAAAGAAGAAAGGAAACCTTTTGGAAAAGAAATAAACACAATAGATCTTTTCTACTACAGTTTACAGTCTGTGGGATGGCAGAGTGTAGTCTCATCTGCACTCAGCTGGGTGATCTGATTTTGACCAGACTCATAAGTAAATCTGAAAGTTGGATTGCAGCCTTCTCTAGATTGGTATTGGCTGGGGCAACTTAACTAAGACAACTCTGCTCACGTGTCCTTCATCATCCTCCCAGTAATCATGAGCCATCTCAGGCATGTACTTTACA
This sequence comes from Leontopithecus rosalia, assembly GCA_028533165.1. Lineage (NCBI taxonomy): Eukaryota > Metazoa > Chordata > Mammalia > Primates > Cebidae > Leontopithecus > Leontopithecus rosalia. Next base: position 10,636,862 of record CM052650.1, read on the forward strand.
AGGAAATGGTAGAAGCACAAAAGCAAGCAAGCTTCATATGCAAACCTTTTACACAACATTATTTGCTTGACTTTTGTAAACATATTACTTGGCCGAAGTAAATCTCATGTCAAGACTAAGGGTAGAAATGTACTCCTCCAATCCATTTTCCTTAGTATAAATATACTAAAAAACTAAAGAGCAAAGAACACAGATATAGGAAAAGGTGATAGGTGGGGCCGATAACACATTCTACAACACAAACACTCATTTGTACAATACTAAGTAATATTAACTTTATCATTTACTTCCTAAATCTCTACACATAAAATACCTTATGTCTTCCCAAGCAATTGAATGGCACAGAGTACTAGTTCAAACTGTTTCTAATGTAAGGTGGACTGAGGCTTGGTGAGCAGTAAAGTTTGTATATTTACAGATAGCACCCAGGAGATTAGACAGCTATTCTATTCTGAACTTGTCAGAAATGGGTAACTCCACCACACATCCCATCATCTCATTTCCAGGTGTATTTCATTCACCTTATTTTCCTTGCAAATGTAACACTTGGAATTAGTTTTATGGCTGTAAGCTTGGGCACACACAGCTTAGCTAGCAGTTTTTTCTCTCTGTTCTTTGGATTAAGTAATTTATGTTTACTTATTAAGTTCACCAATTTTGTTTTATGGATCCTGTCTTGTAAACGTTTTATTCTCTTTTTGTAGTTTTCAGCTCCAGAGTTACCATTCATGGCTATATATGGGTTTTGGTTTTCTGCAGAGATCTTCTCTTTCATTTATTAAAGTTATTCTCTTCTTCCAATTTTTGAGCATATCTTTTACTTCTTTTTATCCACTCATAGAAAGAAGTTTATTTATTTAATCAAAGACATTGGCTCAATTGGCTCTTTACCTGAAGAAAATTCAGATTGGTTTCCAATTTATATATTACTCTAGTATTCAATTCTAAATGGATTAAAAAGTTAGTATTTGAAAAGAACAATAAAAATTATTTAAAAATAACTTGTGAAGCTGAAAATACAATCCAGGATTTGAGAAAAATTTTCCTAATTAAAATGGAAACTCCAAAATCTATAAAAAAAAAAGGAGACATGGTGGACTATCTAATATAGAGAAAATACAGATTACAAATACATTTGACAGACAGTGTGTTGTGATCTGTATTTATGATGATCTCAGGGATGGCCACAGTAATCCCACCACTTTGGGAAGTGAAAGCAAGAGGATCAATTGAGGCCAAGAGTTTGAGACCAGCCTGAGCAACACATCGAGATTTCATCTCTATAATTTTTTTAAAACTTACCCAGGTATGGTGATGTATACCTGTAGGCTCAGCTACTTGGGCGGCCAAGGTGGAATAATTGTTTCAGCCCAGGAATCTGAGGTTAAAGTGAGCAATAATCATGCCACACTGTACTCCAGCTTAAGCAACAGAGCAATACTCTAAAACAAAAACAAAGATATCTTGCAAAGTTTGACAAAATCATAAAGAAAAGATAACAAAACAAATATCCCAAAATAAAAATTGACAAAAACATATGAGTAGGTACTATGAAACTGCAAAACTAATGGTCAGAAACATATAAAAGGATGCTCAAATTTACTAATAGAAAAATGTGTTGCTACTACCTGAGATACTACTTTAGATTCCACTTTAATATTACTTTACATTTTATTTTATTTTTTATTTTAGATTAAGGGAGTAGCCATGCAGGTTTGTTACATGGGCATGGTGCATAATGCTGAGGTTTGGAATTCTAATGATTCTGTTGCCCAATTAGCAAACATAGTACCCAATAGGTATTTTCATTCCTTGTCCCCCTTCTCTTCGCTCTTCCCTTTTTGAATTTTGAGTGTCTATTATTCCATCTTTGTGTCCATTGTGTACCCAATGTTTAGCTCTTGCTTATGAGTGATTGATTGAGAACATGCAGTATTTGATTTTGTGTTTTGGCATTAATTCACTTAGAATAATGGCCTCCAGATGCATCCATGTTGCTGCAAAGGACTTGATTTAATTCTTGTTCATGGCTATGGTATATATCTATTATATTTTCTTTATCATTGATGAGCACTGGGTCAAATCTATGTCTTTGTCCTTTTGAACAGCAAACAGTATGTACAGTGCTGCAGTAAACATACAAGCACAAGTGTCTTTTTGGTGGAGTGATTGATATTTTCCTTTGACTGTATATGTAGTAATGGGGTTGCTGAGACAAATGGTAATTCGAGTTTAGTTCTTTGAGAAATCTTCAAACTGCTTTCCATAGGGGCTAAACTAATTTGCATTCTCACCAACAGTATATAAACATTTCCTTTTCTCTACAAATTTGTCAGCATGTGGGGGTTTTTTTTAACTTTTTAATTATAACCATTCTGACTGGTGTGAGATGGTATGTCATTGTAGTTTTGATTTGCATCTCTGATGATTAGTGATGCTGAGAATTTCCCAGGTTTTCTTCCAGGATTTTTATCCTTGAGGTCTTACATTTAAGTATTTGATTCATCCTGGGTTAATTTTTACACAGATGAGAGATAGGGTCCAGTTTTCATATTATCTGGAAGCCTTTGGAATCTGATCATGCAATGAGCACACCAGGGTTCTGTCCCTGGTTAATTTATAGGACTTGTAGATGGTTCTGTTTTTCCTGTTTCATTTTTCCACTCCCATCTGATAGAAACCACACATCTCATTGTAAAATATACTGCGGGGAAAGTCAGTATACACTGTTGTATTATTACACAGTTCCCCATTTCCAACCACACAGCCAATCGAAAGTGGACTCCTGCTAACCAAGTTCCTGTTCTTGGTAGAGAAGGGAAACAGGGAGAGAATGGAAAACCAGGGAACTTTGCCTGTCTCTAATGATCCATTTAGGGACTACATTTGCGCTGTGCATAGCTATTATTACTATTTATCACAGTCCTAGTCAACATAATACTAAAAATCAAAATAGAGCAATTAGGCAGGAGAAAAAAATAAGAAGCCTCCAAATAAGAAAAGAAACAATTAAATAAGAGAAGAAATCAATTATCTCTCTTCACTGATGATGTAATTCTATGCCAAAAGACCACAGTGATTCTGACAAAAGACTCCAATATCTGATAAGTGACTTCAACAAAGAATCAGGATACAAAATCAACTTAACAAAAATCATTAAAGTTTCCATGCACCAATAAAGTTGAAACTAAGAACCCAGTCAAGAACACAGTCCCATTGACAATAGCCACACACAAAAAATAAAATATTTAGAGATACATCTAAACAAGGAGATAAATAATCTCTACAAAGAGAATGACAAAGCATTGCTGAAAGAAATCAGAGACGGCATAAACAAATGAAAAAGCATTTAATGCTCCTGGGTTGAAAGAATCAATTCTGTTGAAATGTCCACATGAAATGTCCTCTTTCTCTTCCTCCTCTTTAAAAAAAAAAAAAAAAAGAAAAGAAAAAGAAATGTCCACATGGTCCAAAGCAATCTACAGATTCAATGCAATTCCTATCAAATTAACAATGCCATTTTTCACATAATTTTTAAAAACCCATTCTAAAATTCATAGAGAATGTAAAGAGAGCCCGAATAGCCAAGGCAATGCTTTTTAAAAAATATATTCCCAATATATAGTTTGCAGTTTTTTTCTCTGCCAAACATAACATCTGAACATGCTTAGTCTTGCTGTCTATTGACTGTGCCTTTTTTTTTCTGTGTATAGATCACACTGTGTATGAATCACACACTGTTTCTATGTTTTTTGTTTGGTTGTTTCTGTTTTTAAATTGGACAGTTAAGTTGCTATTGCATGGCTATTTTGCATTCTCTCATATTGTTTAGATAATTATTATTTTTATGTTTTTGTCCCAGTAGGCAGTTAACTTGCTTGAACCCAGACTGCAATCTCTATCTCTTCTATGGTGTATAGCAGATGAAATCTCTGCACGCTCCTTCCAGATTCAACCTGCTACTATTTTGGCCTGGTTCTCCTGACGTCCCCACTTTATGTTTATGATTTGCTAAATCATCAGCAAAGATTTGGGTGGTGCATCTACTCAGGTTTTTCAGTTTATTCTTTCTCAATTCCAAGGAGTTTTGAAAACTTGATCACTACTTTTCAGATTCTCTCATGTTTTTCAGTCTCTGTCTCCTGACCCTCTCAAGTCACTAAGCCTTCATATTTTCGCCATGTGAGCTGCACGTTTGGAAAATGCATTTATTTTAAAAATTAGCAGACTCATAGCTTTCACATAGTACAGTTCTGCCTTTAAAGGATAGATCCTTTTCTACCTTTAACTGCATTTTAATTGAGTCTCCTGAGTATCCCACTAGTATGCAAGATCAGTCAAGAATTTACACATATTGTATAGTCAGATTTTAGGTCCAACTCTCTTCAAAAACTAGATTTGTTTTTTTGACATCTTAAGCTAGTAAGGCTGTGATTTTCTGCTTCCATAGTAATGAAGGGTGTTCTGCACTAACCAAGGCACAAACTTACAATTATTACCATTTTCAGTCAGAATGTTTAAGGAAAATCTCTAAAAAATTAAGAATAAATTACTGGCTTCTGTCTGTTATCAGATATTTTCAACTGCTTTTAAGTGGTTGTTTTTTATACTGTGTCTAGACTTTACGTGACTCATCTGAAGGAGTAGCTTATGAGCACTTCACCTCAGTGAGTACCAGAAACCCTCTTCCTGTAAGTATTGGAGAATGGTGACAATGCTGGCAGACTCCTCAGAATGTTTTGAAGGATATAAAAGCAGACCTTGAAGAGAAAACGGCAGGACCATATGCCAAATCCAGCAGTCACGGGAAGTGCTCAGGAGGTTGATTAATAAGTACCATAGCGCATTTAAATAGAAAAGATCCCTAAGAATCTTACATTTCTAAAAGATGGTCAGGAAATATTCCTGGGAACACCTCTGGGAATCAGAGAGGACATGAACCCAACCTCCAAATAATAAGGACAAATGAACACCCTTAGTGAACTGCAGCTGAAATAGTATCTTCATAGTAGAATTCTGTGAAATGCAAGAAATACAGAAAACATTCTAAAAAGAGAATTATAATATTAATTTTTTGAAATAGATATTTACTTGCATACTTAAAGCTTACATACATGCCATTTACAAATTCCAGTTTTTTTAAAAAAATAAGCTCTTAACAGCATTGAGACACATGGCCTTTTCTATACCCCAAGCAAGTCCCTAAATGGAGATAGAGCACGTGTTCCTATTTTACACATTTTCATGTGGGAGATAAGTGGTTAAGGAGGACTAGAAACCCAACCAGGCCATGCAGACACAGCATTCCTAAGGGAATGCCATCAGAGAGAAAATGCAAGTCTGTACAAATATCTTTATTTTCACACTAAAAAGAATCACATACTCATTCCAACAGCTTTACCAGGCTTGACCAACCCAGTAAGTTACAGACTCACTCAGGCACTTGGAAGATTATTGCACAGTTCCTAAGGCTTGCAAACCTCAGGAGCTGTTGAAGACAGTATAAGAAGAGTACTTATCAATGGATTATTCCTTTTGAAACCACCCCATTGCCAGATTCTGTCATTTAATAGCTGTGTAAATGTGAACAATTTATTAAACTTACTAATATTTATGAGCACATAGCAGAAACTCAATAGATATTAAGTGTTGCTATGCACTGTTATATGCATTCAATATTTCAGAAGACAGAAGGCAAGATGTGTGGAGAGGAGAAATGAGGGGATGTGTGAATGGAAAGGAATCACTGACTATTATAAGAATGTAGAGATTAGGAGGGGTCAATAATTTGCAGTTTTACAGTTTGGGACAGTGCATCCCTTGAGGATAGGTAATCTGCATATAGTCCTGGAATGTTTATGAAATTATATAAAAGTTGTATAGAATTTTCAGACCTCATGGAACAGTGAAATAAAATGACGAGGAAATGGCCATACTATCTCACCTTCACTGCCCTTCTTCAAGTTCTCTGAGAAGACAAGTTAGCCAAGTATACCCCATCCATAGAGATCACAGGGAGGAACATAATGATCAGAGTTTCCTCTTGGAATAGGTCTTCTAATTCCTCCAGATGGAGTGAAAGAACATGGCCTGGAATACCTTGTTTGTGAGACTACCAGTTTAAAGGGAGTAGTCAGGGCCAGTGTGCCACCTGGAAAGCAACAGGGCGATCAAGAAAGAGAAAAGAGTAAAGAGTATTCAAATAGGAAAAGAGGAAGTCAAATTGTCTCTATTTGCAGACAACATAATTGTACTTTTAGAAGACACCATCATCTCAGCCCAAAATCTCCTGAAGATGATAAACAACTTCAACAAAGTCTCAGGATACAAAATCAATGTGCAGAAATCACAAGCATTCATATACACCAATAACAGACAAACAGAACAAAGTCATGAGTGAACTTCCATTCACAATTTTTACAAAAAGAATTAAATACCTAGGAATACAACTAACAAGGGACATGAAGGTCCTCTTCAAGGAGAAGTACAAACCACTGCTCAAGGAAATGAGAGAGGACACAAACAAATGGAAAAACATTCTATGCTCATGTATAGGAAGACTCAATATTGTGAAAATGGACATACTGACCAAAGTAATATATAGATTCAATGTTTTCCCCATCAAGATACCATTGACATTCTTACAGAATTGGGGGGAAAAAACACCTTAAATTTTATATGGAACCAAAAAAGAGCTCACATAGCCAAGACAATTCTAAGCAAAAAAAAAAAAAAAAAAAAAGCTGGAGGCATCACATTACCTGACTTCAAACTATACTACAAGGCTACAGTAATCAAAAGAGCATGGTACTGGTACCCAAACAGATATATAATAGACAAATGGAACAGAACAGAGACCTCAGAAATAACACCACACACCTACAACCATCTGATATTTGACAAACCTGACAAAAACAAGCAATGGGGAAGGGATTCCCTGTTTAATAAATAGTGTTGGGAAAATTGGCTAGCCATACACAGAAAGCTGAAACTGGATCCCTTCCTTATACCTTATACAAAAATTAATTCAAGATGGATTAAAGATTTAAATGTAAGACCTAAGTCTTACCATTTGACCCAGTAATCTCATTACTGTATATATACCCAAATGACTACAAATCATTCTGTTATAAAGACACATGCACACATATCTTTATTGTGACACTGTCCACAATAGCAAAGACTTGGAATTAACCCAAATCTATATCAATGATAGACTGAATAAAAAAATTGTGGCACATATACACAATGGAATACTATGCAGTCATAAAAAAGGATGAATTCATGTCCTTTGCAGGGACATGTATGAAGCTGAAAACCATCATTCTCAGCAAACTAACACAAGAACAAAAAAAACAAACACTGCATGTTCTTACTTATAAGTGGGAGTTGAACAGTGAGACCACAGGGACAATAGGGAGGGGAACATAACACAACAGGGCCTGTTGGGGGATGGGGGACTAGGGAAAGTATAGCATTAGGAGAAATACCTACTGTAGATGACAGGGTGATGGATGCAGCCAACCACCATGACATGTATATACCTATGTAACAAACCTGTATGTTCTGCACATGTATCCCAGAACTTAAAGTATAGTAATAATAATAAAAACAAGGATTAAATCTATCAAAGATTTTATGGAACAGAGAGCTTTCTACTGGTTCTCCAACATTACAGGGCCACAAACAAGTGCATTTTATTTACTCTAGTTTGGAAAAATTCTTTAAATTTTAAGGTAATTATAAGGCAGAAATTACAATGTACAATTTAAATTATTTATTTAATTAAATAACAATTGTTTAGAACTATAGTTACACAGATTAATCAAGAAAAGGGCAGGAGTCCTTTGACTCCTTGTTGGAATGAGATACAATTTTATAGATGAACATGTTACAGTTTCAAAATTATGTTTCAGTAATTTGAAGTCTTAACATTATGGTAGAATAAGTGACAGGTACTCATTAAATGTCTGAGTCATTCCTAAGTAGTTTAAACTATTAATTGCTGAATGTGGGTTCAAAGTATATCTATTTTGACTCTCTTAGTTCATTTTATATTGCTATCAAGGAATACCTGATACTGGGTAATTTTTTTAAAAGTTTACTTGGCTCATAATTCCACTGATTGAAATATTGGGCATCGGATGAAAGTCCACTCATGGTAGAAGATGAGCTGGCATGTGCAGAGGTGACATGATGAAGGAAGAAGCAAGAGAAAGGGTTGTGAGGTGCCAGGCTCTTTGTATTATGCCAACCAGCTCGCATAGGAATTAATAGCATGAGACTTACTCATCTCCACAAGGACAACACAGTGCTATTCATGAGGGATACACCCCCATGACACAATCACCTCCCATTAGGCCACACCTCAAACAGTGGGAATCAGATTTCATTATGAGGTTTTAGGGGACAAACATTCAAACTGCAGCATCAACATCTTGTTTTTATTCAATATAGAAAATATGAATATATTTGGGTCTGTTAATAACCATGAAAAAAACAGAAGTTATGAGAAAACATGATTCTGCATGTTATAAAATGTTTCATGTCTACAAAATGCTGATATAGAATAGTTCAAAATTTTTACTTCCTAAGTTTTCACTAGAGAGTAAGGTTATTAGCATTAAAACATAACTCCTTGTGTGAGGAAAGTAATATATGTTTTTGGTAAATGAAGCTTACATGGTAGTGTGTTTTAGGTTAGAAAAAAATAAAGGCAATTTTTGTTCTAACATAGACTGGTTGTTGCAAAGTAAGAAGGAGAAAAGATTTGTGGAAGATGAAACCTGTAAAAGGAATTTTATATGTAATTAAGCTGGCTAAAATTGCAAAATAATTATTTTATTTTTTTAAATTGAGCATTAATATCAAAGCTATATAATACAAAACTGGAGTTCGGTTCTCTCTATTAAAACAACAAGATTTTCTTGGAGTATTGACCTGTTATTCACAGAAAATAGTGAAAGTTGTCTTTTTAATTTTTTAAGTAACTGGCCAAAGCAACAAAGATTCTGTGTCTTATCTACATAAATTCCTGTGCTTTATGTTGTTTTTATTAGGCTTTGATGGCAAAGAAACTAAGTGCTCACTGTTAAAGAGTTAAGGTTTTTCTACCGCAATGTAACTTTCTGTATTTACTTTTAACTCTTTTTGTTATCAGTCTCATTAAATGGATGGGTATTATTTTACAGAGATCTGTGATCCTACTCTGACCAAGTGTTTAAAATATTTAATTTTTTGACACTTCACAAAATCCAATTCTAAGTTAAATCATTTTCTTGACCTTGAACTGAGTTTGGCATTTTACTGTTGGCTCCCCAGAGGGAATGAAAGATGTGTTTCTCATCTTGTGAAACAGCGACACTCAACTAATAAGGCTAATTAAAAATTTTAGATTACATGTAAAGCACCACCAAATGATAAATGATACTACATTTTTAAGATTATATTTATTGGTATATTATTGATATGAGTGTCCTAAAAAATTATGAATTTCTATATATCTAACAGCCATAATTTTGGTAACCATGTTAAAATGTTTTCTACCACAGAAAGAACCAAATTTCCTTGTCAAGTGGTGGTTATCATTAACTCTAAGATTTTAACCTTGGCCAACCTAAGTCACTGTCATCCACAGACCGTGATTTTGCTTCTTCTGCATAAGTGCTTTCAGTCAAGTACAGTTGAAAATTGCTTCTTGTATTCCCTTTGAAAAATAGCACTACACAAGGGTGCCCTCTCTCACCATTCCTATTCAACATAATAATGGAAGTTCTAACCAGAACAATCAGGTAAGAAGAAGAAATAACGGGTATTCAATTAGGAAAAGAGGAAGTCAAATTGACTCTATTTGCAGATGACATAATTGTATATTTAGAAGACTCCATCATCTTAGTCCAAAATCTCCTTAAGATGATAAGCAACTTTGACAAAAATCTCAGGATACAAAATCAATGTGCAAAAATCACAAGCACTTATACACCAATAATAGACAAGCAGACAGCCAAATCATGAGCAAACTCTGATTCACAATTGCTACAAAGAGAATAAAAAACCTAGGAATACAACTATCAAAGGAAGTGAAGGACCTCTTCAAGAAAAACTACAAACAACTGCTCAAGTAAATAAGAGAGGACACAACAAATGGAAAAACATTCCATGCTCATAGTTAGGAAGAATCAATATCATGAAAATGGCCATACTGCCCAAAGTAATTTATAAATTCAATACTATCCCCATCAAGATACCATTGATCTTCTTCACAGAACTGGGAAAAAACACCTTAAACTTCATATGGAACTCAAAAGGAGCCTGCATAGCCAAGGCAATCCTAAGCAAAAAGAACAAAGCTGGAGGCATCATGCTACCTGACTTCAAACTATAGTATAAGGCTACAGTAAGAAAAACAGCATGGTACTGGTAACAAAACAGAGATATCAACCAATGGAACAGAACAGAGACCTTGGAAGTAACACCACACACCTACAACCATCTGATCTTTGACAAATCTGACAAAAACAAGCAATGGAGAAAGGATTCCCTGTTTAATAAATGGTGTTGGGAAAACTGGCTAACTATATTCAGAAAGATGAAACTAGACCCCTTCCTTATACCTTATAGGATTAAAGATTTAAATAAGACCTAACACCATAAAAACCCTAGAAGAAAACCTAGGCAATACCATTCAGGACATAGACATAGGCAAGGACCTCATGACTAAAAGACCAAAAGCAATGGCAACAAAGGCCAAAATAGACAAAGCATATCTAATTAAACTTAAGAGCTTCTGCACAGCAAAAGAAATGACCATTAGAGTGAACCAGCAACCAATAGAATTGGAAAAAAATTTTGCAATCTACCCATCTGACAAAGGGCTAATATCTAGAATATGCAAAGAACTAAAACAAGAATACAAGAATAAACAACCCCATCAAAAAGTGGGCAAAGGATACGAACAGACACTTTTCAAAAGAAGACATTTATGTGGCCAACAAATATATGAAAATATGCTGATCATCACTTGTCATTAGAGAAAGGCAAATCAAAACCACATTGAGATACCATCTCACATCAGTTAGAATGGTGATCAATGAAGAAACTGGAGACAACAGATGCTGGAGAGGATGTGAAGAAATAGGAATGCTTTTACACTGTTGGTGGGAGTGTAAATTAGTTCAACCATTGTGGAAGACAGTGTATCGATTCTTCAATTATGTAGAACCAGCAATCCCATTCTGGGCATATACCCAAAGGATTATAAATCATTCTATTGTAACACACATTCACATGTATGTTCATTGCCACACTGTTCACAATAGCAAAGACTTGGAACCAACCCAAATGCCCATCAATGATAGACCGTAGAAGGAAAATGTGGTACATATACACCATGGAATACTATGCAGCCATAAAAAGGATGATTCATGTCCTTTGCAGGAACATGGATGAATCTGTGAACCATCATTCTCAGCAAACTACACAAGAACAGAAAATCAAATACCACATGTTCTCACCTATAAGTGGGTGTTGAACAATGAGAACACATGGACACAGGGAGGGGAACATCACACACTGGGGTCTGTTATCCAATAAGGGTCTAAGGGAGGGATAGCAAGGGTGGGGAGAGTGGGAAAGAACAACATTAAGAGAAATACCTAATTGGGTGACAGGGGGATGGAGGCAGCAAACCACCATGGCATGTATACCTATATAACAATCCTGCAAGATCTGCACATGTACCCCAGAACTTAAAATTTTTTAAAAACAGAAAATTGCTTCTTGTTCAAAGAGGTTTATAGAAAGAAAGGATGGAAACGAGTCTGATAAATACACATTTTAAAAATAGTCTTAAGATTATACAATTGGACTGGGTAAGATTTCCCAGAACTCTAATGAAGAGACCACGCTATTTATAAAACTGCTAACCCAACATCAAACAGAAGACAAATGAATTAAATACTAAGGAAATAGGCAGATGTTTATTCTAAGTCCACCAGTACTGAAGTTTTTAAGTGATTTGAATAAACGTCATGATCCAATTCAAATTACCTATAATAACTCATTTAATAAACATTTCTATGTACCCAAATTAGAGAAACAAAATTGATATTTAAGATGATATAAATCAAATGTTAAATGTGAACTCATGAAGAGCCTGGACAGCTTTTTGGTCTTACCGAGTTCTTAAAGCTCTCACAACTAAAAGCTCTTCACTTCATGACTCATCATGGAAGAAATAAAATTATCAAAGTTACAAAAAAAATTGTGTGATCACTGTTCTAAAATTGCTGAAATGGTTTATGACCCATGTTTGGCTCGTCAAATCTATAATCCTTGGAAGTCAATGAAAAATTTTGGTTTATTTCTACTATCTAATGGGTTATATGAACGTTAATAGAAGGATTCCATTCAATTGCCATTTCAATGCATGTTTTCTCATTGTATAGAAGTTTTTTTTGTGCATGAAGGCTGATGCTATAAAAGTAGTTAAATAATTATTACAAAATATGTTTTGCTCATGGGGCATTCCTGGAGAAATCTCTACCAATAAAAGTGCTTGTTTCACTGTACAAGTTGTAAAAGAGTTAAATAAGGAATTACAAATGCAATAGTATTAGGTAAAGCTAGCTGAATTAATTGGATTTCCTTGGTTAAAGGTGCTGCAGATAGATGAAAATAAGATTATTTCCAATAGAGAATATAAGTTGACTGTGTATAGTCACTGTGTGGCCTATGTTCTTAGTAACAGAACGTCATGTATCTTCTGCTCTCCTAAATTCTAATATGACTAAATGCTTTAAGGTTTTATTGTATTATACCAAAAAATATTTTCTTGAGGTAAGAAGAGCATTCTGTGATCTCCTGATAAAGGACAATCAAATGTCTTATGATCTAAAACCCGGAGATTAGGTCTTCTGTAAATGACATTTTAAAAAGTCTGCCCTTGTACCCCATTGAAAGGGACCACACAAAGTTCTTCTCACCACAAAAACTGAAGAAAAAAAGCACTCTGGGGCCTCAAATCTTGAGCCTGCATCTCACCACTTAAAAGCGTTTCCAGATTCTTAAAACTGTACCTCCGTTAGAGACCTTACTGTAAAGCTAACCAGGGAAGTTTCTCCCCTAAAGCAGAGAAAATTGTAGATATGGACAGCTTTTCCAAGATCACAGATCAAGAATTCTCTGCCATCATCAAACTCTTGGCCCTCTGAATATTTTCCTTGCTTATGCCAGTCTCTTCAGCTTGGCAGAATAATTAATTAGAATTTTGCAATCATTAGCAACTGTGGGTAAATTGATGAAGAGTTGAATCTGTCGTGCCAAACCTAGATCCGTGCATGATCTAAGAATCATTCAGTTCAGCGAGTAACTTCAGCAACATCTCTAATGTAACTGTTGTTCAAATTGTACTAGGTTCCTAGACCTCCTTGTTCTCATAATCTTTTTTAATTTAACCTAGTCGTTAAATACAAAAACCTAGACGAATAAGTATATTACAAGACAGATTTGCACCAGCATGCAAAATGGAGTGTCTTTGAAAACTGACTTATGTGCCAAGATACTATAGCTGTAATCTGTAATAACTCTGCCTTAGATTCTTGGCTAGAAACTGCAGATTTCACTATTTAAGGCAATGTGTCCATGAATAACAGAACTAAAAAAGAGGCCTGTGTGCACTCATGGGGTATACTTTTATTTGCGGAGGATTTCAAAGTGAAACTTAAGCATTGAAAACCTGTGCTTTCATGAATGGAAGCTGAAGGGCCAATGATCCCAGAATTTTAATGGTGTCTTTGTCAATCTATAATCAATCAGAAACAGACCTTTGGTCCATTTGTCTTAACTTATGAGCTTAAAAATAGCATTGCCAGGGGTCATTAATCCTTCTGAAAGGATATCAGTTTGTTAAGTCACTTCTTCTCCTGCATGGTTTGGAGTAAATATAAATGAAGCAATGATTAGAAGTTTCTTCCTCACAATTGGCTCTACAGTAGATTGTAATGCAAAAGGTATGGTTGCAAAACAGGTTTTTAAAATTTTCTTGTTAGAGTTTTACTGGATAACAGAATTTCTCTGGCTTACCTACCAGTTAAATAGAAAGAAAGTCTATGTAGTTACTGACACTTCTTGCTGCAGATGCATGAGCATGTCTGGCGTTATAGAGACTTAGTTGAAGGGGATTAATAAACAGGCTGCTTGGTTAAAACAGGAAGACTCTTTGGATCATTCTTTATCTTTTTGGTGTTTTGTGGTTTGCTTCACAGAGATCCTGGCTAAGGAGCACATTCCAAACTCTTGTCGTTATCTGTCAAATAATCATACATAATAATCTCCTGGGCACATTATTCTCTCAAAAGTTTTAATGTTTGCTTGTAGCCATCTGTAGAATGTCAGATGATCTCTCTGGTACTGGAATGACAAAATCCCAAAGAAGTATGTGATCATAAGAACACCTTCACTTATGAATGGCATGTTGAGACCAAAACTCCAAAAATATGGTAACTCAGAGTAGTATTATTGGCCCAAGATTTGGTCGCAATCTCACATCACTGAGAACATGACCAAAAGGAAGAAACTGTTAATCAAAATTATGGGGAGGCATTATTTTATACAGAGCTTCCGCAGTGAGCCCCAACAAATTAGATCAAGCAAAAATGAAGTCACTCATGCTAAATACCACATAATCAAACTGAAACTTTAAGAAAGCAGAAATACACAAAATATTGATCTGCCATTATTAATACCCATTTTTAGAATAAAGCAATATTCCCGTTCCCTCTCCCTCTTTTTCTTCCTCTATCTTCCTCTCCTTCACTCCTTTTTTTCTTTCTTTCTTTCAAAAAAAAAGAAAAGAAAGCAGAGAGATGTCAAAACATCTTTTTTCTTCCTGCTGAAAACAAGAGATTCCTGTCTGCCTGAGTGAGCATAAGAGAGTCTCCTCTACTTTTACTTTGCAGAGAAATGGCCTGAGGTGGCCTTATGTTGACCAATCAGTTTTGTTTTGTTTTTTGTTCTTTTGTATCATTCTATTTTCTTGTTGCCGCTATGCAAAACTCACTGTGAGCTGAGACCAAATATGTCCATTTATAATAATAACAGTGAGTGACATCGATGCTCGAAGTTTTGGTCAATCCCTCAAAATTAAGAGGCTGACCAAAAGGAAAGAATTGTTAAATAAATCTCAATTTAGGCCTTAGAAGCCTCCATATAAGTCCTATATAACAAACTGCCTCCTAACTCAGTACATAAACAAACTGGAAATACAACTCAGGAATTTGCTTTTGTAATAACAAGAATCAGCTGTCTCTCTATCTCACTTCCATTTTCTTTATATGGTTTCCTTTTTCTGTCCATAAATAGTATTCAGTATTTATGAATACTGAATATTATACTGGGAATCTATTCTGGTTTGGGGCTGCTAAATTAAACTCCTAAATTTAATTTGTTTTAAAGCTTTTTTTATTTAACACCCTCTTCATTCATACAATGGAGAGGATGGTGGCTATTGCAAAATATTTTTATGACAATTAAAAAGTCAATATATGCAAATACATAGATCATTAAGTGGTATGTAACATGATATAGAGCAATCATTAACAACTTATAAACAAGAAAAAGATCATGAATAAATTATAAATGTCAATAATTATGAAGTCAAAGGAGTATCAGAATCAGCGTCATAACCCCCAGGTCTGAGTGTGAGCCCTGCCACTTGACAGCCATATCATCCAGGGAAAGTTGATTTATTGATATGCAATAGCTTTGGCTAAAAAACATAAAAATAAATAAAACAAAGAGAATTTACTGTGAGAATTTACTGTGTGCAGTCATGTCACATTTTCCTCTGAACTAAAGAGTTTATTACATATTTGTTCTATTCCTAGAAATATTTGCTCCTACCAGTAGAAATATTTGCTCTGTTTTCTTATGCTAATTCCAAGATGCCGTACAGTAGCTGCCTGTCTTTCACTACCGGTTATGTGAATCCTTAAAATAAATAACGTTCGATCTAAGTTTTAACTGGATATTTGAGAACATGGGACAGTTTAAGTTTACATAAAGTTTACCCAAAATGAGGGGAGGAAAAATGAATTCACAAAAATTCAGTAAAAACATCTTTGTCTTAACAGATGACCGCCTCCTGTCATGGACGTGCATTCCTAATATTCAGGCAATAGGGATCCTCCTACAAAAATGTTGGAGGTGTGTCTTCAAAGTCCATGCACAGGGTACATGCACTGCGATTACTGAATTTGGCCTCATGCAAGTGTTCTCAGTGTATTTTATTTTATTTCATTTTATTTTATTTTTTCAAAACTGAGTCTTGCTCTATCATCCATGCTGGAGTGCAGCAGCGTGAACTCAGCTGACTACAACCTCTGCCTACCAAGTTCAAGCAATTCTCATGCCTCAGTCTCTCTAGTAGCTGAGGTTAGGACTTTGCCACCATGCCTGGCTAATTTTTTGTAATTTTAGTAGAGACAAGGTTTTACCACATTGGCCAGGCTAGCCTCGAAGTCCTGACCTCAGGTGATCCACCCACCTCAGCCTGCCAAAGCTCAGTGTGTTCTTCACATTGTTTCAATAAAGTGCTCAGAATTCCCACAACATTTTAAAGCAATGAGATATACGTAGACAGAATGGCTAACTGTTTTCTTAAAGACTCCAACCAATCTGCATGTCTACGAGGCCCCACTTTAGGTAAGTCGATCATTCTGCACAGGAAATCCTGCACACAGTTTATTATGTATTGTCTCAGGTTATGCTTTTCCAGAGTGATGGCTTACATCTTTCCACCAAGTCATTTTTGGAAGTCACTGGTGTTGTGGCTATAGTTTATCTGTACCGGTTAGGAATGACTTCACCTAAAATCAAGTTTTAGTTTTTCTCTAATAGTGAAAGATCTGTTTTGGTTTAGCATCAAAATATCTGGGCTCTGGGTTAGCGTCTCTAAGATTCACTTGACCTCATGATTCTCTCTGGCTGCAACTGCTCCAAGCATCACATACTTATACATTTGCATTCAGAGGCAGGTTTGGATATGGGGGCAAGGAGCAAGCAGATCATGAAACAGAAAGCTTCTCCTTCCAGTGCTTCTTTTTATGCAGGAGAATCTTTCCCAAAGCCTTCTGAACCTCATTGCTCCTCTCATAAGCCACAACTGAGATATCTATCTACTACTCTTAGGTTGTTTTCTGGTATTGGAAACAAAATGAAAATTGACATTAGTTTGGGTTTAGACAAACACCAGAGTTGACTGTCTTTGTTTTTCTGTTTTGTTTTCCAGATTTACTTTACTGAAGAAGTAATTCAAACTAACAGAAAGGTTGTAATAAAATTCCCAGATTTCTCAAAAAATATTTTACCACATTAATTTTATTTATCTCTCTTTCTCTTCCGTGTTGCATTAACACATACTATTTTAAAATGAAAGAGTTGGCATTAATTTGTACACACAATTACCACTATCCTAAAGACTTAAGTATATCCTAAATACTTAAGTATACACACGCACACACACACATACAGACACACAACTACAAAAACTACAAAATAACCCAGCAATTATAGCCCTCAAATCAGAAAATCAAGATTGACTCAATTCTTTCTCATAATTATGTTTAGGTCATGCATTTTTAGGCAGCAATATCACAGAAATGATGCTATGTTCTCAGTACCCAAATAGGTGGTATACAATATTGATTTGTTCTAGTATTGGCAAGATAAACAATGACCACATGATTAAATTGGCATCTTCTGGGTTTCTCCACTGTAAAGTAATTGTCTTTCTGTGTAATTAATATTTTGTTGGGAGATATTTTGACTATTAAGATATCCCATTTCTCATAAAAATTCCATTAGTTTTAACATCATTGATGATTCATACTTTAATCACTTATTCCCATGATGATTATTAAATAGTAATTTTATAATTCTATCACTCCATATAAGTTTGTTACTTGGCAATCTGCTACTAGAAAGAGCTTTCTTTTCTCTCTATTAATGCATTTATATTAACATAGACTCCTGTATGTCTTTTTTATTAGTAAATTAAGATTCAATAATATTATTTTGACGCTCAATTTGTCTTAGATTTGGGACAGCGGAAGCTCCTTCAAGCTGACTTCTATATACCTTTGACATGTCATTACTCTTTAAACATTTCTTTGTGACAAAAAAAAGTTGTTTTATGCCCAGTGCTGTGGACTGTTTGTGTCTCCTCCACCACCCCCTGCCAAATTCATACGTTATGCCCCCAAATGAATAGTATTGGGAGGTGGGGCCTTTGAGAGTTGATTAGGTCTTGAGGATGGAGCCTTCCTTAATGGTGTTAGTACTTTTGTATAGAGATAGAGAACAGAGCTGTCTTCTCCCTCTCTATAGGAAGATACAAGGAGAAGATACATCATCTGCCAACAGAAAGCCAGTCCTCGCCAGAAACTGATCTGCCGGCACCTTGACCATGGACTTCTTATCCTCCAGAAAAATGAGAAATAAATATTGTTTAAGCCACCCAGTCTATGGTAACTTCTTCTAGCAGTCCCAGCTAAGACATTCAGTGTGTATTTTTGTTGTCTCAAACTCAGAATCATCATTTCTGTAAGGAATATTTGTTTCTTTTAGTAGAGAATGGTATTCATAAACTAAGACCTGGACTCTCTATATACTTCCCGCCACTTGGGTCTTATTGATGTCAGGCCTTCTTCATAGACAAAGCTAGAAAATATGTATGTATATGCATATATATCATATAGAAACATTTGTTTTTATGTTTATTTACCTATCTATTAAAAATCATGCATTATTCCAACACTCCCAATTGTAAAGTAAACTTTAGGGATGGTCTAGCCTTCCCCATTTCCACATTTCTAACTTCCTTCTCCAATAGTAATAAGCCTGTCTTTCATTTTTCTTGATATATTAATTTATTTTCTGAAGTCTCTCAGCAAGACCGGTTCTTGACACTGACCGTAAGCACTCTTGCTTGGTCTTGACTGCATGAAGACCTTCTTGTTCACCTCAGAAAAATAGACAAATGAATGTTGGACTAGTCACCTAAGGAGTGTGTATGTTCATTGTGAGTATGGTGGCATTATTTAGTCATTAAACAATGCAGTGATTTGGCCCCACTGCATCAGTCAGCCTCTGGGCCTCTTCCTTGCTTCAATTCTGGTCATACCAGCTGCCTTTTTATTCTGTCCTTGATTTTTTTTTCTCGTCACCCGATGTATAAATATTTTGGTACAGCATACTGTAGTGAGTTCCATGGAACTACTTTGGCACAAATCTACAGAAATGAAATGATTGAGCTATTCAGTTGCAACAAAGTCTCAAGCCCATGTGAACACTAAAGGGTACATAGATTAATGGAGTAGGAAAATAAAAACACTCACAAATTATCAAAACATTTGTTCAAATCTCACTCTTCCTTTCAACAATGAAATATGGTTAAACTCCACAAACATTTTCCCA
Source organism: Leontopithecus rosalia (assembly GCA_028533165.1). Lineage (NCBI taxonomy): Eukaryota > Metazoa > Chordata > Mammalia > Primates > Cebidae > Leontopithecus > Leontopithecus rosalia. Next base: position 10,656,335 of record CM052650.1, read on the forward strand.
AACCTTCCATATTTAAAACCTACACCAATTTCTCTGCTGTTGTGACATGTTGTGCCTTCTTTTTTCCAAGAACTTATTACCTTCTACTTAAACGTCTATTTGTCAGTCTTTCCAAGCAGCTTTGGAGCCTGATACGGTTTGGGTGTCCCCATTGTGATGGTTAATACTGAGTGTCAACTTGATTGGATTGAGGGATACAAAGTATTAATCCTGGGTGTGTCGGTGTGGGTGTTTCCAAAAAATATTAATATTTGAGTCAGTGGGTTGATGAAGGCAGATCCGCCCTTAATTTGGTGGGCACAATCTAATCAGCTTCCAGCAAATATAAAATAGGGAGAAGACATGAAAAAGATAAACAAGCCTGTTCTTCCAGGCTACATCTTTCTCCCATGCTGGATGCTTCCTGCCCTCAAACACTGGACTCCAAATTCTTCAGTTTGGGGACTGGAACTGGCTTTCCTTGCTGCTCAACTGCAGACAGCCTATTGTGCAATTTTGTGATTGTGTAATATGTATATCCTATTAGATCTGTCCCTCTAAGAGAACCCTAATACACCACCAAAATCTCATATTGAATTTTAATCCCCACAATTCCCATGTGTCAAGGGTGGGACCTCATGGGAGGTGACTGGATCACAGGGGTGGTTTCCTCCATGCTTTTTTCATGATATTCAGTGAGTTCTCACGAGATCTGATGGTTTTATAAGGGTCTCTTCCCTCTTCACACATACTCTATCTTGCCTACTGCCATGTAAGACATGCCTCCTCCCCTTCAATCATGACTGTAACTTTCCTGAGGCCTCCCCAGCCATGCCTAACTGTGAATCAATTAATCTTCTTTACTCTTTTCTCAGTAAATTACCCAGTCTTGGATATGTCTTTCTTTTTTCAGACAGTCTCACTCTGTCTCCAGGCTGCAGAGCGGTGGCACAATCTTGGCTCACTGCAACCTCCACCTCCCAGGTTTAGGCAATTCAGCCTCCTGAGGAGCTGGGACTACAGGTACATGCCACCATGCCCAGTGAATTTTTGTATTTTTAGTAGAGATGGGGTTTCACCAGGTTGGTCAGGATGGTCTTGATCTCTTGACTTTGTGATCTGCCCACGTCAGCCTCCCATAGTGCTGGGATTACAGGCTGAGCCACCATGTCTGGTGGGTATGTCATTACAGCAGTATGAAAATGGACTAATACAGAACCCTTTGAAGAATAAATTAGTTATTCATTTCCATAGTCACAAAAGTTAGCCCAGAGCCTAGTTCACTGATGTTTGAGAAACCCTTGCCAAATCATTAATTATTTAATGATTAAATAATGCCACAATAGTCTAAATGAACAAATGCAATCATTAGGTGAATAATCTAATATTTATTTGCCTTTTCTTCTTTCTTATGGATCTTCAACACACTTCAATCAACCACTGTTGCACATCTTTTCCGCATCTGCCCTTGTGTTTGTGGCTGCCACCTGAAGCCCTCCTCACATTAATGAGGCTCTTTAAATTTCTGGGACCAGCCAGACACTTAGAAAGGGAGATTCTGTTTGTCTCCATTGTCCTCATTTGAGTAGGACTCAGAATGGCCAACTTATAAAAAGATTTTACAAGCCATGATATCACTGTATTTTCCAGTGTTCTCCAAATTCTACTTACCCCCATCTCCCAATAAACAACATTCCTTTAACTATGGACACCAAAAACAGAAGCTTTTGTTTACCTTATTTGTTTCTCTTACATAACAAGTTCTCAGGCACTACTCTTAAATGTGTAAGTTTAGAATTAGTATTTCCCAGATTCCAATGTTTTTAACAATTGTTTTTAAAATGTAATTATCACAGGCTATGACTGACAGAGAGAAAATACTGTACAAAAGATATTGAAAATAATAAAACAATTCTGAAGCAATTGTATGTGACAGAACACCACCGCCTAGAAAACAAAGTAATTAACAGCAAAAGAAGACTCATGAGGTAGTCTTTGCTCTACCCTCAGCCTCAGGAGCATCTGGAACAGGAATTCTAGAGCCCTGTGCCCGTGTTGTCCAGTATGGTAACAGCCACTGTGGCTGCTGAGTATTTGAAATGTGGCTGGTCTGAATTAAGATGTCTATGTGTGTAAAATGCACATCAGATTTTGAATATTTGGTTTAATTTAAAAAACTCAAATTTCTCTTACAAATTTTTAAATGGATTACACATTAAAATGATTATATTACAAATGTATGAGTTTCAATGAAATGTAGTATCCATCGTTGCTTCATTTCTCTGCTCTCTTATACAACAAAAAGTCTTAAAAGCATTGCTAATTGCCACTGTCTCCACTTATTCATCTTACATTCTCTCCTCTATAGCCTCCAGTCAGCACCAAGACCGCAATTAGCAAGGTTTCACATGAACTTTACATTGCAAACTTCTATGGTCGTTACTTTATTTTTAATGAAGTTGATCTCATAGAATTGTTTGGCAGTTGATGATTCCATCCTTCCTGAAACTATCACCTTTTTTGGCTTGACTGAAACTCCATGTTTCTGTTTTTTCCCTTTACCTACCTGGAGCAATTCTTTGCTGATTCCTTTCTCCCTCTGTGACCCTAAACTCATTCTTGTGCTTTCACCTTTTATCGACATTTACTCTATCATTTATCCAATGTTTTACCTTAAACACCATTCACATATGAAGAATCTAAAATGTTTCCTCAAGTCCTAAGCTATTTCCAAAATTATATATACAATTACTGTTTGATATCTTTACCTGGTTTTCTGATATGTATCTCAAAATTAACTTAATTCTCTCTTGAATCTTCCTTCATTTCTCCCTTTCAGTACATCCACTAGTCTTCTTAGCCTCAGTTGATGGCAGCACCATCTGCCCCACTGCTTAGACCCAACATCTAGGATCTATCCCATCTTCTGTAATACCCAGTTCATCAGCGTATCAGGTCAACTCTTTTCCTAAAGCATATTTTAAGCTCGACTATTTCTCTCAATATTCTCTGGCTGCTTCCTGGTCAAACCACCATTTTCTCTTGCATGCACTGTTGTAATAAGCCACAGAATAGTTTTCCTTCTTTTCCTCATTCCCCATCACATAATCCATTCTCCATATTGTGAGCAGAGCCATTGTATTATTCTGTTTTCATGTTGCTGAAAAAGACATAGCCGAGAGTAGGCAATTTACAAAAGAGGTTTAATTGGACTTACAATTTCATACGGCTGGGGAAGCCTCACAATCAAGTAGAAAGGCAAGGAGGAGCAAGTCACGTCATAGGCAGATTGTGGCAGGCAAAGAGAGAGCTTGTTCAGGAAAACTTCCCCTTGTAATAACCATCAGATCTCCTGAAACTTACTCACCATCATGAGAACAGCACAGAAAAGACCTGTCCCCATGATTCAATTACCTCCCACCAGGTCCCTCCCACAACACATAGAAATTCAAGATGAGATTTAGGTGGGGACACAGTCACACCATATCAACCATACTTTAAATAAGTCAGATTATTCCATATCTCTGCTTTAAGGTTTTTGCCTAAAAATTTCCCATCTCATTAGGATAAATACAAACTCCTTACTCTTGTTAGTCTTCTTATTTATTCAACATGCAGAACTATATTCCAACTTTTAATCTATGTTCCAGACAAGCTTTCCTTTCTATAATCCCTTAAACACACGAAGAATGTTCTTCCTGGCTGTACCTACTATTTACATTGGTCTTCCGTGTTTTCTTCATAGTTGACTCCTTGTCATTTAAGTCTCAGCTCAAATATTATCTCACCAGAGACATCTTCCCAACAACCCTAATCTAAAGTCCTACACAGGCACTCTTTAGAACAGCACTCAAGGTGGCTCATGCCTGTAATCCTAGCACTTTGGGAGGCCAAGGTGGGCAGATCATGAGGTCAGGAGTTCAAGACCAACATGGCCACATAGTGAAACCTCATCTCTACTAAAAATAAAAATAAATAAATAAATAGTCAGGCATGGTGGCGAGTACGTGTAGTCCCAGCTACTTGGGAGGCCGAGGCAGGAGAATTGCTTGAACTTGGGAGGCAGATGTTACAGTGAGCCAAGATAGTACCATTGCATTCTGGTGAGTGCAGTGGTACTTTCTGAGATAGTAAGACTCTGTCTCAAAAAGAAAAAAGTACCAGATTTTAGTCTTCATGTTATCCCTAATCATTGCCATATAGTATTTTCCTTGCTCATTTTTCCTTTAATTGTGGGACTTTCTCTGATCTAAGGCAGAGCCTTGTTAGCCTTATTCATCATTATGTTCCTAGTGGCTCAAACAGTGCATATACTAGACACTTAACTATTTGTTTATTGAATGCTTAATCACATCATCTTATCCACTAATATGGGCATAAAAAAACTTCAAAATTTGTAGAAGAAGTTATCAGCTTTCAAATAAACTTAATATAATGTTTTCAAGACTATTTTCCTTAGCAGTCACCTCCTTGATCCTGCATACCTGTTTTCATTCTAAGACAATATTGTCTCAAAGAAACTTCTGTGATGTCCTATACAGTGACTACTAGCTATATGCTAATGAGTGCTTAAAATGTGGCTAGTGCAACTGTGGAAGTAAATAATTTTACTTTTAATTTAATTTAATTTAATTTTAATTACAGTTGACCCTTGAACAACACAGGTTTTAAACTGCAGGTCTACTTATACATAGATTTCCACCTGTCACCTCTGAGACAGTAAGACTCGCCCCTCTTTTTTTTTCTTCCTCATAGCCTACTCAGTATGAAGATGATGGAAATGAAGACCTTTCTGATGAGCCACTTCCACTTAATAAATAGCACATACGCTTTCTCTTTCTCATGATTTACTTTTTTCTTTCTTTTTTTATTTTCTTGATACAGAATATTGCTCCGTCACCCATGCTAGAGTGCAGTAGTGCAATCTTAACTCACTGTAAGCTCCACCTCGCAGGTTCAAGTGATTCTTGTGATTCAGCCACCCAAGTAGCTGGGATTACAGGCATGTGGCACCATTCTTAGTTGATGTTTATATTTTTAGTAGAGATGGGGTTTCACCATGTTGGCCAGGCTGTTCTCAACCTCCTCGTCTCAAATGATCCGTCCTTTGCCTCCCAAAGTGCTGGGATTGCAGGCATGAACCACCACACCCAGCCTTCTCATAATTTTTGTTCTAACATTTTCCTTTCTCTTGCTTACTTTATTGTAATATAATACATATCGCATGCATATGATACATATAACCTAAAAAACATATGTTGGTAAACCCTCTGATCAACAGTAGGCTACTAGTAGTTAAGTTTTGGGGTAGACAAAAGTTATACCTAAATGTTTAGCTGTACCATGTGGAAGTACCCTTGATACCCACCCCCAAACTTTGTTTAAGGATCAACTATAATTTAAATTTAAGTAGCCACACGTTGCTAGTGGCTACAGTATTAGATAAAGCAGATCCAGCATGAATGTTCTTTTAAGACAGACTCTATGTCTCAGTTTATCTCAACGCTCTGAGTACCAGCAGGTGTCTGACACAGCACAGGTACTTATAAAGGCTGATTGTAACTCTTGAGTTAAGAGTAACACTGAATGACGGGACAGTGAGAATCATTGTCTCCATGTCTAAGACTGTTCAGAATGCTATGTTCAAAATTCTTTGGACTGAGTGATTTTCAAACAACGGAAATTTGTTGCTCACAGTCCAGAGGGTGGGAGGTCCAAGATCAAGCAGACAGCAGATTCAGTGTCATGTGAGGGCTCACATTCTGTTTCCAAAACGGCTTCTTTTTGCTGCATCCTCACATGGAAAAAAGGACACATTCTTTCTGGCTTCTTTTATAAGGTCACCCAACTAACTTATAGGGACACAGTTTTCCTGAGCCAAGCATGTCTGAAGAGTCCCACCTCTTAATACTACTTCCTTGGCAGTTACATTTCAACATATGACTTTTAGGGTGACACAGATATTCAGATTATAGAACTCTCTGGCAGGGAAAGTCACCACATTTTGCTTTCCCTTCAATGCAGAAATGGAAAGAGTACAAATCTTGAGGCTTAGGTACCTGAGATTAAAGACACTTACCTACTGTGTGTTGGTTGTGCGACCTCAGGCAAACCACAGAGCCACTTCTGGGCTTCTGTTTCCTCACATGGAAAATGATGACATAAAAGAATGCTGCCTCTAATTCACTGAATTTTTAATAGGAATCAATCAAAACCAAGAATAGGAAAACAAAGCTGTAAATTATGAAGTGGTCTTTAAGTATATGGTTTCATTATTAGTCCTACAGATGGGTCCTGTTGGCATATCAATATTAGGAGCTAGTTATCAAACATCACATCACCCAGACAGTCCTGGCCCTAGAAATGTTGGCATCTGCTCGTTTCACTCCATGATGGAAAAAAAGAATAAATAAATCATAAATGATTAATTTAGACTTCCCTCCACGCCTCCCGTTAACAGCTCAAAGCCCCCACCACACAGCAGGCTCAGTGATGAACTGGTGTGGTAGAACCTTCAAGACGGCAGCTAACCCTTCTCCAAGTACAACCAGCTGTGAAAACAAATTTAACTCCACCAACACTGCAAAGGAGCAAAGCTTTTCATAGGTTAGAGATATAATGTTCACCTCATTCAGAGGGATCCAAACCAAATACCAACGACTTCTGGGGGTAAGGCTATTAAGTATAATAGACAGATTATCCACTAGTTTACTAAAGGTGAAGGAAGAGACATTTGTCATAGTTTTGCTAGAAAATGAGACTTTATCAAAGGGAGATAGGGTGAAAGGTCACCAGTTCTATTGGTGCGATTATTATCTTTACATAGCTGGAGTGGCAAAAGAAATGATCCCAAACAGAGTAAAACAAAACAGACCGCACCGAAGCACTTCAAGATGAGCCCCAAGAAGCCATCATATTGGACCCACTGGCTTCATCTTAATTTATCATCGTGGCCCTTGTTGACAAGAGTTTGATTGGGTTATCCATCTATTTAAGCTGCAACAAGTTTTATCACAGCAAACCACATGAGAGACATTGGATATGGTTATTTCTCAGAAATTAATTGTTATAACAATAACATTATTGTTTTTGAACATCAACGACTTCCCTGAAACTTTGCATTCTGTTTACCTCTGTTGATAATCCACAATGTAAGCATTCCTATTGTCACTTTACGAATGAGCCAACTTGGGTTTACTCAGATTAGACCATTATAGCTGGCTTTAGGGATATTTCTGTTTTTAGTGTTAATATCGCTATCAGAGGAGGCTGTTTACAGAAACAACTTTCTTAGTTCCTCAATACACACATACACAGGAAACTTAATAGGCAATGCCTCTTTGTTATTTCTGCCAACATCTTTGCCCGTATCTCTATATGGCTTCTTACTTTGGAAAGGTAGATCTCAATAAACTCTTCTTCTGTTGAAGCTAGGTTTCTTTAATGCTGCCTTTACCACACCCTTATCAGAGGTCACAAGTGCCTCAAGAAAGCTGGGCTTACCCATGTTAGATAAAGCAGTTTCTCCAGTCTTACATTTCTCTTCTGTTCTGAGCATGCCACTCTCACCTGGTTACCTCACAGACCCCCCCCCCCCGGCACCTGGATTAACCCTGTCCAGCCCCTGCCATTCAACAAGAGCCTTGGATGGTCTATCTGGCTTTTGTTTTAGCTTCCTCCAGAAACATAGTCTCTTGATGTTTCCCATTTATTTAGATTAAAAAAACCTAAGGCTCTTTTACATATTATTTTCAAAGCCAGGAGCAAGCCCAGGACTTCCAGTTCCCATGACACTTTTCATCACAGGAAGATCCTTGTATTTTAACAAAAATAACTATGATTCAATAAATGCTAACGTAAAATTAGTTGAATGAATGTTGCAAAATAATTGAATTATTTTAAAAAATCATTGCAGCTGACATTTATTACTTTTCTATATAACAGATGGAATAGTAAGCCTTCACACATATGAACATGTGTAATCTTTTTTTCTTTTCTTTTTTTTTTTTTTTGAGACGGAGTCTCCTGTTGTCACCTGGGCTGGAGTGCACTGCCAACAGGCTGCCAAGATTATCATTTTATTGTTGTTGTTGTTTGTTTGTTTGTCTTTTTTGAGACAGAGTCTTGCTCTGTCACCTAGGCTGGAATGCAGTGGCGTGATCTCAGCTCATTGCATCCTCCACTTCCTGGGTTCATGCAATTCTCTTGCCTCAGACTCCAGAGTAGCTGGGATTACAGGTATGTGCCACTACACCAAGCTAATTTTTGTATTTTTAGTAGAGATTCAGTTTCACTATGTTGTCCAGACTGGTATCCAACTCCTGACCTTGCAATCTGCCCACCTCAGCCTCTCAAAGTGCTGGGATTACAGGCGTGAGCCACCACACCCAACCAAGAAATTTCTCTCTCACAGTTTTGGAGAATAAGAATTTGGAGATCAAGGAACTCACAGGTTTGTAGATGATGGAAGGAATCAACAAGCTTTCAAGGCCTCTTTTAGAAGGGTGCTACTCTCATTCATGGGGGCTTTCCTTTCCTGACCTAATCACCTCCCCAAAAGCTCCATCTCCTAATTCCATCACCTATAGGTCAGAATTTCAACCTATAAATTTTAAGATAAAACAAACGTTCAGACCGGAAGATGATTATTTTCATTCAACAGGATAGAAAACTGGGTCATAAAGAGATTCTGACATTCATCTGGAACCATACAGAGGAAAGTAATACACCAAACTCTATCTCCAAACTCATATTCTTATGTAACCCATAGTGGGAGGATGTTACAAGGTATATGGACTTTGAAACCAGAGACTTGACTCAGATCCATTCCCTATGGTTTCCTGTGTGCCAACCTTTCTACTCTAAGCAAGTCACTTAATATCTTTGTGCAGGGATTATGTATGTGAGCTCTCAGCCCACCTACCTGAGCTGGAATTTCTGTTCCGCCACATCCACTTACCAGCTATGAAGTCTTGGACAATCCAGTAACCATTCTATGCCTTGGTTTCCTTGTCTATGAAGCAAGGATAATAATAGTATCTATTCCCATAGACAATTACATGTCCCGATGCAATAAAGTGTTTTTAGCAGTGCCTGGCCCCTAAGAAACGGTTAATAAGTATTAGCTAATCCTGTCTTTATAATCATTATAATTGAGAATCAGCTTCCTGATCTGTAAAACAGGTATGATTAGTCACCCTCATTGGAATGTGGTGGGGATAAATCAATAAATGTAATAAATATCATTAAACAACACACACTATTATTCCTTGGCTTTGCTAGATGCTTTGGAGAAGTACACATGTAAAAATATACTGAACCTCAGAAGCCATTTTCACAAGCAATTTTCAGTGAGAAATTAGATGTGGACATTCATTGTTCTAGGGCCCAGTAGCTGAATCTGCTCTGTCTTTTCTCTCTGTGGGTCATTTAACAACTTAATCCACGGACTGTTCACACAGGAAAAAAAACAATGACAATGTATCAGATTTGGGGAGACATGAAGAGTGGTAGAATTAGCAGTGACATGGGTCAGGCAGCCCTGACTTTAAATCTGTGTCCTACACTTATCAATGGGTGAAACTTGGCCAGGTCACCTATACTCTCTATGTGTAAAATGAAAGTAAAAGCATCAATCTCTTGTGTCATCTTAAATGTAACATATGTAAAACAGAAAGGAGAGTCGTTTCCATCCTCCTCACTTGACCAACCCCTCATGGCCAAGGTCAAATCTATACTTCCCATGAGTAGCTAAAGAGCCACAGGGCTGGACTTTTCCATTTGGCAAAGAGAAGACAATACTCACTGTGTGATTAAGTATATTTAAAATTGTAGTATTAATTTTATTTGAGTTCCATGCTTAGGTTAAACACTTATTTCACTAGAGTATAAATTTAAGTATTCAATGTAAATAAAGTCTAAGAACATTAGCACAGATTTAGTTTAGTGAATTAATCCAATTTAAGTAGAGTACTGTGCAGGCTAACATGCACTGATGAGCCCCGCTAGTAGAGAGGAACAGCTAAAGGATGTGGGTGCTCAGAGAAAAGAGAGCATTCAGTTAATTTTTAAATGACTCTCTGATTGTTTCTCCACTATATTCCATCTCCACCTTCACACCCATCACTAGGCATTAACAAGATCTCAAGCTTTTCCAAAAATTTTAAAGAAAAATATGTAATAAAGAACTCACAAGTGTCATTCATTCTAAGAACTTTTAATGAGTACCTGCTCTATTCCAGACTGTTCTGTATTAGCTGCTCATGACAGACTCAGTCCCTGCAAGGCACTCACAGTGACTGAATAAATGAGCAATTTTCCTTGGACTTAAAGGAATAGGGGAGGGACAGCGGAGTAGGGGGAGCTGGGGAGAAATGCCAAATATGGGTGAAGGGGAGGAAGGCAGCAAATCACACTGCCATGTGTGTACCTATGCAACTATCTTGCAAGTTCTGCACATGTACCCCAAAACCTAAAATGCAATTAAAAAAATAAATAAATAAAAAGTTAAAAGCGGCCGGGCGCGGTGGCTCAAGCCTGTAATCCCAGCACTTTGGGAGGCCGAGGCAGGTGGATCACGAGGTCAAGAGATCGAGACCATCCTGGTCAACAAGGTGAAACCCCGTCTCTACTCAAAATATAAAAAATTAGCTGGGCATGGTGGCGCGTGCCTGTAATCCCAGCTACTCAGGAGGCTGAGGCAGGAGAACTGCC
>CM052650.1:10667526-10760946 GCA_028533165.1 Leontopithecus rosalia
GTCTTGATGGTTTGTAAGACCCCTTTCGGCTGTTGCAACTGATGTTTAACCCACCACTGGAGCTTCAGAAAGTACTTTCTAACATTAAATGAACTCCAATATTTCTTCTTATTTTATTTCGTAAAAGTAGGTGTATTAGTTTTCCAGGGCAGTCACTAGAAAGTACCACTGACAGGGTGGCTTAAGCAACGCAAATGTGTTTCTTCACAGTTCTCAAGTCTAGAAGTCTAAGATCAGGCGACAGAAGGCTGATTCCTTCTGATGGCCAGGAAGGAAGCACTGGTTCTATGCCTATCTCTGAGGCCTATGGGTGGCCATCTTCTCCCTGTGTCTTCACATGGCCTTTCTTATAAGGACACCAGTCCTACTCTAACAGGACCAGCTCTAATTACCTGATTTTAATTTAATCATTTCCTTAAAATCTCTATCTTTTTATTATTATTATTTATTATTATTATTATTATTACTGATGGAGCCTTGCTCTTGTAGCCCAGTGCAATGGCACAATCTCCACTCACTGTAACCTCCACCTCCCGGGTTCAAGTGATTCTCCTGCCTCAGCCTCCCAAGTAGCTGTGATTACAGGCAACTGTCCCCATGCCCAGCTAATTTTCATGTCTTTAGTAGAGATGTAGTTTCACCATGTTGGCCAGGCTGGTCTCAAACTCCTGACCTCGTGATTCATCTACCTTGACTTCTCAAACTGCTGGTATTACAGGCATGAGCCACGGCATCTGGCCTAAAAACCCTATCTTTAGACACAGTCTTCTCTTCAGCATTTGAACTTTGGGTGACACAGTCCAGCCCATACTGTGGAACTAAACAAAAATGACTAGGTAACTTTTACATGGTCTTTGAGATGATACAAACCACAGAACTGGAAAATAGAGATTCACTTTACCAAATTGTCTGAGAGAAGAGGTGAACGGGCTGGCATACTGTGATGATTTATGATCCAACACTCCTTAACAAACTGTAACGAGGCCCTCACTTTGTCTCCCAGGTCCTCCATAATGTGCCAGTTTCACTATGCCATAAGGAGTTCCCTGAAGGTGACGATTCCCCGACAAGAATTGTCAGATTTAGCAAATCAAAATACAAGACACCCAGTTACATTTGGATTTCAGAGAAACATTTCTATAAAGATAAGTATGCCTCCTGTAATATTTGAGACACACTTATGCTAAAATGTTATTTGTTGTTAACCTGGAATTCAAATGTAACTGGGTACCCTCTGCTTTATCTGCCAATCCTACTCCAATCCCTCATGGATATACACATACTATGTTTAAAATCTCACTTGTCGTGTCACTGCACTTTAGAGAGATAAATCACCATCACCCCTAGACACTGAATGTTTGTGTCCCTCCTAATTCATATGTTGAAGCATTAACTCCTAGTGCAGCTGTGTTTGGAGACAGGATCCTCTAGGGAAGTAAGTAAGGTCAAATTAGTCCATAAGAGGAGGACCTCAATACAGTAAGATTACAGTTTTTATAAGAAAAGACACAGGCCAGGCACGGTGGTTCACACCTGTAATCCCAGCACTTTGGGAAGCCGAGGTGGGTGCGTCAGGAGTTTGAAGCCAGCCTGGCAAACATGGTAAAATCCCGTCTCTACTAAAAATACAAAAAATTAGCTGAGCCTGGTGGCATGCACTCATAGTCCCAGCTACTCAGGAGGTGGAGGCAGGAGAATCTCTTGAACCTGGGAGGCAGAGGTTGCAGTGAGCCTAGATCACACCACTGCACTCCAGCCTGGCGACAGACTCTGTCTCCAAAAAAAAAAAAAATAAAGACACCAGAGAGCGTGTTCTCTCTCCCTCCCCACCACATGGAACACATGCACAAAGAAAAGGTCACATGAGCACACAGTGAGGCAGTAGCTGCCTACAATCCAAGAGAGGAAGCCTCAGGAAGAAATCTACCTTGCTGGCACCTTGATCTTTAACTTCCCAGCCTCCAAACTGGGAGAAATATGTTTCTGCTGTGCAAGCCACTCTATCTATGGTGTTCTCTCACAGCCACTGAACCAGACTAAAACAACACACCAGGGACTTAGCACACAAGCACAATAGTCAGGTATTTTTTAATTGAATAAATGACAAGTCTAGTCATTTTGGATCCTGCAAAGTGAAACAGATATCCACCTTCTGTTCTATGAATGAACATGTCTTAATCTGTCTCTGCTAGAACCTATCTTAACACATCACCCCATATTCTCAATGCCTGCTCATTTGTCTGCCTATTACCAGGGACCTTGGAAAGCAGGGACTGTATGTCATTCATTTATTGTCATGCATCTACCATTAAGCAAATTCCCTCCTATGCTAACTGTTTGCAATTTCCAATGAAACACATTCAAGGGTAAAAAAAATGGACTTGTAATGAAATGTGATATTAATCAAAGCTCTTGGGACTTGGGACTTAGATAGTTCTCCTTCAAGTTCCCCAATTCAAATCTCCTCTCACCACCCAGTTTGGAGACAATCCACTTATCTGAGTACACATGTCTGGGCACTGCTAGGATGAGATAAAATGTTTCCTGTCGGAGCTGGGTCTCAACAGCGCTTGGAGGGCTCTCAGTGACCCCTAGAGCCGGTGTGAAAGTGGACCAGCAGCCAGATGGCTTCACATTTCCACATTCCTTCAGCTTGTTTTCTTACTGTGGCAGATACCCAAGAGCATCCCAAATCCTCAAGAGAGATAGGATTTCAGAAAAATCTGGGTGTCTTTTGCAAAGCAGGAGATGTGAACTCTTGAGCCTGACAAAGAAAAAGATTATTTAAAACATTGACTGCAGGTTTTCAAGCTATCAGCAACAACATAAGAAAAGTACCCACACAGAGAGTGTTTTCCCCCAACGCCCGCCAATGTTCAGTTCCACCTGGAGGCAAATGTGCCACACATATCCACTGCTGAGGATTAAGACAGGTCAGGGATCACAGAGTTGTGGCCACATAAACAGATTATTCTGTTTCCTGAGACATTCTTTATGTTGCAGCTGCCTCCTTGGAGGAAGATCGTGAATCACATTGTTCTTCTCTCTTCCATTTGATCCGACACCATGTAAACAAGCAATGTTGAATGGGAAAGAAAACATTTCAGGCAAATGTTGGAACTATCTGCTTGGTCAGTAACAAGGTCTTACACTAGAAAGAGGCAGTGTCGGGCATGAATATGTTTGGGTAAATGAATGAGAAACAATTATTTAACACCAATTACGTGATAAGCATTGCGGTTTACTCTTCCCACATGTGATCTCATTTCATTTAAACAGCCACCCTGGGGTGAAGTGATAATAAATGGTACTACTTTCCACAAATTGTAAATGAGAAAACATATATGAAACCATTTAGTAAAGGGCAAAGTCAGCACTTAAACCCATGTCTCTCTAAATGGGTTATTTATGTAACAACTCAATAAACATTTATTTGTAATTAAAAATGCAAGTAATAACCATTGAATAAAAGAACAAATGCGTCATTTCATTTTATCTTATTTTATTTATTTTTCAAATAGTGAAGCTGAGAAATGAAGACATTGAAGAATTTGCCTCTTTTTACAAGTCTTATAAATGTTGGAGTTTTGATATCTTCTCTCTCACAGGACAATTGAAAATTTCAGAAAACATTATGATAATGGGACGACAATAAGAAATTACAATGAGCCATCATTTGGAGTGAATTAATCTTAAACAAACAAACAAAATGTTTCTTGACGAATTTATAAGTGACTGTCCTGAGAAGTCATAGACCACTTGGATGTCGTCAGGTGGTTCATTGACAAACAGGGAGAAAATAGAGACCAAAGAGCTGAGAAAGACACTGCTAAACAAATAGTCACCAAAGATGAGTGAGACATTTGGCTCAGATTTCACAGTGGTGATAAAGTTGACAAACCTGTAATAAAATGGTTCACCTTAACGATTTGTAAAGTCTTTCTTCAATGTATGTCATGTAAAAGTTCTCAAAGTGGGAATATAGCTCAGATGCAAAGGTCCTGAGCTTCAGGACCTTTGTATGTGTGTGTTTATATCTCAACTCTACCAAATACTAGGTGTGCACCCTAAGAAACTCATATCACTGGGATCCAGAGAATGGGAGTAATAACTATGTCCACTTCATTTAGTGTTATGAGGATTTAATGAGGTAATTCATTCAAAGCACACAGAAAATGCCCGTTTTTAGAGAGCATGCAATTACTAAATAGAAACAAACTTTACTAAACTTGTTTATTTTACATCATCATATAAAATGGTCTTATTTCATTTTAAGACAATCACAATTGTGGGTAGACATCTTCTGATGTTAAAATTAGGATTCTATCACCACGTTTTTTCTTTGAAATCTGTATTCCCTATTAATGATCTAAGACTCACTTTGCCTAGAACATAATCACTAACCAAAACAATCAGGAAATTGAGAAGTATCCAATCATGTAGATATCAGTCGTGGTGCTCCAGATCCACACTATGATATCTGTAGAGGGAGATGTGCGGACACTACATGCAATGAAGCAACAGTGAGTCGTAGGGAAAGCACTTAATGAAGACTCACCATTGCTTTGTCAATTCTTTGCTCATCACATTGCCTGTCTGAGCCTTAGATTCCTTAGATATTTGAAAGAGGGACTTGGGCAAAATTGTGCCTATGGCCCTTTTCATCTCTCAAATTGAAGCTATTGCCATTTTAGTGTTGCCTTGGTAATACTATACAAGTATAAGAATCAATTACTATAATAAATAATTTGAGTTATTCTCCTTCCTGAGTCACTGTTTCAGTCATTAAACCCAATTACCTGATTATCTAAATTCACATGAATTATAACCCTAAAAGGGATGTATGTGTAAAAATGGCTTTAAAGAAACCAGTGTGTCACCTCATGCATTCATAAAATAATCAAAAGTGCTGAGGCCATATGGTAAAAGGTCCAAGGTTTGCTAACTCCTTTCCCCAGTCTCTCCTTTTGACTTCCATTTCTATCCCACATCTTGGAGTATTTATTTATCTAAAGTTTAGATGAGGCCCTGTAGTCCCCGAAGGAGACATGGAAAGATTCAGTTCTGAAGAGGGACTTGGGAGAAAATCATATTTCATGCCCATTGGCATTTGGGAGGCTGTCGAACTGTCTGTTGGGAAGTTTCTTGCAGAGTATAAACAGAGACTTTGAGGGTGGCCAAGCATTTGACTTCCCATCTGACTTGGGTGCGTTGTTGAAGCTCTCAGCACCTCCAGCTCACCATCTGCAGGATAGATCATCAGAATGTAACAGACCATTTATTCTGATGACCTTGTTTTACTGATGTAGAATTTGAGGCCCTGAAAGTAAAGCAATGTTCCCCAGGTCACAGCATGAGTTAGAATTTCCAATCGGAGTCCACATTCTCAGCCATCCCTTTCCCTCTTTTAAGTCAAGCATGAGTTGGTGACAAGAAAGAATTCTGATAATTGTGAGTAACAGTGCACAATTCAATTACTTTGCGGCGTTTTAGCCACAAATGAATTTAGTTTGCTGCAGTGGCAAGATTATGGGCATAGGTTTCAAGCAGACCTTGGCTGAGTCCTTATTTTTTATTCGATAGCTGTGTGTTTCTTTAGCCTATGGGCTACCTTCTGCTTCCTTCTTTGTAAAACAGGGATAATAATATCTGCTTCCTGATATTTTTCCTACATTAAAATGTAATTTGATAGCATATCCTAAGGAGTGGAGCATAGTGCTAGACACATAGTGAGGACTCTAAAACATCCTTGTCTCCTCCTACAACCTCTTTGAGGTCGTGATAATCACACTAGAGTCCAACAGTTATGCATTCTTCAAAGAACACCCAGAGATATTTCACCCAGTTGCTACCTTTTAGATATTTGTTTTAGTCACACTGTAGAAAGACTGCCACTAAAACTGCTTTACCAAGGAAAGAAAAGGGAATCCTGAAAGTGGTAATAAAAGAACACGTTCATACAACCACAAGCACACATCACATGTACATATTTATTTCTACCACCCTCTCCCCCAAAGAAACACCCACCCCCAAAGAAAACCACTAAAAGAACAGGCAAATTATTTTTATTTTTAAAGGCATAAATCTATAAGGACAAAGTGGAGAGAATGGGGCAAGAATCTTGAAAGCGGGAAAACAGATGCCTGATCTGTAGTAACTAACATAGCAGACCTACACAAACAGATCCTTTCGCTGGCAGTGAGGAAAGCTGAGAAGCAAGTTGATTTACACCACTGAGCCCCTTCAAGGCTCAGAAATGTGTTGTATCGTGTACTTCTGAATATGGAGAGAAGGTGGGGCAACATGCAAGAGATGCAGCTGAAACACTGTCAAAGGCAATCAGATCCCTAGATAGCTCCTCTTGTTCATAGGGTAATCACCTCACCCAGGTAGAAGGAGGACTTATTCCTTAGGAAAGGTAAAACAAAGGGCCAGTCGACGGATGGATGACAGGCATAGTTAGATATGAGTACGGGAGTATCATGGTGAAAACATGGACAACTGATGAAAGTTTGCATACTCTTGAGATGTTGAGACCTGCGGGTCCTTTCTCTGCATGGAGTTTTCAGAGTACCAGCAGCCAGACATGTACTGGAGATTGAAAGAATCTTCTCTAAAGCATCGAGTTAGGCTAAGGGAAAACACCTGGCTTCAGGGATTCCCCAGTGTAAACCCCTAGCTAAGTCTCCCTGTTCTGAAAAATAAAAGGACAGATCCCTTTGACACACATGAAATTTCTCACCAAATATCGGAGCCCATCCTTAGAAATTGGCAATCACTCAAGGTCATTTGATATTGAAAAAGAATATCTAATATGAAAGTCAGAAACCAAGTAGTAGAAGAGGGTGGGAAAAGGAGGAGTGGGAGGAGAAAGACAAAACACACAGAGGGGAGAGAATTTACAAATACTGTCATTAGTATCTTTCAGATGATAAGAGAATATCTGTCATCTACAAATAAGAACAGGAAGCTATGAAATAGGAATTCTCCAAGAGAATTAAAAACAAATCCTAGAATTATGAGAAATACAAAAAAATCTAGAAATATGGAAGAAAAGGTAAATAAAAATCCAACAGAGGCTTATGAAGATAAAATTCAGTAAACATTATATAAAAAGTTGAACAGAATGATAAATGAATAAATGACAAGGAAAAAAACAACATTCTGACACATCCAAGAGATTCAACATCCAAATATTTTGAATTCCAGCCAGAGAGTAGGAAATTGAGCAATAAAGATTTCATTTAAAAAAATTGAACACAGTTTCCCAAAATCTGAATCACATGAGTTTCTGTTTCAAAGAGCTTAACACGCTGCATGGAAGCAAACCAATACCAAGACCAACCATGAAGAACTTTCACAATATTGAAGAGAAAACAAGATATGTTTTACATACATGAACGAGAATCGAAATAATATTACACTCCTCATCAACAACACATAAAGCTAGAAGGAAATGGGGAAATGCATTAAAAATTCCTAGGGAAACCGATATGTCCCCTAAGCACAGACGATCGCTCTCAATTTCATATAAAAATACAATAAAAGCTGGGCCTTTTCTCAGCACTTTGGGAGGCCAAAGTCGGAGGATTGCTTGGACCAAGGAGTTTGAGACTTGCCTGGAAACATAGTGAGACCTATGTCTACAAAAAACAATTTTTAAATAAACCAGGCATGGTGGTGCACACCTGTGGTCCCAACTACTCAGGAAGCTGAGGCAGGAGGATTTTTGAGCCCAGGAGAACGAGGCTGTAGTGGGCCACATGCCACTACAGCCTGGAAAAGAGAGCAAGACCTTATCTCAATTAAGAAAAAAAAAGTCAAAACAAAGATATTTTCAGAGAGACAAGGTCTTAAATTTTCCAGTTATTTCTCAGAAACTACCTGGCAGACTTGATTTTCTTTTCTCTAAATAAGAAAATAAACCAGGAAATGTATGATCCAAAATCCAAATAGGAGATCCCACAAAAGATAGAGACAAAATTGATTTCCACAGTGAAGGGAAATAATGGGGTTGCCTGTGCAGTCCCGGAGAGCAACCTGGCTGGGCAGACGCAGGCAAGAGGAAATTTCATTAAGAAGATTACACTTTTTAATTGTCTAAGGTATTTGTCTAACATATTTTTGTATATTTAAAGGAGAATTACACAATTGGAAGAGGATTCAGAGTTGAATTAATCATTAAATACATAAAAAATAAGCCAAATTGTTGACTTCATGGGTTTTTCCCTAAATATAATCACATTATATGGATCATCTAAAAATAGCATTGCTACACTAACAATAAGGGCATACTCAGTATTTACCTAATCAAAATTGCTTGATAAATATATGGGGAAGATAAAGCAATATAATTTACCAGAAAGAATGAGGCGTAAAGGGGAAAATGATAGTAGTGGATGGTGCATGAAAGAGAACAAACTCCCATCTTCTGTTTGGGTAAATCAGTATGGAACTTCTAAAACAAAATCTCGAAGTACAGTCATGTCATTTGAAATACAGGGCAAACATGACAGATCTATTTGAAATTAATTGGAAAATTTACAAGCTCCTGACTCTAGGAAGAAGATGAACCAGGTCTGTTGTTCTTAACAAGTCTTGCATCGGATCCTTTTCAATCATAGGCATGTTCACTTCTGATAAAAATAAAAAATTAGTGTTTTCCAAGCTCCTTCTTTAAGCTATCTAGCCTATCTACTAACTGTAATACTAGTTACCATTTTTGAAGTGTCTCATTTTTTTCCTACTGAAACCATGAACAAACAACCACATCCATGCAATCAAGTTTGATGCAGTTTCTGTTTCTTCTCGTGTGACTTAAATGTAAATTATTAATAGTACAATTAAGAAATGCTTCTCGATATACCACTCAAAATCGTCTTACCTTATAGTTATCTACCTGTTGTCCCACAATGAAAGCATTTTTTTTCTGAGACACAAACTTAATTTAATAGAAATTTTGTTTGTAGTTCTTAACCAGCTGATCTGGGACCCACTGCTCCACCCAGAAGTGGCCCAGTCCTGGGGGCAGGGGAGAAAGGGAGGGGTGAAATGAGAAGAGCCCCATTCTGCCTCAGTGTTGCGGTGGCTGGAGATGCCACCCCCTTCTCACGCCCCCCTCTGGGCTCCAGGAAGGAGAGCAGATGTAATCTCAGGCCTGTGGCTTCCCACACCACTGCCCCTCAGGATAGAGGAGAGCCAAGAGATATGGTGAGAGAAGGGGACAGAGGCAAGAAAAGATGTTGATCAAGAAAGATGAGATCCGTGGGTGAGTGCTGAGGGAGAATCAAAGATAAAACACTAGTAAAAATAAGATAAAGACAAGAGGGGGGAGTGGGGAGGGGAACAAAACAAAAATCCACCCCAAATCCAAACCAGCCTGGAAAAAAATAAAAGTTCTCAAGTCTTATAGAGACATTATTTGGCATGGACATAGAGACATAGGAGCGCTCAGGCCTCAGTCCAGCCCTGGAGGCAAGCTTCTACAGCTCTTCCCTGGCCTGCCCTGGGACATCTTCCTCCTCATCTTCCTCCTTTCCTCCTCATCCTCTTCATCTTTGTCCTCTTCATCCTCCTTGTAAAGCGTTTTGTTTTGTTTTGTTTTGTTAACAGAATCACTCCTGAAAGGTAAGGGTCTGCTCTCAAATCACCACTAGAGGGAAACGTTGCTCTTTTTACTAAATAGTCACAGTACACTAGGGAACCGTTTCCTCAAGCAAGGAGTAAGAATTATAAAGCCAAGGCCTGTGTCATTTTTCCCTTCCTGGAGTGTAGAATCCTGACAGGAGAGCTTGCGACCCATCTAGGTCAAACTCCTCTGACCTCTGCCTTTCTGCACCAAAAGAAACCAAAACCCAGAGAGGAACAGCTTCTTTACATCATAGGAAACCAAGTGCTAAAGGAAACACGAAAACCAAGTGTTAAAGACAAAATTCCCTTATTTACCTATGCTGGGCAAATCTGGAGTGAAACAAGAATGTAACTCAGAAGAGTTGGTTTTTAGTTCAAGATTATGAAGCAGGGATTCGATAAAAAGAATTAGCACTGGTTGAATGTTTGCTGTGTGCTGAGTGTATGTGTTACCATGTGCTGAGACTTTAGTTGTCTCCATTCTTTATTCTTTTATTTTTTTTCATTTGTTGCTTTATTTAATTTTATTTTGTATTCTTTTATTTTTTTATTGCATTTTAGTTTTTTATTGCATTTTAGGTTTTGGGGTACATGTGCAGAACATGCAAGATAGTTGCATAGGTACACACATGGCAGTGTGATTTGCTGCCTTCCTCCCCTTCACCCACATCTGGCATTTCTCCCCATGCCATCCCTCCCCAACTTCCCCCCCAGCTGTCCCTCCCCTATTCCCCCCAACAGACCCCAGTGTGTAGTGTTCCCCTCCCTGTGTCCATGTGTTCTCATTGTTCATCACCTGCCTGTGAGTGAGAACATGCGGTATTTCATTTTCTGTTCTTGTGTCAGTTTGCTGAGAATCTGGAGAGCATCATTCTCCATTCTTTATTCTTATCCTGATCAGAGTTGTGTGTGGTAGAAACAATTATTATCTATCCCCTTTCTACAGATGAGAAAACTAAGCCACAGAGAGGTTAAGTCACCTGCCCAGAATCAGACAGGAAGTGATTGCAGACCAGGGATTCAAAACTAAACAGTGTAGCTCTGGAGTTCATGACTAATCATTATGCTTACTGCCTGTCAGTGGAAGACCTGGAATTTATCTGTGAATGTGGAAAATCCTACCACTCCTTCCTGGGGAAGTGGCCTCACCTCATGCTTTAGTCAGATGAGATGATGTGTCCCATTGGTCACAGAGATCCTTCAGGATTTATCGGGCTGGTAGACAGAGCTTTTTTAGGGACTGATTTCTTTCTGTTCTCAATGTCTCTCGTGGTGCCTGGTTCAGAGGATTGGCTCATGAAATGTTAGAGTGAATAAATATGATCCTAATGACTCACAAACGAATCAGTTGTAGATAAAACATAACGTGCCACATCTTGTAATTCATACAATTTAGAAACATGCCACAAAAGCTATCTTTGTCCACTTGGTTTTGCTTAACATTGTAGAGTTGATCCAACCAAATGGCTAATTATTCCTGATTTCCTCCCCAAATTTGTAATGCATTCTGTTCCGTCCATACAGCACAATCTGTCACTGTGTATGTGGGCAGGCTCCTAGATGCACTGCATTGTGTTACTTCATGACCTGATGTGTCACTGCCTTGTAAAACACCTGGGGTCTTTATCACTTATTGCTCTGGGCCCAGCCAAGTCTTCGTCTTCTCTGTTATAGAACTTTGAGCTTGTTTAGCTCACCTTTCCTTATAGTACTGGGGCTTAGGGAGAGGAAGAGCTCCTATTTAAAAATAATAACCATGTTCAAAGAGGAGGATTTTATAATGGCGTTTACAGCTTGGGAAATTTTCTTTGCACAGAAAAAAAGCACACTTCACGAAAAATACCTATAGATTTTCAGTCTTCCTACTGGAAGGTTTGAAATCATTCAGTGCAATTCTAGAAATGTAGGAGTTAAAATGCCCATGTCTTGCCCCCCAACCAATCCGTCCTCTACATGTATTTATAGACATGGTCTTGCCCTGTTGCCCAGACAGGAGTGCAGTGGAGTTATCATAGCTCACTGCAGCCTGAAACTCCTGGGTTCAATCAATCCTTCTACCTCAGTCTCCCTAGTAGGTGGGATTACAGGCACAAGCCGCAGCATCTGGCACACATTGACCTTATTTTGGTAAATGTTGGTGAGTGTTAACAAAAATTCTTGTAATCACCACCACAATCAAGATACAGGATTGCTTCATCACACTCAAAAAGCTGATATTTCTTAACAGCCAAACCTGTCTCCTCTCTTATGCCTGGCAAGCACTGATTTGTTCTTCATCAGTACAGTTTGGGCCTAAGACTGTTATATAAATCTAACACAGAATGTATAAACTTTGAGACTGTCTTCTCTCACTTAGCACAATGCTTTGGGGTTCCTCCAAGTTGTTTGGTGTGCCTGTAGTCCATCCGTTTTTATTGCTGAAAAAATATTTTATTTTATTTTATGTGTATTAGTCTGTTCTTATGCTGCTACAAAAGACATGCTAAGACTCAGTAATTTATAAAGAAAAGAAGTTTAATTAATTCACAGTTCAGCATGGCTGGAGAGGCCTCAGGAAACTTACCATCATGGAGGACGGGGAGCAAACATGTCCTTCTTCACATGGTAGCAGGAATGAGAAGTGCCCAACAGAAGTGGGAAACGTTCCTCATAAAAACCATCAGATCTCATGAAAACTCATTCACTATGAAGAGAACAGCAAAAGGATCACTGTCCCTGTGATTAAATTACCACCTCCCACTCAGTCCTTCCCAGGACATGTGGGGATTATGGGAACTACAATTAAAGATGAGATTTGAATGGGACATGGCCAAACCACACCAGTATGGAAGTACCACAATTTGTTTATCTGTTCACCTGCTGAGAGATACTTCAGCTGTTTTCACTTTAGGGCAATTACAAATAGGACCGGAATAAATATTCACATGCAGGCTTTCTGTGTGAACACAACTTTTCATAACCGTAAGATAAATACCTATGCATGCAGCTCAGGGGTCATCAGATAAGTGTATGTTTTACTTTACAATACTACCAAAATATTTTCCAGAGGAGAAACATCATTTTGCATCCCCACCTGCATTGTATGAAAATTCCAATTGCTCCACATGTTCAGCACAGTAATTCGCAGTTTTCTCCCTCTCTGTCTTTTCTTCTTCCTTTTTTTTTTGATATTTTAGGCATTCTAATACTTATGAACTATTACTGTATTGTAGTGTTAACTCAAAGTTCCCTAATGAATTAGGATGCTGAGCATCTTTTAATTTTGTGCTTATTTTATATGCTTATTTATTTTATATGCCTCTTTTGTTTTTTGATTTGGTACTATCATTGTCTGGCTTTGGTATTAGAGTAATAGCAGCTTCATAAACTAAGTCAAAAAGTGCTTACTCCTCCTCTATTCCTAGAAGAGAGTGTGTGGAATTGGTGTTACTCCTTTGTATATTTGGTAGAGCTATTTAGTATATCCATTTGATCTGAGGTTTTCCTTTTTGGAAGGTTTTTTTTTTTTTAATGAGTAAAAAAGCTATTTTATTTTATTTTATTTTTAATTTTTATTGCATTTTAGGTTTTGGGGTACATGTGCAGAACATGCAAGATACTTGCATAGGTACACACATGGCAGTGTGTTTTGCTGCCTTCTGCCCCCTCACCCATATTTGGCAATTCTCCCCATGCCATCCCTCCCCCGCTCCCCCCCACGCTGTCCCTCCCCTATTTCCCCCAATAGACTTCAGTGTGTGGTGCTCCCTTCCCTGTGTCCATGTGTTCTCATTGTTCATCACCCGCCTATGAGTGAGTATATACGGTGTTTCTCGAAGGTTTTAAATTATGAATTCAATATTTTTAATAATTGTGGCACTATTTGAGTTATTTATGATACCTTGAGTTTTAGTAATTGTGATTTCTGAGGAACTGATAATTTCATCTAAATTACAAAATTCATGTACAGAATATTGTTTATAATACCTTTTATTATCCTATTAATATGAGTTCTGAAGAAATATCCGTTTTTATTTATTAATTATTATTTTTATTTTGGGGGTACATAGTAGGTATATATATTTATGCAGTATGTAAGATGTTTTGATACAGGCATGCAATGCATAATAAATACATCAGGGTAAATAGGGTTTCCATCACCTCTAGCATTTGTCCTTTGTATTACAATCCAATTACTTTCTTTTAGTTATTTTAAAATATACAATTACATTACTGTTGACTATAGTAATCCTGTTGCATTATCAAATGCTAGATGTGTTATTTGTTAGTGCGTTCTACCCAAACTTTTCTTCTTTCTTTCTCTGGCCTTATTTTGGTATATCAATTTTGCTGATCTTTGGAAAAGCCAACTTATTATTCAACATTTTTCTACTCTTCTTCTATTTAAAAAGTATTGATTTCTATCTTTTTAAAATTATTTCCCTACTTCTACTTGCTTGAGTGTGTTTCACTTTTTTTAGTTTCTTAAGGTGGCAATAGATTATTGATTTGAAGCTTTTCTGTTTTTTCTCATGTAATATTTGATTCTATAAATTATTCTCTAAAAACTGCTGTAACTGCATTTCATAAATCTTGACATGTTTTATTTTCATTTTGATTCCGTTCAAAATATTGTTATAATTTTCTTGGGACTTCCTTACTACCCAAAATAAATAATATCAGCCCTCATGGAACTATCTGCAAACCTACATTTACTGCAGCATTATTCACAATAGCCAAGATATGAAAACAACCTGAATACCCATTGATGGGTAAATGGATTCAGTAAATGGATTTCAATATATATATTAAAATATATATATAAATATAAATATATATATGCATATGTGTGTTTATATAAACACTTACACACGTATAGGAATATTATTCAGCCTTAAAAAGAAGGCAATTTAGCCATCTACTACCATTTGAGTAGACCTAGAAGGCATCGTGCTGAGTGAGATAAGGCAGACACAGAAAGAAAGATACTGCATGATCTCAATTATATGTGAAATCTATGTGAATACATAGAAACAGAGAATAAAATGGTAGTTACCAGGGATAGAGGTAGAGAAAGGAAAAGAGATGATGCAGCTCAAAGGATGTAAAGTTGCAGATGTGTAGGATGAGTGAGTCTAGAGATATAACATGCAACATGAAGAATATACAGTCATGCATTGCTTAATAAATGGGATATAATCTGATAAACATGTTAGACAATTATGTCATTGTGTGAACATTATAGAATATACTTATACAAACCTAGATGGTACAGCCTACTGCACACCTAGGCTATACGATATAGCCTATTGCCCCAGGCTACAAACCTTGCAGCATGTTGCCATACTGAACATTGCAGTCAGTTTTAACACAATGGTAAGTATGGTACATCTAAACATAGAAAATGTACAGTAAAAAAACAGCATTATAATTTTATGGAGCCACAATTATATACATGGTCTGCCATTGACTAAAACGTCATTTTGCAGCACATAACTCTAATTATAATATTGTATTGTATACAGGAAATTTGCTAAGAGAGTGCACTTTAGACGATTTTATGGTGAAAAATGCATCACTATGCAAGATAGTGATGATCCACCTATTAAGATAGATATCTCAATTTGCTTAGCTATAGCAACTCTTTCACTGTATGTATTAAGACATAATGTTTTACACCTGAGATGCATAAAATATTTTTAAATCTCATAAAATACTTAAAAACATACTGTTTAATTTTCTTTCTTTCTTTCTTTCTTTCTTTTCTTTTTTTTTTTTTTTTCATGAATTCTTGCTCTGTTGCCAGACTGGAATGTGGTGGTGTGATCTTGGTTCACTGCAACATCCACCTCTGGGGTTCAAGCAATTCTCTTGCCTCAGCCTCCTGAGTAGCTGCAACTACAGGTGTGTGCCACCATGCCCAGCTAATTTTTGTATTTTTATCAGAGACAGGCTGGTCTCGATCCCTTGACCTCATGATTCACCTACCTCGGCCTCCCAAAGTGCTGGGATTATAGGCATGTGCCACCACACCTAGCCCATTTAATATTCAAGTGTTTGAGAGTCTCCTGTAATCTTTGTTTTTGATTTTAGTTTAATCTATTAGAATGAAAGAGCAACATTTGTATAATTTCAAGTGATTTTAATTTTTAAGTTTGTTTTGTGACCTGGAATACACTCTATCTTGGTGAATGATCTCTGTCTACTTGAAGACAAGAATGTACATTTTCTGTTGTTGGTTGATGTGTTCTATAAGTGTAAAAACATCCAGTTTTGATGATGCTGTTCAGTTTTTCTATATCCTTGCAGACTCAGTATCCATTAATTCTATCAACCACTGAGAACAGAGCTTGAATTAATGAGAGCAGAGGTAATACATCTAAATATAATGGTAGGCTTGTATACTTCTTTCAGTTCTGTCAAATTTTCTTTCATATGTTTTGAAGTCCTATTGTCCATACTTATTTTACACATTGAGGGCTTTTATGTCCTCTTGAGAAATTGACCTTATCATTATGTCTCACTTTATCCCAAGTTAATGTTCTTTGCTCTGAAGTCTACTTTATCTGATCTTAATATAACTAGGTGTTAACCACAGCTTCCTTCTTTAAAGAAAAGCTTTGTTCTTAAAAAAAAATTCTTTAACAGTTATTTTAGAAGAAGTCTGCTGGCATCAAATTCTCTTAATTCCTGTTTGAGACAGCTTTACTTCACTGTCATTTCTGCAGGAAATTTTCACTCGATAAAGGTTGACTGTGTTTTTCTTTAAGTCCTTGAAAAATGTTTGTTTACTTCTTTCTGGCTACCATAGTTTCTGATGAGAAATCTATGGTCATTGAAATTGTTGCTCTCATAAGTAATGGATCATTTTCTCTGTCATCTTCAATATTTTTTCCTTTACTTTCCAGCAGTTTAATTATGTCGACAAGTGTGATGTCTCTGTTTATTTTCTGTTTGGAGTTTCTTGAACTTCTTAAATCTGTAAGTTTATGGGTTTCATCAAACTGGAGAGGCTTTCTTACTATTATTTCTTCAAATATTTTCTCTGCACACAATTTTTATCTCCTTCTGGGACTTCTTTGACATAAATGTTAGATTTTTGTGTTTTCCCATAAGTCTCCAAGACTCTTTTCGTTTCTCTCCATTTTTTCTCTCTGTGTTTTTCATATTAAATAATTTCTATGGCGTATTTCAAGTTCACTTATTCTTTCTTCTATCATATTCATTCTGCTAGTGAACCCTTTCTGTGATATGTTTACTTTGGTGAATGAGTTTTTCTGTTTTTAATTTCCACTTGTTTTTTTATTATGTCTTCTGTTTGTTTTTGTTAAGACTTTCTACCTTCCCATTTGTTTCAACAGTGCTTACCTTAACTTGTTGAAGCATTTTAAAGATAGCCATTTAGAGTCTGTGAGATAATTCCAACTAACATTTGTTGATTTTCTGTTTCCCTTAAGATTTTCCTGATTCTTCGTATATTGTGTTGTAGATATTTTGAAGATTACCCACAGGGTTTAAGCAAGACCCAGTATCTCATAAGATATATTACTTTATGAGTTGCTGGGTCTTGCTTAAACCATGTGGATAATCTTAAGCTTTTAGTTTTAGTAGATCTATGCATGCAAAGCTTGGGATGTGTCCAGAAATTCACAAATATATTGTAGGTGAATTTTTGGAAGTCCTCTCTCTCTGAAATTTCAAAATATTTTCATTTCTTAGGACTCCCCATTTTAGTCTATATTACAAAAGCTGATTTATTCACCCTAGTCTTCCACCCTTCCCTTTGCTGTGCACAGTTCTGGGGTTAAGCTGTGGAGGACAGAAAAGGTAGGGGTAGGGGAAAAATAATAAGAGTTTTCTCCTCCCTCTTCAAAGCACAGCTTCTTTATCCAATAGGAAGAATCCATTCCCTCAGAATTCTAGGTGTTTGTGAGAAGCTACAGGCTGAAATACAAGATGTTTTGCAAATAGGCATTTACCATATTCTCTCTGGCCATTAGGAAATTTGTTCTTCCTAACTCAAGCTATACCTAGAGCACTTCTCTTGAGTTCTTTTTGTCCAAAGCTGTCTCCTCTTTCAGACTTTGAGGTGGGTTGCACCAGGCCATTTGGATGCCAGAGTGAAAAAGAATGAAAAACTTACTGCTGATTCAGTGATACTTTGAATTTTGGCCATCTTTGCCAACACTTCTGCTACTATTTATTTTTTGGAGTACTCAAAGTATCTTCTCCATGTACTTGGTCCAGGTTTTACAGCTGCTTTCCATGGAAGATTCAGGATGGAATGTTCTTACTTCATCCTACCAGTTTATGAATCCCCTGCATTGTGTTAATTATTCTAAAATCTAAAACATTCTTCTATGAGTAGGCTTTGCCTACTTCTCTAGCTCTTTCATTTTCCAAATTCTAGTGAAATTAAATTATGCTGTTTCCCACATTATTGCTGTGCTGCAATAATCCAGGTGTACACGCAATAAAATGTTAATGGAACTTCTTAGAATTGTGAAATGCAAAACTTTGTTGTATCCACATGTGTCCACACTATTTCATCATTATTTGATGTCCTTCCTCTTTCACCTGTTTGCTTAGTTAACTCCCACTGACACTTTAAGATTCAGATCAAGCATTGGCTTGAGTTTGAGGTAGGTGTTCATCTTCTGCTTAAGCTCCCATGGTGTTCTGGACTATTTACAAATGCTTATCTAACTATCTGTGTCTCGTTTAAGTGCTCTGCTCTTTTTATCTCTGTATTTTCAATGCCTAAAAGAATGTGGTTGTTTAATAAATGTTTGATGAATGAAAGAATGACCTGGTGATCCTCCCACCTTGGCCTCCCTAAGTGCTGGGATTACTGGCATAAGCCACTGTGCGCAGCCAAGAAATAGTAAATATTTAGTAAATAGATTTAGTAAATATTTTTTAAAATATTGAAACAATGTGAATGATGTCATCCCACTTGTGTAAAACAAATACACGTGAAATATTCAAAAGGGTTTCTGAGCAACTGATCCTGATGACTTTTTCTGGAAAGTAAAACTAAAAATTAGCTACAGTAGGAACCTTTTACATTTCACTTTATAATAGAATATTTGAATTTCATTCTATGACAATGTAGTACTAAAAATAATCTCTTTGTTCAAAGATGAAAACACAGACACAACCATGTTAAAAAAAAGTGTGGTTTAATGCGTTATCCTAAGACAAACAGCTGCAGAACCACCATCAGGTAAAGAAATAAAACTTTACTAACTATCCAAAACCATCAAGGCATCAGTCCAGTCTTTCTTTCCCACACAGGTAATCACTCCTGACTTTTATAGTAATGACTTTCTAGCTTTTAAAAGCAGTTCTAACATCTATGTTTGCCAAATATAATTAGGCTTGTTTTTAAATTTTGACATTTCTTTTAAGTTTTCTTTTATCCACATATTTTTTTCTCTCCACCTTTTATGTCCCTTATACATTATTTGCTGAAGGATCCAAGATATTTGAACTGAATTTGTTGACTGCATACACATGGTGCAGATCGGCACGTGCCTCTGTCCTCCAGGTTTCCTGCCAGTTGATAAATAGACCCAAAGGCTTGATCAGACTCAGGTTTGATACCCTTGGAAAGACTGCTGGTGTTTAGCAAGACTATAGGCAACAGATATTTTCTTGTTGCGTCCTTTTTGTTGTTAGTATCTGTTGATATATAACGCTATATCTGTTAATGCATTGCAAACTGCTGAAATTCTAATTCAACAAATTATCCTTTTAGTTAGTTGAACACTTTTATAAAGAGACCCTTGCCTTCACTGTCTACTTGGTTACCTAATGATATTGTTCACAACAGAAAAGTAAAATAAATGCTTAAAGTGTTCTTTTGCTAGTTTTCAAAATGATGGATGGATTCCTTATCATCTTCATAAGGTGAACATTCATTCTCCCTCTTATAAAAGTCATTATTCAAACATGGATATAAACATATTTGATGAGTTTCCATTAATTGCAGTTATTCTTACTAGTGAAACTCAATGCCGTATTTGGCCAGTGAAAATCTATTCAGGTTGGATCTTGAATCTTCTAACATGATCCTGATAGTTTTCCATAGTTCCATGATCATCTTTTACATTTCTCATCTGAGACTTAGAATTAGCTGTATTTCTCATTTTCATAATGACATATAGCATAAAACTGTATGTCAAAGTCACTATCTGGGCACTAAGAATGCTTATTGCTACTGGGTTGATAATTGCCCTGAGGACTTTTTAGTGAACAGAGCAAAGAAGACACACACATATGCTCATGCACATACATAAGTACCTATTGACACTTTCAGTTCAAAATCAGAATTACAGAGCTTTAATACAACCTCTTCCCCATTACATCTGTACACCTGTCTTTAACCTTGAAAATTTTGGTTCTCAGGACATGGGGAATAATGAAATTAGAATGCTTCATAACATGATTTTATTTCATCTCATATTATACAAGCAACAGTCTCAAAATAACAAAACCAGTATCACTTATGATGACTAACACCATTTAAAATGATTGTTGTATATGATCCCCATTCCCCCTTTATATGTAAAAAGTTGTGCTACATCTTCATTTCCAGAATATAAAGTTATTACATTATCTCTCCCTGTTAACTCTTATTTAGTCTTATTTATACAAATATTGACATATTTAAAGCTCACCACCAGTTATGATGTCATTATTTCTCTAGTCATTTTGGTTCCCTAATGCTTATTCTCAAGTAAATTCCTCAGAAGGCTCATGAGAGCAATATTCCCTGAATGCTTACAGGTCGAATACAGCTTTAATACTTTATACTGAAAGTCAAGTTTGTTGTAAAGATATTTTCTTTTCCTGAGTATCTTAAACTAATCCATTTTTTTCTGGAATAAAGCATTGTTTTAAAAAAGTCTGAAGATAATCCAATTTTATTCCCTTAAAAGTAATTGCTCTTTCATTCTAGATGCCTAAAGATGACTTCAGGTTCAATAATTTGATCAGGTAATATTTTGGTTTTGATCATTTTGGATCTGTAGTCTCAGGTACAACTTTCAATATGTTGCCTTATTCTGTTTTTTCAGAACATTTTTGAGAATTGTTTTTTAATGGTTTGTTTGCTTCCTGTTTTGATTATCTTTTTTCAAGCATTCTAATTATTTGCATTTTGATCTTTTTTGTCTCTTTAATATTTATCACCTTCTCTTGAATCCTTTTCCCTCTTTTATGAATTTATTTTTTATTTTTAACTTTTTTTATTTTACACTTTCTAGTTCTCTTCAGGCATTATCTCCTGTGTTAAATTTCTCTTCTAGTTTACCTACATTCTGAAACTTTTTTCTTTTATTTCTAATTCTTTCCTGAGATCTGTCAACTAATTTGAGGTCTTGTTTTTTTCTTCTTCTTCTTTTTTGAGACGGAGTTTCGCTCTGGTTACCCAGTCTGGAGTGCAATGGCGCGATGTCAGCTCACTGGCATCCTCTGCCTCCTTGGTTCAAGCAATTCTCCTGCCTCAGCCTCCTGAGTAGCTGGGATTACAGGCACGCGCCACCATGCCCAGCTAATTTTTTGTATTTTTAGTAGAGACGGGGTTTCACCATGTTGACCAGGATGGTCTCGATATCTTGACCTCGTGATCCACCCGCCTCGGCCTCCCAAAGTGCTGGGATTACAGGCTTGAGCCACCGCACCCGGCCTTGAGTTCTTATAATTTTGATTTGTACTATGCTTTCATGTCTTCTGTTTTTCATAACCTATTTTTAGCTCACGTTCCAATGATAAGTTACAGTTTCATTCTGTAACCTATCTTCCTCACATGTTTTCACTCTGTAGGACTGTTATTCTGCTACTTATTCACTTTATTATTATAGTAACTTTGTATGAGATTTTACCTCAGTATCTTCCTGATGTACATTTCAATAGGAAATAAATTTTTGTGATCTTTTAGAATTGAGAAGAGGTGTGGTCAGGAAAGCTTTTCAAATTTTTAAGTTCCTTTTGTTTCTGTAGAGTGCACTAAAATGTGTAGCCTTGGTTCCTTGGATTTCCTTGTTTTGCAATCTCCTCTTGCCTTCTTTGGTCTAGACTTTCTCTTTTGTCTGTGTGACTTCCAGCTTCATAAATTTTGATTTCGCTCTCAAAAGTTTCTCTTCAGTGTGGGCTCCTGTCCTAGAAAGGAACCTCAGAAAGTCAGTTTCAGAATGTTCATAGCAGTCAGATTGCCCCAGCCTCTCCGTCCTCCCACTGTAAGTCCTGGAATTCTTCAGGTCATTTGGTCACCATGCTTTCAGGGAATACCTGCAGCTTTGTGGAGTTTCTTGTGTTCTCATTGCTCAACCCCATCTAGTTGCTTCCTTCTTCTCCTGTACAGATGCTAATTCCATACAGATTTTGTGGTTGGTGGCTGTAGGTCCTCATTCATTTGCATTTTGGGGTTCATGGGGATAACTTGGTATCCGGCTTGGAACTAAAATTGTTGTGCCTATTTGGATTTGCTATTTTTAGTCTATTTTTATGCAAAAATTTTAAAAAACTAAAAAATGTTGCTGCTTCTGAAGTCATTTTTGCAAAATCTTCTATATATACATATATCTTAAAAATTAAAATAAAAACTGATTTAATTTCTTTGGCAATATGTGTTATTGTAGACAGTTTACTGTCCTCAATTATTCATAGCTTTCAGTATAAGAGGATAATACCTACCTGCCCACTGCTATGTGACCTGCCTTGTCTCCTGCTAAGCAGATTATATTTCCTTGTTGTTGACATCAGGCTTTGGTCAATGGAACAGGTGTAACATGGAGTATACTACATCTTAACATTGAGAGCCATAGCATGGTCCAGCCATCAGTCTCTTTTGACATGAGAGTGGTATGGTTAAGCATGAGAAGTTCCTTCAGCCTGATCCCAGAATAAAGATACATATGAAGCCAGATCCAACAGACAGGAGTCAATGTATGGCATAAGTGAGAGATAAAGCTTTTGTTTTCGTGAATCACTATCACAGCACAGCATAGCTCTAAAGTGTCTATTTTTTTCAAACAATGGATTTTAATTTGTGGGTCTAATTCAGTAATATTATTATATTGGATTAGAAATTCTGAAATAAATAAAAAGAGTATGAAGATGATGTAGACCACAGATTAGTAATTACTAAAGATGGCTACTTCTTCAAGTTCTTGGAAAACAAAAGAAATAAAATGGTGTAATCAGAGCCCATAAGTAGTGTTATCTACAGTCTGTGTGTGTGTGTGTGTGTGTATATCACACACACACACACACACACACACACACTTATATACATACTTTTATATATGACAGTAGTTTTTCCAGTAGCATGGTTTTCAAACATGAATGTCTAATATATAATTTCGATTAGAATGGAGCAAATTCAAGTGGTATAGAGGAGAGGGTTCCTGAGTCCTGCTCTCTCTGCATCAGAATTCACTCCCACCTCAAGACTCCTATAGTTGCTGCACCTTCCCAGCAGGCAAAAATTCCACAAAACATACTGTGAAAACATAATTGTCAAAATGCAAATAAAACACAAAAAATATTAGAATGTTAAAAAAATTATGTTCAAAAACAGTATTATAAGATAACCTTTACAACGTCAACTAAAACTATAAAGTTTCTTTAAATAAATATAACAAAATATGTAAAACCCTTTATAGGAAAACCTTTAATATTTACCCAAAGAGAAAAAAAAGATAATTAGAGGCAGCAGAGCATTACTATGTAAGTGTGAGTTCTGGATCTTACTCCCGGTGTTCAAATCCACTTTGAGCTATGTGAACTCCACAAGCTGTTTAACCTCTTTGAACCT
Organism: Leontopithecus rosalia; assembly: GCA_028533165.1. Classification (NCBI taxonomy): domain Eukaryota; kingdom Metazoa; phylum Chordata; class Mammalia; order Primates; family Cebidae; genus Leontopithecus; species Leontopithecus rosalia. The sequence goes on from CM052650.1 coordinate 10,690,958, forward strand.
CAGTTTCATCAGTCATAAAATGAGACAAATAAAAGAGGCTATTTCAGAGGGTTGTTAGAAAAAATTAAATGACTTACTGTCTATAAAGTGCAAAGAAGTATATGCAGTTCCTAGTAAGCCTTGCTACTGGTAATAATAATAATAGAAGTAAAAACTACATCAAGTGTCATGAAGACAAGTAGATGTAATGGCACATGTAAAGCTTTGGGCACAGTGCCTGAGACGTCCAAAGAGCCCTATATACTCCGTTCCCTTAAGCTGTCAGCAAAAGAAACAAATGTCCCTCCAGAGGTAGTGTGCCCACAATCAGCAGAAGCGTTCAGTCAGAAGTTGTTTAACCGCATCTCCAGGCTGTTATAGTAAAGCCTTGAAACTAGGTGGACACAAGGATTAGGCAATCCCTGAGCTCCTCTTCAAATTAAAGATTCTGTGATTAAATCTAAAACTTTCGGAAAGGCCGTCAAATGGGAATTGTGGGTAACCAAAACTTTCCTGAAATTTCCAGCTCATTTTCCAGGATAAATGCAGCCCCCATTACCCCACACAGGACACCAAATATTAGCAACACTCACACACACTCACACACACACGCACACATAAACACACACATGTACACAGAGGCATCATTCATACGTCCTAACATAAATCTTTTCACCACAATGACCACGGTTGTCAATGAAAGAAATACTCTTGTTCAGTCCAATGCACTTGGGTAGCCCAAATAAACAATAGTATAATACCCGGCATTTATTCAGCACCCTTTGGGGCAAGAGCTCACACTTTATATGTATTTCTCGTTTATCATGGCCGCATTCCTGGGAGACAGGCTGCCCCTCAGAGAGGCAATAGCATTGGGCTTTTGATTTCAGGCCTGCCTGTTAGAGAGCTGTTGCTTTCTGCATGTTAGAACATCAAGTACTTAAATGTCTTTCAGCCTTCCTGGGCCTAGCTGAGTGGCCTTTCATGAAAGACTTCTGGTGTTGCACTGAGATTTGCAGTGCCTCTGGTCTGGGCTATTTCCCCTCACTACTGGGGCTTCCATTCTCGTGGGTTAAGACCACTCAGGTTCTGAGTGACAGACCTGGCGTTGTGTTTCAGCAAGGGCATCCCCTTGAGTGTGCTGCAGCATTTGAATCCAGCTCAAGAGAAACTGACAGGAGCTTTGGAGGTCATCGGGAATCTCGGCCTGTGCCACTTACTGGCTGTGTGACCTCAGGGAAATCACGTACCTTCTTGTAGCTACCTAACCTAGAAAACAGGCCCAGTAAGACATGATTTGTGAGGCTTTAATGACACAACATGGTATAAAGCATGTACATTCCTCGGCATGTGGTGAAATTGAATTTAAAATGCCTATAATTATTATGATAGGCATAATCTGGCCTCCAGGTTATAGAGCTCGGTGTTTCCATACATCCAGTGTCATGGGCTCATGTATGTCCTATTGAAGTCCTAACCCCTACAGAATATGACTGTGTTTAAAGACAGTGTCTTTAAAGAGGTAATTAAGTTAAAACAAGGTCCTCTGGGTGAGCTCTAACTTAGTATGAGTGATGTTGTTATGTGAAGAGAAAAAAGGAGGACACAGACACAGAGGGAAGCTATATGAAGTCACAGGGGGAGGACCATTTACAAGCCAAGGCAAGTGGTCTAGTAAGAAACCAACACTGCTGACACCTTGATCTCAAATTTCAACCTCCAGAAAATAAGTGTCCATGGCACCCAGACTGTGGAACATTGTGGTGGCAGCCCTAGCAAACAAATACATCCAATTTGAGTCCATAGACATAAACCCTAAACCTCAGGTCAGGTGATCCCTTTGAAAGATCAAGTAAATAATGTCCCGGCCAGGCGTGGTGGCTCACGCCTATAATCCCAGCACTTTGGGAGGCCGAGGCGGGTGGATCACAAGGTCAAGAGATCAAGACGATCCTGGTCAACATGGTGAAACCCAGTCTCTACTAAAAATACAAAAAATTAGCTGGGCATGATGGCATGTGCCTGTAATCCCAGCTGCTCGGGAGGCTGAGGCAGGACAATTGCCTGAACCCAGGAGGCGGAGGTTGCGGTGAGCCAAGATCACGCCATTGCACTCCAGCCTGGGTAACAAGAGTGAAACTTTGTCTCAAAAATAAATAAATAAATAAATAAATAAATAAATAAATAAATAAATAAAGTCCCAAGGTTCAGGAGAGAGCATATGACCAAATGAGTGCGGGAACTGGAGTGAATGAGAACTCAAGAGGCTGGCTGCTTCAGCACCAGTGGGATCAAAGTCCACTCACTCATACCCACTGTGTTCCACCCCTCGAGGGAGGGAGCACACAGGAAAGCAGGTGCAGGAACCAGCTGGATGCTTTAGCAAAACTCCATGCAGGCTCCACAGCAACATCCAGTCAGGGATGTGTGTGACCCCTGAAGCCCCAGAGGGTGTGTTACCATGCTCTTTTAGCTCTGCCATCCATAGACAGCTTAAATGTTAACAGCTCAGTGGATCCTCTGGCTTTTTGTGTGAGACAGCTGCCCTCTGCCAGCAAGGGCAAAGGGCCTGTGTGACAGCCTTTTGTATATGCACTCGTGGCTACTGAGCTCTTGTCTTGCATCCAGGAAAAATGAGGTCACATGAACAAATTGAAAAATGGTAAATGCAGGGGAGATTTTATTGCCAATGAAAGTGGCTCTCAGTGGGAAGGGGAGCTGAAAAGGGGATACAGTGGGGAGGTAATCTTCTCCTGAAGTCCAGCCATCTCCAGCCAAAGTATTCTCCAAAGTTACATGGTCTAGCAGTTCCTCTGAAGTCAAGCTGCTTCTCTCTGATGTCCAGCCATAGTCTCATCTATTGGCCAAGTCTGGGAGTTTTATAGGCACACAAAGGGGTGGAGGAGGGCCATGGGTGGATTAGGAAAAGGTGACATTCAAGTGAGAAAACAGAGATATAAGTTCTCACATTGGACCACGGTTTCAGGGTTTTCAGCTTCAGGTTGGGGTTTCACCAGGGACCTGCCTTTTTCTGCCTAGAATTTCTCTGACCCCTGTCCCTATCAGTTGTACACAATAAGTTAATTGGCTAAGCCCTTGGTTAAAAAAAAAAAGTAAAATCAAAGCCAGTTTTCTTTGTCAGTGGGGTAAATGAGAAAGAGCACCAGATTTGAGTCAGAGGTCAAAGGTGAATCTCATCTTCACCATCATTTAGCTGTGGTAACTTTGGTAGCCATTTATCTCCATGTATTTCTATTTTACTCAAGCAAATTCACCTGTCTTCCATATGGGATCACCTTTAACAACATGGACTATGTTAATGATTCTTAATTATTCTGGGGATAGCCCAGTTATAATAGACAAATCATAAGAGTTTCTCAGATTAATGGAACTTTGTGATTCTATTTGGGAATTATTCTCAAGGCTTCAGTAAAGAGATAAGTGAAAAGACAACTGTGCCTTTCAATAAATATTGCTAATTTTTGTGTGTGTGTGAGTTTCGTTCTTTTTTTTTCCCCCGGGCTGGAGTGTGATGGCATGATCTAGGCTCAGCACAACCTCTTCCTCCCAGGTTCAAGTGATTCTCCTGCCTCAGCCTCCCAAGTAGCTGTGATTACAGGCATGTGCCACTACACCTAGCTATTTTTTGTATTTTTATTAGAGATGGGGTTTCTCTATGGTCAGGCTGGTCTTGAACTCCCAACTTCAAGTGATCCACCTGCCTCAGCTTCCCAAAGAGGTGGGATTACAGGTGTGAGCCATCATGCCCAGCTAAATATTTCTATTATTACAGTAGAAAAGAGATGTCTTGGAATCTTGGCATAAGAAAATCTCAGAATTTTGGCATTTTCTACTCAGATGCCATGCACAGGAGTAGACAGAAGACAATGTTTTAAAAAATAGCTAAATCTTAACATCCTACAAGCTTTATATAGTGGTATAAAATATGGTGAACTGAAATGATGTACATAACTCTTTAATTTATTTTCAAAAAAAATTATCTTTGGATATATGACCGTATGTTTGCTGAGATTTAAAAGTCAACCTCACTACTAATCATAGCACAAGAACCATTGCTACCTCTAAGTCATCCGCCCATAGAAAGAGATTCTAGAGCTTCTCAAATCTTGTTCCTGCTCCACTTTCCTTTAATAAGTAGCCTCTCCTCTAACCTGGAAATGTAGATGAGTCCTTTGCATTGTTTTAATGCAGTTCACTAGCACTTGTTATGTTGTTGCTGCTGGCCTTATTATAGTTAATTTCCTATCAAAATAATTTGCTACCTACCTTGTAAGTAGTGAGAGCTAATTAATATGTTTTAAGTGCTTTGGGATTGCTTTGGGATTCTGAGATGAAAGTCCCATAAAAATGTCATGTTATTACATCTTGACCCAATAAAAATTTTCAGGAAAAAAAATCATGCCTTTAGAGGGCACTTTTTTGCCTGTGGGACTTCATAATAAATGCAAAGCTACTCCTACTCCACATCTCTTGAGGAATTGTTGGGGCCACCCTCATACTGTGGAAAAGTTGTACAGTTCACTAATTTTTGCAATCATTTTACACCTTGTAGTCTCAGTTTTCATTTTTCTTAATTGGTTAAAAAAAAAGATAAAACTGACCACATAGGGCCATTATAAAGTTGAAATAGTGGTTGGCAAGTACTGAGGGTGTGGCTTAACCTCTTCATTTAAAAGCAGATCTATTAAGCAAAAAATCTAACAATGTTACATAGTAATCATTATTCTTTCCCTCTCCATACAAAAGGACTATTTGATTAAATTCTTTCCTTTGCATACAAGAGGATTGACTATTTATGTGACAAATGTACTCTATTTGGTTACTTTTTAAACAAAAGGACTATTTATATGACAAATGCACATGTCATAAAGTTGTTTATTATAGTTGTTGCCTTGGCATCCAATTTTAGACCTGGTATTCATTGTTGGAAACCTGTTTATATCCCTTCACCTTTGGCTTAGTTAAAACTTTTCTTTCCCATGTTGTTGTTTGCAATATGGACCATTTATTTGTATTTCACTTGCCTAAAATCCTACAGCTACTCTCCATGATAAAACTCAGTGGTCAGTGTCAGAATCATGTAGATAAGTACTCCTGTTCACAAGTGCTTTCTTTTTTAAAAAATTTTTTTATTTTTTATTGTGTTTTAGGTTTTGGGGTACATGTGCAGAACTTGCAAGATAGTTGCATAGGTACACACGTGGCAGTGTGTTTTGCTGCCTTCCACCCCTTCACCCACATTTGGTATTTCTCCCCATGCTATCCCTCCCCAGCTCCCCCGCTGCTGTCCCTCCCCTATTCCCCCCAATAGACCCCAGTGTGTAGTACTCCCTTCCCTGTGTCTATGTGTTCTCATTGTTCATCACCCGCCTATGAATGAGAATATACGGTGTTTCATTTTCTGTTCTTGTGTCAGTTTGCTGAGAATGATGTTCTCCAGATTCATCCATGTCCCTACAAAGGACACAAACTCATCATTTTTGATTGCTGCATAATATTCCATGGTGTATATGTGCCACATTTTCCCAGTCCAGCAGCACTGTTTACAATAGCAAAGACCTGGAACCAACCCAAATACCTATCGATGATAGACAAGTAATTTCTTTAAATTGACAAATCCACAATCCCTACAGGAAAGCCTGATGGACAATACACACGGACCTTAATGAAGCCCTCATCCTGTATGTCATTTCTGGCTCCTGCTGTTCACCCACTGGTTGAACAGCATGCTGTCTTCAGACTTCCAGTCAGCCCTCCTGGGCACACCTCTTCTCTCATGGATCTGTGAGTGATCAAATGTTTCTTTCATTTTCTGTTTTGTTGTGTTGCCTGACCCATTTCACACCTAATCGATGTACCTCACCTTAATGTTCTCCAGTCAGGGCTCTCCTAGAAAGTTGTTATCATAGCCACAATAATTAATTAAACATTCACTACTCCAATACGTAATGGCTGCCCTCAGAAGCTCCTAAGCTATCCAAGGAGGAAGCTTATCCACTAGCTATCAAAGTTCATTGCCAACTGTTTTAGTTAATGGTTCCACATAGCGAATAAAAACAGAGACAAGCACACACAACTTGCCCTTGCTGAGCTTAGAGTTCAGTGAGGACAGTCAATACTCAGTGTAAATAAGTCAATCTATTACATGTTAAATAATGATTGGTCCTACAGGGGAAAATAAAATCAAGAAAGGGAACAGAAAGTGCTAAGTGTGGGTTACGGCCTACAATTTTAGCTCCAGCAACACAAAGTGCCTCATCCAGGAATATGGCATTTATGTAAGTGTGTAATGGAACTGAGGGCTTTAATCATATGTCACCTTCTCAGAGAAGGGTTAAGACAGTCTGCAAGTGCCTTAAGATGCTGCCAAGAATGTCAATCCAAGCAGAGAGCCTGACATGGGTGACATGTGTTCTTTTCACAATGCTAGGTCACATTTATTCATTTTCACCAAAAACAGTCACAGTTCTTTCAGAATCTGTTCTCGCCTGTTCAGTAACCAGTATCGCTGAGAGCTAATAGTGCATAATGATCTTTGAGACAGTATTGATTTCCTGGATGAAGAATCTGTAATTGAAACATTTAAAAGCACATGATCAGGGTGATAAGGCTGTAAACACAGGGCACTGGGTACATCATTTACATCATCTTAAAATTTTCAAACACACTTGCAGAGTTATATATATGTACGTACATATATACGTACGTATATATGTATGTATATGTATATACACATATACTTTGCTGAGATTGAAAGACAGAGGTTTCTGAGGACTGGTCTAATACTGATAATCTGTTCCGGTGAAATGAGCTCAAGGAATACTGCCAAAGAGCCACAGAAATAAGCACTCAGAGGCAAAGTACTAGTTCTCTCCAGTTTTCTCTGGAAAATTTTCTGTGGCTCAGACATCTCATCCCATATTAGATACAACCCTTGGAAGATAAAACACAAGACATGCTAGATTTTAGCTTTCCTTGTTCCTCCAACAGAGCCCAGGTCTGCAGTCTGGTCAGCTGTCTTACCTAGGCCTGGAGGAATTGTGAGAAAGAACCAGTTATAAGAAATTTCCCCATAGGATTGGGTGGCCTGTGCAAGCTTGAGATTCTGTACAGCATGATTGTGGTTTCTGCTACCTCTGAAGATTGCCAGAATGCTTGCAAGGATTAAAAACAGGAAATCCAATGATCCACATAAATGATATTTTCCTAATGGTAATATTCCACAGATTTAAAGGACACAAACCCTAGAATTGTGCAAGGAAATGGGACCCCTTCTAGTCTTCCTTTCATGTCAATAACTCCACTATGTGAATCCTCTGTTATTTTTTTACACCTGCTCAACCTGTGACATGTCCATTTATGCAACTTGGATACTGAGACTGTTGCCTTTACTGCTTTTCCCATACTTGTAGGGACAGTACACGTACAATCAGTCACTCTTATGGACTGCAAACCAGAGCTGTCCTGAAGATATGGAAATAAATTTTACATTTTTTACAATAGCACATATCTCAGTTTTGGAATTCTGAGTTCTACTCTACATATGGAGGATTATAGCAGACATTGTGCAGGGTGCTATGGGGAATGGTTAAAGTGGAAACACTGTGCACCCTGCCTGTTGGAAGTTTACAATCTAGGATGCCACTAAATTTAAAATATCTAATTCTCTGATGGGAATATAAGCCATCAGATAATTTCCGAATGTCGATTTGTAAAAATGATCAAGAAAATTTAAAACTTTTTATTCTTTAATCTTCTTTTAGAAATCCGTCCTATAAAAATTATCAGATAAATGAATATTCATTGCACTTTTATTCACATTATAAGAAAAAATGAAAAAAATACAAATATCCGATTATAGGAAATAAAGAATAAACTATGGTATATCAGTAAAATGAATGACTTACCAAGTCATTAGAAATTGGGTTTATTAAGAATATACAACACCAAAAATTACTTATATTATAAATAATGTCATGAGGTAAACATTCTGATATAAAGTTATGCTTATATAGTAAGATTTCAAATTTATGTCCTTAACAAAAAAAGTATGTATGCACACTTGTGTGTGTGTGTGTGTGTGTGTGTGTGTGTGTGTTGAGAAGACTGCAGCAGATATCTGTGAATAGAGCTATCAGTGCATTTATTTGAGTCTTGAGTGGAAATGTTCTTTTTCACTCAGTACAAGCAACAATTATATTATCTCATGCCTCATTATTTCTCAGTGAAATAAATCAGAGGTCAGCATATTACAGTTCATGGGCCAAAACCAGCCAAATTTTTAATGCTTTTTTCTAAATAAAGGTCTTTTGGAACAATAGCATGCTCTTTCATTTACATATTATGTATATATGTTTTTGCACAATAATGACTAGTATAGTAGTAGGTCTCAAGACAAAAATATTTACTCTATTACCTGCAAAAAAAATTGCTAATCTCTGGTATAAATGTAAGTCAAATATAAATTAAATATGATTTTTAAGAGGAGTGGTTTTGCTCCCATAGTAGCCATTTGGCAATGTCTAGACATATTTTGAGTTGTAGGAGCTAGGGGTGATGATGCCACTAACATCTGATGGAAGGGGGTCAAGGATGCTGCTAACATGCTATAAGCCATAAGACAGCTCTCTGCAACAAAGAATCACCCAATTCGCAATCTCAATAGTGCAGAGTCTGAGAAACTCTAATGCAGCTTAATAGTTAAACACATAGACACAGGGAAGGGAGTACCACACACTGAGGTCTATTGGGGGAAATAGGGGAGGGATGGGGGGGAGCGGGGGAGGGATGGCATGGGGAGAAATGCCAAATATGGGTGAAGGGGCAGAAGGCAGCAAAACACACTGCCACGTGTGTACCTATGCAACTACCTTGCATGTTCTGCACATGTACCCCAAAACCTAAAATGCAATAAAAATTAAAAAAAATAGTTAAACCCTTCTAATACTCAAGTCGGATTACCAGAGTTGGCCAACCCAACTCTTTTAACATTCAATGAACTTTGCATCTTTGCTGATGACAGTTCAACTTAGTTCTTGGTTCTCTCTGTGCCTTTTTAACAGATATTTTACTCATGTCTGTTTCCACTATTTAAAATGAGTTCTTCTATCTGGCTTGACAAAATCAAGTTGTCTATAATAGGAAATCACTAGAAATAAAATGTTCCTACTGCATTGCATATACTTTCTTCCGTACATGTGGAAAACATAGAGGAAAGAACTATGTAAAAGTTTAGACATCCCTATATTTTAGGTCCCATACTGTTCTGAAGGAAGTTGAAATATATGTCTTTCATGCATATATTTTGTGCGTACATCTCATATACATTTTTATATATACATTTTGTTTATGTATTTCATATGTATTTTGTATATAATTGTATATACATTTTATATATTCATATATGTTTCTTGTACATTTAATATATTTAATACATATTTTATGTACTTTTAATATGTATTTCAAATACATTTAATATATATTTCTTACATATTTTAATATACATATCAGTTTTCTTCAAAACATATATATATATATGTATATACACATAGATGAAACAAAGTGAGACTGAAGCAACAAGTGAATATTATTTCAAGTTATTTTTAAAAAGACAGTATTTTGTCTGTTAAACTCAAGTATCTTAATTTATTCTATACAGTTTGGTTAATGTGGTTCTTGGTCTCTGTGTGCTAAGTCGAGAAGAAAGTGATTATAAATACAATTTGAGGCCAGCTATTTCTATTTCTCAGAAAGGACTCTTCATTATTTGGGATAATATGCATGCAACTGTCTCAGTTTCTATCACATTGAGTTGCCCAATCTTTCAGGCAATTGAGTGAATGCATATTTCTGAAACAACTAAAACTGAAGTGAGAACCAGTCCATTCATTCATACCTTTTACTCTGTGAGTTGAGCAGATCCTGAGACACAAAGGTTGGAAGACAAAGCTCTTAGCTCTATGCCCAAGGTAAGTCCAAGTGTAGAATGAACAATTTCCTATTCTCTGAAATGGGGTTTATGACATCCAAATTCATAGGTGTGTGAGGAAGAATGAGTTAATATATCTATACATTGTTTAGTTCAGTGTGTGGTAAGTTGTAAGTGCTATAATATTATTACCCATATTTTGTTATTTCCTCACTTACAGATCAAAACAATTCTATGAGAATAGCTATTATTTGACCTATATTTAGAATGTGGATATTGATACTAAGAGTTTAAGTAGCTTGCCAGAGTCCATACAGCTAGTAAGGGGGCAGGTCAACACAGCACCATTTTACTCCAAAAAGCAGGAAAGGCAAACACAATGATAGCTTGGGAAAAATTTTAGTGGCTGATTTAGGTGACAGTCCATGATAGACTGCTGATATAGTTTGGATTTGTCTCCTTCCAATCTCATGTTGAAACGCAATCCCCAGAGTGGGGCCTAGTGGGAGGTGTTTGGCTCACGGGGGCAAATTCCTCATGAATGGCCTGGTGCCAGTCCTTGAGGCAATGAGTGAGTTCTTGCTCTGTTTGTCTCTGAGAGGTTTGATTGTTAAAGAGAGTGTCTAGCACCTCCTCCAACTCTCACTCTCTTCTTCCTTCTCCATGTGATACGTGCTCCCCAGCTCCGCTTTGCCTTCCATCATGAATGGAAGCTTCCTGAAGCCCTCTACAGAAGCAAAGGCTGACATAATTCTTCTTGTACAGCTGACAGAACTGCAAGCCAAATAAACCTCTTTTTTAAAAAATAAATTACCCAACATCAGAAATGCCTTTATAGCAACGCAAATGGACTAAGACAACAGCTAGAGAAATCTCAGGTACTTCCTTAATTCTTGTGTTTGACAGTTCAGCCCTTTCCCTATCCACCTCCCTCCTGCCCCAGTGCCCCTGTCAAAGCCAAAATGGCAGCCTGGGTCCACGGTGATGCCAATCTAGCCTGGCAGATTTTATGTTCTTAAAGTCTGCTCTGAGTTGAAATTATTTCACTCTACATTTCAAAGGCTTCTAAGACCCCTATTTTCAGGTTACAAAAATAGTCCTAAAAACCAACTTGAGCCAAATCACAAGTAATTGAGTAAATTATGTTTCCTAATCACCCATCTTTTCTTGCCCCTCAGCTGACAAACCCCTTCTCTCGACATGCTCGGGAGGCCCCAGCTTTCCAGCCTCTTTTCCAGTGTCATTCTAATTGGCATTAATCGCTTCACTAAAATTCAGGCATCAAAAAAGATCCCACCAATCAGTTTATCCTTTGACCCTGGGCTCTGGCTTCTCCGTCAAGTTCAGGCATTACTAATCCACCTCATGGTTTGTCCAGACAGCTTATTTTGTCTGCACCTTTTCTTCTACTAAGAGCTAAAATGACGACCAGCTGCATTCACAAAAGTGTTCCTCGCCCCAACTACAACTCGTTGCACCATTGCTGGAGGGTGGGGTGTGGGTGCATGTGTGACTCTACACAGGCTTTTTGGGTTGTGTTTGGGAGAGTTGACCTCAGAGTGTAGGGGCATTCCTTACAGTTCCCTCCCCCACACCAGCCTTTTCTTCCTTACACCTGCAAGGTGAAAAGCCAGACTCCCTTCCTGAGCCTTCAATTTCATCACCTTTGTTTCTATCTTAGGGTGAAAGATCAGTCAGGTAGCAAGACTGAAGTCACAGCCAGTGTTGTCAGAAAGTGGAAAACAGGGGGCCTCAAAGGAGATGAGGCTTAAGAGGATTCTTTTGTGTGCTGCCTGCCCAACTTAATCCACCCAAAGCCACATCATAAACAAAACAGTGTCTTTCTCAGGGGAAAAAAAATGCACTTGACTTGTAAAACACAGTTAGGACTCAGCCATTCTCCCGCTTAGGGTGGTCAGTCTGCTCACGTACCCCAGAGCGTCCTTGTCTTCTCCCTTTAAATTCAGGGCAGATCCAAGTCTTTGCCAGCAGACCCAAGGTAATTTCGTTTGTGTGCACTATTTCTATAATTCCCAACATCCTCCTTGAAAAGGATGCATAATAAGATGGATGAAAAGATTATTTTGCCATCAGAAAATTAACTCTTTTTACCTCTGACAGCCAAAAAAAAAGAAAAGAAAAGAAAAGAAATCACAGCTGAAACAGTAACTGTGATCTCAAGGTTTGGAAAGACGATGACAGAATCAGGGTCTGAGGTAGAGCCTATGTAGCAGCACCATGAGCTTGGCTGACATCACCATGGAAGCACTATTTCTGGAAAGGAAAGGAAAACTTTTGGCCAGATGAAACAGGTAAATGTGTGGAGAGAGGTGTTCAGAGAGAGGGAGGGTCATGAGTAACAAGGGGCAGTTCCTAAAAATTGTTCCTGCATATCACCTCCTATCTGGTCCCTCTACTCACAGACTGAGAGCATATTGGAAAGGCAGAAGGTACTTGGACTTTAGGCTCAATAAGGACTGGATTCTCAACTTTACTCTTCTCTGTATCAATTACCAAGCTGTTCTGAGAGGGTTTATCTTGTCTTAAAATGGATATTAACAACCTTTAAATAGTGGCATTGAGGACTGCATGAGACTGTGTGAGGTTTTATTTCATGTATTTCTCAAAATGACTTTAAAGGTAAATACTTTAATCATCATCCCCATATTATATATGTTAGCAATGTCAAAACCACATTGAGATACCACCTTATGCCAGTTAGAATGGCGATCATTAAAAAATCTGGAGACAACAGATGCTGGAGAGGATGCGGAGAAATAGGAACACTTTTACACTGCTGATGGGAGTGTAAATTAGTTCAACCATTGTGGAAGACAGTGTAGCGATTCCTCAAGGACCTAAATATAGAAATTCCATTTGACCCAGCAACCCCATTACTAGGTGTATATCCAAAGGACTATAAATCGTTCTACTATAAGGACACATGCACACGAATGTTCATGGCAGCACTGTTTACAATAGCAAAGACCTGGAATCAACCCAAATGCCCATCAATGATAGATTGGACAGGGAAAATGTGGCACATATACACCATGGAATAATATTCAGCAATCAAAAACGATGAGTTCATGTCCTTTGCAGGGACTTGGATGAATCTGGAGAACATCATTCTCAGCAAACTGACAAAAGAACAGAAAATGAAATACCGCATACTCTTGCTCATAGGTGTTGATGAACAATGAAAACACATAGACACAGGGAAGGGAGTACTACACACTGCGGTCTATTGGGGGGAATAGGGGAGGGACAGCGGAGGTGGGGGAGCTGGGGAGGGATAGCCTGGGGAGAAATGCCAGATGTGGGTGAAGGGGAGGAAGGCAGCAAAACACACTGCCATGTGTGTACCTATGCAACTATTTTGCAAGTTCTGCACATGTACCCCAAAACCTAAAATGCAATTAAAAAAAAGACAGACAACATAGACCTCTTGGGGAGCCAAGTACAAAGAAAGTTGACTGAACTAGATTGGATGAGGATGGCTGGAATAAAGATTTGTGAGCATGGAAAAAAGAAAAGAACTGTATTATAAACATGGTGAAAAACGTAGCCAGCATGTTGCGGATGCAGGCGTTTGCAGACGGGCCTCATCTCTCAACCTCCTGCTGGTCCCTCTTCCTACCTCCCACCCTCTCAAGATGAATCAGATGAGGGGGAGAAACAGCCAGAGCAGCACCTGGGAATCAGCATGTGTTTCATAATGTTAGCGTCTCCTCTTCTTTCACCTTATTATTATTAGTGTTATTATTTTTGAGACAGAGTTTCACTCTGTCACCTAGACTGGAGTGCAGTGACATGATCTTGGCTCACTGCAACTTCCATCTCATGGGTTTAAGTGATTCTCGTGCCTCAGCCTCCCAAGTAGCTAGGGCTGTGGGCATGTGCCACCATGCCCAGCTAATTTCTGTAGTTTTAGTAGAGACAGGGTTTCACCATTTTGGCCAGGCTGGTCTCAAACTGCTGACATCAAATGATCTGCCTGCCTTAGCCTCCCAAAGCATTGGGATTACAGGTGTGAACCACTGTGCCCAACCACTCTTTCACCTTACGTTTTGATATCCCTTTCAGCCCTTGCTCCTATCAAGAGACTTGCCTACATAAGCTATTATAGACAGCTGTACTCTGAACTGGGATTCAACTGATCCCTAGTAGACTGATATTTGTTCTGAACTCATTGTTGCTTTTCCCCTCAAAATAGTTATGCTTTAATAAATGGTGACATGGTTTGGCTGTGACCCCACCCAAATCTCATTTTGAATTGTAGCTCCCATAATTCCCATGTGTTACGGGAGGGACCCAGAGAGAGGTAATTGAATAATTGGGGTGGGTCTTTCCCTTGCTATTCTCATGACAGTGAGTAAGTCTCAGGAATCTGATGGTTTTATAAAGGGAGTTCCCCTACACAAGCTCTCTCTTGCCTGCCACCATGTAAGACATGACTTTGCTCCTCCTTCACCTTTCACCATGATTGTGAGGCCTTCCCAGTCATGTGGAACTGTGAGTCAATTAAACCTCTTTCCTTTATAAATTGCCCATTTTCAAGAAGGTCTTTATTAGCAATGTGAGAATGGACTAATACAAATGGGAATGAAGTAGAAACATCCAGAGAGTTTGGTTAAATATTTAATCTGAATTTTGATTAGGTCTCCAAGATTTTCTTGAGTGTAAACAAAATTCTGGGCATGACTCCTGAAGACAGGAATTTACAATGCAATAGGGATAATGAAATATACTTAGGAAAACATGGACACATGCACATACACCCATACAGACACACATAGGCAGATATACACAGTAAAAAGAAGATGTTGATCAATAATAAGTAATATGGAAAAAAGCAGAAAGAGCTCAACTTGGAGGACAGAGAACTGATAGAAGGGAAGTTGAAACAGGGAGACATAGAGGGAGGTTTTTACTATTAACCAGGCAAAAGATGACATAAAAGAGGTGATGATGGGAGGTGAAGTGATTTGAGAAATAATTAGAACTTGGATGCCTGGGGAAAGGAATAGAGAAAGGGAAAGTGAGAGAGAGAAGTCATGGATGTCACCATGTTCTGGTTTGGGTACCGAGAGAAGGACCCAATTGGAGCCACAGCTTGGGGCCAAGGGCCAAGTTACAGAGAGAAGATGATGGATTCTTGTTTTTGACATCTTAAGTGTGATGTGAGTCTGAGACCTCATGGCATGGATTAGCAGCAATTAGACAGCTTAGTATGGAGATTAGAAGGGCAATTTGGGGTGAAGATGGGAATATGGGACCCATCAATGAACAAAGAGAGACTATTGGCTGAAGTTTTAAAAGTCTCACTTTTCGGCAGTATCTAGGAATTAATTGACTATTTTTGTGTACAGATTGGCTCCAAGGAATGATTAAATGAGGGACTGTCAAATAAAGTGCTTTGCAAAATGAAAATGCTGTAGGAAAGCTGGTGGCGCATCCCAATGTTGACAGAAGTGAGTATGTAACCCCCATGGTGGAGAGCCACTGTGCCAAGATCGTTTTTCTTTTTGCTTAAATTCGAATTCAGTGAGGTCTCTCAGGCACAGCACATCATCTTGCCTCACATTCTATGAAAGCTTTTAGCAAATATCAAAGAAAGTGCCAAGTTCAGCTATGAGAACCTCATTGAATTTGATAAATAGATTCTTTTTTTTCTTCCAACTGGTCTTTCCTATAAAATATTTAGTTTTATAAGCTAATAAAGATCAAACATTAATAATAGTGGATCCTAATATCTATGCTTACCATATTTTAGGACTTTTTGACATGATTTATCAAATTTAGCCCCCACAAAAATTAAATGAGGTTGAAGTATCAGCTATTGCAACTATAATGTTGTGTAACAAATCACCCCCCAGAACTCAGTGGCTTAAAAACAGAAACATTTATTGTCCCAGATCCATAGTTTAACTAGGCTCTCTCCACAGCCCTAGGCTGAGCTTCTCTGGACTGTTCTGCTTCTCACTGTAATTCTGGGGTCAGCATAAGCATTTCTTCTACACATGTCTTCATACTGCAATCCAGGCTATAGGGATAATACACACAGGTATCCAGAAAGAATGCTTCTCATGGTAATGGAAGAAGGCAAGAGGCAAAGAGACACTGTAATTCCTCTTCAGGGGCAGGATTAGAATTGGCACCTTCTCATGTCTACCCACATGTTCTTGGCCAAAATGAGTAACACACCCAAGCTTCTGCCCGTGTGGCACAAAAGGAAAAAGTAAAGAATTGCAGTCAATCATTTAATCCACCACAGCTGGGTACCTTTATTATCCTCCTTTTACAGATACAGAATTCAATACATAGAGTTTAAGCCTAATGCTTTATCCTTCTGTTTATTTTTCTTTTCTTAAAAAAACGGTAATGTTCTTCATATTTTCAAACCTGCCAAAGCAGAAATTCATGACACCATCTCTGTTTTAAGAATACCACAGTGTATGTTGTGGGAGAGAGAAACTTGTGGACACATCATTGTGGCACAGAGCAGAGACATCCACAACAGAGTCTCTGTAACATGCCAGAGGAGCCCAGGGAAAGGTATGACTCACTCTGCCTGGAAGAGTTGAGAAGCCTCCATGAATGGAAGAGATGATTTCAACACTGGATCTTTAAGGAAGAAGTGGTCATTGTGTAAAAGAAGGTAGATCAATAAGTTATAAGTCTAGGGCAGAGAATGTGTCTCATGAGAAGGGGTGTAGACAAATGAGGATCCATGAAAGTATATTAAATAGAGGAATAACGTTCTTGCTGCAATGTAGAGTGTGAATTAGAGAAAAGGCAATGGAAGAGACAGGCAGACATCAAGCAAAACCTTAATGAAGTTATGTCTGAATGAAGACACTAAATATAGCGCAGAGGCCTGCATAAGCATGAGCAGGTACACATATGTATACACACACACGTACACACACACCCACACACACACACATACGGGGTTAAACTCTCAGCATAGATATTTTTAGAAGAAAAAAAAGAACATGGAAGCAATTTCAGCCACTTTTTAAAATTGCTCCCCTGATGGCCCTGTGGGATAGGATTTCAGCCAGGGTGTCACACAGAGTGCAATTCATCCTGAGAACTATGACCTTTGCCATCTCTCTTCATTTCTCAGGTGTGTGCTTTTCACTCTGCCATAGAAGCCTCCCTTATCATTGACTCTGAATTCAGATTAGCAGTTCCATGGATGACTGCCTTGAAGTGGTTGTCTCATGGGTGGTCCAGCTGACTTAGGAGGCTGAAGTGTCACCTGGAAGTGTCACATCAGTACTCGGGCTCAGAACTGGTGAGTCACAGACTTCAGGTTTCAGGAGCTGTGGTACTGGACAGGAGTGAAATTTACAATATTCAATTTCCTTGCCTTTTCTGAGTGTGCTCTATGTGCCAAGTGCAATGCAAAGCACTTAATGTGCAAACGTGCATCATCCCAGACAATTCTCACAGCCTTAGAAAACAGGAAAATAATTTCTTTTCTTGAAAAAAAAGTTTCCAAATGTCTTTTTTAAGGAATAGCCTCTATTTATTAAGTGCTCAATTGTGACTGATTCCAAAGCCCAAAAAACTTTCATTAGACCAGACCCGTTCGCAAGAGCATGCTTTTCTTGAGCCTGAGTATTTTGCTAAGCAGATAGGAAAGTTTAATAGAAAGTGGGGCTTGCAGACAACCAGACTTTGAAACCCAGCTCCATCACGTACTTTCTATGAAGCCTTCTGCATATCCCTGAACTTTTCTGAATTTCCATTTCCCGATCTCTGAAGCAGAGATCGTTAGGGTTACCTTTCTAGTTATTGTCACTAAATGAAGTGACTTAGGAAAAATGTTAACTGATTCATGCAGCGCAGCTTGCTTTGAAGATCTGGGTACATTGCGATTTATTTCTGGAGATCTCTTTAGAAAACCGTGGAAAGAGGAGGAGCAGCGGGTAGGAAAGCCGATGGAGAGATGCAAGAATCTGAGGCCAGGTAAAGTCTAGCCCACTCGGGGATTCAGTCCTATCTTGAGATAAGGGAGTGAGATTTTTTGCCCCTGCCCCAACCAGTCAAGCCTATTGTAAGTCAGGGAGAAGGAGCCTTAGCTTAACATCCTCTGGGCAATTTGGCTTCAATCACTGAACAATCTCCCAGAGAAAACTGCAGATGTGAGCCATTAGCAGCAGCACCTACAGAACTTGGAGCACAATAACCAAACTAGTTAAGAGGATCTTAGTGTATCTGTGTGGAATCAATAGCATCTGTTGCAATTTGCCCTTTGCATCATTCAGATCTAAGTGGTCCCACATCAATTCATTTCATCATGCTGCAATGACCGAAGGAATTTAGTTAGTCACCATATTGGGTGAACTCTTTCCCCATAGAAAAGTGTAGAGGAGAAAAAGTATAGCACAGCAGAAAAGTTGATATTGTGATTGTGAAGATCAATGCCTCTATACTCAGACACCAAGGCTCAAACCTTGATTTTCCCTCTCACCTGCTCCGTGACCTTGTACAACCTACCTAAACTAACATTCCACCTCCTCATCCATGCAGTGAAGACCATAGTAAGTTGAATAGTGGCTCGCCAAAATAAGTGCCACCTGAAACCTGAGAATGTGACCTTATTTTGAATAAGGATCTTTTTAGATGTAATTAAGATAAGGATATCCAGATAAGATCATTCTGTATTGGGGCGGCCGTAAACCTCATGAATAACTTTTAAGATACAAAAAAGAGAAGACACAGAGACACATGGAGGGAAAGGCCATACTAAGACAGGCAAAGATTGGGGTGTAGTTACAAACCAAGACATGCCAACGATTGTCAGGCAGTCCCCAGAAAGAAGGAGAGACCCATAGAACAGATTCTTCCTCTGAGACTCCAGAAGGAACTGACACATACTGTTGACATCTTGATTTTGAACTTCTGGCTTCCAGAACTGTGAAAAAATTAATTTCTGTTGTAAGCCACCCAGTTTCAGGCAATTGATTAAGACAGCCCTAGGAAACTAATATCACAACCACATAAGATTGTTACATGGATCAAGTTAATTAGTGCAAGTAAAGAGAACAGGACACAGGATGGCACACAGTAGGAATTTTCGAAGTGTCTGTTCTTATTGTAATCATTAGAATTATTATGCAGCCATCAAAAACGATGAGTTTGTCTCCTTTGTAGGGACATGCATGAATCTGGAGGACATCATTCTCAGCAAACTGACACAAGAACAGAAAATGAAATACCGCATATTCTCACTTATAGGTGGGTGATGAACAAGGAGAACACAAGGACACAGGGAGGGGAGCACTACACACTGGGGTCTAGTGGGGGGAATAGGGGAGGGACGGCGGCGGGGAAGGGGAGCTGGGGAGGGATAGCATGGGGAGAAATGCCAAATGTGGGTGAAGGGGAGGAAGACAGGAAATCACACTGCCACGTGTGTACCTATGCAACTATCTTGCATGTTCTGCACATGTACCCCAAAACCTAAAATGCAATTAAGAAAAGAAAAAAAAAGAAGTATGTAAACACCAATGCACCCGGAGGCTGTTGAATATTATTTGTTGTTGACCGTGTCTGTTGTTGTACAAGCAAAGTGAAAGTCTCAATCCGGGAACTCATACACAATTCCAATCAGGTTAAGAGTGGCACACAAAGACTTGGAATTGCAGGCATAAAAATCTTACTAAGTTTCACAGTACATTAAGCATACTGCTTTGCTCTTAGAAGCTGCTTACTAAGTGTGAAATCTAAGAATATAATTCAGAATGTCATCAGTTTGTTTAAATTCAACCGTTTGAACACAGTCGCGAGGTTCTTCAGGGTCTGGGATGTCTCTGTGGATATTTCCTGTAATCAAATAGGTTTAAATAGGTTGCCCTACCCTTCCCAAGAATAAAAACTCTGCATAGCGTGCCTACATGGGCAATGCCAAAGAAAAATACATGTCAAGAAGCCAATATTTCTATGGGTCCATATTCTACACTTTGCATAATGGGTTCCTCTGAAGATGAGGGCCCAAAGTAGGAGAGCGTTTTTGAAAAAGTTCAAGGAAAGAAAAGGTTTCTCTAGGACACCACTCCTGCCTTTTTTAAATCTGCCAAACAGCAGTGGCCTTACCCTCTTTCCAAAGTGCTAGAGATTATTTAGGTAAACTCAGTTATTGGCAGTAATGAAGGTTTCAATTCAAAACCCTCTTTTGGCTAAAGTGATTCAGAGTGAGAAGTGTTATGTTTGATTTTTTTTTCACTGTGAAATCCAATTTTGCAAGGCTATAATGTTCCATTTTCAGGAAGACTGGTAGAGCCAACATTTAAGTCTAGTTCAACCATGCTTAATGCTATATCCTGTCATTTTAAAGCCCCCTTCCATTTCTTTCATTATCCACCTTTCTTCCCTTACACTTTGCCATTTAAGATAAACTGAAAGATAATTATTACCCAAGCATTTAGAGTCTCTTAATTCTGTTGTTTTAGATATATCTAAAGGCACTGGAGCATTTTTATTTTATTTCAACTTGTGTTTAGCAAACCTGTATCATGCACTCCATCAGGCAGTGGGCTCCTTTGGGCTCTTTCCAGAAAAGTTAAAAACATAAATTAAATATAAATGTTCAAAGCCACAGAACAAGCCAGGCCTTCTTAGTGTCCACAGAGAGGAGTTCTATTACCACCACTCGCTTTGGAGAAGAGGGAGGTTACCTGTAATTCTTGTTCTCTTGAAGGTGTATATTTTATAATAGGTCTCCATTCACCACCCATCCTTCCCCAAGGAGTTCTTAGCTGCTTGATTTTCTTGGCTGCAGAAGAACTGGCAGTCAGGGGTTAGCAAATTCTTAGGACCCCTGTGGTAGATACATTGCAATTCCAGCAAGAGTTCATATTCCTTTAAACTGTGTTTCTGGATTTTAATTTTGCCTTGAGCTGTATGATAGAGAAGTTCTCTCTGATGAGAATAACTCTGCACTTGAAAAGAAATGCTTCTCTAAAGACACCAGGTCTTTATTAACAGAAATTCTCCCCTCACTCTATCCCCTTATTTGTTTATTTACTTATTTTTATTTATTTATTTGTTGAAATGGAGTCCTGCTCTGTCTCCCAGGCTGGAGTGCAGTGGCACAGTCTTGGCTCACTGCAACCTCCACCTCCTGGGTTCAAGCAATTCTTCTCCCTCAGCCTCCCTAGTAGCTGGGATTACAGGCATGTGCCATCATGCCCAGCTAATTTTTGTATTTTTGGTAGAGACAAGGTTTTACCATGTTGGCCAGGCTGGTCTCAAACTCCTGACCTCAGGTGATCTGTCACTGACCTAGCGCTTTGGCATCCCAAAGTGCTAGGATTACAGAGATGAGCCACCTCTCCCAGCCACCCTAATCTTTCAAAATAGTAACAATAAGATTTGAAGGAAACTCGAACATTTTTTAAGACCCCAGGATTCCCCAAACTTCCCTTCTATGACCTCGAACCCAAACTATGCAGATTAATATACATGAGGGCACATTTCAGTCTCTCTCCCTTACCAAAACTAACAACCTTTTGAAGCAGAAGTGTCAATTCATTTTGACTCACCTGGCATCTCCTATTGATGGATAGTAGCTGCCTGCTTAGGAGAGTGGATGCCAGATGCAGAATCAACAGGAACCATGTGGTGATTGATTAATGATGTCTGCTGCAGGGGAGGACAAGGGAGTGGCAGCATTTGTGCTGTGTATTTGCCATTCCTGGTAAGGACTGTATCTTATTCATCTCTGTATCCTTGTGCCTAGCATGGTGCCTGGCACATAGCGGGTGCTCCATAAATATTTGTTGAACTGAATTGAACTAAACTTTCCAACCAACTCCCTCTTTATAGACACCGCAGTGGTTTTCTCTGAGTCAGAAGGAACGGTGGTAGTTCATTTATTGGTAGAAAGCAATGATAGTAAGAAACTCTCCAAGGATTGAATTGTTATGGGGCCAGTAGGTTAAATTACCTTAGAATTTGTTCAATTACTCTGCAGTGGACCCATTGTCTATTGTACGAGCCTTTCATTACCATCAACTCTTTGCTGTTGCCCTATTACCTCCCCCAAAGAACTAAATCATGTCTGCATGTGTCTAGCTGCTGGCTGCTGCCCTCCTGGGACACATGTCTCAGTGCCTTAACGTGGATCTGCCTCACAACATTAACCAGTGACACTCATGTATCTTTTGCTTATATGATCTGTGCATTGGGCTAGACCCATACAGTCACCGCCCTACCACTGAGTGTGGGACAGCCTTTGGATCTTGTGCTTCAAACTAACTTCTGCTTCGCAATAGCACCCAATCGTTGAGTCTAGCCAACATCATTTTGTTCTTCTACCTTCTCCCACCCTCATTCCCCTTCACCATCAGGTGTCACTGACTTATTATTTTATGTATTCAATATCCCCAGAATGACAAAAGTTTCATGGTATTTTATGCCATAGTGAGGTGAGTTGGATGTTTGGAGTTTAATAGCCCTGGTTTAAGCCTTGTCCTCACTACTTTGTATCTCTCTGCTCCAACACAAGTTGTTAACCTATTGTGTCGCTTGCTTTTTAAGTATATTTTGAATTAAAACATAAATGCAGATAACAATAGCACCTACTTTAAAGTATTGCTGGGAGAATTAATGAAGGCATTATGCCTTGGATCTAGTAGAAATTGAATGAATAATAGCAATTATTATCTCACCCTAGTGTCTACATTGAATTAGAATTAAGAAAACTGATGTACCCTCAAGAGCCACACGAAATATGGAATCAGACTCCAGGTCATAATAACAAAAACATCAGAGGCTCTTTGAGACCATATTTATAAAACAGCAGTGATTCAGCAATGATAATCAAATCCTCTAGCAGAAAAATCAGCGGAGAACTACTCACTATTAGAAAGGAAAAGAGTAATCAAAGGGAGATTTGAAGAGTATTGCATACTCTTAATTTCCATTACTCTTTATCATTTCCATTATCTCACTTGGTCCTCACCACCATGTCCCCATTTTACATGTGAGGAAATTAAAGCTGGAAGGTGTAAATCAGCTTGCCCATGGCCAGACCACCAATAAGTTGAGCACCTCAACCCAGGTCTGCCCCGCTTTCATTTCTGTAAAGGTTGTCTCTTTGCAGAAATATCTGAAAGGAATGTCTTAAATAGGATCCTCACCACGTAGGCTAATGAAAGCTTGGAAGAAGGGAGTTTGTTACTCTCACTCTGGAGACCTTCTCTAGTGCTAGGTACAGGACTCCGGGGATTTTTGTGCGACAAGCTCATTCTTTTCTGCACAGAGATCCTGGCTGGTGGGCCTTTCCCAGAGGGCCTCAACAACTGAGGGGTCATTGGTGTCATTGCATCATCAGGGCACAGCCAGGTTCAGAGTGTCTGCCTCTGCTGAAACCCACCTGAACAAGAATCAGGAGAGCACCTCTCCCCACTCTAGTGTAGAGTGTGATGGAAGAAAAATAGTAAATTTGTCCATCATGAGGATACAAACTTCAGCTGGGCCTGTTAGAACAACACTGACCTTTTTCTAAGGCACCCACACAGCCCAACGCTTGTGTTTTTCAGTTGCTCCTCAGAAATATATTTGAAAAGAGATGGTTCTGAGATGGCAGGCATTCCCATGAAGAAGAGATTACTTGCCAGCACTTTTTCATGAGCTGATTATCCTGTGCTTTCTCGAGAAGTTTCCACACCAAGGGTGTGACATTTGCCTTGCATCTCATGGTTTCAAATCAGAGACTGAAGAACAGAGATTCACAGGTTGTCATGTAATAAAACCAGCTCCAATTAGCTGCACTTCATTGAGGGTGGTGATGAGAGTAATGGAAAAATATTAAAAATGTCTCATGGAAAATAAGAGCTGAGAATGTGGCTGGGTCCCATAAGTCACTGAGGTCAATAAAAGGACAACTTTTACGGTTAAGAACCATGTTCTTTCCATCTCTCTCAGCTTCGTAGATTTTTGTCAGTGGGTTTTCGTTTTCATTTCATCTATGCTTCTTGAGCCATTCATCTTTCTTTGTGTGTAGCTTTCACATAACTATGAAGCAGGTAACCCTAAACATCCCACCACTTAAGGTATTCAACAGAGATTGGATAGAGCCACTGGAGCCCAACTAATATTTATGGGAGAAATAAACTGATTGATCCAGTGTTACGTCTACTGAAACAAGTGTCCTTACCTGTAGGGAATGGAAGTCAAAGAGTAAAAACACTGTTGCAGGAATCACTCTGGGAAATGAGAGGTAGAGGTTGTCAAAGCAGAGTCATAGACTGGTAGACATCCCAACTTGTCTATCTGGAGCATCATAATATAACTTTAGAGCAGAAAGAGGCTTCAGGAGCATTATCAGGACCACTGATAATGTCCCAAAAACTTACAGCGTCCTTGCAAAGTAAGTGTCTCTTTCCCACAGGATAAGAAGAGTAAGCCTTGGAGAGATTAATTTACTCAAGATTATACCATCTTTAGCAGAAGTCATCAGTAGCAAAACCCATCTTGTTTCTGCCAGAATTCCTCACAGAGAATCAGTTTTACCACTGATGGATTTACCACTGCCCAAGTTCTAGTCCTCAACCTGCAGGCCCAGAAACCTGATTTACCAGCACAGAGAGCAGATCCATCTCTTTTGGAAGATGCATGCTCACAAGTTCACAGGGATCCATGAGTCCGTCTACTCATCTGCAAAGAGATGCTCTACCATAATTTATACCACAATTTCCAAGTGGCCTAAACTGTACATCATCTTCTTACAAGACTGACTTGGGAAGAGATTTCCAAGTACATGGAATTAGAATAGGGGCATTTCCTATCTAACTCAAATGTTTCAGCTTATGTAACAGTAGTACCCTGATGTGACCATCTGTAGAATCAAAATGGACCTGCTCCTAGGTCTTGGCCCGTATGTCAAGACCCAGACATCCTCTATTCAGTGCAGCTCTTGAATGAGCATCGCCAATGCGTGTCTCTATGACTCTCCTTAGCAAGCCCAAATCTGATTGGGCATATATTTTCTAAGCAGTTAACTCATTTAGTCACTGCTTGCTTCTGCCTGGAAACAAATTTATCTGTTCAAAGAGATTTTTCCTATGACTTCTCTCATCCATCCCCTTTTGTGATTTAACTCTCTAAGGCAAATCCAGAGTTTGGGGTATTCTTCATCCTTGCCCCTGTACCTACCACCCATAACCAGATCTGCATATTTAAAATGCAACTGGACATTAAAGCCATTACCGAAGCTTTCCAAATGGACAAATATTTGCCTCAATTATTCTATTTACAATTCCAAAAATATTTCTTCTGTTGAAGTCTGTGTACAAGAAGTGGCTCCAAAACCATTTTTAAGGGAGTTTTGACATCAATGAAACGTTATGCTGGCAGGGAGAGTGAAGTGCTTGATTAATAAAGAGTCTCAGTGTTTTCAAACACATATTCCAAGCAGCCTCATTTGAAGAAAACCACAAACGGAGAATGCTTTGCTGCTCACAGTCACAAGGGGGTTGTGTATTTCATTCCCGCTTACACAGTCCGCTTACTTTGGAGCTTGGGTAGGAAAGAAACATGGCCAGCCAGCAGAAATAAGGCTACATTCAGTGACCCTACCCTTCCACCCATTGGCCTGATGGGAGAGCTTTTTTACCCCTTAATGCTACTGTTTTCTTAGTTTTTAACCTTTTAATACTTAATAATTCTCTAAAAGACCATCCTGAGAGGAAAGAAGGGGACACCTTAGGACCTCATTGTGTCAGCAATTGAGGATTCTGAGATTTCTAATTTCAGAATTTCCAGTCAGTGGTGTTGGCATGTCATACAGAAATGTAATTGAGCATGTTCATGTTAATTACTTTGAAGTGCTTTCCTCTTTTCCAGTGCTTTAAAAAAACACGGCAACTTAAATTGGGTCATTATTTCATGTGTCTCAGATTCTACTCAGCTACTTAAGGGAGCCATGGAAATGCAGTCAGAAGAATTAATTTAAAATGGTTCCAATATTTCCCCATAAAGGAAAAAGCTGATTAAAAAATAAAAATTTAAATAAAAATATATTGGTAATGTGGTTACTAAAACTGGGACTTATAATGATTATAATAATAAACAAACTAGCATCTTTAAATTCCCATTTCAATCTACTAATATATTTTGGGTACCAGCAATGTGCTAGGCATCTCCAGTTTTATTAACCAGTGCATCTCATTTAATTCTCTCAACAATCCCACAAAATATGGAATCATCATGCCTCTGATGCACAGAGAAGTTAATGACTTATCTGAAGTCACAGAGTTAATTCATGAGAGAACAGATCTGTGGATGCAAATATTCTAAACCCTTCACTAAAGCTGCTGCTTTTAGTGCCCCATGTTTATCTGGAGCAAGAAATAACTTGTTAAATTACTTTTGTTTGTTTTCCTTGCAGGTGAAAGAGATGAATGATACACAAATTTGGCTAACATACTTGTTTTCACTGTAAGTTTTAATCTACTTCTACTACATATTCATGGATCCTTTGTTCAGTCAACCCCTTAACTAATTAATTTGCACAATTACTCTGGTGCTTTTTGTTTTATCTATTCTATCAATTCCTTCATTATACACACACACAAACTCCCCCCGACACACACACACCACAGCCAGCCCTCCATATTTGTTGGTCCCACACCAATAGAGTAAACCAACTGAGAATCAAAAATATTTGTATAAAAACATTCTACCAAGTTTCAAAATGTAAAAGTTGAATTTGCCATGCACCAAGAACTATGTTGAATCCATGCTAATAAAGTGATGTGTAGACACTGCATTAGGTATTATAGTAATAATTTATAGAGAGGATTTAAAGTATCTAAGAAGGTATGTCTAGTTTATATGCAAATACTCCACTTAATATAAGAGATTGACCATTCACAGATTTCAGTATCTCCAGCTGGACCTGGAACCAATCCTCCAAGGATACCAAGGAACTGACTGTGTGTATGTGTGTGTGTATGTGTGTGTGTGTAGTTGGAATCAACAACCTATTGTATATATATATGGTTGCTTGAATCAGCAACCTTTGTGTACACAAACACACACACACACGCAGACACACACAATCTGGGGAGAAGTCTTCCCATCTGTTTAACCTGTCCCACTATTAATTCTCCTAGTTAGTTCTGCCCACTTCAGTGTTGTGCGTGTGTTCCAAGCCTGGCCAGTTAGCATATATCCATTCCCCTGTCACAGCATTGGTTCAAGCATAATAATCTGACCAAAGCAGAGCCAAAATCTTACCTGAGGATTTTATGCAACGATCTGGAAAGGGCATGGTTGTAACCTTTGAGATTACACAGAAATGATGAAACGAGAAAGCCTGGCACTGTAAGAGTAATTTTTAATACAACGAAAAGATGATCTTCCTGAGATTGAGAACAACACAATGGACAGTGGACACAACAGAGGAAGAGAAGAGTTTTCCTGCAGATAGCTTTAACCCTTAAATACCTTTGAGTCACAAGAGCCATTTCATTTTCGTTGAGTAAGCTGGCAGATTTGTTTTTTAAAACCCAATCAATCATGAATAAATGTATCATTCTTCTCTGTTTATGTCTCTGACCCATAGAACCACAGGACATTAAAATAGTCCTCAAGAATTCTCCCAGGATCTTGGTTCTTGACCACCTGGAGTTCCATTCATCGCACCCAGACTCAGTTTTACTTTCCTGGCTTCTGGTCTCCTTGACTGCATTTAAGGATGATATTTAATATTCAATTTATTGGCTCTATGCGTAGTGTTTCTTTCTGACTATGATTTTGATTTTGACTTTAGTTTTGTTTATTTCAAGCAACCCATCTGGTTTAGTGCTTCAACCCCAAATTCTGGAGCCTCTTACTCAACCTTATCACCCTCCTCTACACCTTTTTATTTCTGATCTTCCCAATATCATTAAATACATACAAATTTGACACTCCCTCCCTTAATTCTACACATTTTCAAGTATCTTCTCAAATGTTCTTTCTGCTTTATGTCTAAACAACTCTATGCAAAAAGTTTTGGAAACCTTGAAGAAATGTACGTTTTCCCTGAGAAAAATCTAAATTAAAAAAACTTACACATGAAAATTTAGAAAGCCTAAAATGATCAATATCTATGGAATTTTTTAAAAGACAAAAATAAATTACTTCCCCAAAGACTCTAATTTACATGGTTTCATGACTACACTCTTCAAGTTAAAGTTATAGATTGTTTATATGTTATTTAAACTGTTTCAGAGAATACAAAGAACACCTCTAAATTCATGATGATATACAAGTATAATCATGATGCAGAAACCTAACAAAGTGAGTCTAAAATTTAAAAAGTTTAAAAATTTAACTGCAGATACTGTCACTTATGATTTGTGATCCCAACATTCTCTATAAAATTCTAGGATAATTAGCACACTCTATGGTAAAAGAATAATACACCACTGTCAGGTATATATTTAACAATATTTCATGACCCAGAAAACAAACTTTCAGTCTACTAGAAATAGAAGAATTTTTCCTTAATATAATTTACCCTAACCAAACATTTCACTTAAAATCAAACAGGAGATAAATCACAATACCTCCATTATTATGTTCATTTTTCTTTTAATGGTCTTCACAAGGAGAGCTCAAGTGATTTTTCACAGGGTTACTCAATAGGCAAGTGAAAGAGTTGATACCCACAGAGCAAGCTCTGACTCTGAAGTCTGAAATTTCTGTATTATTTTTAGCCTCAGAGGTGGATATCCTTAGTTTTCACTTAGTCAGCATCATTTCCACTTTCTAGCAAGTTCATTTTTGGGAAATTATCTCTCACCTATTGTATGCAATCTTGACGGCCTAACAATCAAGTTGTCCTGCCCTCTGGCCAGGGAGTAGGCGTGCAACCAACCAATGTGACTTCCCTTCCCTTCTCTTCTCTTGTTCCTCTCTCTCTCTCTCTCTCTCTCTGTCTGTCTCTCTGTCTCTCTCTCTGTCTCTCTCCTCCTAGTCTGTGGAATTTCAATATTTAGACTAAGTAGACTAAATGGTTCAATCTGATTTATCCTGAAGAGTGAAGTCTTAGTAGACTATGCTTGAATTCCTAGAGTTTTCTCATTTTTGTCCCTTTTGGAGGCCTCATTTTAATGTGTCCTTCCAATCTTTGAGTGACTTTCAAATCCTTTCTTAAAAATCATTTTAAAAAGACATTTTGTTAGAGTGAGCCAGTGCATGTTTCTGTCACTTGTAAATAACCCTAGCTAGAATGTCTGCATGTCAGTCAAGTAAGCTAGAACTCTGAATTCAGGTCCCTTTCCTTAGCCCAGACTATTCAGCAATTGATGCAGTCTGTCAGTTTTACTTACACAGTATGTTTGGTCTTCCTTTCTTTCCTCCTACTCCCTGCTACTGCTCTAGTTTATCATTACCTCCTGCCTGAACATTAGCCTCCTAAACTTTTCTCTTGCCTGTAGACTCTTTGTGTCTTATGCATTCTACCAACAAATGTCAGAATATTGGTACACTATGAATATCCTTGATGATGTGAGTACTCTGCCCCCAATTTTTATTTCCAACAGAATTAAATCTAAAAACCGAAAGGTAGTCTAGCAATCCTGATCTTATATATCAAACCTTAACCCTTTCGTCTTTCATTCTTGACATGTGCTCTAGTCAAATGAATAATTTGTGGTTTTCTTCAAGACACTATGCATTCTTGTCTTTAAACCTAACTAAAATGCTTTTTCCCTTATCTTACAATCCTCATGGAGCCATTACCCATAATTAGCATTTCCTTCTGAAACCTACCCAAAAAGCTGAAAATCTCATCTGCTTCATCTGCGTACTCTAAATCTTCATCTCTACCTATCTTATCACCTTTAGAGAGCACTTCCTACTCCTGTTTTATGTAAATATGAATATACTTTCTTTTCCCTTGGCAAGATCATGACATGTTTTTCAGGACAACTCGAACAAAAAAAACTGGGTAATTATGCAGGAATGGAAGGCTATAGCCACACCAAGATATTCCCTAAACTCAGCCCATTAAACCTGGGAAGATAGACGGGGTGTGGCCACTGAGACTATTTCTGAGAAGGCTCTGTATGTATGAAGACTTCTTTGAGCTTCTGACTCCATTCGTGAATTGTGTGGTCACAGCCTGGTGACCAATGTGGTAAGCCGAAAGTACATCCGTGGCCACACACATGTATGATGGACTGCCAAGGATGAGTGACAGCAGCACCACTGTTGAAAAAAGCTGAATAAAAAATGTACATCATTCTTGAGACTTATGCTTCTAAGCCTTCTTTGTTTGCTTTGTGGATGACATACCTCAAGCCTCCAAAAGGCCCTAATACCAAAGCGCATAGAGCAGAGTAGAGTAGGCCTAGGGAGAACTCAGGTTTTAAAATCAGATGAACTCGGTTTAACTTCTAGTAGACGATGTATTAGTTATGCAGTTTATCAATCTTTTCAACTATAAAATGGGTAAAAGTGGGTATAAAAATACTGAACAAGAAGTATCATTTTAAGAATCAAACAAGATTGTACATACCCAATGTCTACCACGGTGTTGAGCAATTTTATGTGCTCATGCTAATAATTGTCTTAATATTATACATATTTTTTATCTCAAATTTAAAAAAATATACTGTGATATGAGGCTAATTTCAGAAATAGATTTTTTTCTTTAGAAATTGATTATATTGTATAGTAGGCGAAATAATGATCCCAAAGATATCAGATTCAAATCACTGGACCTTTAATGTTACCTTATATGGAAAAAGTAACTTTGTAAACATGACAGTTAAGAGTCTTGAAATGCAGAGATCATCCCGAGTTATCTGGGTGAAACATGAGTATAATCACCAGCATCCTATTAAGAGGAAGGCAGAATTATATGACACACACAGAAGAGGAAAAAGGCAGTGTGATCATGGAAACAGATTGAAGTGGCCACAAGCCAAGGTATTTAGGCAGCCACCAGAAAGTTAAAGGAGGAGGGAACTGATTATTTCCTATTGTCTTTAGAGGAAGTGCAGGCCTACTGACATTTTGATTGTGGCCCAGTGATATTGATTTTATATTTCTAACCTCCAGAATTGTAAAAGAATTAATTTTTGTTGTTTTAAGCCACCAAGTTTATGGTAATTTGTCACAATGGCCACAGGAAACTCATGCAATATTGGTGCTAGCAAGGGGAATGCTGCAATAATAAATACCTAAACATGTGGAATTGGCTTTAAATTAGAAATGGTTAAATGCTATATAAACCTTGAGATGAAGTTTAAGGAAAAATAGAACCCTAGATAGCCTTAAAGACACTGTTGGTAGAAATATAAACAATAAAGACATTAAGGTTGAATGCTCAGAAGGAAATAAGCAACATGTTACTGACAAATGGAAAATAACCAATCTTTGTTTATAGGGACAAAAAATTTAGCTGAACTGTATTCTACAACCAAGTGGAGAGCAGAACTTTTAAGTGATAAACTGATTAACTTGGATGTTTAGCTGAGGAGGTTTCCATCCAAAGTATTGAAGACACAGACTGGTTTTCTTCTTGTTGCTTATAGTGAAAGCAAGAGAAAAGAGATAAATTGAAGGAAAAACTGTTTAGCAAAAGGGAAACAGAACTTGTTGACTTAGGAAATCGTCAGGCCATCCACACTGTAAAAGATGATAAAAACAAAAAGAGATCCACTGTCAGGAATGTATAGTCTGGGGGAAGGGCAGATTGCAGCAATATAATATCCTAAAGATGGACATTGTCATAAAACAATGAAGTGTCATAGAAAAAGCAGTGAGCTGGAAGGCAGTCTCAAACATTAAAAAGAAAACAGCTTTTCCAATAAGAAGATAAACAAAGGTAAAAGGATGCAGGTGACTTGGTAAATTTGTCAGTAGTAAGAAGAGCAAAGTGAAGTATTTCATATCTAATGATCAGTTCTCTCTATGAAATAAGGGAGGCAGGAAGAATGATATGCTAGGAGTGAGAAGGTGGACAGTCAGGAAGACGACTCTAGAAAAGAGGTCAAGATGTTAGTTATCCTGTATTGGAATAATGGTGACGAAAGTGATGATGATGACAATAAGGACAATACATGCTAATGGCTGTAGCTAATATTTGTTATGTGTTTACCATGACCCACATATATAATATTGAACATTTTTTGGATCTATTATCACGTATAACTATCACATCAGCCCTGAGAAGTAGATCTTATTATTATTTTCAATTGTCATTAGTTTATATTATAAATATATGTACTATAATATATTATGTGTAACAAAACATAATAATATATTCTATACAGTATCATATTATATGTAACATAATAAATGTGTCATATATAGACATACAGGATGTTGCATCATATATTATATATAAATAATATATTTTTAAAAGTAAACATAATGTTTACTTTTATTATGCTATTCTTATTTTACAGAAGAGAAAATAGGCTCTGATAGGTTACATAAATTGACCAACAATACACAGCTAGTGTATGGTAGATTATGGAGTCAAATCTACCTTATCCAAAAAATTATGATTTGATTATGGAATCAAATCCATCTAATCCAAAGCCTGTTTTCTTAACTATTAGATTATACTACACCATTATCTTAAAAAGTTTTCTCAAAGAAGCCTGTCAAAAGCCTGCGTGCCTCTTCCTCAGTATTCCACTCCTTAGCATGTCAAATCAAAGCCATTTGTTCATGTCCCCATTTTTTCACAAAACATGTTCCCCAAGTCATCGTGTGATTCTCCATTGCCAAATCCACTTGTCCCTTATCAGTCTACACCTTACTTGACATCAGATCTTGTGCACTGCTCTTCTCCATACACCTCTTTGCTCCATTGCCTGCAATGACACTACACTCCTGGGCTCTCTTTCTTTTGGTAGAACCAGTTGAATCCTATTTTCAGGAGCCCAGTCTCATAGATGTAATGAAAGGAATACTGACCTGGAAAACTGCAGAGCTGGTCCTCATTCCTTTTTGGATCACTGAGCCACTGACTGGCCTTGGGCACTGTCCTCACTCCCTCTCTATGCATCCATTTACTCACTTCCAAATAAAGGAGATGACCCAGGGACTCTCAACCAGCTTCCACACACTATTAGTCCAAGTTCATAAAAAGGACATTGAGAAGGAGAAATCTTGGCTGTCTGCCTCAGGGAAAAAATAATTAAGATATCACTTTGCAAAAGGAGTGAGTTTCAACAGCATCACGCCTGTCTCTGCCTGGAGTTGGCTGCCTCTCCAACCCTGTGCTCCCTTCTGAACACTATAAATTATCCAAGGACATAGGCTAATTGACACAGTTGAGAGGAGAGGGGCTCAAATAGTCCCAGGCTTGGAGAGTGAGACCTCTGTGGGGAGGTTAATAGAGCTGAAGCAGCTCAAGCTTGAGGAAGGGCTGCTGAAGGGAGCCATCATTCTGCCGACACATTCATAAAAAGATATTGTGAGAAGGGCAGGGATCAGTCTTCTTATTAATCAACAAGGGCAGAATGAGAATTAACAAGCTGTAAGCTGCAGTGAGGAGTATCGAAGCTAAATATCAGGGAAAATGTTAGACCACTGGGAGCAGTTAGGCAATGGAACAGACTGCTAGGAGAAGCGATGAAGTCACTCTAATTGGGGCCATTCAAGGCAGAGAGCAGATATACATCCGTCACAGGGGAGAGGACTCCTGGGGGAAAATAAGGAGCAGGACTCTAATGGACCTCAATGAACGAAGCGTAACAAGCCCTCAGCTTTAACAGCAGAGCACAGTCTGAAGGTGCAAAGGCAGCGTGGAGTGAGACTGGGAGTTGAAGAGTGCAAACAGTCATGGTGGTATTGTTGAGATGGTGATTTGTGCAGTTTTCATGAACCGGGTGCAAGCTTTCATTCTGCTACCTACTAATTCAGGATGATTTCCCTCTTGGATTCAGTTTCTTTGGCCATAAAATGGGGAGCACAATGATCATTTTATAATGGCTGACATGAGGATAAAATAAGGCCACCTCTATGAATCATTTTACCTGGCATTGGTGACACAGGCAGTGCTAGGTAAATGATGTTTATGATAAAAGCCAGAGCTCTCCAGCACAAGAAGTGAGGCAAAGGAAATGCTCCAGGCTCCAGCTTGCTTTAGTAGCTCATCCACTACTTTTGAGGGTGGCAGGGGCTCTGTGTTCAGAACTGGTGACATTCAACTACTGACTGAGTCTGTCCTACAGAAGGGTTCAAGGTCAGGAGGAAGTAATTTGGGAAATTTATGAGACCATGGGTGAGAAAGGCAGAATGGTTTTTTGAACCACCTATGTCTTTGGGAGTGGCAGAGGCCAGAACTGAGGAAAGGAACTTGGTGATTTTCAAAGAGCAGGGACTGCTGCCAGTAGCAGATGCTCTTGGTGCCCTACAGCACACCCCTCTTGGCCAGACTCACCATTCACTACCATGATGGACAGCTCTACACGAGCTCACACTCAGATTGCAACAAAGGCTCACCTCTCAAGCCAGTTTTGTCACTATCTGCCTTAGAAATGGGCCCTTTCTGAGGCTGAAGGAATGAGCCCTATGCACAGGCGCAGCCCAGAGGGCAGATTTATTCATACCCCAAAGAACACCCTCAACCACACAGTATAGGAGCCAGTGGATTTTCCCATTTTCCCATTATTTGGGCAGAAATTCTGGGAGGCATTGGTTCTTCAGAGATCCCAGTAGAACCAACCCCTCACTGCCTATGGCAGCAATGCCACTTCTATTGGCTTGTCCTCCTTCTGGTCTCAGTCTCCTCAGGCTGTCACTCATACTTCATGTAATGATTTCCCAAATAAACCACCCATACCTAAGTCCCTGGATCAAGCTCTGCTTCTATGGAAACAAAAACTGAGGCAGTGTCTGAAAAAAAATGCAGAAGGTCACAAACCAGAGACAGCTTACAACAGAGAAGCTTTGTATAGTAGCACATCCTATTTTGTACATGTTCCCAATTGTTAATTTTGAACTTACGTTCCATCTATTTGTTTTTATTGTTTTGTTTTTGATTAAGCATTACTCCCATTTGAAATGCCTCCAATCTTGTTGCAGAGATAAAAACCATTGAAGACTTGAAAACGTCTGCCATCCTCCTATTTTCTCACATATCTCTCATAGTCCAGTTTATATCCTGGCACTTTGATGAGTATTTTTCTAGTTTAATCTGCCACAGCATCTTCCTTCAAATAATTACAGAGCACTTTGAACTCAGAATTAGTACTCATCAAATTACTGTTTGCCTCATGCATATATATATATATATATACATAAACATACATATATATACACACATATATATACATATATATATACACACATAATACACATATATATACATTTATATATATCTTATCTTCCTATGGAATAGGAACTGACATCATCCACACCCCTAGCAGACTATCACTTTCACTTTGACTAGACTTGTGTGTTATGGCTGCTCTTAGCTGCAAGAGAGGCATGACATTCAGGTATTTTTCTTCTTCTAGAGTGGAGAAAAACAAGCAAAAAGGGGTAAAGAATGAGCACTTAGCCAGTGGAAAAGATCTTTTATAATGATATGAATCAGTTATAAAGAGATTCATGATGAGGCATTGGCTCACATCATATTTATGGAGGCTGAAAATTGCATCATGATAGCTGAATATCTGCTATTTGCAAGCTGGACACTCAGGAAAGCTGGTGGTGTAGTTCAAAACTCAGAAAGCTGTAGAGCCAATGGGTAGATTCCAGTCCATGTATGAAGGCCTGAGAATCAGAAGCACTGAGGACAAAAGATCAATGCCCTGAATTAATCAGCTGAATCAGTCAGGTAAATTTAATTCAGCCCTCCTATACTTTGTTGTTCTAGTCAGTCTCTCAATGAATTCAATAATGTCTACTGACACTGGGGAAACCTACCTGCTTTACTCAGTTTACTAATTCAAATGCTAATAATCTTCTAGAAGCATCCTCACAGATATACCCAGAAATAATGTTTAATGAGCTACCTGGGCATCCTATGACCCCATCAAGTTGACATATAAAATTAGCCATCACAATAACTTCTTGTTAGATGAAAAAATTTACTCCCAAGTTTTTAAAGAAATTCGGGGAGTTACTGAGTTTTATTCAAGGAAATCATGACTAGTCAGAGATAAGTTTAAATTTTCACAAACATATAGGTGCAGAAATAATAATCAGTAGAGGTTTCATAAATTATGTTGGTACGAGGAATACAAAGGAATAACATGATATCTGCCCTCATAAATCTCCCAGCATGTTAGACACATGAGGAGCTCTCAGCACTTTAGGAACATACACAGGTTATTGCAGTACAGTGTGGAAAGTGCAATGGGTACGATATGCATGGTACATCATGGGAGCACAGACTAGGGAATGGAGGTGGGACCTAACTGAGTTTTCTTGATGTTCATACAAGTATTCCAGAGGAGATGAGCAGGAGTTTTCCAGGTTGAATTGGTGATTTTATTGCTATTGTTTATTTTTCTTAACATAAAAAGGTGCCATTAGAGTTATAAGCAGGGGAGCATGGAGATCTAACATACCCCTTGTAAAAGGCAGTTTTATCTAGGTAAGGACTAAATAGTAATAAAGAGACTGCTTCCCACAATCTTTCAGGTGATTGAGAAAGAAAATCGCTTGCTCTGGGATTGTAGCTTTGGAGACACTAAGGACTGATCAAAATGAGAATATGTAGTAAAGTTCTTTTATGCTGTTGAATTTAAAATAAAATATAATAAAGTTTTAAAAGAGCATCTAATTGAAAAAATGTAGGTTTTGTTTAATAGAATAGGGAAGTCTGGAGGAAGGTGGCTCTTTTTCCTATGTTAAGTGTGAGTTGTTCATTAGTTAATGAAGTGGATATGTCAAGTGACATGGTTTGGTGGTGTTCCCACTCAAATCTCATCTTGAATTGTAGCTCCCATAATTCCACATGTTGTGGGAGGGACCCAGTGGGAGTCAATTGAATCATGGGGGTGGTTCCCCCATACTGTTCTCATGAAGTGAGTAGGTCTCATGAGATCTGATGGTTTTATAAGATGAAACCCCTTTCACCCGATTCTCATTCTCTTGTCTGCTGCCATATAAGACATACCTTCCAACATGATTGTGAGGCCTCCCCAGCCATCTGGAACCATGAGTCCATTAAACTTCTTTTTTTTATAAATTATTGTCTCAGGCATGTCTTTATCAGCAGCTTGAAAACAGACCAATAAGTAAACAACCTTGTATTCAGGGGAAAATCTAAAACTTATGGCAAATCATTGTTATTTTCTTTATTAAAATGTTTGTGATCCCTCAATACTTGAATCTGGTGTTTAAGTTTTCTCCTCACTGGGCTACTCTAAAACCTCCCTTATAGCTTTTATTAAACTCTTCCATTATTCTCCTTAGCAGTCTTTCTTATCTATAAATTTGTTGAGTTCAGCTATTGCATTTTAACTTTGAATTATAATCACAAGTTTATAATCATCATTATAAGTTTAAGAGTGTCACTCATGTTTATCAGTGGCAATAATATCTTATTTACTGTAATCCCAGCACTTTGGGAGGCCGAGGCGGGTGGATCACGAGGTCAACAGATCGAGACCATCCTGGTCAACATAGTGAAACCCCGTCTCTACTAAAGATAAAAAAATTAGCTGGGCCCGGTGGCGCGTGCCTGTAATCCCAGCTACCTGGGAGGCTGAGGCGGGAGAATTGCCTGAACCCAGGAGGCGGAAGTTGCGGTGAGCCGAGATCGCGCCATTGCACTCCAGCCTGGGTAACAAGAGCGAAACTCCGTCTCAAAAAAAAAAAAAAAAAAAAAAAATATCTTATTTAACAAGAAATTAGCACCTTTGTCAAGTAGGGAAAGCATAAATGATTATGATTATCATCTTCACCATCTATGTTTTACAAGTATTGAATGTAAAATATTACAGACTCACAGCCCTTCTAATTATAAATCATTTATTTTTGACACTATATTATGAAGAATCAGGTATATAATAACTATAGAATTGACTGAATTAACATATTTCCATGGATTCTGGAAATAAATATCTCATTTATTTAGTAGATTTTTTAGAAGTGACAAATACAGCAATGGAATGCTGGTCTCTTGTCAAAACCAGCCACTCACAGATGTTATCAGTTAAGTTTTATTAATAGTTAGCTAGATTGGAGTATTGAAGAAAAAAATATTAGTACTGAAGAATATTACTGATAATAGCTCATGTGTATTTCTATTTTAATTATCATTTTTATCCTCTTAATATTTTGAAATAAAAGTCCCTTGGATTAAATTTTGTGCACAATTAAAAATGAAGCTGGAGCTTGAGCCACAAAATTTGATAGACATTTCTTCCAAAACTTTTTTGAAATGGAAAATAAAAATGTCCATGTTGAAAATATTTTGAGGTATATTATCTAATTCATCAAACCTTATAAAACATGGAATCATATGTTCAGGTAACAAGGATTTTTCAACATATAAATTAGATGTTTATTTTGTTTTTCATTCTTTCAATTCTTATGTTCTCTGAAAGAGTTACAAATTATGAGTGTGTTTGTGATTATGACCAATAAATTATGTTATCTGCTTGGGATTTTCAAAGTTGTGACTTTTCAGTCAGCACCAATCTGTTACCTGTTCCAGCCACATTCATCTGCAGTGATTAATTAACTTTGTAAAATAGTTGACACCACCACTGGGAATAATTCTTTGTTATTTTTAACTCTGCTTTTTTTGGTGTTAAACTACTTATGTTTATATCTCCTGAGGCCATATAATTTAATTCTTGGTGGTTCCATATTGGAAGAAAACACTTATTTATTATTACTAATGTGAGAGGATGGCCAAATTGAGTTTAGAAAATATGCATGGCATTTAGCAATATGTACTATAATAGTCTGTATATTTTAAAATTGGTTTTTATCCAAATAAAGTGCGAGTAAACTCCATGAAGGAAAAGTGCTTTTGTGCCCCATACCTAGAACACAAACTATCACAAAGCCACAAAGCACATGCACAATACTTTTTGAATAAATGACTGATCATTTAGTTAAAAGCATCTTTACAGCTTGAATGATCTTGCTGCTCTTGAACCCATCATCAGTTGATCATTGTAGCAAGATGATACTAATAGCTGATTAAATTTGTATAATACTTTTAAATTAGCAATGTAATTTGTAATTCTCAAAGTGCTTTCATTCATACGAAGCTCACAGAACCTTATGAAGCAAAAAGAGTTTTAATATGTTAATTTTACAGAGGAGCAAACTGAGACTTGAAGAAAATGAAACAATTAGACACAGCATATGTCTAAATCCAAATCCATACGTAAGAACTAGAGGACATCATGACATGAGCCTCCAGAAGGGGTGCACTGCCCATGAAAAAGTTAAGGTCTCAGTAGACTATTGAAGATGTAACAAAGCTGAGGAATTAGGTGGAAGAAAAGGAACTTCAAACACAGAATTATAACTTGTTCTTCCTTTTCCGTCGGCCTTTACTGCCTCACCCTCTCCATTTCTCTTAGTAGTTCTTTTCACCTACCTGATATTATGATATATACATAGTGTTTATCATCTACTCCCTCACAGGAATGTAAAATCTCAGGGACTCTACATATCATAGTTGTCACGGCCTTCCCAACTCTTAGAGGAGACCCCGGCAAAAACCAGGCACTGAATAAATATTTTTGGGGTGAGTGAATGCTGAAAGAATCACATGAACAGATGCAGGTGACAAGGGAAGGTGAGACATCAATGGCCCTTTTGAAAAACTGCAAAGCCATCTGTCTTTCTAATGGATTAAACCATATGAGATGCTAATGTTTGACTGCTTTTGATCTGTTTACATGGAGATTTTGTATAGTTATTGATAAAATGTGAAGAGAAAATCCGAAAAGGAAGAGGTCTTAAGGCTGAAAACAAAGAAACTGACCAAATTTGAGATGGACTAATTTAGCATATTAAGAGACATGGATAAAACTTAGGAAAATGTGGGAGTCATTGACAGGCTTTAAGTAGATTGACATAATGTGATAGAGCCATCTGATGAATTTGTAGCAAATGAATTCAAAGCGAGAAGAATGAAAGAAGCCAGGAGACAATTCAGAGGTCATTACGTCATCTGGCAAGAGATAGTAAATGCCAGAGCCCCCAGGTTAGTGGAAGCCTTGACTCACCCTATTCAGGTTTGGCTTTCTCCTTGGAGTCTCTCCCCGAATTCCCTCTGCATGATGGACAGGACATCACCTGCTTCCCCCAGTGGGTACCAGCTCCCCTTTCCATCTTTTGTTAAAGCATGGGAGGACAACAAAACATATTTTTCTTCCTTTTTTTCACAGCTGAAACAAGTTGGACTTACCTAAATATTAAGTGGAAACAAAATGGAAGAAAATAGACAAAAACAACTCAGCATAGATTTTGGAACTGAGCAAAGGCAATTCACTCACCACAAGTTCTTTGGGATTTCACCTTTTTTACCCTTTTGAATTCCTAGCCTCTTTCTCTATCCTCTATCTTCTTTGTCTGAAATATTTAATTTCAAAATCTGGCTTTAATATCATAAAGCATATATCAATATTTTTTGTTCATTTTCAACCTGATACTATTTCTGTAGGGAAATGATTGTAGGCATTTAATTACTTCTAAAATCAGTGGCTAAAAGTCATCAAAGCACCCATTCTATTACTAATAACAGATTTTTGTAGCATCTATCATCTGACTGGATGGCCATGTAATTTGTTTGCCCAAATTAAGAGTTTTAAGAGGAAAAATATGCATGATAATTAGATGAGACAATAGGCATAGACCAGGAATTCCCCAGACAAACTGGACGTAAATACCCTAGATGTATATAACAACTTAACATACGGATAATCAATTACATCTCTCACAAGGGGTCTATTTTGCAAAGAGTTTACTTAAGATATTTTATCAGGACAGTGTAGTGTGTAAAGTCTAAGCATTCTTTAGTATCATTGCTTATACCACCTTATATCAATTTCAAGCCAAAATTTTCAGGCCAAGACTATTAATACTGTTTTGCTCCTAAAGCTTTTGAAGTTTGTTTTTTTGTGTTTTTTTTTTTTTTAAGAAACAGAACATTTGCAGCCCTGGAAGCCTCCTGATTTCCCTTCCAGTTATTCCTTCTCCAACCCCCTCTACCAGATAACCTCAATTCTGACTTCTAAAGCCAAAGTTAGCTTACCCTAATTTTGTGCTTTACACGAATGGCATTTTTTAGTATGAGCTCTTTTAGGCTTGGCTTTTTTCAGTCCATGTGTTTATTTTGTTGGTTTTTACTTATTTCCACTTGCCTGTGTAGACATGATTTTACATTGGGCATCTTTGTATGTATGGATTTTTTTTTTGAAAGAAAGAGATGAGGGAGAGAGAACAGGAGTCTTGCTCTATTGCCCAGGCTGGAATGCAATCTACAAATAGGTATTAAAAACCTCTTTTATGCTGATAATTGTGCTTAACAGTGGAGACAGGAAGGAATAAGGGAAGAAAATAACAAACAGCCAACCAATATTTCATTTAAGTCTGTGAAATGCTATACAAATTCTGAAGAGTGATTTACTTCCAATAATGTGGTCACTTTCAAAATAGGTGTAATGTGATACTGAGAAAAATGTATGTTCTGTGGACCTGGGGTAAAGAATTCTGTAAATATTCACTGAGTTTACTTGTTCCAGATCTGAGTTCAAATTATAGATGTCCCTGTTAATTTTCTATCTCCTTGATCGAATATTAACAATGTGGTGTCAAAGTCTCCCACTATTATTGTGCGGGAGTCCAAGCCTCTTAATAAGGCATTAAGAACTTGTCTTATGTATCTGAGTGTTCCTGTATTGGGTGCATATATATTTATGATCATTAACTCCTGTTGTTGCATTGATCCTTTTATCATTATGTAATGTCCTTCTTTGCTTATTTTAGTCTTTGTTACTATTAAAGTCTATTTTCTCCTTGTTTATTTGTTTTTTGTTGTTGTTGTTTGGTTGTTTGTTTGTTTTTTTTCTTTTTTGCTCTCCACTTGATTGGTAAGTCTTCCACCAACCCTTTGTTTTGAGTCTTTGTATGTCCTGGCTTATGAGATGGATCTGGATACAGCAAACCAATGGGTTTTGACTTTTTATTCAATTTGCCTGCCTATGTCTTTGATTGGGGCATTTAATCCATTTAAGTTTGGGATTAATATTGATATTGTGAGTTTAATACTGTCATTTAATGCTAGCTGGCTATTTTGCCTATAAGTTGATATAGATTCTTCATTATGGAGATACTCTTTACCTTTTGGTAAGTTTTTGGGATGACTGATACTGGTTGTTCCTTTCTGTGTATAGTGCTTCTTTCAGAAGCTCTTATAAAGCAGGCCTGGTGGTGATGAAATCTCTGGGTGCTTGCTTGTTCG
Source organism: Leontopithecus rosalia (assembly GCA_028533165.1). Classification (NCBI taxonomy): domain Eukaryota; kingdom Metazoa; phylum Chordata; class Mammalia; order Primates; family Cebidae; genus Leontopithecus; species Leontopithecus rosalia. The sequence goes on from CM052650.1 coordinate 10,733,305, forward strand.
TGAAAAATTGTATTTTTCCTTCATTTTTGAAGCTTAATTTGGGTGGATATGGGATTCTGGGTTGCAAATTCTTTTCTTTGAGGATATTGAATATTGACCCCCACTCTCTTCTAGTTTGTAGGGTTTCAGCTGAGAGATCTGCTATGAGTCTGATAGGCTTCCCTTTATGGGTAACCTCCCCTTTCTCTCTAGCTGCCCTTAGAATTTTCTCCTTTATTTCAACCCTGGTGAATCTAACGATTATGTGTGTCTTGGGGTTGCTATACTTGAAGAATATCTTTGTGGTGTTCTCTGTATTACCTGGAGTTGAGTATTATCCTGCCTTACTAGGTTAGGAAAGTTTTCCTGAATGATATCCTGAAGAATATTTTCCAGCTTGGATTCATCCTCTTCATGACATTCAGGTACACCTACCAAACACAGATTAGGCCTTTTCACATAGTCCCATACTTCTTGGAGACTTTGCTCATTCCTTTTTACTCTTTCTTCTCTAATCTTGTCTTCTCATTTCATTTCATTAAGTTAGTCTTTGAACTCTGATATCCTTTCTTCTGCTTGATCAATTCGACTGTTAAAACCTATGCATACTTCACAGAGTTCTCGCATTGTATTCTTCAGTTCCATTTATTCACTTATATTCCTCTCTAGATTGTCTATTCTCATTAGGATTTCTTCACACCTTTATTCAAAGTTCTTGGTTTCTTTACATTGGGCTAGAACATGTTCTTTTAACTCACAGAAGTTTCTTATTACCCACCTTCTGAAGCCTAATTCTGTTATTGGAACACACTCATTCTCCATCAGGCCTTGTTCCCTTGTTGATGAGGAACTGTAATCCCCTGTAGAGGGAGAGGCATTCTGATTTTGAGTATTCTCATCCTTTTTATGCTGGTTTCTTCCCATCATTGTAAGTTTATCCACCTGTCATCTTTGTAGTTACCGACTTTCAAATTAGGTCTCTGAGTGGATGTCCAACTTGTTGATTCCCAGTGCCAGAATCTAAGCAACCCACTGCGCTGGCTAAAACAGTGGCATTAAGATTCATGGTGCTTTTCTGCCCGGGAATCTCTGGTTTGGCTTCCTTCCTGAGTCCCTTTTTCAATCAGCTGAATAGGTGACTCTGCCTTCCCAGAGCTCCAAACCTTGACCCAAAGGGGACCCAGTCCTGTTTACTCTGCACTAAGAACTGCTGCACTGGAGCACCAGCAAAACCTCCGTGCTGGCCACAAGAGTCATGCTGGTGACCCATGGGGCTCCTCCGCTGGGAATCTCCTGGTCCGTGAGCAACAAAAATTCATCTGAAAGTGTGGCGTCCTCTCATTCTCTGCGCTCTCACTGGGAGCTACAATACTGAGCTGCCTGAAGTTTAAATGTATGTCTTCTAAATGTCTTTAAAATCCTATGAGGTACACAAGAGTTGAGTTAGCATGTGAATTTCATAGACATATAAATTGAGGCTCATTTTATATGCATTTATGTGTATACATTTATATTTATATATTATTTATATACATTTATACTGAAAACATGAAGATGTGAAGTAGAAGAATATTGACCCAAATACAAAACATGTATTTGAGCAGTGGTGTATCACATTTTGTCTGCAGCAGTGCTACCCAAAGCATGAGTCACATACAATTTAACCATATGCAATAAGAGTAGACTTATAGAATCCTTTATTGAAATTCAACGGAATTATTTTCTGTCTGTTGAAGATAATAAAAAACTGGGCTTGTTTTTTACAGGCCTTCTTTGTCTAGTAATTTATGTTTACTGTGTTTTAAAAATGCATCAGTTCATGAAAATTGAAAATTAAAAAAATATTATTCCACTATAGATCATTTTAAGAAATGTCAGGTCACACACAGTATATTGGAAGTTACTTGACCACTGTGGATTTTAGCTTCCTCACATTTAAAAACTGAAAACAAGAAGCAGATTCTACCTCACAAGATTCAAGAAACAATAAAACGTAATAATAAGGAAGAAGAGAGGTGAAAAATATAAATAAAACAAAAACAAAAAATTATAATAAAATATAAATAACATTTATTTCAGACCCTAAAGTAATCATTTTAAAAATATGCTCAGTAGTAGCCCCAGAGTTCCTACAAAACTTCAGTTAGTATAAGTGGGGCTTGGTGAGCAATTCCAGAACCACCTTCCAGCTGCACACCTCACTGCTTCTCTGACCTGAGCAGATTTGCTTTCATTTCCTTAAAATATTAAGTTTGTGCTTTAAGTTTGCTGTTAAGAAAACATGCCCATTTTTAAAATTCTAACTTTTCTATAGAGTGAACATGATGTACTCTCTTAATTCTTAACAACAGCCATGTTATGTCAAGATATTATTTTGCAGAAGAAAGAAAATTGGCAAGCTTGCAGGGTGCTCAGGACCTAGCTGCCAAGTGACAGAGCCCAACACAAGCCCAGGCTGCAGGATTCCACACCCAAGTCTCTTCTTGACAGCCTGACATGTATAAGATGAAATATACAATTTCTTACATGTTTTCCTTTTTGTTCTACTTCTACTACTTTTCCTCTCAAAGTCTTGACTCATGAAAAGAATCAGGACCAAGAGCTCAAAGATTTACAATAGTACATACTGTACATGGGAAAATCAAAGTTATAGTTTCTATTTTTTTATTTTCAATTGTTGTGGGTAGATAGTATGTTAAGATATTTATGAGATACATGAGACATTTTGATACAGGTATGCAATGTGTCATAATCACGTCATGGAAAATGGAGTATCCGTTCTCTCAAGCATTTATCCTTTGTGTTACAAACAATCCAATTATATTATTTTAGTTATTTTAAGATGTACAATGAAGTTATTACCAACTACCGTCACCCTGTTATGCTGTTAAGTACTAGGTCTTATTCATTTTTTCTAACTATTCTTTTTTAGCCATTAACCATCCCCAACTTCACCTCTCACTTATACTTTCCAAATAAATAGCTCAGAAAACATCTCTCTACTGAGGCTTAACTCTGTGTGTCTAGCATGCGTTATGAAGAAAATTGTGCTATCCCCTGAATTTATATATTGTAGTCCTACCCCCTAGCATTTCATTAAATGACCATATTTGGAGAAAGGGTCTTTAAACTGATAATTAAACTAAAATGATGTCATAAGAGTGGATCCTAATCCAATATGAGTGCTGTCTTTATAAGAAAAGGAAATGTGAACACAGACATACACAGAGGAATACTTACGTGAAGGCAGAGAATATGGCTCTCAATAAACAAGGAGAGAGGCTTAGAACAGCTCTTTCCTTCACAGCCTTCAGAGAGAAAAAAAAAACCTTTTTCACCTTGATCTTGAACTTCTACCTTCCAGAAGTGTGAGAAAATAAATTCCTATTGTTTAAGACATCCAGTCTATGATACTTTGTTATCAAAGCCCTGCAAACTAAGATAATGAGTGTATAATATTTATGATAACAGTATGCAGAATCAAATAAGTCACATTTTAGGTGCCAGATAACAAAAATATTTCATACTATTTGTCCCATAGATTGAGGAAGTATTCTGTTGACATTCCAAGACAAGTGAATCACAATACTGGTGCCTTTTTTGCTTTTCGGTTTCTTTTGTTTGTTTGTTTGTTTCAAATTCTGCATTTTTATAGAAGCACCCCATAAACAGGTATTTTGTAAACAGTAACCAAACCCTTCTTTGAGGTTTGCAAACTGAATCCCCATGGAATCAATGTGCCCATCACTAGCGAGAGCATCAGGAGGCATTTGTCTTCTTTGGACCTTAATTTTTTATCTATAAAAAGGAAAATTGGCAAGAATGATCTCTAAGGCAATGACTTATGGTTCCAACAGCACTGGATTGGGGCAAAAAAAAACCCAAAAATCCTGCAATCAAGTCCTAACTTTGTCACTCACTGTTGAGCTATGTGATATTAGGGAGGTCCCTTTGTTCCTCTGAGCTTTTATTTCCTCTTTTATAAAAATGTGGCTTATAATACTGAAATCACAGTGTGCCTATGACAATGTGGTGAGATAATAAATGTAAAAATACCTCTCACATTGAAGAATCCAAAGAAAAGTTGGTTGTATTTTCATTTCAGCTCCAAAGTATCATGTCTGTAAGTGCTTTGATTGGAGCAGAATATATCAAAACATAATTTGAACTAATTTCTAAAGGACAGGCAAGATTGCCCAAAGAGGGTTTTTGTTTTTCCTGCTTGCTCAGGTATGAACATGTAAAAAAATCACCTCAGTCATCTTGCATTTTTATTTCTTACCAAGATATTTTAAAAGGCAAGAATGATGTCTTCTGGACATTACTACAACATGCCAAAACTGATGTCATCTGGTGTTGAAATCACTCATCATCTGCTCAAATATCACTCCTGCTGGCTGGGACGTCATGAATATGTCAGAAGTGATTTTGCTTAGTCCAACTCGTTAGTAATGAGTTTCTCCTAATTTTTCACCAATGACCATTTACCCTTAAAAAGAAATTTTGAATGTTGCTTTGGTTGGTTCTTTTATAAATTTAAAGTCCATCCTCAATTATCAGCTGCTACATGTGAAGTCAGATGTCTTCAACTTCAGTGAGCCAGGGAGAAGGTGTTACAGATTTTCAGTAAAATGGTAAGATTCAAGTCAGTCCTGACAGGCAAGCACTTGGGCCTGTCTGTTGGTTTTAAAGATTGTATCTGTAGAGACCACAGTTCTCCTGAACAGATTGATCTGTGGAGCAGAAATGGAAACAGAGTTAAGTTAGCAATTCAGAAAGAGTCAAAAGATATTGATGAACCCATCCATTCATTCAACAGATACTTAATAAGCATCTATCAGATGCCAATCACTATGCTCCTAAGAGAGGGAAAAAGTAACTTAGCTCTTCTTCAGTCAAATTCAATAAACATGTTAATGGCCTAATGTGTAATCTGCTATAAATAAAGGTAAATATAGCAGGAGTTTTTTCCTTCAAAAATATACAAAGAGCATACAAAAGTCACTTATTATACATACAAGGGTAATAGAAACATAGATGTCAAACACTACTTTATTAATAGTGAAATTAGAAACTGATAACCAATTACAGAGCTCTGCTGAAGATTCTTTAGACACCTGAAGCTGAAGCTCAAGGCTAAAGCCAAACCCCTGTTCACCGAGCCCCTGTCACAGCTAACCCTTGGGATCTTACCACTCTGGCCTACAGCAAGGAGAGAAAAATTATTGGAAGTCCCAGAGTCTATTCACTCTGCCACTTCTCCATTTCAGAGAAGAGACAGAGAGTAAGATAGAGTGGCAGAGAAAGTTGGGATATATTAGAGAAAGCGTAGAGTTTTTGCTAATTTAACCAATCAAATTAAGAATTTCTTCTCCCTTATCTGAGAATTAAAGGACAGCAGCAGCAAAAAGAAATTGAGATTTTTTTCCTGACTGAAGGTACTAGAGGAAAGGGGAAATTAGACCAGAAAGAAAACAATGAGTTAGGAAACTGTTATACTTGGCCAATTTAAGAGCTTCCAAAATATGCTTTTGCTTTAAATGATAGGAATATATCTGAGAGAGAGAACAAGAGGGAAAAAACCCACAAAATCATGGAGTCTGTGAACAACAGGAGAGCCTCAAAAAGATGCCATAATTTCAAAGTCGTGTCAAAGAGGCAATGACTATTAATTTACTCAGCAAACATTTTAAAATATCTACTATATACATTCACTGCAATACCTTTGTTAATTCATAGAAACAGACATAATTCCTGACTTCAAAAAATATGCATTTCCAGGCCAAGCTATATCCATAAACAAGTGAAATGCAACATGCTAATTGTTATAGTGAATGGACACACCAGGGACCAGGCAAATGTAAAAGAAACACCTGCTCCCCCACGTGAAGGAAGGCTCTACTAAAAGAGAACATATGAGCTGGCTCTTTGAAGCTGGAAAAAGGGCTGACTGAGAGAGTTGACTAAGTGGAGAAAGAAACATTGACTTGGCAAAGGAAAGGAAGCATAGTGAAACACACCTGTCTGGAGAACCTGTTATTTACATGTCTATTGAGTTCCCAGCATGCATGCAACAAAAGAGAATAATAGAGCAGAGTCTCTGCTGTCATGAAGATTTCATGTGGCTATGGAGGAAAGGAAGCATAGATAATAAACAAACAAATCAATGATAAAGATGTTTTAGAAACCAAACATGCAATGTAGAAAATAAAATGAGCTAATGGTGTAGTTCCAGAAGAACTATTTTATTTGAGAGATGGGAGCATCATCATGGAATGTGTATTTTGGTCATGAAAGTCAAACCCAAATGTTAGGAAGAATTCAGCCATGTGAAGACCAGGGGGCTGAACACTCCTCAAGACAGGTCGACGGCCCACATGGCTAGAGGCTGTGAGTCGGGGGTTAGATGGAAAGAGAGATGATCAAAGAGAGGAGAAGTGGCCAGATCATGTAAATCCTACAAATGTTTGACACAGTGGAGGCACAGAGTGGAGAAGCTAGAGTAGTAGCCAACCAGTAGAAGTCGGTAAGGGCCAACATGCCTCACCGTGAAATTTGGACTTTCCCCTGTGTGAATAGTGAAGTTTAGTGAATTTTATGTGTGAACTGGGCCACAGGATGCCCATATATCCAGTTAAACATGAATTCTGGGTGTGTTAATGAGGATTTTTCCAGAAGAGATTAGCATTTTATTTTGCAGATAGAGTCAAGCAGATGGCCCTTCCTGACTTGAGTAGGCAGAATCTGATTTACTAAGGACACAAACAGAATGAAAAGGCAGAGAAAAGTTGTATCTGTCCTGCCTCTGCCTGATATTTTTGCCTAGAACATTGATCTTTTCCTGCCTTTGACATTCTCTGGTTCATGGGCCTAACTCAGACTAGAATCTTCACCACTGGCTCTCCAGTTCTCAGGCCTTTGAATTGTACCACTGGTATCCCTTGGTCTCCAGTTTGTACATGGCAGAATAGAAGATTTCTCAACCTCCATATTTGTGTGAGCTAATACCTTATAATAAAACTAGCTAGCTAGCTAGTTGGATAGATGATAGATATATAGATAGATAGAAAGATAGATAGATAGATAGATAGATAGATAGATAGATAGATAGATAGATAGATAGATAAACTCCTATTGCTTATGTTTCTCTAAAAAATCCTGACTAATGCCACCTGGAAAACTGCAGTGACAGTTCCCTCACTGTAACTGGATACTGATATACAGGAGCCAGATTGTGAAAGCTCTGACTTTAGTTTTGTTAGCCAGTTGAACAGATGAAACACTATGACCCAGACACTATCCAGCCTCTCAACCTCTTAAAAATAGCCTTTAAGGGATGTTGTAACAGATAACATTTGGGATGAAGCATCAATAAATTGTCTCGGTGAGCCTGAAATCCGAACCCAACACTCATGCAGAAAGAGGCAAATTCACAAGTTTAGTTTTTTTCTTTCTTTCTTTTCACAAGCCCCCTGGATACAGAATGTCCTCTGTGAACTAGCCAGGAGAAAGAAATCCGGGTTTACAGTGCATGTAACCTGGAGAGCAAGGAAAGAAACATTTAAGCTGTTATTCAAACAAGTTTCGTTCCAATTACTACTTTCCTCTCTGTCAGAATCAATTATTCTCACTGTTGACACGGCCATTGCTGTGGAGGTGATTGGAAGATCTGCCTCCATATTTTTCTCCTGGTGTTTTCTCTTTTCTTCGGCTGTTTTTGGTTGTGGGTTGTTCCATAGTGTTGCTGTTGATTTCCCCACTGCAGCCAGCACCACAGAGTTGTTTTTACATGGCCATAAAATAAAATGAATGTACACAGGAAAAGGAGCCTTTCTCCAAGTCAAGTATGGGACAGCTTAGGTTAGCATGCACTCCGTTTCACAAGCAGAGACCTGTTTGAGGGACCTGTTTGCTCTCATCGCTTGCAGACCCACTGACCATTTGCTTTGTAACATTACCACACCTCCAGCGGGCCCCAGCCAGACAAGGGCTGACAAGCCAGCTCAGTTTTGCCTTGCGACAGTGGGAGAATTACGGATCCCCCAGTGACTATGATGGGCTAACTGCAGGAGCACACTGAGTTAATCACCCCCCACCACCGCTGGGTGCCTGTCAGCACCTCCATGAAGCTATCAGCTGGGGCTGCTGAGTCTACATGATATAGAGAAAAGGGAAGTGAAAAGAAAGTGCTTAAGTATTTCCTAATATGTGGCTGCTAGGCAAAATTTAACCAATGGTCATTCGGTCAGGTCGGATAGCTTTTTACTCTGTCATCTCGAGTTGTCTTGTGTTATTCTTTGCTTGTCTTCTGAAAGCCAAGCATGAGTTTCAAAATGATGAAGAGCATGATTAAACTTTTAAAAAATTTGTTCAGCTGCACTTGGGAAACATTTCATAAAATATATATTATTTCCTGTCAATGCCCTAGGGAACTTGAGAAATATAAGTTAAAACTCAGTAGGGTGTTAAGGGGAGAGATGTGGAAGAGTCAAGGGCACCCATGCTTTGTTTTCATGTTAGAGCCAAATGATATGTATTTCTATCCTCTGTTTATTTCCTGATTTTTATGGCATTCAAGACTTTTCTCATAGTTATTAAATGACAGAATTTCTTTTTAATACCAGTCTAATATTTACATGTTCGAATTATATCCATTAAAAATACCACTGTCCCTCAAAGTTAAACACCGCTGTTAGCATTTCTCTTTGATATATTCCAACAACAATCATTTATTCCTATATTTTTAAAACACTGAAGGCCAAGAATCATACTATGTTCTTTTCATGTTTTATCTCCAGCACAATAAGTGCCTATTTAAATAAATGTTGAATGATAAATTCTGGAGATGCAACCCAACACATCTCCTAGCAGCAGATCGTAAAGGACTGTATGTTTCTTTGTTATTCAGTATACACACAACTTTGGTGCCAATTTAACTCAATTCATCAAATATTTATGAGTTATGTAGTTGAGGAAGAAAACATCAACGATGATTCTAAATGTCTGGATGACCAAGACATTGGTATTGTGATTCACTTACTTGTAAATTCACCAGGGTTGAGTGGATCCTTCTTTTATGTACCATGTGACTTTGTCTGAGAGCACAGAAAAAAATTGTATGATAGATGCCATATCAGAAAATTCCCTAATCGTTTTGCTAAAAGAAAATATAAACCTCTCTCCAAAATGGGGAGGAAAAAGCAATTAGTTCGAGGAATTAGTGTAAAGTCCACCTAGGACACGTGAGCAGCATCTTCAAGTGTAACTCATCAAGCAGAGTAGTGAAGGAAGAGTGTTCCTAACGGAGGGGTTAGAAAGGTGAGGGGATAGTTATCTCTCCATTAATGCTGTCTTTGCTTTTCAGTACCAATCCTCTCAAACTTGACACTTTCCTGTGTTAAGATTCCAAGAGCTTTTGGTAGAGATGGTGCTTCTAGTTTTATATTTTCATCCCTCATGATAGAAACAGATATTTCAATCATGTAGCCAGAATAAATCCAAGCCCACCTGCCAGCTGAGGAAGAAGCTATTCATAGCACATATAGGTGTTCAGGAGCCAGGTTCCTTTGTGTTCTATCAATGCCTTCTTCACTTCTCCACTATTTCTAACTCCACAGTGATCAATCTGAAACCTACATTCCCACAAACATTTCTAGCAGCTCACAAGATACTTGGATATGACACTAAAAGGGATGTTGGGGAACAGATTACCAGGCTGTGCTGTTTATACCATAGCCTTTCAAACTACTCAAATACTAGGCACACAAAAATACATATTTCCTTTTGTTTCCATGTGACAATGCTTCTTCAGCCTTACTAGTTTGGGAGCCTCTAAGTATTGGCTCCCAGGATCACTGCATTTCTAATCCCTTGCCCTACTTAGCATCTTACTTTCAGATACTCTGTGATTAATGGGGATTTACTACACAACTCCACCCATTTCTTGTTAAACTGGCATAACCAACCAATTAATCAACGTATTTATTCAACAAATATTTATTGAGTGAGAGGTGCAGGCCAGCTCTGTTTAAAGGCGGGGATACAAAGATTAACAGAGCAGAATTAGTCCCTGGTGTCTCAGAGCTTATAGTGCAATGGTCTTCTACATCTTACGGAATAAAGTTCTCTTGAATGTCTTCTGTTTTAAAATTGGTTTAATTGATTTATCACAGTTCTGAAGCCTGGCAAATCCAAAATCAATGTGTCTGCAAATTCAGGGTATTAGAAGGGCCCTCCTCTTTTTGTGAAGATGGTTGCCTCTTGCTATATCCTCACATGGCTGAGAGAGAGAACATCTCTCTTATGTCTCTTCTTACAAGGGCATTAATCCCATTTATGAGAGTCCCACCCCCATGATCTAATTAGCTAGCTCCCAAAGGACTTACCTCCAAATATCATCACATTGGGATTAACACTTTAACATATGAATTTGATAGGGACACACATATTTAATCCATAGCATTCTGTCCCAGGTCCACCCAGCATTTATTTTCTTCTTACATGCAAAATACATTCATTCAATCTCAATAGCCCCAAGAGTCTTAACTGATTTTAGCATTAATTCTGGTTTGAAGTCTACAGTTTCATGTAAATATTATCTAAATCAGATGAAAGTGACACTTCAGGTGATTCACCCTAAGGTTCACAAAATTCCACCCCATTTGTGAACCTATAAAACCAAAGTAGTTACGTGTTTCCAGAATACGATGACAGGACAAATGTAGGATATACATGCCCATTTCAAAACTGATGAATAGGAAAGAAAGATAAATAGGAAAAGGGTCTCAAGCAAGTTCAAACCCGGCAAGAAAACATCATACTTTAAGGCTCAAGAACAATTTTTCTTGCCTCTATTTTCTATCCTACATCTCTGGAGGTAGGGGTCTGGTCCCCAGGACTCCGGCCAGTGAGAGATGGGGTGTCCCACACTCATGACTCTGGGTGGCCTCAGCCCAAGGCTTTTGGTGGAGACTGTCTGGCCTGCTGAAATCAAGACAATGGTTCACTCTTTTGAAATCGAGGAGGTAACACTGATGATTTATTAATAACCTTTGATGGTTGTCGTTTTGTCTTGAAGAACAGTGCACATTCATGGTCAAATAACCCTATATTCCCTTCCTGTAAAATCTAAGAAGTCTGATTCTCTTCCTCTGTTCTGACTCATCTTAGTTCTTTCATTTAAACTGGCAGTGTTCTGCTGGAGTGACTGACTAGTGCTTTGATTCACACCCTCACTAACCTCCTTATCAAATGGTTGACCCACCATGTCTTTGGTGTTTTCTTCCAAACATACTTTCTCACTTTTTAATAATATAAACAAACTAAAGAGTTTCTAAATCTTCTAGTTTGAGACCATTTTTGCATAAGAAATTTGTCTTCAGTTTATTTAGCTCTTCTCTCATTTTACTATGAGCAGTCATGAGGGCCCAAGCAGCTCCATCAACACTACACTAGAAAAGCTTTTCAGCGAAACGTCCAGTTTCATTGCTTACATCTTCTTCTACCTTCCACAAAGCACTAGAACATAAACATACTTCAGCCAATTTTTTCTTCTTTTTTTTTTTTTTTTTTGAGACAGAATTTTGCTCTTATTGCCCAGGCTGGAGAGTAATGGCATGATCTCAGTTCACTGCAACCTCTAACTCCCAGGTTCAAGTGATCCTCCTGCCTCAGCCTTCCAAGTACCTGGGTACAGGCATGCACCACCACCCTAGGCTGATTTTGTATTTTTAGTAGAGACAGGGTTTCTCCATATTGGTTAGCTGGTCTTGAACTCCCAACCTCAGGTGATCTGCCTGCCTTGGCCTCCCAAAGTGCTGGGATTACAGGTGTGAGCCACTGCACCTGGCCAATATCAGCTTTTTATACCATGAAATTCAAGACTCTACCCTTTACGTAATTCCTAAGCTAATTCCACATTTTCAGATATTTGTTATAGCAGCACCTCCACTGTCAGTACCAATTACTGTCTTAGTTTGTTCATGCTGCTCTTACAAATCGCATAAACTAGGCAGCTTAAGCAACATTTATTTCTCAGAGTTCTGGAGGCTGAGAAGTGCAAGATCAAGGTGCCAGCAGATTCAATGCCTGCTGAAGGTTATCTTTCTGGTTTGAAGACAGGTGTCTTCATGCTGTATCTTCACATGTCTGAGAGAGATTATCTCTGTCATGCCTCTTCTTATAAGCATACTGATTCCATTCATAAGGCTTCACTCTCATGATCTAATTATTTTCAATGTCCTCACCTTCAAATACTTTGGATATTATTACTTTATCATATAAATTTTGGGGTGATAACAACATATGTTCATAGCAAAAGGTATTAGAAGGATGGACTGATGTCCACGGTTTACTTAAGGTTCATTGTTCTCCATAAAGTTTATTCCTATACACACACAAGTACAAAAATATACGTAAGTATAAATAACTACATAGACATTTTAATTTATCTATGTATTTTAGCTAAATGTCTTTTTTTTTTTGAGATGGAGCCTTGTTCTGTCTAGGCTGGAGTGTAGTGGCATGATCTTGGCTCACTGCAACCTCTTCCCTGTGGCTTAAAGCAATTCTCCTGCCTCAGCCTCCCTAGTATCTGTGATTACAAGTGTGCACAGTCAATTTTAATATTTTTAGTAGGGATGGGGTTTCGCCATGTTGGTCAGGCTGGTCTTGAACTCCTGACCTCAAGTGATCCACCCACCTCAGCCTCCTAAAGCGCTGGGATTACAGGCACTTGGCCACTGTGCCAAGCCAATTTTTGCCAAGTGTCTTGGTTGACATTATGAGCTTTGATAGTGTTGGCAAACTTGGAGACTTATGGAATATTGAGTATTATTCCCACATAAACATCAAAATTTTTCTGTATTAAATAAGCTATTTTCTGAAACTCTTTACCCAACAGATTTTTTTGTACATTAATAAGTTGACTTTATTTGAAATAGCCATCAGAAATATAATTGCAGTCTCTTAAATTTAATATTTTTAAATTATTTCAAAAGAATATCTGAGACAGCAACTCAAGGAAGTAATAAGAGGAAATCTTTTTTATATGCTTATTTGTTGTATACATCAAAAAGATACAAAGTCACTTAAAGAGAAATGATGGGGAATCTTTTGAGGCAATGATGTTGACTGTCTTTTTCACATCTATATCCCTCCGTCTAGTACTTCATGTACTTAAATTTATCAACTAATTAATTGTGAAAGATACATAATTCCTTGTTATTAAAGCTGATGTTATATTTCTAGTCTGCAAACTTACAATCATGTGTTATATGCACATAGACACATGGATATTTTCAGCAATAAGTACAAGCAAACCTTGCATGAATATCATTATTTAAAGGTTTTGAATATTTTTTTAAATACGAGAATCATTATAAAAATAAAAACTTTATTTGCTGTTCTTAAAATTACTATTTATAAGTTTCATACAAAGGAAGGGGAATGGGGCACCATAATTTTTTGATGCTCATAGTCCCTGAAGTTCTTATTTTGGCTGTCTCTTCAAGTTTTTTCTAGATGAGCTCCTGCTTCTTTTGTCTTTTGAATTGGAGTTTTTAAACTTTTTTTTTGCTGTCAAAGCTCATAATTTGTACTTTTGCAGTACCTACTAAGAGAAGCTCTCACAACCTGAAATATCTCTGCACTAGCACAATGATTAGCCACTTCAGAGATACCCACTGAGAAACTCAGAAGCCATATGTTGTCTTGTCCCAAGTAAAAGGTGGACCTCCAACCCACTGGTGTTTATTTTTCCTTTAATCAACTAGTGAAGCAGCACAGACATACATAAATATCAAGGGTCTTCTCCCAAAGCAGCAGCAAAATGAGGTTAGAGATGCTGGGAGGATCCCCTGGTGAGTCTTGGCAAAGTCTGAGACAGTCCTGGGCTTTCTCATGTCTGAGCTCAACACTCAACAGCTCACCACAATGAATTGTGTCCCATTGATATTGGACATTGCAGGAAACGATAATAATCAGTCTTACAGGCCTCTGTGGTCTAGGAAGGATGAACAAGGGTATAAGCTGCTGGCTACCTAAGGTTGCAAGGATAATGAACAGGCTGTACCACCCCTGCTCTTCTATGGTTTCAGGATAGACTCACAGAATCGAAGAGGTGGAATGCAATGAACCATCTCTGTGTTCGATTTCTCTGTTGGTTTTCTGCCAAAATTACTCCTGTAAGGGGACCTTACCAATTTCTACGGCTGCTACTTCACTTCTTTAGTAATTTTAACTTCTAGGCATATCTACTTAAATAGAAACCAAACTGACCTTGCATTGCTCATTGTTTTGTCCTGGTAAAGGTAAAGAGATGAGTGCTAGAGTCCATAAGAAGTTATCAAACATTTGAAGGCAGCCATAATCCTTCTTCTCTTTGGGCTAAATGACTACATTCCTTACCCTGCTGCAGCGTGGTATCCACTTTCACTAAAACTGCTCAAACAGCCACCCCGACCTCACTGCACTCTTCAGATGCATCCAACAGTCTTAATTCATTCCCCCTTGGATGTCTCCCTTGACAGGGCTTTCCCAGTTCTCCACCCATCGGGGACATATCCTTGGTAAGTGTTCCTCAGTGGCTTTGCTGCTTTCATCACCTCTTAAGCTAACATGCTAGCTTTAGCCCTCTTTTCTTCTCAGCAAAGAAGAACCCACCCTCAGTGACTACATCCATACCCAGACCTCAACTCTCATTAAATGTTAATAATACCCAAACTTTATTTCCTGTTTGAAAGTCATGTGACCATATCCAACTCCACGAAAAACATTCCACAGGGGCCTCAACCTCAAGCTTAACATAATTACAAAACTAAAGCAACTATCTTTCTCGCAAAAATGAGTTCTTTCTCACCTGTATTCTCTGACTTAAATAGCTCTACTGTCTATCTCTTCAATGACACAGTGAAAAAGAAAAAAAAGAGAAGTTATCCTTAACCCATGTAATTTATCAATGAAATTCTAGCCAGTAAAGAAGCAAAGACGGATTTTAGAACCAAGATTCCTGATTCCAAGCCAAATGGCTTTTCTTTGTACGTTTATTTTGGTATTTTTTGGTACATTCATCTTTGTGTATTTACTCACATAAATAGAGGCAAACACAACTTTTCAGGGACTTTCAGATAAAATTGATTATATGTGACCAGATTCATGTCAGACACCTATAAAATGTATACAACTTTTCATCCTATTTGATTTCACATCATCTTCGTGTAAATGTAGAGCTTTGGTACATACTACAATTGGATGTGAAGTCTATTTTTTGTCAATGAGGCCACAGGGAAAAGTTCACAGCTGAGGACAGGCACACTTTGCCAACAGTTAGCTTAAACAAGGAGAACTTTGACACTTGCAGTAAGGGGGAAACCTTTTCGTGAATTGCTGCTTTATTGAAACCTTGCCTAGCAGATGCAGTTTAAGTGGAAAGGGAATTTCTGCTGCTGTTTATAGGATTGTGAGGGTCAGAGGCCAACCAGGGCCTTCTGAAAATGGACTGGGAGAGCTTGCCTCTTCTAAGACAGCCCCATATTTTCACTTATGACAAATATTTAGAAATTAAATAATTATGTTAAGGAAGGCATGATGCCTTTTACAGCCTGCAATCCTGAGGGTTGCCATGGCTGTGAACTTCAGAGTTTCCACAGCATTTCTAAATATTTGCAGAGAACCATTTCCTGCTTCAAGAATGACAAAAGTCTAACTTGAAGAGTGAACATTTTAGTGCTGGTCAATTATTTCAGAAGAGTTGTACTTTGTGAAAATCCACACTCAAATATGCTACAACAACATTTGGGCTTGGCAAAGTTTTCTCAATCTAGGAAGTTCAAAATAAAGCCTGAATGCTCCATCTTTAGAGCTTTCAGTGAGGGTCAGATAGCATAGTGGAGCTGTTACATAGGATGTCATTCTCTGCAAGCAAGTGGTGGAAATTAGACATAAAATCCTCTATTCAGGAGAATACAACCTGATATTATCCTAAAATATGCATGATTAGGTGAATGCATTCAGATAGAATAACATTTCCTCCTCAATCCAGCCTCTTAACCTTTAGCCACCTCTAAAATGATTTCATTATTCAGACTTATAACATTTAACTTATATTTGCCTCCTCTGACTGCCAAAAATTTTCAAACTGTTGCTAGGATCTACTAGATAGTCTGAGACCTAACTGTTGAGTTTCTCACCATGCCATGAAATATCAGATACATTCACTCTGCAGACAGGAAACAACAGTCACCATTTATTCAATGACTTCCATGCGTCATATTCTATATAAAGCTCTTTGCAGGTATTATCCGTTTAATTTTTGTAAGATCTCTGTGGGTCAGAAATTATTTTAAATGTGTGCATACCCTGCTAGATTTTCCAAAGGATACAAGACTAAGAAGATGCACTTAAATGTCTTCTTTGAAGGAGTATTTTAAAACTAAGAATAGTTCGATAGATTTTGTCAAAGGCATACAGCCAAGGAGTAGAAGAGTTGGAAATTTTACTCAAATAGATCCAACTCTAAAGGTCAGACTATACCTCTTACACCATCAAAAGGAACTGCAGCCAACAGAAAAGTGACCAGGGATCCACAGGAGAAGTGAGGGTGGGAGCACAGACCATGAAATGGGAAGAAGCTACTGCTGGGTGGAAAACATAGAACCAGGATACAGAAAACCTCTTGTTTGCATGTAATTGATGTAGCATCTCACAATGGGAGGCCTATTAGCATTTTGGATGAAACAATCCTTCATTGGACAGGACTGTGCTCACATTGAGGGAATGCTGCCTAATGCTTTCCCCAAACACTTAGTGCCAGTGTCATCCCTCATCATTGATAAAAAGAAAAAACACCTTTTGTATTACCAAATGTTCCCTTCATGAGGTAGGGCCCCTTAGAGAAAGAGGAACTACAATCCTAAGCATTATAGATAGTATTACATTCCTCTTACAGATAAGGAAACTCCAAGTTCAAGTATAAGCCTTTGGAATGGAATCTATCAGTGAATAATATCACATGTTCTGCCCTTTCCCCAATGACGCCATCATCCTAAGTGCCTTGACATTTCTCTTCTTGCCAAGATAATAATCTCTTTTACACAAAGATCATCATGTAGACACATACACGGATCTTTAGGTTTCCAGAGCAGAACTTGGGTTTCTGCATTCTACAGTGTGTTCTTCTCATTACAGATTCTCTAACAATCAATTACTTAATTTTTAATTTAATTAATTACAGACAAGATCCTAATTAAAAGCAACTCAACACAGGTCAATTTCTATTTGGGAATTTTAATAGGAAAACTACATGAAATAGATGGTAATCTGGGGCATATTAAAGGACACATTTTATTTAAGAGGGGATGATAGATTGAAGAAGGTATTGTGATAGTGAACAAAACAAAGTCTTCAACATGGAAAAGACTTACAAAGTGATCATGCTTAGCTAGGCCAGATTGCTCGTGTTATTTCCAGGTGGAAGCATATTGCAAGGTCCCTGTAGCAACCTGGAGGTACAATTGGGAAGCAATTGGAGCAATTTGGAACCTCTGTCTCTAATCAGCATGGCCTTGCCTTTATTCATTTCTGTTCTTGTCCAGGAATGGCAGAGCATGACCATGTCACAGCTCCAAAGCCTCCACTATAGCACATGTTTCTAATGAATGCTTAAGAAAGCATGCGCTCCCAGTGAACACATCACAAGAACATGAAGTAAAAGGTGGACTCCTCATAGTGAGCCAGATTTTATTAGCGCAAGGAGGGGAGTGCTTGCACCCTCTCTAGCACATTTAGTGTGTACTCCAAACCATCTCATTCCCCACACAACTTTAATTCAGCCCCTTATTACCACTCAGACTCTGATCTCTCCCTCCTTCCTTTCTGTCTTTGCTGGCTAGTCTACATTCTCCCACCACCAACACCCCAAATGCATGCTTTGCCTTTATCTGCCCACTTTTGCCCTAGAAGCAAACTCCTATGAATGGCAGCTTCCAGGCTCCCCACCCTCTAATTTGCAGGTAAGTACAGCCATTGAAAGATTCAAGCAGAAAATCATAGGCTAGGTAGACAGAATAGAGGGGGTCCTTATTTTCCCCTGCTTCCTCCCTGGCTCTCTGATGTGGTCCAGGCAGTGGCTCTAGTCCTCTGCTCCCTTAGATATGATTCCTGGCTCTCACCAGGCTCTTTCACAGTTTCCTGTCCTTGATACTGCAGACTCTCAGCTATTAATGGCTGTCAATCACTGCTAGTCTCAGGATGCCTTCACTTTTCTTGACAGTTTCCTTAACCCGGCCTACACATGGCCAAATGGTCCTCCTTCCTTAAAAATCTCTAAGTTGAAATGAAATACTGCATGTTCTCACTCACAGGTGGGTGTTGAACAATGAAAACAATGGACACAGGGAGGGGAGCACTACACACTGGGGTCCGTTGGGGGAACAGGGGAGGGACAGCGGCGGGTGGAGAGTTGGGGAGAGATAGCATGGGGAGAAATGCCAGATATAGGTGAAGGGGAGGAAGGCAGCAAATCACACTGCCATGTGTGTACCTATGCAACTATCTTGCATGTTCTTCACATGTACCCCAAAACCTAAAATGCAATAAAAATAAAATAAAATAAAATAAAATCTATCAATATACATAAATATAAAAAAAATCTAAGTTGAACCATTTGCGTGGAATTTGTGTTTCTGTTAGGACTCTGATTAACACATCTTCCCTTCTATTTGTGTCCATGGGGCCTAGGAACTACCTGTCTATAATCAGCAAATTCTATTTGATCGTTGGTCTCCTCCAAGACTATCTTATCTAAAAATCTACCTGAGTCCTTCTCAGTTTATTTCTCCTACAGTGTTTTCAAGTGAACCATCTTTTAGCTCACATGTCGTGGCTTAGGAGAAGGATGGCTTGTCATTACAGCTTCTAGGTCATTACCCACCTCATACACACTAAAAGCAAAGGAACCCCCATTGCTTATAAAGGTCAGTCCATTCTGTTTTAGCTCCATCATTGTGAATTTATTGTAATCATCTACTGTCTCCAAGTCAACTTCCTTCATTTATTAAAGCCTTTAGCTGTGAATTTAATTATCTCATTCTCATTCTCACTGACATCAGCCTTAATTTATTCACCTGTTGAAGACCATGTTTTAGTTGCTAGGGATACAGTGTTGAACAAGAAAAAAAAAGGAAAGATTTCTATTTTCACATATTTGTGTGTATATGGGAGAGGACCTTTGTGTCTTGGCCTGAACAGGGTCAGGCTGACTATGTGAAGGGCTCTCCCTAGAGTTGCACAACACTGTGGCCCTGTTCACCTCTCTATTACTCACTTTCCTAATCTCCGGTGAATTTTCTTTCCACCTGACTTTACATATTCACTCCCATGGGTCATAAGCACAGTGTTCTCACTGGGACCTGCACTTCATTCAAAATCTTTCATTTAAATACTGAATTTTCTTATCCCCATTTCCATTCTTGGGTGTCCTTGCTCTAGTGACCCTCCCATCAGTTCTCACTCTCGGAGACCTCCACACTGTGAAGCTCACCACTTTCTCACTGTCCGTTAGCATTCTTCTGTCCTTAGGACAGTTGGGAGAGCTGAACCCAAGAGTCAACATCAAGCCAGAGATTCAGTTCAGGCCCCGGTCATTGGTGCTGGTGACAAGACTTCCTGCCTTTGTCTGCCAGCTAGCCTTGGGGTGACAGTGCTTTGTGATGTTGCTAATCTCTTGTTCAACTCTTTGCAATGCCATTGCCTACCTAACCAATGCTCTACAATGATATCCTCTGCTTAAATACTTGAAGTCACTTTTTTATTTTTCATTGAATCTTGACTAAAACAGAAATGTCCAATAAGATTGGAAAGGTGTCCAACTTCAATCATATCAGAAGGAAATAAAAATTAAGACCACACAGCAACCAAATTGACAAAAAGAAAATAATAGTTCACATAGCTTCAGAATTAAGAAACCCTTATACTCTTCTACTGGGAGTGTAAATTAAAAGAACAAGTTTAGTTTGAAAAATGATTTAGCATTATTTTGTATCTGTGGACATGTGCATAACCAGCAGGTTTAATCGTGTTACTAAGAGAAAGTCACACCCTCAAGAAACAAAGTCCTTTACAATAATCAGCATATTTTTAAAAAGTTGGTAATAACAAAATGCAAAGAAAACAGATAATCCTAATGACCATAATGATCATTACCAATAATAAAGATGGCAAATTATATATATATATATAAAATCTATATATTCTCCAATTAAAATATTTTAAGACAGTGAAAATGACTAAAATATAACTCCTTGCACCAATATAGTTTAATCTTGGAAATACAATCTTGAGTAAAGAAGTCACTGATCAATACACAGAATACCTATTTATAAAAAACTCAAAAATAAGTGACATTAGACAACATATTTTATATTATTTATATATATATTTATATATTTATTTATTTATAAATATATTTATATATTTTATATATATATATGGCATTATATTATTTTACGAAAAAGGAAGAAAAAGGATAAACACAGTGATTACCTGGGCTTGGTTTGCATGGAGCTGACTCAGGACAGGGACCCACAGGTGCATGGAAGTCTTTGTTAATGTTAGATCTTGGATTAATTGGTGTTTATTTAATTATTATGCATCATCAGACTATATATATATATATATATATATATACACACACACACGTATGCACACATACGTATATTCACATATATACATCTCAATTTTATGTAAATTATACGCACATATATACACATACACACACACATATATATAATTTTTCTTATTTTTATACTACTAGTTCTCAGATTGGCCATTCAGAAGCATCAGCTCCCTAAGGTAAGTCTTTTTCATCTCAAATGTCTCATCACTGCGCAAAACTCCAGTATTCTAAAAATGCATAATTCCATACCATAACTAGCCAGATTATTCCTAATCATGTTTTTTCATTGGTTCACTTGCAAATCCCATGCTACCGAATATGAGAGACTACTACTTCTTAATGATTACTTCACTGCTCTGTTCCTCAGTTCCTCTGAAAAATGAGGGACTAACATGTACGTCATGGGCGGGGGCTCTCGTGAGGATAAACCTGGGCAATTTAGAGAAAGCATTTAGCAATGTCTGGCATACAGAAACATTCAAACTATATAAAACCATTCAAAATCTTCTTAGTATAATATGAATATAAATAATTATGTTTTCATACAGGAATTAATTTAGAGAGAATACAGTGTGACTCTTCTGTAAAGTGTGCACATGAGTTTTTCTTAGAGGGCCTCATTACACAAGAAGGCTCACTTACTCACATGATTACGGAGCCGACGTATCAGGTAAGCCACATACAAGGCATGAGCAGGACTTCTTGGTGCATAATAATGATCTTTACCTAAGAATCCCTCCAATGCAAACACAGAACCCAGAAGGAAATTAGCTTGTGGTCAAAATTAAAGTTTAAAGAGAAGTAAATTATATGTCATTAATGGTAATGAAACTCACTGAAGTTCCATCTCTACCTCCAAAAAGTTCGGCATGAAGCTCAGCCTCTCTGGTCTTCCTTTCTTAATCTAAATAACAGCTTAAGACTGAACTCTACGACCAACTGCCAGAGATTGTATCTGGATCCACTGCCAACCAAATGTAGGACTTGACTTGATAAACTCCCTAAGCCTCAGTTCCCTTATGTGTAAAATAGGGATAGCAACACATATAGTGGTTGAGAGGATTACATGAGATGTTTATAAAGGGCTTACCCCAGTAGCAAGCACATTCAAAGTGCTTAACAAATATTTTGACTGTCACCGTTCTCTAACTCCGTCACTGCAGTCATTGAAAGCCCAGGGCCGCCTCTCATTTATCTTTATGCCTCCAGATCCCAACACATTTGACATATACACAGTGCATGTTCAGCGGATATGTGTTGACTTGCATTCTAGGTGGTCACAGAAAATGCAATGAAGTCTTTAAGTGTTCATGTAAAGGTTATCCGGGAAACCTTTTGGAGTTGATTTGTCCTGTGCTCTTGGTAAAACATGGCTTCTATGGTAGCAGGAGGGGAAAAGTCTATATTTTAAATGGTTTCATGGACTGCCAAGAACTGTTATAAAACAATATTTTGATGAGTTATACAGTAAATGAATCAGAAACATATGAGGTTAATTTCCCTGAAAATACATGTGGGTTTAAAAATGAAAGGAAAGGAATGTTGGCACAATGTGCTATGCCAAACCCAAAATGTTAGAAAAATATTTTATGATATTAGGATGCACAAATCCTAAATGCAGCTCGATTTGCTCATCTTTCAGTGGCCTGCTCCCAATGTACCTGTTAGGTCTGGTCTTCTATAGTGAGAATAAGTAAAACCTAAAAAAGAAATTTAAAAACCATGGTATAAGACAAGGAGCCAGAAGTTCCAAGTCTTGGGCCTGGCTCTGCCACTGGCTAGCTGTGGGAATCTGGATTAATCACTTAGCCTTCCTGGACTTCAGCTCAGGAAAACAGTCCATGACTTGCAGACCTCACAGGATTGTTGAGAGTGCTGTTAGAATGGGAGGAAGCAATGATAAGCCCAGGATGACAAAGACAGAGTAGAAAAGTAATATGGCACCCTCGAGGGGAGGCAAGTGTCCAGATGAGCCCATCGCACTGTGTTGAAGTGAAGCAGGTATGCACAAAATGTTCACACAGCAAACTGCAGATAAATCTTCAGCAAAAGTAAGCAGAGTACCCATGGTGAATTATAGTTCTTGTTCACCAATATCCTCACCCCTCTTGTGTTCTCTGTCTTCTACCACACCTAAGGCGCAAAACCCCAATTCTACCTCTAGGTGGCTGGACACTGCAGAAGTACGGTCTGCAACATCAGTTGAACCCACAGGGATCTTTTTCTTTCTTTTTTTGTTCTTTGAGACGGAGCCTCCCTCCGTTGCCAGGTTGGAATGCAATGGCGCTATCTTGGCTCACTGCAACTTCCGCCTCCCAGGTTCAAGCAATTCTCCTGCCTCAGGAGTAGGATGGGACTATAGGCATGTGCCCCCATGCCCAGCTAAATTTTTTTTTGTATTTTTAGTAGAGACGGGGTTTCACCATGTTAGTCAGGATGGTCTTGATCTCCTGACCTCGTGATCCACCTGCCTCGGCTGGGATTACAGACCTGAGTCACCATGCCTGGCCATAGGGATCTTTTTTTCTGCTGTTTTGCTGCTCTTTTCATTATGCTAACTCCAAACTCATCATTCAGGTCTAATCCTTCTACTAAAATCACTATCCTCTTATGGAAAATCTGGGACCAACTAGCATTAATTAACCAATATTATTCTCATCTATGTATCTATTTTTCCCATACCCACTGGTATCAGTTATGTTTCACTGCAACAAATTACCCAAAAACTTAGAAGATTAAAACAAGAAGCATTTGTCTCATAGTTTCAGGGGCAGAAATCCAGGACTGGCTTAGTTGGATGATATTGGACTTG
Source organism: Leontopithecus rosalia (assembly GCA_028533165.1). Lineage (NCBI taxonomy): Eukaryota > Metazoa > Chordata > Mammalia > Primates > Cebidae > Leontopithecus > Leontopithecus rosalia. The sequence goes on from CM052650.1 coordinate 10,756,767, forward strand.
GGTAGAGTCTACCATGGTGTTACAGTCAAGCAATCATCTGGGACTGCAGTTAGGCAAACTCTTGACTGGTTTCTCAACCAACTACACTCTCAACTAGATGTGAGTTCCAGCCATACCACTCATCTGAGAGGCTGATCCCATCACTTCTTGCCTCCTCTAAGCTATTGTCCTCTCAGTAATTCACCTGTTTCTGAACTTCTGAGCCTATTCCAAGCTCTCTCATGTGGTGCTGTCAAGTTAGAGCTCTTGGCTGGGCTCTTGACGTCTGGTTTTCACAATATAGGCCTCTCCCTAGTCTGAGTATTCTCATGAAATGGTTGCTGGATTTCTCCAAAGTTTTAAGGAAATTGTGTCCCCTTCCAAAACTTATATTGAACTCCTAACTTCCAACATGAATAAATTTTAAGATCCAGCCTTTAAAAATGTAATGGAGGTTGAGTTACATCAGAAAGGTGAAGTCATAATCCAGTATGACTAGCATCCTTATAAGGAGAGGAAGAAGCACTAGCATGCCTGTCCTAACAAAGTGATGAGAGAGAGTACCCCTAAGAGAGAGGCTACTGTATTTCATAAACCAATCATGGGAATGACACACTACAACTTCTACCACATATTGCTGGCCACACAGATCGACACTGGTGTAATTTCAATGGGGATATACTAGGGACTTAGTACTGAGATGTCGAAATCATGTGGGCCATCTTAGAGACTGGCTTCCAAACCACCTACACTCTCAACTAGATGTGAGCTCCAGCCACCCCACTCATCTAAGAGGCTGATCCCATCACTTCTTGCCTCCTGTAAGCTATTGTTCTCTCAGTCATTCACCTGCTTCTGAACTTGTGCTCACTCTCTCTCTACTGACTCTCCACTATCACCTTGTAATATCCTTGTACTTCACCCACCGTAGGCAGATATTATAGGACTCAGGAGATTACACAACCAAGAGTACCATTTTTTTTTCAAAGAAAATAGGCATAATTAACTCTGACAAATTTTAAGGCTTATGACACTTATGAAAGAAAACAATTTTGCTACCCTGTCCACAAGTGATTGAAGCCATAAGTGAACTAAATTTAACTAGGTAGGGGTGGACAAGACAGAGGTCAGCTGGATCTGAAATGACTTGATGCTAATCTCATTCCAATAAAGGCATTTGTATAGGACAGTGACAAACCTGCCTGATGAAATCAAACCTTTTGCAAAGAATAAACATCAAGTAAACAAAGATAAGTAAGGTGACTTGAATGCAGGGCATGAATCAAATAATATGGATGTGCTATTTCAGTCCTTTATATCTTTCATATATTCCAGTCTGCAAACACAGAGCCCAGAGCATCTGAAGAGCTAAAGAGATGATATCCCTTATTTCTCTCATATTCTTATGAATGTCTGTAATTTATACCTCATTATCAAAGGTAATCTGTGCAGACTTAAAATGCCTGATTTCCCCATTCCAATAATTAAAACATTATCTAATAGTTTCTCCTACTGTAGCATTTCAATTCCATCACCAATACTTTCTTCTCTAGTTAAGCTGAACTAGAGAACCTTCTTTATCTTTCTGCTTCTGTATGTAGAATGGCCCCTTCCAGCATTTCTCAATGAAAAAATATTGTATAGCCCATCAAAGTCCAAATATTCTTTATTAACTCATGCCATATTATTAATAGTTCTGTTTCTTTCTTATCTACAATGGTATGTCAAAGAGGTATATGGTCAGTGTCATTTTTTTAGAAAAAAAACCCAGTACATTCACTTAGCCAAATAGAGGTTTTAATTTTTGCACAAAACAAGGAGGTAGGTGTACCGTGCTTGACAGCTGATTCAGCAGCTTTACTACTTCATCAAGGACACATGATCCATGGCCTTTCTGCTTCATCATTCTGTGCGTGGCTTTTGTTTTCATGCTTATCTCACTGAGGTTGCAAAAGGGCTGAACATGACTGTTTTGCCTCCAACATTGCATCAGTCTTCCAAACAGAAATAAGAGAAGCAAAGGACAAAAGGCTTGAACCACATAAGCCTAAGCTCCAGTATAAGTTTTCCACAGTGATTTCTGGTTACATTTCATTGACCAGAACTCATTTCCATGACCACAAATTACCACCACCAATCATGGCCGTCTGCAAAGGAGGATGATGTTTTATTTTTCTTATTTGATTTTAGATGCAAACATTATTGCCCTGAATGAAAATCAGGGATTTACTGGTGTGGACAGAGAGAAGATGAATAGTGAGCAATTGTCCCACAGTTTCTACTTCAAAGAATGCAAAACAAAAGAGTGAATTTGTATTGTGTCAACTCAGCTAAGCAGGAGCTATGCTTTATAGAATCTCCTTACTTTTGAGGGTCTGGTTTAGGGTGGTCATGACAGAATTTTGAACCAAGTTTGAAGGCAAACATAAATCTTTAGCCATATTTTTATTTTATTTTATTTTACTTTAAGTTCTGGGATACATATGCTGAACGTGCAGGTTTGTTTCATAGGTATATGTGTGTCATGGTGTTTTGCTGCACCTATCAATCTGTCATTTACGTTTTACGCCCCAGATGCACTAGGTATTTGTCCTAATGCTCTCCCTCCCCTTGCCCCACACCCCCTGACAGGCCCCGGTGTGTGATGTTCCCCTTCCTGTGCCCATGTGTTCTCATTATTCAACTCCCACTTATGAGTTACAACGTGCACTATTTGGTTTTCTATCCATGTATTGGTTTGCTGAGGATGATAGTTTCCAGTTTTAATCATGTCCCTGCAAAGGACATAAACTCATCCTTTTTTACTGCTGCATGGTATTCCATGCAGCAGTATATGTGCCACATTTTCTTTATGCAGTCTATCACTGATAGGCATTTGGGTTGGTTCCAAGTCTTAGCTACTGTAAATAATGCTGCAACAAACGTGTGCATGTGCCTTTATAGTAGAGTGATTTATAATCCTTTGGGTACATACCCAGTAATGGGATTGCTGGTCAGGGCAGAGCACCAGGTGCCATTGTGTCAGTTGTCACTGGTTTGCTCACTTGCCTTGTTACCATGGAGCAACAGCTGGGCCCTTCATTTCTGCTCTGCTGAATTCAGTCCTGGCACCAGACATAGAAGCAACATTAACTGTAAAATGTATGGCCAGTTTACCCAATTACATAATTTTACACCTCAATGACAAACACTATATTCTATATCATTTCTAGTAGTTCTATTTCTGTGCTCAAACACTGTTTGATTAAAAAACAACTGCCTCCATTTCATAATAAAGAAACTGACAATGACTAATGAATTCCTTACGTTGAAGCAGATTGAATGTTTCCTGCTAAAATTTAAAAATATATATTTTCTGATAATTAGCCTAGAAAAGAGCAAACAGCATAGTTAGGTCAATCAGCATGTCGTTGGTTTATATCCCAAATCTGCAATATTGTACAACTTTGATCTTTTGCAATGCATCCTCTTGAAGACCTGGTTTTCTTATTTGTATAGCAAAGCTAACTGTGCACATACCATTCAGAGTTCTTATGAGATTTACAAATAATATATATAAAGGGTCCAGCATTCTATTTCATGAAAAATAGATATTCCAATAAACGATGGCTGTGAATGCAGGATACTTTTCATTGTACCTAGAGAAAATAAATAAAAACATATTTTTTTTTATGAAGGGAGGAAAGCAGGAAGGGAGAGAAGGAGGAAGGGAGGGAGGAAGGAAGGGATGAAGGAAGGAAGGAAGGAAGGAAGGAAGGGATAAAGGGAGGGAGGGAGGGAAGGGAAGGAAGGAAATCAAGCAATGAGAGAGACATTGCCGACCTGGATCTAGAGGTTTACAAGTTGATTTCTTTCTTTTTTCTGAGAGAAGGAAAGAAAAAAAAAGAGTAAAGGAGAGGAAGAAAGAGGAAGAGAAAGAGGGAGGGTGAACGGAATTATTGCTTTATTCTGAAAAAATATGGGTATTAATAATGACCAATCAATGTTTCATTTAAACCTATGAGTAGGTGTGATGTGGTATTGACAAGAATGTATATTTTGTGTATTTGAAGTGGAGAGCTCTATAAATATTTATCAAGTTTACTTGTTCTGGATCTGAGTTCGAGTCATTGATATCCTTATTAATTTTCTGTCTTACTGAATCTAAGTCTGTATGTATCTGGGTGTTAGGATCATTAGCCCTTGTTGTGGCATTGAGACT
>CM052650.1:10761446-10796870 GCA_028533165.1 Leontopithecus rosalia
TTCTCTAATCTTGTCTTCTTGTTTTATTTCATTAAGTTGGACTTCGACCTCTGATATCCTTTCTTCTGCTTGAACAATTCGAGTGTTTAAACCTGTGCATACTTCTCAGTGTTCCTGTATTGTATTCTTCATTTCCATTAATTCACTTATATTCTTTTCTAAGTTGTCTATTCTCATTAGGATTTCGTCAAACTTTTTGCAAAGTTCTTAGTTTCTTTACGTTGGGCTACAACATGTTCTTTTAACTCACAGAGGTTTCTTATTATCCATACCCTGAAGCCTGATTCTGTTATTGGGATGCGTTCGTTCTCCATCAAGCCTTGTTCCATTGTTGATGAGGAACTGTGATCATCTTTAGAGGGAGAGGCGTTCTGATTTTGAGTATTCTCAGCCTTTTTACGCTGGTTACTTCCCATCATTGTAAATTTATCCTCCTGTCGTCTTTGAAATTACCAGCTTTCAGATTAGGTCTCTTGAGTAGACATCCAATTGTTAGTTCCCTGGGCCAGAATAGCTGCGTTAAGACTGATGGTGTTTTTCTGCCCAGGCTTCTCCTGTCTGGCTTCCTTCTTGTGTCCGTAATAGGCGACTCTGCCTTCCCAGAGCTCCAAACCTCGGTCAGAAGGGGAACCAGTCTCGTTCACTCTGCGCCGAGGTGCCGGCCTCAGGAGTGGTGCTTGGGGACCCGTGTGGCTCCTCCAAACCTCAGTCAGAAGGGGAGCCAGCCTCGCCTACTCAGCTCTGAGAGCTGCCGTGCGGAGGTGCTGTGGAAACCACTGTGCCGTGGTGCTGGTGAAAGTGCTGCGCCGGCCGCAAGACTCGTGCCGGTGAGCCGCGTGGCTCCTCCACTGGGAATCTTCTGTTCCTGAGTGACCAGAATTTTTCTGAAAGTGTGGCATCCTCTAGTTCTTTGCGCTTTCACTGCAAGCTGCAATCCCAAGATGTTAGCGATCAGCCATCTTGGATCGTTCTCCCTGAGGTCAGGAGTCCCATAAAAACATATTTTTAACATTGTAACAGAAAGAGCAATACTTCATAAATGGAGGAAACCAACAATTAATTGTATTAGATGATAAAGGCACAATAAAAGCAGCAAATTACCTACAGATTAATAGTTTAAGATAGAAAATTTCTCTTTCTCTCTTTCTCTCATCTCCTCTCCCTTGCCCATCCACCCACAATGATCACTATTATTACTATCCTAGTGTAGGAGTTTAACAAGTATATTGCATCTTTTTATTTAAGGCCATTTAATTGCCTTAAAAGTGTTTCTAAAAATCTTTAAAGCCAATGAATAAACAGACAGATATCTTAATGGAAAAATAAGCAAATAAAGTAAATGGAAAAACTTTAAAAAATAGTAATACCAGAATTACACATTAAAATATATCCATTCTGGACAGAAAATATACAAGGTGAGTCTGGAGCAACTCATAGTGCCAGCAAATTAAAACAACTGTTCAAATGAAGGAAGGAAGGAAAGAAATAAGGAAAGAAGAAAGGAAGGAAGGAAGGAAGGAAGGAAAGAAGGAAGGAAGATGAGGGCATGTTAATATGACATAGGAGCCAACTGAAAGAGTTCCCAATAGCCAAAGTTGAAACAATTTGAGCAAAATATAAATAAAATAGAATCAGATTATAACATAAAATACAGAATAAATATCCATAAGTCCATACTGGTATAAATATTTAAATGAATGAATGGATGGATGAATGAATAAATAAATGTATAATAAACAAATCCCTCTTTCAGAAGAACTCCTAATAATTTATGTAGATACCTAGTTCTCAGGTAGATGAAAGGTAACTTCTCTCTCCCTAAATGTGGGACCATTCATACTGAATTCATTTCAAAAAGACAATATGGAAATGGCGAAAAACAGAATAACTTTATAGTGCAGAAACCTGACTAACATTACCTCTGCCAGGCGAACAAGGTTAACACCAGCACTCCTAAGTCATGTTGACAGCATATGCCATGGATATACTGCAATGAATATGGCACGTCACCTCTCTTGTTGGGCATGCAATCTCAATGTAAAAAGAAAAATCCCACGCAAATCCCAATGAAGAGATATTCTGCAAAAATCCGACAAATATGCCTCAAAACTGTCAAGGTCATCAAAAACAACAAAAGTCTAAGAAACTGTTAAGATGACGAGGAGACTAAGGAGACATGACTACTGAGGGTAACATGGTGTCCTGGACAGAAAATGGGCACTGGGCAAAACTAAGAACATCTGAAAATAGCAGAGGCTCCAGTTCTTAATAATGTATCAATAGTGGTTCATTAGTTTTAACAACTGTACCATACTAATGTCAGATGTTAATCATCGGAGGAACAGGCGTCTTGGAATTCTCTATTTTCAATTTTTTTCTGTAAATCTAAAATTGTTCTAAAACAAAAAGCATGTTTTTAAAAGATAGTCATTCTCATTGTGCTAAGTAAATAGCTTTTTTAAAGTTATAATTTTTCCCGTATTAAACTCACAACAGGTTTTTAAAGGTGCAGAAACTTAGTGTTAATAGGAAATGGATACTTAGAATAAATTCACACAATTTTTCTAGAGAGCATTTTGCATTAATAGTTCGATGAGGCACACACATTGATTCAGACATCTCATTTCCAAGATTTATTCCTGTAATACTTAACATATAAGTAAGAAAACAAGTACGAATGTTCCTTGCAGTTAAAGGTTTATCAATTTGATATTCATTAAATAAAGAGTGGTCCATTCATATATCTAGTATTATATAGCCATTAAAATTATGATTTGGAAATACTATATCTGTATCACACTTTTTATGAAAATTGAAATGTGATTCTACTTGTGTAAATACATGCACACCACACAGCCATCTACATATATAGAGAGAGAGTAGTTAGTGGAAAATATTAGGAGTCAACAGTGGGAAAGTATTCAGTTTGGATACTTGATAGTGGGAAAAGTGGAAAATTAGTTTATTACTATTATGTTTTTCTTTTTAGTTGATTTTGTGAAGTATCACAAATCTAATTCGTTTTAATGTTATAGTTTTTGTTTTTAAATTTTTAGATTCTTAAGGAATATCTGATCCTGGTGAATCAGTCAGTAATCATGAACCTTCTTTTGCCTCTCAAGTTTAATGCCCAGAGTTAAAGGCTCCTAGATCCCACTCCACACTCAGAATACAGGTTTTTGGATTTTTTTTTTTTTTTTTTTTTTTTTTTGAGATGGAGTCTTGCTCCCAGGCTGGATGCAATGGTGTGATCTTGGCTCACTGCAACCTCTGCCTCTCAGGTTCAAGAAATTCTCCTGCCTCAGCCTCCCAAGTAACTGGGATTACAGGTAGCCACCACCACACTGGCTAATTTCTCTATGTTTAGTAGAGAGGAGGTTTCACCATGTTGGCCAGGCTGGTCTCAAACTCCGAACCTCAAATGATCTACTTGCCTTGGCCTCCCAAAATGCTGGAATTACAAGCGTGAGCGACTGTGCTCAGCCTAGCTTTTTGGGTATTAACAAGCTGATTGGGGAACAAATGAATGCAAATGTGAACAGGAGCAAACTGATCTTAAGTGGTTGAACAACTTAGACCGAGGTCACATTGTTGGTGAGTAGACTCACTAGTATTCGTGTACTAATCAATTTAATTCCAAACCCAGCTTGACCATCACCCAGCATTGTTCTGAAAACAACAAATTGCCTGTACTCGTTCAAGTCTCAACTTTGCTATGTCTTACCTGTGTGAATACTGAGAAACTTAAGTAATCTCTCTGATCTTCACTTTCATTCTTTGTAAAACTGAGGTAGCAACACCTACTTTCCAAAATCATGCCAAAAGAAGACACTGCCAGAGGACGTGAGCTAGAAAATGTGCCTAACATATACTTTTTGAATAAGTAGATGAACAAATGTAGTAATAATACATGTTATCTACTGTTCCAGAGTGTGACAACCAGTTTATCCAACACACTAGTGATGTAAAAGGTTCCTAACTATGAAACATCTTTTACAGGGATTATTCACATAAGATCTAGGACTATGCACATTCTGGTCCCTGCTAAGTGGTCCTTTCTTACCGGTTTGATGTCTCTCGAAAATGTTCATCTGTCTCAAATGCATATCGTAAACTATATAAAAAGTTGGATTTTCTTTGTTGGGAAAAATACTGTTTCTTCTATTTGCCAAAATAATACATGTATTGTATGGATAGTTAAAAAACAAACATTTTTAAATTTTATTAAAGGGGTTTTACTGATTTCATAATTGAAATATAACACATTAACAATACAGATGTTTTGACAGTGCGAGTCTGTCAATATTATATCTAGAAATATACTTAAATCTAATATAAAATATCTAGAAAATCCAGAAGAAATGATGGCAAAACTATAATTGAAACACTGATGTGTCTCATCAGTTGATTGAATATGATACATATTAAGAGAATACCTAAAAGTCAAAGTTATTTTCTCTTTTTTTAATGCTAGTATCTGTCAATTATGATGCAGCACAAGTAAATGCATAAAGATTAGTCTTTTCACCCGTTTAAGAAATATGAGAAAATAAAAATTTTAATTCAATGAGAGCCTCTAAAGATCTATTTCTTAAAAATAAATATAATCTGCTTTTAAAAGGAACACAAAGATGCAAAACAAGAAAATGAATTAAAATACCTTAACATTTAAACTCTTCTAAGTGAAAACTTTTCACAGGCCTGATAGTGAAGAATGAGCTGGAACTCTGTGGTGGGAACAGTGCTAGGGAGTTATCTACAACGACGATGGTTAAAATCCGGGACCTTCTTGACCTGTTCAGTGGTGGGTTTACATTGAAACTGTTATAAATTATTACAGAGGTGAAGCCAAGCCAAACAGTCCAACATAAATATATCTGCAGACATACTGGCTACTATATATTCTAAACACTGTCGGTAAATGAATAAACAGAGCTTTCTAAATCATTTAAGAAAATATATTTACTCATAAAATCAATAATTTTCAGTTTACATTTTGAGCCTCTCAAAAAGAAGAGAGACCTATTATAACTAATTTTTTGGAATCCATAAATATCATGGATTCCCAAGCTGCTCCCTTCCTGCAATAATGGCCAGAACCTCACACTTCTCTAAGTGATGTGTGAATGTTTTTCAGTTTGGATACTTGACTAATCTCTACCTGTTGAAATTGTTCCACTGCATTACACAAGTTAAATATTTGAGCTCCACAATTTCAACAGACTGACTCTGCATCTGTATGAAGGGACAAAGAAGTATAATATGACAGTCTGATTTTCCTGGGGTTGTTGGAATAGCAGCAAGGCTGCTGCTGGCTTGCCCATATTGGTGAATCATAGCCAACCGGGGTAGACCAAATTTTGTGGTCTGGTTTTATTTACCTAGTCATATAACTCAGGGCTTTAAGTCTGCACATTGTTGACCAAAACATTAATTGTGGCAAAATAGTTTGTGTCTGTACTGAAAGAGTAATACCAAGGTAACCCACATGTAGTGACCATGAATTAGTTAAAAAAAAAAAAAAGGAGAAAAAAGGGCCTGAGGCTGCGTTTTGCTGCAGGGGAAAGCTCCTAACCTCTGAAGTTGAAGTCATTGGGAGGTCTCATGTTGAACACAGCTTCAATAGAAATGAGGTTGTTTTATGGGAGGGAGGAGGGGCTGCTGGTTAAAGCAATAGGGACTGGAAGTCAATGCTTTTCTGGATGGTATTTATTTTCTTTTTGTGCTCCAGTATTAATCAACATAAGTGTCTTTCTCTGTCATTTGAGTTTCCCTATCTATTAAACACAGTCAGCTTGTGATCATCTGCAGCCCACTTTTCCTAAGGGATATTTGCCTTAACTGTTCCTTTAGTGACTGGTAAATTGATAGATTGAATTTGATATAATCAATGAATGTTAGACACCAGGAAGAAAACCAAACCCAAAACTGTCAAAATGAATGTCACAAAATATGGAAGATTTCTAAGGAGAATATAAAAAGAGATTTCCTGGGGCAAACATAGGGGTTCAGGATGAAGGTCTCAGCACAAGGATGAAAGTGAACGCTGTTTTTTTTCTTTCTGCCTTAAGCATTATTCAGAATATCCACTTTGAGGCTAAGATACAGAAGAAACATGCCTCAGACCCTATGTCTTGGTCCCATACTATCCAGGCAGCCATCAAGAGAACATCAGTATACTAGTTTAGTCTTCTGTGAGCAGGGGAGGTCTGTTCCTTCTTTTAAACAGCCCTAAGACTCCAAAGAGTGAAACTATTTCCTAGGGCCCTGGATATGGTAACATCTGGTGTTGGAAGACCAAGGGCTGCAGAGTAATGAGGATGGACTTCCAAATTCTGAATATCTATCTCACCTATGGCTCATTAGGGCAAGCAAATTGTGTTCTAATTGTATTAGTTTGCTAGTGTTGTTACAATAAAGTGCCAGGAACTCGTTGGCTTAAAACAACAGATGTTTATTGTCTTGAAGTTCTGGAGGCTAGCGGGCTGAATCCCAGGTTGGCAGGGCTGGTTGGTTCCTACTGAGGGCTTGAGAAGTCTGTTCCATGCCACTCTCCTAGTTTCTGGTGGTGGTTGGCAATCTTTGGCATTCTTCGGCTTGCAGCTGAAACCCTACATTCTCTGTCTCTGTTGTCACATGGCAGTCTTTTCCAGTATGGTTCCCTCCTCTTCTTATAAGGACACCAAACATATCAGAGTAGGATCACCCTATTCTAGTATGACTTCTTCTTAACTAGTTACATCGGCAATGACCCTATTTCCAAATAAGGTTGCATTCTGAGGAACTAGAGGATAGGACTTCATATCTTTTGGGGAGAGATAAAATGTAATTAATAACTGATCAATTTACATATTAGGTTTCTTTCAGCCTATAAAAAATATTTCAACCTTAAATGCTAGTAATACGTTGAAACACAATGTAGTCCCATGTTCTGGAACACCTTTGCAGGAGATCTGTAAAGCCAAAACTATTTTTGTAGTAATATTAAGTTATTCGACCTTTTTATTCTCAGTTTTGGGAAACTATACAGGGATCCTTTTCAAATTTTTCATAATATGTAATCACGTCGTCACTCTGGTGGCCAATGGAATGTGCATTTGTGTATTATATTTTCTAGAATTTTCTGATGTAGTGCTACAGAATAAATTTATACATTTTCAGAGATAAATACAGATTTATTCTAGAACCTCTGCTGTGCTCCTATTAGCTGTACTTGCCTATAACTGCTAAAATCTTTGTAACCTTATTATTATCAAAAAATCATTTGTTGAAAATTCCAAAGTTTTTCTTATGATTGCATAAAACCCAACAAGAAATAGTACATGTATATGTACTTACTTACACTTGTATTTGAAGATAAATCCTTTGCTTAAAAAGGGAGATTGTGTACCTATGCAACTATCTTGCATGTTCTGCACATGTAACCCAAAACCTAAAATGCAATTAAAAAAAGGGAGATTGAAAGACTATTTCAATCCACAGCTGTACCATCTACATCTAAACATACTGAAAAAAGTTAAAATGATTTTTCAGAGAGTTCTCTGACCAATGCAATCCACACCAAAGAAACAGCAAAAACTATAATATAAAGAAATTATGTTTCTGAAACTATAAATAAAAAGTGATGCTATGACAAAACGTATTTTACTTTATTGTGTCTTATGCAACACATCATTTTTAATAGTACTGCGGTGCCAGTTAAATTGAGGTTTCATTTAGATATCAATCATTCAGGATTTAAGAAAGGAAAACTAAGTATTTTAAATGAATGTTAAATGAATTCCCTATGCCAGCAACTGTCTGTTACAGCTTTTTAAACTAATGTGAAAAAGCCGAGCCAGGTGCAATGGTGCGTGCCTGTGGTCCCACCTACTCTACCTGGGAGAATCCACTTAAGCCCAGGAGATCGAGACCAGCCTGGGCCACACAGCAAGACCTCATTTATCTCAGAAACAAACAAACAGACAAACGAACAAAGCTATTGACCCATCTATAGAATAAATTATATATTGCATTGGTTAAAGGAGGACATTCAATAACTAAGCTTAATAAAATCATGCAGAGTTGACACACACAAATCCCTAGTAAATGAAAAGTCAGTTAAATAAATCACAGCACCACCACTTTCACAAGTTACGGTAACTTATAAAATTAAAGGTGTAGTTGCCGATATGAAAACTGAGTTAGGCCGGGCATAGTGGCTCACACCTGTAATCCCAGCCCTTTGGGAGGCCGATGGGCTGATCACGTGGCGTCAGGAGTTTGAGACCAGCCAGGCAAACATTATGAAACCCCATCTCTACTAAAAATACAAAAATTAGTCAGGCATGGTGATGTGTGCCTATAATCCCAGCTACTCGGGAAGCTGAGGCAGGAAAATCCCTTAGCCTGGGTGGCAAAGGTTGCAGTGAGCCAAGATCACTCCACCACTGCACTCCAGCTTGTGCAACAGAATGAGACTCTGTCAAAAAAAACTGAGTGAATATCTTTATTGCATAGTTTAGTAGCTATTTTCACCATTATAAATTTGCAAGAAATTTTAAAAGAGGAAAAGAAGCCAGTGTCACTTAAGAATAACCTAGAAAAAGCACTAAAACATTAATTTTATTAAATCTCAATTCTTGATTACAAGCCACGTTTTAATATTTTGTGTGGTAAAACGTGAAGTATGCATAAAACATTCTGGCTACAGAACTAAGTCTGACGGTTGTCTCCAGGACAAACACTGGTGCAGTTATTGAGTTGCATGCTGAAATACTGCTTTTTTGGTTTTGTTTTTTGTTTTTCACAGAGTGCCATTTTTATTCGAAAGAAAAACTGACAAACTATATTTAATCGGACTTGGATGTCTAGCAAACATTTTCCTGAAAGCGAATGAAGTGAAGCTGTCAAGTCAAGGCAAACAAATGACAGTATTTGTTGTCAATAATAAATTCAACTTTCATGTCAAAATTAGAATTTTGGAAACCCTGTATCCTTCACCATGAGCTTGACAGCTTCTAAATACTTACCAAATTTTCTGATGAGGTTGGTGGTGATATTAACAAATATAAATCTGAGTGTTAATTTAGAAAATCCAAATAATTCAAATAACCATTTTTTCAAGTATTGCACAATATTACAAAATCAAGATAAAAGATCCATGCAAAAATCAAGATAAACAATGGCTTTTAGTATAATAGAAAATCAAAAGTTTATCAATATCATTTCAGATTACACACTAATCTTTTATAAATTATCCTTGGCAAGTTTGATATAGTACCAAGGAAGACCATCAATAATTATTTGAAAAGCTCATATAAGTTCAACTGTGTGTGTGTGTGTGTGTGTGTGTGTGTGTGTGATTGAATTTTCTACATATATTTCAAACAAAATAAGGCATCACATTGACTTAATGCAGAAGCAGATAGGAGAGGAGCTGTCTTGTATTAAATCAACTATTTCAAATGTTTGCAATTAAAAAAAGTAAAAAGTTTGCAAAAATATAAAATAATGATTTTAATAGGACTATGATTACAGTTTGTAATTTATAACTGCTACTTTCGAATGTGTTAGGAAACTTTCAGAAACTTTTAATATATAACAAATAAATATAAAAAAACATCTTTTGAGGTCCTCAATATTTTTCAAACTAAAAGGAATCTTGAGATCAAAAAGTTTGAGAGCTGTTGATCTGAAAATCGTTGATAATCCTTTTATGCTCCTTTCCCCTGCTCTTTGAATCCAGCTTGTTTTAAGTTAGGTTCCTACTCTTTATTTCAAAATCATAGCTGGAAATCCCTGCTAGTATAGTTCAGGTGTGGGAGAACCACTCTTTCACTCTCCAGAATGCTTGATTCGAAGGCAATGGGAAGTAGAGAAAAAGAACAGATGGGATAAGAGCAGCAGGGCGGGGAGCAAAGAGAGAAGATGGGCACAGTAAGCCTGCTCTCCTTTTCACTCTAATTCTCTCCTCCACATTCCAGGCACTATATTGCTAGTATTTACTGTGGCACGGAGCTTCCAGGACTCAGACCAAGCACTAAGGCAACACTTATATTCACCCATTGATGCTATCTGTGTTCTACTTGTTCTTAAATACTATTCTGGCATATGACACCATTAGGAGGATTAATTAGTACAGCATATGTAAAGTGCCAGTACAATGCCTGGTGCATAAATATACTCAGTGAATGTTACATATTATTATCACCATGATTTCTTCACCTTGTTTTATTTCTCTGTATTCCTTGTCCTGTCTATTGTGTCATGACTGTATTTTGCCCTCTTTTTACACTGGGGTAACACCAGTCCTGAATTACGCAATGAAGACGGAAAACAACTTTAGCATACTGCAAAACTGGTTTGCTTTGAGATGCAACCCAACACCTTTCAAAGGAGCCCAACAAAGTGTTCGGGGCATATGCATGCCTTCTAAGCATTGGCTTTTGTTGCCCTTTGCCAATTGCAAAAGGAAAAAGAGCAAACTTGCAAAAATATCCCCAAGAGACTACTTGGTATTTGAACCTGGCTCAAGGCAAAAACTATGAAAAGCCCTGTGTGAAAATCGGTCTTTGGTGAGAGACTTCTGGCCAGCAAAGACTGCCTCAATACTCTTCATAAAGCAAACAAGCCTCTGAAAGCCTGGCCGCTCACTACTGAAGCTACACAAATTCCAACACTAGGAATTTCACTTATTACTAATACAATTTCCTTCATGAGCAGATGTTGGACACAGAGAATATCCCAAGCAGGGCAATTCAGATTCCCAATCCTTCCTATTTAACTTAAGCTGTAGGTGTATTTACACAAAAGTTTGGGCAGCATTAAGCCACAGCCAGTCAGAGAGGTCCTGGATGCTCAGGAGCAACTCATCCTTTCCCACTTGAAAGGCATCTTTTGCCCAAGAATCAGCCAAAGGAGTTTCCGGTTCATTTGGAATCCAGGTCTTCAGCACAACATGGCTTTTTGCTTTTAAAATGTTTTTCCTTACCTCTTCAACCAACAAGCAAGCTGAGACATTAAGTATTTTTCCACGGTTCTCCACAAATGCAAAATGTTGCTTCTGCTAGCATATAAATGAGGCCTCACAGTTTACAAAGAGCTCTCTTACCTGTTTCCTTATTTCATCTTCACAGGAACTCCTGAAAGTGAGGTGCATGAAGGTTTCAGTTTCCATAGGGTAAAATAAAAACAACTGAATTTGGAGTCAAAAGAACTGAATTTAAGTACAGCTCTACTGTTAAATAGCTGTGCGATCTTATATCAGTTAGGATTTAGGTCAACTCTGAGAGACAAAAAAATAAGTCTAAAATAATAGCAGCTCAGACAAAATAGAAGTCTCTTTATTTCTAATATAACAGAGTCCAGAAGTAGGCTATCCAAGGTAAGGTGACTGAATGATCATAAGGGATTTAGCTCCTTACATTTCCTTAGATAATATCTTAGCAGAGATATGGAAAGGATTTTGTGAAAGAGCATTTGTATTTTAGTGCACAGAATATTTGCCTCACTATCATCCTGATCCTCAACATGCAGCTTCCACCTTATGTCTTAAGATAGTTGCTTGGACTCCAGGCTGCCCTGCCCATATTTCAGCTGTCAGAAACGAAGCAGAGTGTGCAAGGTAGCCGTTCCCTGTGCCACCACATCCACCTGCCACTTACAAAATATTCCTTAGAACTTGGCCATATGACCACAACTAACATCAAGGGAGGCTGGGTCTTATTTCAGGCATGTACCCAGCTAAAAATCGTAAGTCACATAATACAGAATAATGAAAAAGAAATGGATTTTGAGAGACAACCAAAAAGCACTGCTACAATCTCAAGCAAGTTGCATGTTCTTGCTGAGCCTGTTTCTTCGTCTGTGAATACATGAATTTTAACCCGACAAGCTGGTCCTTGACCAGGGCTGAGGCTGGCCTGACTCATCACCAGCTTTGGGACAGATGATTTCTGAATCAGGGACTTTATTCTTTTAATATGTGAGTTTCTGAGACACAAAGTACAGATTCAACTAGAACCCAAGCAGGAGAATGGCGGTCCAAATGCTAAGCACTGAGTCAGGGAAAGAGGTATTTTTGGATGGGATGGAGATGGAATAAAAGTAAGCACTTTTTATTACCTTCTTAATAAAAGAAGGTAAAATCAAACCACAAGTAATGTGAGAAGCTAAGAAGGAGAAGAGAGGACCAAAGTTATTGCCTTGAACTGTAGACATGTGGTAGCATCGAATATTTGTTTGTAATGGATGTTTGTTTACAGGGGTATGTTTGTCTAAGAATCAACCCAGTGACAAGTCCAGGGTCAGTACAGGCAATGATAAAGATTAAATGAAAATGTTTGCAAAAACATCTTGTGAACTGTAAAGTACTACTCACGTATAATAAAAGTAGTACTATTAATAAATAATGCTATCTTAACTTCGTTTGCAATTATAAGTGAAGACAGTAACTTACAAAATCTCAAGTGTCCCAGATGATTGTTTCTGATGATGAGAAATATAAGCCACTCTGGCCAAGGAACAAAGAAGCTTCTCTCTTTGTTTGAGAGTGTATTTTTCAGGTGCTCTCCAATCCCAAGCAAGAGAGGCAAGTCTGGACCGGAGTTGGGGAAACCTGATTTCCTGGCACAGCTCCACAACTTACTATATCTGTGGCCTTTATAAGTTATTTAGGCAAACTGAGCCTCAGTGTACCCAACTATAAAATGAAGCAATGTGTGCTTATCTCAAAAGATTACCTTCAGTGTAGATCCTGAATCCACATATTAAATAAATATTAACAGAATGATTTCTATATGGTCATGTATTTTGCTAGAAGCCACTATCCAAACATAAAATGGTATAAGACAGTGACTGGGAGAGTAGGTATGAAGGCAGGGTGCCCTAAATCCTGGCTCTACCTTTTGCTAGCTGTCTGATATTGGCCAAGTTCCTCAGCCTCTCTTTGCAGCAGTTTTCCCAACTGCAAAACAATGATAATAATGTATACTGCATAGAACTGTCATAAAACTCAAATGGGTCAATGCACGTAAAGTACTTAGAATAGTACCTGGTATGTAGCGAGTGTTCAATACATATTTTCTAGTATTATTATTAAGATAATTGTTATTGTCACAATAAACACAATGATATAGCCTGCCTGCATGTCATTCTTACCCCTGGCTCCAATACCATGTAGATCCTTCAATGGATGTAATCCTTCAGTGGGGCAAGGACCTGGGTATCCATAATTTATTTCTTACAAATAACACAGGAATTGTTCTCGTTGTTGTTGTTCCCATAAGAAACTTACACTTTGTCTAAGCTCACATCTGGAATCTAAACCAGGTCTCTCTGACTGCAGGAATTTGGTTATTTTCACCTCAACTTATTTCATTTTTATTTCCCTACCTGATCTTGGCTGATTATTTGTTTTTCTGTCCCACTGATTAAGAGGAAAGTTCTATAGCTAGGAATTATGCTTAGTTTACTACTACTTGTTATCTATATATAGAATAAGGCCAGGTTCTTGAGCGTAACATTGAATGCCTCTGGTCTGATTCTTTCCTGTCTCTCCCGTCTTTCCTCTTTTCCTCACTCTCTTCTACCACTCTGTCATCCATAAACTCCCTTTGCCTCAATGAGCTCTTCACTGCTCTTCAGAAGACTCCTGCACTACTATAACCAGATTTTTCTGACCTTGCCGTATAATTTGCCTTTAGTGCTCACCATTTCCTTTGTTCATTTTATATGACAACTCAGACTTCTTTAAGACCCACATCAGAAAGGAATCATCATGAATTAGAGGGAAGGTGCAATAAGCAATTACTTTGTAGAAACCTATTCTGGCTAGGTTGGAATAGGTTTTATTTTATTTTATTTATTTAAGGAATAAAATAAAGATGGTTTACGGATAGCCTCTCTATATGGAATGAGGATAGGATTTGCATTCCTACCTTTCCTACAATATGTAAGCCTTTCCCCAAATTTTCCAACTGAAGTCTCATTCTTCAAATATTTATTGACCCTGGACTCTGTTCCAAGCTTAAACTAGAAAGAGCTGACTCTCTAAAGGGTCAGTGAACACTGACAACATCCCCAAAATGTGCCATTATTCCTCTCTTCAAATGTAGTTTGAGTATTTATCAAGAAATTTGCATTTGGAACCATAACCATAGATATGATTGAGTACAGCAATTCAAATCATTTTAAATAAATGCTGCCAAAGCTCTTCTATGCATTCTACTTCCTAGTTTCAGCTCAGTTTTCTCAAATTGTTCTTGAAAGTATTAAGTCCAGCTGAAGTGTATCTCTTTGGGCTGAGCTACACGTCTGCACACAACTATGATGTTCTCGTTTGTGACACGTTAACTCCAAAACACCACATGTAGCTGACCTTACGCTCTGGGAAAATGGGACAACTGAGCAAAGTGTATTTGCACTCTGTGTCTTGGAAGTGAAATAGAAAAGTGAAGGTAGTTTTGTGAGTCCTTTTAACAAAGGATGCCTCTTTGAACTTTTGAAGAACAATTTTAAAGATGCCACATTAGAGTAATAACTTATCAGAGTTATAGAGGGATTTTGTAAAAGATCATTTGTATTTTAAGGAATATTTGCACCACTAGACACAGAAACAGGGCATCAGTAAAACACAAGCTTCACTGGTGCTACAGAAAGATCACAAGGATGAAGCTAGGCCTGAAGATAAGTTCCAGCTTTGCTACATGCTGTGCAGCTTTGGGCAAGTTCCTAAACTCCACTAAGCCTCAGTTCAATCAGCTGTAACATGAGAATAGTAATAGTTTCTAGCATTTGTAGACGTTAGAGAAGGTATACTTATTCAAGTCATTATCTAGGCTACTTGCCTTGGAAACCAGAGCCTTAGAGACAACCAAAACCATAAGCATAAGGAATGATGACAGAGAGAAGAGAGCCTGTACTGTGAATGGCAGATAGTTTAGCCAAGGCTGAGTTGGACCTTAAATCCTGAAAGCCCAATGATCCAGTCTATCACAGCCCCAGAGGTGATCACCTTATAAGCAGTACATCAAAACACACAGAAGATGGAGGCAGACAACAGAATGCTACTGTAACTGGAAATCTGATCTTGAATCATATCTCAAAACTGGGTTGTAAAAGGGGACCTATTTAAAAATATCCACATTGGTAGTTATTTCAGAACTTCAATTAGATTCTAGGCAGGTGCTGGAGAGAGCTAAAATATCTTCTCAAGAAAATGGGAAAGAGTGTATGTGTGTGTGTGTGTGTGTGTGTGTGTGTGTGTTTCTCCAGGTAGGTATGTGGGCAGATCTAAGACTGAAGGAGTAGAGAATGGGACAAGTGGATTTCAAAGAAGAAAGGACTAGGATAGTGAAAGGAAACAAGGATACCTAAGGCTCACTGCCCTAATGTTCCACTATCTCAAAACTTCAGGAGAGATCTCATGCCTACTCTGGCCTTATATATATTGGACATTTTTGTGCATTTATGAAGAAAAGATGTTGAGTTTCCAGGATCAACAGCTGAGAAGATGTAAAGAAACAACTAGAAGATCGAAAGTGGGTAAATTTAGCAAATTAGAACCAAAGATAATCCCCTGAATGTAAACCTGCCCTCTCTGCCCCAGTATGAACTCAGAAATATTAGAAACAGCATTAAACTTTAAATGAAGCATGAAATGGGAGACTGAAACAATCTTATCTAGATTCTAAGGTGTAGATGTAAGTGTAAAACTTCAATAAGGAACAAAAATGTATTCCAGGAATTCAATTGTTTGAAATCTTCATGATGAATGCATACTTTCTGCCATCACGCTCCTTAGGAAGCTAAATCCTAATCAGAACTTTACTTAAGGTGAGTAGAAAGTCAAAATTAGAGAAATGATTCTAAGATGTCTTCTGTATGTTTATAAAATGGGGATGACTTTGGCAATTTAAGAATGGCCTACCCAACATCTGTTGACCAAAATTCCTTTTCTCAGGCAGTGCTAGAATAAATTGACCATGTCCTTATCTACATTCTCTTTGATTTACTAACTACACATATTCAGATCAATGTTTTCTCTCTTGGATTTTATTAGTACCATGGTCTATGATTCACCCTTATTGAGTAGGTGTAGCCCAGCCTTTGCTAGGTCCAGAGCTACCTCAAGATTAAATAACCTCTTGAGGTATTTCCACTATGTTATTTTCGCCTGGTTCTTTTACAGCTAATTTCCTCCACCATGTGCTGACTTTGTAGTTGAGCCTTTAGAAGGTAGTCTTGTGTTTCTTGTTCCAAGGTCCTTAGAAGACAACTTGCTGTAGCTTGAGTATGGAAAATAAGTGTAATAAACTTGGCACCTAGTTGATGTTCAATAAACGTTAATTCCTTCTTTTACCTTGGGGTACAGAAGAGCTTTGCAATCTATTTATGAACAAGTATTTAATAAGAGCTGGCAGAGAGTGGTGAGTTAATAACAGCTGCTGCTATGTAAAATGTATTGGCAAAGTAGGTTAAGAACATTAATGCATTTTTGTAGAAAACTAATAATGTGGATATAATTTGGTTTGATTGAGAGGAATGCAAAAGAAATTGATTATAATGGCAGCATATCTATGCAAAAGACTTTAGCTGCTAAAAGTTATCTGGAATCTAAACTCTTGAGTTAATACGAACCTATGAAAATAAAGACTTGTTAAAACTACTCACACAACTAATATACTCTATCATACATTTACCTTTACACATTTGTCTCCTCTACTAGTTTGTAAAATCCTTGAAGTAAGAAACTATGTCTATTCCTAGCATTCAGCAGTGCCTGCTATACAGTGATATTCAATAGATGTTTATGACGCTTGTGTTGAATACACAACTGATCTTTCCATTTAAAAAATATCATCTTGCCAATGGAACAATGATATCCACTTTGTTTTATTACTAAATACTCATCCTCTTGCTGCATTTCTCTCTAGTGGCCATTGTTTATCATCTTTCACTTTGAATCTTTTGTAAAAGAATGAGGAAATAATGTGTGGTTGGCATGGACAGAGGTTAGTCTTTTGGGTTAAGTTTTTTTAATTTGTTTTATTTGGGAAGATCTACTTGAGATTTTAATACTAAAATATTTTTAAATTGCCAAAACAACCCCAGCAAAGATAGTATACAAAAAACAAAATAAGTGTAGATATTTGCCTAAGATAAAATTCTACTGAACTCAGGGAATCTCTGCTTCACTCAATGTGAATGCTGATGCTGCCTGAACGTCCATCCATGTTCACTGAAGAGAAAGGGTAGGGTCTTCCCATGAGTTGTGGGATGGTACTAAGCAGCCAGCGCAGAAGGAAAACAGAAAACAAACCTCAGGTTCCCAGAAGAGTGAAAGGAAAACAAATGTGTATTGAACGTCAATTTTGTGTCAGGGTTTGTCTGCAGGATGCTTTTCTATGACTTGATTCAATCCTATAAGAAAGGGATCATTATGATTTTCATTCTAGAGAAATATAAACTGGTTTAGTTACAGTCACATAGCTAGTAAGCGGCAGAGATGCTTAATTTGGTCTGTTTGGCTCCAAGCCTCAATCTTTTACTACGAATTCAATATTTCCTATGTATTTCTGATTCAAAAAAATCACCTGAAGCACTTGATAAAAATAGTGGTTTGCATGCCTCTGTCTAGAGATCTCATCAGAAAAAGACTGGGTTAAGTTTGTGAAACTTTAGCAATCACACAAGGTGTTTTTGTGAGCAAGCAAGGTTTGAATCCCCTGCTGCACCATTCTACCTTCCAGAGATAGCCTAAGTATCAAAATATCCAAGAGCTTCAAAATAGCCTCAAGAAAGACAAACGGCTGAAAGACTTTAAATATCCCCATCATCATCTCCCTTCCCCTCCATCTAATCTCAGCTTAAAGCACTGCTTTCAACAGATTTATCCCACCAAGCCTCTCCTGACAAAAATCATGAAGTCAGCTCTGGAAAGAGCTCAATCTTGGTTAATTTTATTCCAGAAAGTCTGGACCCAAAAAAAAGAAGCCAATCAAATGATTTTCAAGATTAATATGGTTTGAGTGGATCTGAAAGTTCTCTCTCCCAATCCCTCTCCCCGTTTCTCTTTCCATTTCTTAGTATCTGTTTCTGCAACTTCTGAATCTCTGTTTCTTTGTAATTTATATGCATACTCTAAAACACCAGCATCTTGTCACTAAACTTTGTATGAGTCCTCACTTATGAAGACAAGGCTTCTAGGATTCCCCTTCTATAAATAGATTATTTTTAAGGAGTCAATTCTGAAGCCAGTATTTGTAAAACATTTTCCTTGAAGTGTAATGACAGAAAAAAGTTATTTGTGGCCCTGGAAGTTTTGGAAACACAACCACAGCATCCCACAAAAGCATGAAATTCATTTAAAGGTTTTTTTGATCCTAAAATTTCGTGTGAATATGTTTTTAAAATTATGGAGATAATTTAAAAGTTGTCCATATTGATTTTAACATAAAATTTTATTTTTTAATATCTATGAATTAAATTAAATATGTGTATATGTATGGACATACATGGATGTGTGTATGTGTGTGTGTGTGTGTGTGTTTGTGTGTGTGTGTACAGCTTTTCTGAAGTCTTCACCATCCCTGTGTACAGGTGAAAATACATAGCATTCAATCACCACCATGCATTAACACTTCAGCCTAAATAAGTTTACTTGATTAGTTAACTTCCCCCAAAAAATATGACCCAAGATAGAAATTTCTTAAATAGGAAATGGAAAAGAAAAGCTCCAGCAATGGTATGGATTTGCACATTCCTTGATGCTGATTGTTAAATGAAATAAACCTTATTTTTGATTAGTTAGTTTGAGTAGAAATATCACTTTGAGTCAGATTATGCTTCCCATGTCTCTCTCTCTCTCTCTCTCTCTCTCTCTCTCTCTCTCTCTCTCTCTCTCTCTATCTCTATCTCTATCTATCTCTCAACTTCAGAGTGAATAAGCCTGAATTATTTTCCAAATTGCATGTCACTTCAACATTCACTGTCATATGTGATGTTTATATTACCTTTATAGAACTAACAAGGCAGAAATTGTTCTCTTAATTTAACCGAGGAAAAGGAGGAACAGTAAGATTACTACAAGACTTACCTAGAATCACACAAATCATTCTGGTCATTCTAGTTTCCATTTCTCCATATATCTTTTATGACATATTTAGTAGTATCTTAGACATTTTCAGAAGTATAAGACATATTCAGTAAGTTATGGCTGAACTGAATTTACTATTCCAACGTAAGATTGGGAGTGCAATGCTTAGATTTGAAGCTCAATTCTTTCATTCTTCTTAATCTAGTGTCATCATAAAAACATAAGTTGTGTTGCAAAAAATTCTAATAGTTTGACAAATAATACTTGTGCACCTCCTTGCAAACCAGCCTTTAGAGTAACAATATAAAATTGTGCACTAAATAAAACCCTTCTGTGTTATCACTGAGAAACAAGAGACTACATTTTTAAGTTCCAAAGGGCTCAACAGAAGTCAATATTTGTAAATATTAACCTTGTGAGCAATCAAGGTTTGAATCCCCTGCTGCACCATTTTTGAGTAGTCCAATCTGATAAGAAGAATTCAAATTGGATTGTGATCTGTCTTAAATGAAACTCTCCATTTACATGAAATGTGCTCCTTAGTCAGAATAGGGGAGAGGGTGATAAAAAAAAAGACTACAGTTCAGCTCAAAGAGGCCTTGACTCTTTATCATCCATCAGGCAATGTGAAAAGCTCACTGAAAACTCCAGTGAGATTACATTTAACATAAACTTCCTGTGCTGAATTCCATTATTGCCAAAATAACTAGAAGGGAATCATTTAAATATTTTCCTGAATGCCAGTATGAGGTCTTATTCAGCTTTTGACTAATGCATTCTGAGAAGAGTTCGTCCTCCCTCAACGTGTCAAGAATTGCTCAAGTTTTATATATAGAAAAAAATTTTAAGTGTTAATCTTTCTGCTAATGAAAGATACCCTGAGAGAAGCGAACCACTGTTGCTTCATACATCCAGCAGTGGACATCAGGAGTTCCAAGGAGGTTCATTTCATTGTTGGACATAAAATTATGTTGGAAAGATACAAACCACAATGAAGTGAAAACCTGTGAGAGCGTGCTGCCGCCCCCAGCCAGAGAAAAGAAATGGGCGAGAAATTTCTCAGAGGCTTGTTGAAGTCAGGTTTGATATGGTCATGGCAAAAAAAAAATGTTAGTAGTCCAAACATCTGCTAGAAATCTCATTCAGTTAAGAGAAAAGCATGCAATGAATTCTTAACTCATCCACTGATGATTTTCACTTTCAGGATAGAGAGGAAAAGTCAGACTACTTGGGCATTATTCCTAAGAAGTAAGTACTGGTTGTGTGGAAATGATTTAAACTTGAAAAAACAGTGTATTAAATTAAATTTCATGCAATTGAGAAAATCAACATGGTGCAGAATGGAATATAAGGCAACTCTCAAAAAGACAAGGCCAAAGAAATTGTGCCATTTCACGGTATTCATTCATTCACTTACTCTATTGCCTTATTACTATTTGATATTTATTGCGCATCTACTGTATGCCAGGCTCTGTGAGGTCTCAGAGCATAAAGATAAAGAATAAAGTCTCTACCTAGAGGAGTTTGTAATATGGCAGACAAGACAAAGGAATCAAGGATTCAGGGCAGTGCTGACATAACTTTAAAGAGAAAGTTGTGATCTCTTGACTACTCTTTTCTGTGTACATTACAGGATTTGGGAAGAGTACTACATGCCTCTCAGGGTCAAAGCAGAGGAGAAAGGAAAATCCTGGGCAAGTACCTTTATGGTGGTTTCCATGGGAAGAAACAGGTGAGACAGAGTAGGCGGGCTCAGAATTAGCGCTTTTGAATACCATCAGCAGGCTCTGACACATTGGGTCATCCCTGACTGTATAGTATCTGGCCCTGGGGCTGTTAGCCTGGTGGATACTGTTCAGGCATGTGAAAGCCTGATAAGAAAGTGGTTGGGGATATGGACTTAATTAATTGTTCAAGAAAAGGAACTAACCAGCCTCCAGCTGGGATTTCAAAACTAAATTGAGCCAGCATTTTACAAAACCATGTTACACTCTTATGTCCTCTCAGAGCAGCATAGATAATTCATTGTGAAGTATATTCTGTGCTGCAATTGCTTATTAAGTCTCCTATATTTTCTACCTGATTAAACCAGCTCTATGAGAGCAGGGACATCCCTAGCATACAGCACATACAAGATGTCTGATGAATGTTTTGAATGAAACAGAAGGAAATTTAGGTTATGTTTTAAAGGATGAATAGGAGTTCCCTAAAAGCATATGACTATGGTGAGAAACCTTAAAAAAAAATGTAGACCAAAGCCTTGAGATGTGCCTGAAAGTGTTTTGGAATGGCAAACAGTTTTAGGTTTTTAAGCTTACCATTTAGGGAGAAATTTATCAAGATAGTGAGACTACAAAAAATAATTTGAGGTAAAATGAAGAAAAACATGATGTGTTAGGGTAAGAAATTTTTATTTTATCCTATATGAAGTGGTAAGGCAGGAAGTTCTAGCACAAAAAGATGGCCAGACAAGTAAGTGTCATGGAAAATAAATAGGATAGATAAGATTTTTCTTACCATAAGAGATGTTCCGTGTTAACCGGAACGGTTCTCTCTAAACACAAATGCTTTCACCTCTAGAGCCAGCCTTCATGTTCTGTTTTATGGGGCCCATGATGAAACACAATGATGTGTAGTTATGACCCACACAACATGCTACAAAAAAATCCCTCAGCTATTAACACCAATAGATTTCATCTTCTTTTTCACTTATTTTCCCAATGTAGCGTGAGTAGATGAATTAAAAAACACCCTACAGAAGTATACATTTTTCCAAGAATACGTAATGCCTAAAATATAATTGCTAAAGTCATCAAAGATTTGGTCTCCAAACAAGTTATATTTATCTAATGACTATCCAACTGTCTTTAAATTACTGTTTAATAACTACCCTGTGCTCGTATTAAGGAAATATCATACGCAATGTGATATTGTGTTATGGTTTATTATTTTTATTCAGACACAGACATGACACCATAACATTAAGAAGTCATGTCTTTGGCCGTATTCAAATAAATAATATACACTAAAAGCCGCAATCTGTGAAGGATCGCAGGGGTTTCCATAAGAAAACGAAAATGTAGATGCAGACATCTGATTTGCTCAGTTCCTTCACAAGATCCTTGCAGCCTGCTCCATGTGGGACATAAAGAGCTTTTGTGACGCACATGCTGTGCATCACAAATGGAGAGCCTGGCCAAGAAAAATATACAGTTACCAGAAGAATAAACCCAGGATGAAAAGCACAAAGGTAGCATCAATAGACGTCTACTATGCCATTGGCCCCATCTGGTTAGAATCACATCATCAGAATCAGAGCTGCAGTAGACCTTCCAGGTCATCCCTTCCATCCTCTAACCAACACAACAATCATCTTTTTGAGGACCATGTCCAGTTCAATTTCACATGTCTCAAGAGACAAAAATTCCACAGATTCTGGAAACAAGATATTTACCATATTTAAAGAGCCAAAGTAGACATAGTAGAGATTTCAGTCAGTAAAAAAAAAACTGTATTCAGCCTTTGAAAAATTCTCTCAATAGAATACAGCTTGAGGCAGTGGGAAAATCACAATTAAGATGGAAAGAAGAATTGCTATGAGCTGTTAACAAAGACTTAAGGGAGCCTCAGAATTGTTTTCAAGGGAGCTTCTAGAATCAGTCTAAAAAATTCTCTGTCGGTGTTCCAGTCTTTTATCCACACTACAGAGGACACTAGAACAGGTTTATTTATTTATTTATTTATTTGTTTGTTTGTTTGTTTGTTTGTTTATTTGAGACAGAGTGAGACTCTGTCATCCAGGTTGGAGTACAATAGTGCAATCTCGGCTCACTGCAACCTCCGCCTCCCAGGTTCAAGCAATTCTCATGCCTCAGCCTCCCGAGTGGCTGGGATCACAGGCTTGCACCACCACACCTGGCTAATTTTGTTTATATTTTTAGTAGAGATGGGGTTTCACCATGTTGTCCAGCCTGGTCTCAAACTCCTGACCTCAAATGACCTGCTTACCTTAGCTTCCCAAACTGCTGGGATTACAGGTATGAGCCACCATGCCCAGCCTCTGTAGGTTCTTTCACAAATAACAGAGGACATTTGGCCTTTGGGAGATGGTAGGAAGAGGAGGAGGATTGCCTACTAAGAGAAATCCTATGTAAAGAGCCAAGAGGCAAAATCGGAACATGTATTTAATTTTCAAGGGTCTGAAGGTAAGATCAAAGGTAGCCTATGGAGACAAGAGTTTGGGAGGAAAAAGATATAGTCAAACAGGTTGAGGCCAGAAGAAATGAGGAATTCCTAAATGGCTGACTTTAAGAGTCAATTTTTGTTCAAAAGAAGTACTATATAGTAGTCTAATTGTTTACATATAATTAGACATATATATTTGATAGATAAAGCAGAGATATTCTGGGTAAAACATGAGACAGGACTGAATGCATGGGGAACACTCTAGCCCTTCTGCTCAAATCCACCTATTCCTATGGAGGCCCTTGCTACAATTCTGTGGAATTCCCAAGAAAAACACGAATTCTCAACTGTGGAATTAAGATTCCATGATATGGTATTCTGTGGTGGAGCATGTCAAAAGGGAGACACTAAAGCTCCTGAATGGGGAGTTCTACCAGCAGAACTCAGAGCTTGTTTTATTTAAGGCAATGCTCTATACCTTTCACATCCATGTGACTCATTACTCTTCACAAATGCCACAATAGGCCGGGCACAGTGGCTCAAGCCTGTAATCCCAGCACTTTGGGAGGCCGAGGTGGGTGGATCACGAGGTCAACAGATTAAGACCATCCTGGTCAACATGGTGAAACCCCGTCTCTACTAAAAATACAAAAAAATTAGCTGGGCATGATGGCACGTGCCTGTAGTCCCAGCTACTTGGGAGGCTGAGGCAGGAGAATTTCCTGAACCCAGGAGGCGGAGGTTGCAGTGAGCCGAGATGGCGCCATTGCACTCCAGCCTCGGTAACAGGAGTGAAACTCGGTCTCGAAAAAAAAAATGCCACAATAATATCTATCTCTATCTCAGCAGAGTATGTGATGTGCTGTCTGTGAACACTTTCTGTGGCTTGCTTTTATGTACCAGTAAAGTGAGACAGCCCAGCCTAAAGAGTTCAAGGCAGGAAGTGTAGCAAGGAGATAGAAGGTAAATAATACGGAAAAGAGAAATGAGAGAATGCCAAGCCACAACACAGGAAGGGAGTAGAAAATAAAGCCAGAGTAGATAATGAGACCATCAAGGATGAAACTGGGAATTGAGGGTACAGCCAATAGTGCTGTTTTCTAAACCAAATGTGCATACCATCCTTTTTTCTTGTTAACAGAAATATTTTGTTTGAAAATACACTCTCCTCCATCTAGCCTTGTTTTAACTAGATTTGTCACAGGAATTCCATCCCTCTTGCAATATAAGAAGATGATGCCATCGTGGCCAAAGGGGAAACCTAAAAGGGGGTTTCTGTAGAGAATTTTCCTGCTCCAATAGTGGTGTAGCTGTGATGAGATGGCCTTTCTACTTATCTTAGATATTCTTTCTAGATAACTAGAACTAAAGAAGTCATCTGTGACTCTAAAAGAACATACGGGGTGACAATGTTGACACAAACATCTTTCATCCTTGATATCAAAGTTACATCACTGAATTGCCCAAGCCCTACTGTGTCCTCCTCTTTAGAGAAAATATCAGTTTTTGCTTACCCCCTGGGTAAGTTGAGTAAAGAGTTTTGTTTAGTGGTGAGCTAAGCATCCCAACTGAAGCATCTACTGGAAGGCAGAAAGAAACCTTAGAACCTAACTCACAATTGTTATCCCCTGAGCATTTCTTGTACACATTGCTTTGTACCTGTCACTGAACTGAAACTTTTTTCTTAAAGCAAGAGATATTCATTGGGTAGAGAAGGACCAAGAAATATTATGGAAGAGAAACATGGGCTGGATTTGTAAGATAAAGTTAAACTATTCTTCCCCAAGTTTAAGTGAAAATTTTAAATATTTATGCATAGTGGGCAATGTGGGAGAAAACGAAATTTTTCCCTGGGGAAAGAAAAGTAAATAAAACAATGCCTATGAGCTTCTTGAGAGCAAGCACCATGTTTTGTCCTATTTCGGTATCTAATACCTAGCAACGTGCCTCACACATGGTAGGTACTCTGTAATTGCAGAACTAATTAATTGAAAGACAGAAGAGATCTAAAAATTAATATTTATTCTCAGACTCATATAGGCATTTTCCAGTTGCTTATGGCATGTTTGTGTATGACGCTATGTTGGTAGCAGGAACTAAACCCCAAAATGAGAATTGGCTAAGCAATAGCTGCAAATGTGGTATAGCCATGGAAATTTTGAAGCAGAGACTGGTGATTGTTCATTAAAATTAAAATCTTAATTCAGCTTCCCGGGACAGCAGGAAGAGTCACAATGAATACAACTAAAACCTATGTGCATGCACATCACAGCTCAAAATAGTTTGATATGTCCTACTTCCTATCATCCTTCCAGCAGTCCTGAACACATATTAGCACAGATTCTTCCCCTGAATGGTTTAGTGAGGTGAATGAACTCTAGCCAATAGATGTAAGTGAGCTTATGGGTTCCATTTCTGCCTATAGCTCTTGAGAAGCATTCCATTTCCATATTCTCTTTTCATTGTCCTACCAGCAGTGGTGATAGTAGTAAAACCGTAGGAAATGCCAGAGCCAAAAACTAGAAAGTTTCTAAGACACAGTAATTCACAGACAATCTTTAGGCCTATTAATTACTGTGATAATCAATGCCAACCAGAAATACCTGCACTGGATTTGATATGTTATGTATTATATCATTTTTTGGGTGACATAGTTTAGCCTATTTTAAGTAATACAACTTGTATACATCTATTTGGTTTATGAGCACAATACAAGCTTTATCAACAGCTTAGAATGACAAGGAGGATTATGTCGAAAAATCTACAATTAACATGAGTGTGTTTTGTAGTTCACAATGCTTTGATATACACTAGTTATGGTCCTTCCTATAGCCACAAAACATAGGCAGGGTAAACATTATTATTTTCATTTCAGAGGTAAGAAGATCAATGATCAGGGAAATTCAATAAATTGTCAAAATCTAGTAGTGTTATACTTAGAATTAAAGCATGAATCTTTTGACTCCAAATCCTTTGCTTTTCTCATTGTAATATTCTGAATGTCGGCCTCTGTATAAAATACTTTAATGATTTGCCGATTTTTGCAGAAATGTCTCCAAAGGATTAAGGTGCTTCTTGTAAAACTCAATTTGCTTGAATTCTAAATATGGAAGGATTTATAAATCCAGAGGATTGGCCGGGCGCGGTGGCTCAAGCTTGTAATCCCAGCACTTTGGGAGGCTAAGGCAGGTGGATCACGAGGTCAAGAGATCGAGACCATCCTGGTCAACATGGTGAAACCCCGTCTCTACTAAAGATACAAAAAATTAGCTGGGCATGGTGGCACGTGCCTGTAATCCCAGCTACTTGGGAGGCTGAGGCACGAGAATTGCCTAAATCCAGGAGGCGGAGGTTGCGGTGAGCTGAGATCGCACCATTGCACTCCAGCCTGGGTAACAAGAGCAAAACTCCATCTCAAAAAAAAAAAATCCAGAGGATTTAGCAATGAGGCTGGATCTAGCACAGATTGTTTTTCTTTGTAGACATCTCAGTGTCTCAGACTTGAATGGTTCCTGCAGAAGTTGTTGAGCTCACTCTCCTTCACTGAAACAAAGACTGCTCTGACACATCCCTGAGAATTGATCAGTCAGCCTCTGCTTGAACACCTCTAGTGATGGAGTACTCACTACTTCAAAAGCTTTCTCAATCTATTGTTAGGGTAGTCAATCCGGTCTGATTTCCCCAGAGCTTTTCTGGTTTTAAAACTGAAAAGCTCACATCCTGGGCATGCCCTGAGTCCTGAGTAAATTAACAGGGGTGTTGGGTTACCCTACCATTGTTGAACAATGGAATTATTAAAATCTTTTAATTGAAATGAAGCATGCCTTGCTGTAACTTCAATTAAGGTTACCTGTTATGCCCTCACCAGTGTCTATTACTCAACCAGCATTTGTTTCTTGTAGATTTCTGGATTCTCTGGTTTTGTCTAGCTACCATAAGCCAGAGGTAAACTTTATTTTCAGTTTCACCCTACTTTATGTCTCATAGACAGAGCCTGATGACATACTAGCAATAATCCAGAATGCCTAAGTAAATTATTATCCCTATAAGACTAAAGAATAAGCCGCTAGAAATTATTTTTCTGTTTCCCCAGTATGATTTTTATGATAGCATTAATAACAATAAAAAATAAATGTAATACTGCTATAACCAATCAAGGATAAGACTAATGTATTAATTAACAGTAACTGATTCTTAAATAGGAACTAATTATTTTCTCACTTCATTTTCTTAAGAAAAACATCTCACGCCAGTCAGAATGGCGATCACTAAAAAATCTGGAGACAACAGATGCTGGAGAGGATGTGGAGAAATAGGAACACTTTTACACTGCTGGTGGGAGTGTAAATTAGTTCAACCATAGTGGAAGACAGTGTGGCCATTCCTCAAGGAACTAGAAAGAGAAATTCCATTTGACCCAGCAATCCCATTACTGAGTATATATCCAAAGGAGTATAAATCATTCTGATGTAAGGACACATGCATACAAATATTCATTGCAGCACAGTTTACAATAGCAGAGACCTGGAACCAACTCAAATGCCCATCAATGATAGACTGGACAGGGAAAATGTGGCACATATACACCATGGAATACTATGCAGCCATCAAAAGTGATGAGTTTGTGTCCTTTGTAGGGACGTGGATGAACCTGGAAACCTTCATTCTCAGCAAACTGACACTAGAACAGAAAATCAAACACTGCATGTTCTCATTTATAGGTGAGTGTTGAACAATGAGAACACATGGACACAGGGAGGTGAGCACCACACACTGGGGTCTTTTGGGGGGATATTGGGGAGGGACAGTGGGGGACGGGGAGTTGGGGAGAGAGAGCATGGGAAGAAATGCCAGATACAGGTGAAGGGGAGGAAGGCAACAAATCACACTGCCACTTGTGTACCTATGCAACAATCTTGCATATTCTTCACATGTAACCCAAAACCTAAAATGCAATAAAGAAAAGAAAAACAATATTATGTCTTCTAAGGTTTCACCACTGAACTTAATTTGCCTCTGAGATTTGAATTCTTTCTTCTTCTTTCCTTACTTCTTTTTTTTGTTTGTTTTTAGTATATGTGCTGCCGAAGCGAGCACTCCTTCTTTTTTTTTTTTTTTTTTAATTTGAGTGCACCACTTAGTCTTTGGGGAAAAGGAACAGTTTCTAAATTATTGGGTTCTGAGGGACTACCAAAAGCAGGAAGTTCGTGTTTTATGAGTTTTCCCCAAATCAAAGCAACAGGGTTATGGCCAACATCATCCTTTCACTCCCACTGGGTACTTTCTGAGAGGTGCTTTCAGAGGCCAAAGAAACTTTCTCAGTGAAAGGCACATCCACTCTATGGCTTTGTTTCCTGCTGAAAATGTATATTTTATTGTTCTACCTCTGATGGTGATTCAAAATTCCTACATAAATTTTGAAAAAACAACTTAAGGGCTTTATCTCGGTTTCAGATACATACAGACCTGTATGATCTAGCTACAGTATGTATCTTGCATAAAACATTAGTAAATGTCTGATAAATAAGTAATATCTTTTGTGTTCTTCCCTCTACCAAGTGTATGCTAATGAATTTCTGTGCTGACATCCAATAGTGTAAGTTAGGTTTTGTTACACAGCATTTACAGGTAAAAAGAATCAAATCCCAGAAGGATCTAAACATTCCCAAGGTCATCATCTCAGGCAGTGACTCAAACCAGGGCTATCGTACCCTTTCCACCCCCTACTCCCACCCCACTCCAAGCCAGGAAATATTTAGTAATGTCTGTGGGCATTGTGAATTGTTGTATCTGGGCAGGTGCTATTCTCATTGAGAAGGTAGAAGCCCTGGATGTCATCACATATCCTACCATGTGTAAGACAGGCCCCTCCCCCGCAACATAGAACTATGTGGCCCAAAATGTCCATCCTGCTGAGGTTGAGAATTACTAAGCTAATATATAGCAGATTGAGGATTCAATCCCAAAGAATATAATTCCAGAGTGCACATTCAATATTTGCTCTTGAAATACATATTTAATCTTATATGCTTTACCCGAGCATAGTTGCTCATGCCTGTAGTACCAGCCACTCAGGAGGCTAAGGCAGGAGAATTACTTGAGCCCAGGAGTTCAAGTCCAACCTAAACAACATAAGCAAGGCATCATCTCTAAAAAGAAATAAATACACACATACATAAACACATATATAAAATACTATATATTTTATCAAAATACTAATGATAATAGAAATTCATCATTTTGCAAAATATTATTGTACTCATTTGTCCATTTATAACTCATAGTTTATAGGGTCTAAGATAAGGGACCTAATAATTCTGGGTAGACTATGGCAAAGGCATTTTCATATATATTATACATGATGGAAGCTAATGAGAAAGATAGAGAGCCCACCTAAGAAAATCTCAAGGGCTAGGTCCATTCTAAAAGAGTGTTAATGCCTAAAGTGTTTTGAAAATCACAGTTGGTTCACACTTTATTGATGGAAGTGCCTTACAGAGATTGGTAGAATCACAATTGAGATAGACCTGTGAGCTTAATACGGAATTATTTTTCACAAGCAATCTTTGCACAATGAGCTGGGATTGGTATGGCTATGAAAGCTGTAACTCAAGGTCTTTATGCAGGATGATGCCACTCAGGCTGGCACAGGCATTAGCTCCATGCTGTGCCCTGGGCAGAGAGCAAGATTCAGTCTCCTTCATGCTACACCTTTTTCCTTGTAGGCACCAAGCATGCACTCTGAGGCCAGAGGAGAGATCAAGACTTTGTGGAGACAGAGTAGATTCAGGAGGAGCAATCCTTGACTGTGATGCAGACTGCCTTTGAACTGGGGATGACTTCTATAATTACAATCTTTGATAGCTTCTGAGCACAAAAGAAAACCATGAGAGTCTTGGCAATTGCCAGCACTCAGGCAGGCATGGATCCCAGACCCCACTGAGTGTTTGTGTGAAGCCAATACAGCACTGAAGTAAGGCTTTAATGGGAAATAGAACCTGATATCTTTTTTTTGCCAGTTATTCTTTTTATATTCATTTCACAAATATTCCTGAACATTTGCTATTAATTGTACAATTTTTCAAGTATACACACTGGTAAAACCAAGAAGGATACAAGAACATCCTTGTCCTCTTGGTAGTTTCATTTTAGTTAGTAAAATATTCAATGTGAATATTATCTCTAAAAAGAAATAAATACATACATACATGAACACATATATATAATATATTTCAATATATAATATATGTACAAATATATTATATAAAACATATAACATATTATTCAAAATTTATTAAGCAAAGAAAATGAACTATTTACTTATTTATCATATATTTGATAAATATTATGTGCAAAGTGTGGTGTAGGTATGAAAGGAAAACATAACTGAATATATGAGCCCTCTCTTCAAAAATCTTCTAATGTGGTGCAAGAAGCGTATGGATGGTGTGGCAAGAAGAGGAAAACAAGAGAAAAAGGGGAAGGGAAGTGAAGGGGAGGGGAGGAAAGGGAAGTAAGGGGGAAGAAAGGGGAGAAGAGGAGGGGAGGGGATGGGAAGGGAGAGGAGAGGAGTAAGGAAGCACTGATGTAAATATGGACTCCGATTTCATTGTTGGATTACCTTGGGACAGTTACTGAACTCTCTTAGGCTCAGTTTTCTCATCCATAAAATAGGCACAACAATACTTTGTGAACAGAAATTTTTAAGTGCTTTAATAAAAGTGTAAGTATGGGTGTTCACTTGCTCTCAGGTCTGGAGATGGTCTAAAGAGATGCTCCTGGCTTCTGTGTCAGTACTAAAGGCAACTGATTAATAAGCAATCTCCTCCTATCCTTCCCATCAGTGATGCTGTAACCCAGGAGGACCAAGGGAATTCAGGCCCAGAGACTGGGGACAAAGAAAATGGAAAGTGACTTAACTCAGCCACACAGTAATCATAAAGACAGGTGCAAATTAGGGGAATTCACTTTCTTATAGTACCCTAGAGTGCTTTACAGGCGATAGGCTTTGAAAACATGGCTTGGGTTGATAGAATGTTGACAGTGAACTCTGTATCCCTGTTCCTATTTTTCATTCCTAGCTGTGAATTCCTATCACCTTGTGTATAAATGCAGATGACAATAAATCACCCAAGGCCACTGAATTAGAATCTCTGGAAGCAGAGCCCAGAAACTGTACATTGAAGAGTCACATCCAGGAGTGGAAATCACTGCAGCAGAGCATCACTGCATGTGGATTGGGGTATGGGAGGATGGGAGATAAAAGCTTTTCACTTCTGGTTGAGGCTCCTCAGTATGCAAAAGGGACTCTAAGACGATTTGATCGCATGCATGAGAAGATAGATCCTTTCTTTGATTGTATGCTTATTATTTTGTCAGTCCACCTGGATAGCGTTTCACACCATCCCTTCAGCCAGGACATCATCTTGAGGAATGACACTGACATTTATTCTCCATTAACTTCCACATCCCTTCACAAACCAAATCCAGTAAACCCAACTTTCTTAGTGCTTTTCAATCCTTGTCATCCTCTCCCTCTTCATTTATGCAGCCTTCTGCCAAGCCTTCATAATCTTTTACTTTCTTATTTAAAAGCCTATTTTATTTGAAAAAAATATATTACATATTTAAAAAGGAAAGAAAAAGATGGGAGCTAACACCTAAAGCAACTACTAGGTATGAACCCTGGGTGGGAATCTTTATACATCATCTGATTTGATTCCTGTAACAGCCTCATCAATTTAGTTTTCTTCTCAAACAACTCTACGGAGGAGAAGATGTGGTGGTCGGTGATTTTTTCAAATGGCATACTTCTAATACAAGCAAAGCAGGTTCTTAAATCTGGTCTCCTTACAACAACCAAAAGTATTTCAATTCGTTTCATAATCATTGCCAGTGAATCCTTTCTAATGGCT
This sequence comes from Leontopithecus rosalia, assembly GCA_028533165.1. NCBI lineage: Eukaryota > Metazoa > Chordata > Mammalia > Primates > Cebidae > Leontopithecus > Leontopithecus rosalia. Next base: position 10,793,625 of record CM052650.1, read on the forward strand.
GACCCACATTTCAACTGCTTTATGTAAATCTCTTTTTTAAAAATATATATTTTATTGCATTTTAGGTTTTGGAGTACATGTGGAGAACATGCAAGATTGTTGCATAGATACATACATGGCAGTGTGGTTTGCTGCCTTCCTCCCCATCACCTATGTCTGGCATTTCTCCCCATGCTATCCCTCCCCAGCTCTCCCTTCCACTGTGCCTCCCCTAGTTCCCCCACGCAGACCCCATTGTGTGATGCTCCCCTCCCTGTGTCCATGTGTTCTCATTGTTCAGTACCCGCCTATGAGTGAGAACATGTGGTGTTTGATTTTCAGTTCTTGTGTCAGTTTGCTGAGAATGATGGTTTCCAGGTTCATCCATGTCCCTACAAAGGACACGAACTTATCATTTTTGATGGTTGCATAATATTCCATGGTGTATATGTGCCACATTTTCCCTGTCCAGTCTATCATTGCTGGGCATTTGGATTGGTTCCAAGTCTTTGCTATTGTAAACAGTGCCGCAGTGAACATACGTGTGCAAGTGTCTTTATAAACAGAACAATTTATAATCCTTTGGATATATACCCAATAACAGGACTGCTGGGTCAATGGAATTTCAATTTCTAGTTCCTTGAGGAATTGCCACACTGTCTTCCATAATGGTTGAACTAATTTACACTCCCACTGGCAGTGTAAAAGTGTTCCTATTTCTCCACATCCTCTCTAGTATTTGTTGTCTCCAGATTTTTTAATGATTGCCATTTTAACTGGAGTGAGATGGTATCTCAATGTAGTTTTGATTTGCATTTTTCTGATGACCAGTGATGATGAACATTTTTTCATATGTTTGTTGTCCTCATATATGTCTTATTGGCCTGAATGGACACAGGGACCAACTGTTCCCCGTCACTCATCTATCACACTTTCAGACACCTGAAGCCTGAGAACCACTTCTAATTTTGTAATTAAGCAATCACTGTCTTATATAACCTAAATTTAGTTGTCATTGATGGAACAGAATTGCTGGCACCATTTTTGGCTCTGGCAGGCAGTGGTCAGGAGGGAGGAAGATGACAAAGTCATTGGAATTGGGGCACCTGAGTCCAATAGAAGCATGACAGATGACAACCAGGCAGACTAGTGAAGTTCACTCTCTGAAGGAAAGTCCTGAGATAAATAGGAAGGCTGTGCCTAAAATAAGGCAAGAATCCAACAGCCCTCTTACCTAGCTGGGCAACCTCCTTAGAGAAATAAACAGCATCCTTTTAAACCATCTAGACGGGCTCACAGTTGAGCCAATTTATCTGTATCATCTACAAACAATATTTAACTCAATCTAAGGCAGAACAGGAGCACAAACATTGAGGTCTGGGTCTGTAACCATTCCTCCAACACTGAAATGTTTATGGGAACATTCAAGGCCAAGAAAGAAAGAACATGTGCGTCCTAGTGGACACTGCCATCCTTGCTGGGTACAGCTTCTCACCTATTCATATATGATGTGCTGCAGAAGACCTGCAGTAGCCAGTCGTCCTTCAATGAGTATCGAGTCAAGAGCTTTTATTTCTGGGCTAAGGTGTTTTTCGCTAGTTGTGTGATGTTAGGGAAGCCACTTGAGTTCACTGAGTACCAGCGTATTAGTCCATTTTCCTGCTGCTAATAAAGACATACCCAAGACTGGGTAATTTATACAAAAAAAGGTTTAATGGATTTACAGTTCCACATGGCTGGGGAAGCCTCATAATCATGGCAGAAAGCCAGGAGCGAGTCACGTCTTACATGGATGGTGGCAGACATCAAGAAAGAACTTGTACAGAGAAACTCCCATTTTTAAAACCATCAGATCTCATAAGACTTATTAACTATCAGGAGAACAGCATGGGAAAGACTCGATCCCATAATTCAATTACCTCCCACTAGCTTCCTCCCATGACATGTGGGATTGTGGGAGTTACAATTCAAGATGAGATTTGGGTGGGGACACAGCCAAACCATATCACTCAGTTGGTCAAAAATCCAAACAGTGAGTTAAGCTAGGTTTTTCTATAGGGCTCTTCCAACTAATATCTCTAGAGCTTCACATGAATAAGGATTTCTAAGAGAGAAAATAGTATAAGTGCTTTTTACCTGGAGATATTCAGTAGTCTAAATGGAAAGAGCACCTTCACTCTTCCTGAGTTTCTATCTCACCTGGATGAGTAATTGTCGTTGCCTAACAATATCAGCTAGGAATGTATGGTGCTTATTGTTTCTCCTACTCTTACATGTCTGCCTTGCCTTCTCACTAGTCCATATACAGGAATCTTTCCTATGCTTGGGATACCAACATTCGCAGGTACTATACTGTGTGAGTAAGGAGGCATCAGGTAGCAAGCACTATGTCAAAATAAGAGCCATGGAATCTACCTGTGAGATGTCAAGAGGAAATTTCAAGATAGATGTCAAGCAAGGAAGTAAACTGAATGACATGTTCACATAAATTTGTACCTTCATAAGCATGGGGTTGTTTTTGTTCATTCACCATTCACACCTGCTTTCTCCAGAAACGGCAGTCCAACTTTTTTTTGGTAACAATTTCTCCCCTACACGTGGTACTCATAGTTTTGGAGTGGAAATGGGAGTCAAGCCTCAACCAACCACATGGTCTTTCCTCTAAATATGGTGACTGACTCAGTGATGGGGGCATGATCCATCTGAGGCTGGTAAGAATTAGATCAAGGTTGGAGAAAGACTACTCCTGGTACTACCCATAGCAAGGATGATGTAAACCTGGAACTGCTAGGGTCATCACATGGAACATGAAAACAAGCCAACACAAATGAAGATATGAATCCTGATTATATGGACTGAGTCCTTTGATCCAGCCAGGCCTGAAATGACTTCTTCATTTCTAGAATGAATCCCAATAAAAGCCAACTTTTATTGGGATTCTACTATTTGAAACCAGAAGATCTGTGAGTTATACACTAAGGCAAGCAATGGGCCTTGAATATACTTTTTAAGAAATTGTAGGCCAGGCGCGGTGGCTCAAGCCTGTAATCCCAGCACTTTGGGAGGCAGAGGCGGGTGGATCACGAGGTCAACAGATCGAGACCATCCTGGTCAACATAGTGAAACCCCGTCTCTACTAAAGATACAAAAAATTAGCTGGGCCCGGTGGCGCGTGCCTGTAATCCCAGCTACTCGGGAGGCTGAGGCAGGAGAATTGCCTGAACCCAGGAGGCAGAGGTTGCAGTGAGCCGAGATCGGGCCATTGCA
>CM052650.1:10797370-10827571 GCA_028533165.1 Leontopithecus rosalia
GTGAAACCCCGTCTCTACTAAAGATACAAAAAATTAGCTGGGCCCGGTGGCGCGTGCCTGTAATCCCAGCTACTCGGGAGGCTGAGGCAGGAGAATTGCCTGAACCCAGGAGGCAGAGGTTGCAGTGAGCCGAGATCGGGCCATTGCACTCCAGCCTGGGTAACAAGAGCGAAACTCCGTCTCAAAAAAAAAAAAAAAAGAAATTGTAACAGGTGTTTTGACAGACTTAACAATCTCTAAGATAGCTTCCAGTTCTATCATTCAGTGTATCTTTAAAACTAACTTGATCAACCAATAAAAGGAAATTAATGAAAGAAGTTAAAACAAATCTGGCCAAGAAAAGCCACATTGTAGATCAGTGACTGTGTTAATCAGGCTGACCTGAGTTTGAATCCCAACTTATTCACTGCCTCATTTTAATAGCCTAGTTACTTGGCCTCAAAGAGCTTGTGTGTTTCTCTGTAATGCGTGTAATAATATGTAGCTTGAAGAACTTCCAAGATCAAATTAAAACACTGAGTAACAGGTCAATTTCCCGACACACAGTATGCAGTCAATGGATAGCATATGTCATTACTTTATAATTTTATTTGTCCATGGAACCAGAAGCCACATCTAACAGTGTCTTCTATGAGTGTAATGATGGGTCTTTCCCTACAACTGCAAACTCCATATACTTTCAAAATATTTTCACAACCATTATCTCATTTTCCTATTTCCCTATTGCTCAAGAGTGGTGAGAGTTGGTGTGACAACTATAACTTTAAAGAAGAAGAAATCAAGGTCTTACAGCCACAAAGAAGTAGAGTCAGTACCAAAATCATAGCCCTCTAACCCCTAGAGCTCTGCTTTCCCTACTGTGCAGCCTCACAGGCTTGATGCCCGGAGCCTGTGTCATCTCTCAGAGTCTCCAGTGATAATCCCTGAGTTCTGTATATCACAGAGTCATAGAGTTATGAAGTTAGAGCAGTCATGGAAAATCCCAATCTTTACCCCTCCAGAATTTCCACCAATATTATGGTGAAAAGCATAAAATGAAAGTTCAGAAAGATCTGAATTAAAATCTATAAATTTTGGGCTTTGTGACCACAAGCAAATGAAAAATCTTGCTGATTCTAGTTTTTGTATCTGTTTTATAAAGGTCCCAGAAGTGCTTACCTCTTCTACTTATAATTTAGAGAATTTAGCATGGAAAAGCAATTAGCATAGTTTCTATCACACAGAAACCTCACTGTACATGGTACGTATTATAGAATTATTTATTGTTGTGACTACTATTATTATAACCTCAAAATTCTGCCTTCAGTGTTTTCTTCACTCTTGCCTGCCTTTAGACACTTAAAACACACACATACACACACACACACACACACACAGAGGTGCCCCTGAGACCAGGGACTGTCTCTCTTATCTTTACACACACAAATCAATTCATATTTCCTGGATGTCTCAATAACAAATAATTGCTATTCTAAGGTATTAGTTTGAAATAGTAGCCTAAGGGAATAATTACCTTTGAGTTCTTATGTGGGCATCTTGCCTCTTCCACTGGGAAAGAGACTCCAGCAGCTGATGAAGGTGAGGAAGATTCAATCACACATTTCTACTCCATCGAGAGCTGCTGCTTTGTGTGTGTGTGTGTGTGTGTGTGTGTGTGTGTGTGTGTGTTTCTCTGTGCTTATCTCTTATTTCTTTCACACACCTACTTCAGGCATAGCCAAGAGTAAAGGATAGTGATGCTGGGTGTGGGTCCCATCAGGGAAAATTTAGGCTTTAACTAACCTTTGTGTTCTCCACTTGTTATTTGTTTTAAATTCACTTTGGGACACATACTACAAGGAACAAGAGGCCTTTTTGATTGAAAAGTGAAAGGAGCCTATTAGAAATGTGAAATCATAATTTCTGGAGGTTTGGGGACTTAAAAAATGTGAATAGCTGCTGGCTAAAGAACTGAGAAATGTTTAAGTCACAAAAATATTCATGGCAATGGAGCCAGAGAACCTAAATCAGTGGCAAATACTGCTAAGCCATTATTACACGCTAAATAGTTATTAGTCATCTCTCCATTTATAACAGAAAGCTTAAGGTCTTAAGTTCGAAGCTTAGACTCTATTCTTCCTAACAAATCAAAAATCCCATCCCTTCCAATGACAGAAATCTGCCAAGAGAACATTAAAGCTCATGCTAAACCCTCAAATGCAAAGCACTGCAGATTTCGAAGACCTCGAGTGGAAAAATACAATTAAAAGTCACCAGTTACCAGCTCATTCTGAGCAGAAGGGAAGCCCGAGAGCTTGATTTAAGGTCAGGAGCCCAAGGAGCATTAAAGAAGAGAAGCAGGAACCATAAGCCAAATCATAAGCAAAGTGGCCTGGAAACCCTCAAGCTTGGTGTGAGCCTTCCATCGTGGGTGAGTGGGTCACAGTGGAGTTAGGAAGCTGAGTTATCCCACAGGGCCTATATTGGAAACTGTATGTGAGGACCTGGCCTCCAGTGGATGGGCCTGGGCTGCTGGCTCTCACCCAGCTCCACAAAGATTTTCCTGTATTACCCTAAACAAGTCATTCACCCAGCCCAACCCTATTATTGCCTAATTATAAAATAATTTATTTTAACGAGGCCAAGCTTACTACTCAAATCTGCCGACTTACACAGTAAGCCTGCATTCTATGGTCTGAGGGATGCTAAGATGGCACCACTGGGACTTTAGGCCCAGCTCCATGATATTTACATCTCCCCATTTACTTTTAACCCATACCTGAAACACCACCATTCCTGAGAATATTTAATCTAAAAGCATGTTTTGAGTGCCTACTTTATGCCAGATGTTGTACTAGGAACTAAGTATACAGAGGTAAGTAAAACAAGCATAGACCCTATGCAGAATCTAGCTGACCAAAACACACTAAATAGGTAAATATATACCCATATATATTTATATATACACACTCATATATGCACTGTAAGTTTAGTGAACAAAATACTCTAAGAAATTAGAAATCTAAGTCCTAATTAAGGTCATTAGAAAAGCCACTGAAAAGGTAATCTTAAAGCAGAGATCCGCAAAGATCCAGGAACATAGTATTCTAAGCAGGAAACTAGCAGGCATCCTCTAGGCTAGATGGGAGCTTGATGGGTTTTAGAAGTTGAAAAGGAGCTCACTGTAGCTGGGGCACAGTACATGAGATGGAAAGGGGTGGCTGGGCGTGGTGGCTCAAGCCTGTAATCCCAGCACTTTGGGAGGCCGAGGCGGGTGGATCACGAGGTCAAGAGATCGAGACGATCCTGGTCAACATGGTGAAACCCTGTCTCTACGAAAAATACAGAACATTAGCTGGGTTATTCAGGAGGTTGAGGCAGGAGAATTGCCTGAACCCAGGAGGCGGAGGTTGCAGTGAGCCAAGATCGCGTCATTGCACTCCAGACTGGGTAACAAGAGCGAAACTCCGTCTCAAAAAAAAAAAAGGAAAGGGGCTGAGATGAGGCGAGAGGTGCTCAAGCAGAGATCACATGGGGCTTGGTAGGCCCCAAAAAGGAATCAGGATGTTGATTCACCCACAGTAGGAAGCCTTTAAAGAGTCCAAGCAAGAGGATAACATCACTTCTCTCACTATTAAAATTACTCTGGCTTCAGTGACGTAGATGGAATGGTGGAAGGCATAAGAGGAGGCAAGGAAAATAGGCAAAACATTTTCCTCCCCTCCCTAGATAATAAGCTCCATGAAGGCAAAGAGTTGCCTCAGTTTTATTCAAAATATATCTGTGTTTCTTAAAACAAAGATGTCCCAAGAAATTAGCAAGTTCTGATGGTGAATAAAGGCAAAGCCTTATTTAGGATCAATAAGAAAATACTCTATGTGGCACTGAAAAGATACTCAATTAATACATATTTATTGATGAAAAAAAGAATGAGTGAGGATAACTGTACTCCAGAAGAAAACGCTACAGTAGCTTGGATATAGTGTTAAAGTGGAGACAGCAGGAAAGTAGGCAGATTTGAGATATATTTTGGAGGCAAAAATAAAGGACTTATAGAGCAAATGGATGCAAAGATGGAGAGAGAACAAAAGATCAACACCCTCATTTCTGGCTTGAGCAACAAGGTAATTGGCAAAGGCATTTCCTAGGAAAAGAAAACCTCTAGGAGGGCAGGTGACTTGGACTGTTGGTCTATATCCAGAATCACAAATGACCTAGCCTCCACAGACCTGGGCATGTCAGAGTAAATGTGTACTGTTACTAAATTTGGGGGCAGTTTATCATGCAGCCTTATCATGGCCATAGCTGACTGCTGTGGTTTGGATATTTGATCATTCCAAATATCACATTGAAATGTAATCCCCAGTGTAGCAGTGTTGGAGGTAGGCCTAGTGGGAGCTGTGTGAGGCAGATTTTACATGAATGGCTTGATGCCATCCTTGCATTAATGAATGAATTATTGCTCTATTAGTTTCTACAATAGCTTATTGTTAAAGAAAAAGAAGTCTGGCATCTCCCCATTTGCTCTCTTGCTTCCTCCCCCACCATTTCATCTCTGCAGACAAAGGCTTCCCTTTAACTTCCGCCATCAGTGTTAAGTGGAGGCCTCACCAGAAACAGATGCAGATGCCATGCTTCTTGTACAGCCTGCAGAACCATCAGCCAAATAAACCTTTTTTCTTCTAAATCATTCAGCCTCAGGTATTCCTTTAGAGCAAATGAAGTAAGACATTACTTACTGAATGAAGTAAGACATTAAGCAAGGCAGGCATCACAAGATTCAAAAGAAAATCATAAGTCCAATATCCAGATGTCAAATTTAAGAGAACTGTGAAACACCCAAGTGAGGATATCAAGTAAGCAATTGGATACACAATTCCATAAATGTACAGAGGAGGGCTCAACTCAAGAGAAACTGGAGTTGCCAGTATAAAGATTATACTTAAAACCAAGGGTACCAATGAAATCATCTAGGAAGATTACATAGAAAGAAAAATACAAAAGTGCCTGTATCACAAACATGCAATTATTTAACATTTACAGGTTATGAGAAGGAAATTTCAAAGACAGAGAAGGATGAACCAGAAAGGAGGCAAGGAAACAGAAAGGCATGGGAGCATAGCATCCAGGAAAGGAGATTTTTTTAAAATACACAGCAAATATTCAACTGAGTCAAACACTGATAGAAGACTATATTAGTTTTCTACTGCTGCTATAACAAATTACCACAAATTTAGGGACTTTGAAACTACAAGAATGTATTTTACAGTAATAGATATTGTAAGTCTGAAATAGGCCTCAATGAGCTACAGTTAAAGTGTCAGCACGAATGTGTTTCCTCTGGAAGCTTTAGGGGAATGTCAGTTTTCTAATTTTTCTCAGCTTCCAGAAACTATCTTCAATTCTTGGCTCATGGTCCCTTCTTAATCTTTAAAGCCAACAGTGTAGCAACTTCAAATCTCTCTTGGTCATTGACATGGTTTGGCTCTGTGTCCCCACCCAAATCTCATCTTATATCTCCCATAATTCCCATATGTTGTGGGAGGGAACCAGTGGAAGATAAGTGAATCATGGAGGTGGGTCTTTGCCATGCTCTTCTCATGATAGTGAATACCTTTCATGAGATCTGATGGTTTTAAAAATGAGTTTCATTGTAAAGGCTCTCTCTTTGCCTGCTGCCATCCATGTAAGACATGACTTGCTCCTACTTTCCTTCCACCATGGTTGTGAGGCCTTCCCGGCCACAGGAAACTGTAAGTCCATTAAACATCCTTCTTTTGTAAATTGCCCAGTCTTGGGTATACCTACAGACTAATACAGGCATTAATATTGACTTTCCTACCTTCCTCTTTCACATATAAGGATTTTGTGATTATATTGGGCCCACCTGGATATGTCAGGAAAATCTCCTTATCTCAAGGTAAGCAGATTAGCAATCTTAATTCCATCTGCACCCTTAATTTTCACTTTGCCCCATGCAACAAGAGATTAGAAAGGAGGCATCTTTGGGAGACCATTATTCTGCCTACCACTGACACTAAATAGGATGAGCTTTGCTCTTGGTGAAAATGGATAGATGTTTTAGGAAAAAGTTAAGGCTATTAGTGTGTTAGTTCCACAGAATATTAAGAGAAGAGCTCAGGCTAACTTTCTGCTCTTAACAACTGTGTTTTATTTTTCCAGCTCCAACCAATTCAGTTCTCCCACACCAGTTGGCTATTCTATCACAATATTTAATTCTGACACTAACTACCCAAAGTTAGCACAGACCCCACGAGTCAGGGGCTCAGTCTCACAAGACTGTCCCTACTTCAGATGTCAGCTTCAAATGATGTCCCCAGGTAACCCAAGCTTCTGCTCAATCAACTACAAATTTGTGTGGGACTTTGATGCCCCCTCAAGTTTTACCATTCTCTAGAACAACTTACAAAACTCAGAAAAGTGCTAAACTTACTATTACCATTTCTTTTAAAGGATACAAATAAGCACCTGAGGTAAAGAGGCACATGAGGCACGGTTTCAGAAGAGTTCTGAGTGCAAGAACATCTGTCTCTGCAGAAACAAGGAGGGCTACTCTCCCAGCACATCAATAATCAGAAAGCCCTGAATGTTGTTGTTTTCATAAAGGTTTCATTAAAGTGAGTAGAATTGATTAAATTATTACTATTGTTGATTAAACTCAATCTGCAGCCCCTTGTTTGCAGAAAAGGGCTGAAAGTCCTAACTCTCTAATCACATGTTTGATTTTTCTTGGCAAACAATCCCCATCTGAAGCTATCTACAGACCTTCACCATGAGTTATCTCATTAGCATACGAAAGAAATACTTGTCTTAGTTTTTTTAAAATATACTTTAAGTTCTGGAATACATGTACAGAACATGCAGGTTTGTTACATAGGTATACATGTGCTATGCTGGTTTGCTGCACCCACCTACTCGTCATCTGGGTTTTAAGCCCTGTGTGCATTGGTTATTTCTCCTAATGCTGTCCTTCCCCTTGCCCCCACCCCCTGACAGGCCCCAGCGTGTAATGTTACCCTCAATGTGTCCATGTGTTCTCATCGTTCAACATCCACTTATGAGTGAGAACATGAAGTGTTTGGGTTTCTGTTCTTCTGTTAGTTTGCTGAGAATGATTGTTTCCAGCTTCATCCATGTCCTGGCAAAGGACATGAACTCATCTTTTTTATGGCTCCATAGTAATCTATGGTGTACATGTGCCACATTTTCTTTATCCAGTCAATCATTGATGGGCATTTGGGTAGTTCCAAGTCTTTGCTATTGTGAACAGTGCTGCAGTAAACATATGTGTCCAAATCTCCTTATAGTAGATTGATTTATAATCCTTTGAGTATACACCCAGTAATGGGATTGCTGGATCAAATGGAATTTCTGGTTCTAGATCCTTGAGGAATCACTACACTGTCTTCCGCAATGATTGAACTAAATTACACTTCCACCAACAATATAAAAGTGTTCCTATTTCTCCACATCCTTTCTAGCATTTGTTGTCTCCTGACTTTTTAATGATCACCATTCTAACTGGTGTGAGACAGTATCTCATTGCAGTTTTAATTTGCGTTTCCCTAATGACCAGTGATGATGAGTTTTATAATATGTTTATTGGATCCATAAATGTTTTCTTTTGAGAAGTATCTGTTTATATCTTTCATTCACTTTTTGATGTGATTTGGTTTTTTTCTTGTAAATTTGTTTCAGTTCCTTATAGATTCTGAATATTAGCCCTTCGTCATATGGATAGATTGCAAAAGTTTTCTCCTATTCTGTAGGTTGCCTATTCACTCTGAAGATAGTTTTGTTGTTGTTGTTGTTGTTTTTTCTTTTTTGCACAGAAGCTGTTTAGTTTAATTAGATCCCATTTGTCAATTTTGGCTTTTGCTGCAATTTCTTTTGGTGTTTTAGTCATGAAGTCTTTGCTTATGCTTATGCCCTGAATGGTATTGCCTAGGTTTTCTTCAAGGGTTTTTTATGGTTTTTAGGTCTTACATTTACGTCTTCAATCTATCTTGAGTTAATTTTTATAAAAGGTGTAAGGAAGGGGTCCAGTTTCAGTTTTCTACATATGGCTAGCCAGTTTTCCCAACGTCTTTGATTAAATAGGGAATCTTTTCCCCATTTTTTGTTTTTGTCAGATTTGTCAAAGATTAGATGGTTATAGAAGTGTGTTATTTCTGAGGCCTCTGTACTGTTCCACTGGTCTATATGTCTGTTTTAGTACTAGTACGATGCTGTTTTGGTTACTGTAGCCTTGTAGTACAGTTTGAAGTCAGGTAGCATGGTGCCTCCAGCTTTGTTCTATTTGCTTGGGATTATCTTGCCTATATGGGCTCTTTTTTGGTTCCACGTGAAATTTAAAGTAGTTTTTTCTAATTCTGTGAAGAAAGTCAGTGGTAGCTGCCAAAACTGGCAGAAACACACACACACACAAAAGAAAATTTCAGACTAACATCCCTGGTGAACATCAGTGTAAAAATCCTCAATGAGCATCCACATAAAGAAGAATTTACATCAATGAATGGATAAAATAGCCAGTTAACATCAAATGGCAGTAATCCTAAATTTAAGTTGACTAAATCCCCCAATCAAAAGATACAGCCAAAATCTAATGGTATGCTATATCCAGACCCATTTCACATCCAAAGATACACAAAGACTTAAAACAAAGGGATGGAGAAAGATTTACCAACCAAATGAAGAGCAAAAATAAATAAATAAATAAATAAATAAATAAAAAGCAGGAGTTGCAATTCTTGCATCTGATAAAATAGATTTCAAAGCAACAAAGATATAATGGTAAAAGGATCAATGCAACAATAAGAGCTAATGATCCTAATACCCAGATGCATAAGACTCATAAAGAGATTTAGTCTCAACAAGACAGAAAATTAATAAGGATATCCTGGACTTGAACTCAGATCTGGAACAAGTAAACTCAATAAATATTTATAGAGCTCTCCGCTTTAAATACACAAAATATGCATTCTCCATCTTAAATACACAAAATATTCATTGGCCATTATTAATACCCATTTTTAGAATAAAGCTACATTCCCATTCTCTCTCCCTCTTTTTCTTCCTCTTTCTTCCTCTCCTTCACTCCTTTTTTTTTCTTACTTTAAAAAAAAGTCTTCAATGAAATACTGGCAAACCAAATCCAGCAGCACATCAAAAAGCTTATCCACCACAATCAAGTTGGCTTTATTCTTAGGATACAAGGCTGGTTCAACAAAGGCAGATCCATAAACATAATCCATCACATAAATAGAACCAATGACAAAAACCACATGATTATCTCAATAGATGCAGACAAGGCCTTTCATAAAATTCAAAACCCCTTCATGCTAAAAACAAACACTCAATAAACTAGGTATTGATGGAACATATCTCAAAATAATAAGAAATATCTATGACAAACTCATCACCAATATCACACTGAATGGGCAAAGGCTGGAAGCATTTCCTTTGAAACTGCACAAGACAAGGATGCCCTCTCTCACCACTCCTATTTAACATAGTATTGGAAGTTCTGGCCAGGGCAACCAGGAAGAGAAATAAATAAACGGTATTCAAATAGGAAGAGGGGAAGTTAAATTATCTGTTTGTAGATGACATGATTGTATACCCATTGTCTCATCCCAAATACTCCTTAAGCTGATAAGCAACTTCAGCAAAGTCTCAGGATACAAAACACAAGTATTCCTATACACCAATAATAGATAAACAAAGAGCCAAATCATGAGTGAACTCCCATTTACCATTGCTACAAAGAGAATAAAATACCTAGGAATAAAACTTACAAGGAACGTTAAGGAACTCTTTAAGGAGAACTATAAACCACTGCTCAAGAAAATAAGAGAGGACACAAATAATGGAAAAACATTCATCCTCAAAGATAGGAAGAATCAATATCGTGAAACTGGCTATACAGCCAAAAGTAATTTATAGGTTCAAGGCCATTCTCATCAAGTTACCATTGACTTTCTTATCTCAGTTTTAAGAGCTCTTTCGAAGGAACCTGGAGCAAACACTAAATACATCTTTTCTTACATCACTAGATCTATACAAAAAAATCTTCCTATTGAAAAATGTCTACCTTATAGATAGAATTATATTAGGAACATTTAAGAAATCAGAGAAGCAGACTTAAACCATAAGAAAAGCTCACTTAAATTACTTCTTTTAATCAGTTATCTCCCAACATTTGATTGAAAAAGAGGACAGGATAGAAAAATCAAGATGGACACACACACAAAAGAATGCCTAATATTGGAGTACACAGATAATCTACAGAATATGAGATCTCCTAAAACTATTCTTTTTTTTTTTTTGAGACAGAGTCTCAGTCCATCACCAGGCTGGAGTGCAGTGGTGCAATCTCTGCCTCCTGAGTTCAAGTGATTCTTTTCCTCAGCCTCCTGAGTAGCCAGGATTATAAATGTGTGCCACCATGCCCAGCTAATTTTTGTATTTTTAATAGAGATAATTTCACCATGTTGGCCAGGCTGGTCACGAACTCCTGACTTCCAGTGATCTTCTTACCTTAGCCTCCCTAAGTTCTGTGATTACAAGTATGAGCCACTGTGCCTGGCCCTCTCAAAACTATTTTAATAAGATTTCTGAGAGACTTTTGGAACAGATAAAATAATATTAATGTGTTGATATAAAAGGATTAGGAGACAACATATTAATGGAAATTAAAAATATGATAGCTGAAATTTCTTTAAGAATCAGTAACAGAAAAATAAAGAAAACATAAAAGTAAAGTTTGAAAGGGTTATTCCAGAAGGATTGCCAGCAAAATTTCAGGGATCTGGTCTAAGTCCTGCTGCTCACTACACAGAAAGCCAATCACTGAGACAATGAGTATTGCCAGGGAAGAACGCTTAAATCGGGTGCTGCAACTGAGAAGAATGAGAGATAAAGTCTCAAATCCCTCTCCCCAATTGGCAAAAACTGAGGGGGCACAGCAGAGAAGGCAGGAAAACAAGAATTAAAGAGGGGTAAGGAACTGATCATGATGGATGGAGGTCTAGCACCTCATTGTCTAGATGTGGTGATTTGAAGAGTTTCAATTTCTTGCTTGAGGATTGGTTTCCTGAGGAAGGAACTCAGATGAGACAAAAATGAGTTTCAAGTTTTAAAAAAAGGCATTTCAATTTGTATGTTTATTCAAAAAAATGTAAATATTAGTTCTATGGACAATTGGGCCAGTTTCAGTATCATCATCTATCCAAAGGAGTTTTAGAGAACAGAGAATATGAAGGAGATTCCGTAAGACAGCAGGGCATTAAGTATAACACTTTAAGGAAAATATTATCTTTAACCCGGATTTCCACACCCAGACACAATACTAAGTATAAGAGTTAATAAAGAAATTCCCAGACATAAAAGGACTCAGGCCATTTGTCTTCATGCAGCCTTCGGAGGAAAAAACTCTCAATAATGTGTTCTAACGCAACAAAAGAAAATATGAAAAGAGCAACCCATAGGACTGACTCAGAAGTCCGAGTAGAGCCTTTGGTCTTTACCTCTTCTGAAGCAAACAGTGGATCCATTTTTTGCGATCTCTCCATCAGGGTAGACCATGTTACCACTCTTAACAATGGAATATGGTTCTATTATAAGGACACATGCACCCATATGTTCATTGAAGCACTACTTACATAGCAAAGACTTGGAACCAACCAAATGCCCATTGATGATAGCCTGGATAGGGAAAATGTGGCACATATACACCATGGATTACTATGCAGCCATAAAAAACAGTGAGTTCATGTCCTTTGTGGGGACATGGATGACCCTGGAAACCATCATTCTCAGCAAACTGACACAAGAGCAGAAAATCAAACATGTGTGTTCTCACTCAGAGGTGGATGTTGATAATGAGAACAATGGACACAGGGAGGGGAACATCCCACACTGAGGTTTGTTGGTGGGGACTAGGGGAGGGACAGTGGGGGGATAAGGGAATTGGGGAGGAATAACATGGGAAGAAATGCTAGATATAGTTGATGGGGATGGAGGCAGCAAACCACATTGCCATGTATATACCAATGCAACAATCCTGCATGATCTGTACATGTACCCCAGAACCTAAAATGCAGTAATATATATATAATATATATAAAAATATATAATATATACATATATATATTATAGATATCTATAAACCAAAAAAACAATGGAATATTATCAGAAGTCATGAGTGCCACTTCTGGCCCAAGATTAAGAGCACACGTGCTTTCTCTGTTGCCTCTCTTTGCCACTGGCGGATTACAGAGGAGAAGGAGGACTTAGAAGACAGCTCACTCATCTGATGGAAATCTCTGCTTCCAAGTGTCTGAATAGAGTGGAGCTCTCTTCTGTATCTAGGTGGATTGGGATATGAATGAAAAATCGACTTCTTATAAAATTAAGCATCTGAAATTTGGAGATGTTACAACATTTAGAATAGTCTCATTAATAAACAATAAAATGGGAAGAGATTCTGGAAAGATAGCTCTGCAGCAGGCTCACAAAGCACTAAGTCCAAATTTGAACACCATTCAGGGCACCTTAATTGTTTAATCTCTAAGAAGGAAGAAGACTATTAAATATTTAATAATAGAATTGAAAAGCCAGGGAATCCTATGGACTTAGAAAAAGTGTGTTTCTTTGGTTAGCAACTGAAAAACAGCAGTTAGAATCAACAAGAAAAATTAAAGGATGTATAAGAACATCATTGTTCCAGCAGAAAGCAAACTAAAATGTGACATGATATTGGGCAATTAGAAGAAAGAAGAATCCGCTTTAAGTTATTAACTTTGGAAACAGTCTCTGTCCATCCTAAAGAACATAGGATTACATATCTTTCACTGTGAGTACAAACCTACCACTTACTCCTAAAGCATCTGTACTATTATAACACTGACATCATCATCATATTATAAAGACTGTTTGCTTTTAAGCTTTTAGCATCATTTTTCTAAAAAACAAAAAATAAAACAAATATAATCACAAAATAGAATTTAAGTATTAAGACTCTGATACAGGATAGCTGAAACAACTTTTGGAAATGCAAAGGAGAAGAGAGGTCAGCAGTAGTGCTGTGGCCATAACTTCCCCATTGCAAATAATGGGGAATCAAGACCCACTCTCTAAATCTGATGGAACAAGAAACAATTTTAAATACATGATTTAACAAAACTTGGAAGTAGTGTATGTGAGCCCAGTCTTATTTGTCATAGCAAAGAGTCAACAGATACATCAAAAAATATGCAATAATATACTGTTTAATATTATCTTAGCAACCATGAGAAGAAATAAAATCATACATAATCCCACTAAGAAATGGAACTCATGAAAGAAGGTATGAATAGGGAATTAAAAATGTTAATTTTTTACTTACTACTGACTTTCAATTATTCACAGAATGTGCCTATATTATTTTTATGATGCCATCAACTACTACTATGAGAAGAAGAGGCAAAACAGCTGTGTGTATGTGTGTGTAAGGGGGGCAGGTTAAGATTTCAGTTTAAACATGTTGAGTCATTTTATTGAAATCTTTTTTCTTTTTTTGAGACACAGTTTTGCTCTTGTTGCCCAGGCTGAAGTGCAATGACGTGATCTTGGCTCACTGCAACCTCCGCCTCCCAGGTTCAAGTGATTCTCCTGCCTTAGCCTTCTGAGTAGCTGAAATTATAGGAACCCATCACCACGCCCGGCTAAATTTTGTATTGTTTAGTAGAGATGAGGTTTTGCCATGTTGGCCAGGCTGGTCTCGAACTCCTGACCTCAAGTGATATGCCCACCTCGACCTCCCAAAGTTCTGGGATTTCAGGCATGAGCCACCATACCTGGCCTACTTGAAATCTTTAGATCTAACAGGAGCATTTACTATAAGCTCTCTGATAGTAGGATTTTAGAAATATACTTCATACACAATGGAGGACTTTAGTGTATTCATGTTAAAATTTGCATTTTTATTTTGAAAGTAACTTTGTGTTCCAATTTTTTATTGTTTGTTCCCAACTTCTTTGACTTAAAGTAATTACGTTTAATAAAAACCAAAACCAAAGCATGAGCAATTTTTCCATTGATCGTCATAAAAATCTCATTTTAATTCGTGTTTTCTAGTGTCTTCTCAAGTGTTGACATTACTGCAATATTTATTTTTAAAAAAAACAATGCAGAGTTTTTGAATTGGTAAGTTTCCTTGAGTTCTTGAAGTAACGTATCAAGAACTTGGTTTGTCATTCAATTAATAGGCTCCTTCCCCAGCCGTGTCTTCATAAGCAATGCAGCATGTGAGAATTCAGTGGTCTTATCCAAGGGGAAATGCACAATAGACAGATGGAAATAAAGGTCCAGACCTTGGCAAAGACAGAGGGGTCAGCCTTAAAGAAGTATTTTTGGTCATAATTAAAAGGCTGATAATGCAAACCATGGAAGTGAAATTAAATTGCCTAAGCAGGGAGTAGAAGAAAAGGAGATGAGAGAGAATGACAAAAATTTAGGCAATGTTCACATACAAAGATGCAAATGTAAGAAGAATAAAGCACTAAAGTGTATTCTGGGGAAATAAGATTCAAACTCACTAGATTATAAATTACGTAAAGGCAGAGACTGTCACTGAGTTTTAGTCTAATCCTTCTCTCTCCAATCCCATTATATTTAGTTCTCTAACCTTCCTTTCTCCAGCACTTGGAAAATGGTTGTTAAATGAGATAGAAGGGGAAGGACACATAATGGATGAAAAAATTAAGGAAATTTCTAATAGAGTCAAGAGAAAATAATTGTACTGAATAGAACTGTCAGCCAAAAGACAAGACTTTGTCCCTTCAGAACCTAGCAGTTTAGAAACCCTTCTATGTAGTAAATGCTCAGAAATGAATGAAGTAAAAGCTGGGATGGGCACACAATGGAAGACAAAGGAAAGATGGTAGAGGAGAATTTGGAACTAAGATTAACTTAGGACCCCAGCATGTTTATTTCTGTGGCTGGACTCAAATCCAAAAATCAGAATCATACATATTACATAAAACGGCATATGTAGTAACCAAGATGGCCCCAATAAAACAGGCCCAATATGAATGACCCTAAGACATATCAGTTTCTAGTGTCATACTTTCCTTTAAAGTACCCCCAGTCATGTTAGAATCTATATCCCACAGCACAGTCTCTAGACAGAAATTCCTACAGGCTCACCACTGTCTTCAGAAAACAACCCCACATTGCGGTATTGAACAAAAAGAAGACACAGAGCTGTTCTTTAGTTTAAGTAAAGGGACTTGTGTTATCCAATTGGAAAGTGATAAAGAATTGGCGTGAATGCAGTAATTTTACCTCTTAGGTGCAAAAACCAATTTAAGAATACACAGGCAAAATTTGCTTTCAATTTCCCTAGTTCTCCAACACAAGTTCATGAGTGTGGATCAGACTACATAAACATTAGGAAAGCAGCATAACATTAGTACTGGGTCAAATGCAAACCTATGTGGTGCACTTACTTTTCAGGAGAAATGGGCTGATTTCTGACCACAGATAGGGGCCAGAAGGAATGGTTGCTGGTCAGAACTCACTGATATCTACCTTACCAAGATAATGAGACTTCTTCTCTTCAGATATGCATATATGTGCTATTTACAGGCAGGAAGAATTTTTATATTCTGAAAACTTCTGTGGGTTTCTGCCTCCCATCAACTGTCAGAATAGAGATACACACACACACACACACACACACACACACACACACACACACGAGAGAGAGAGAGAGAGAGACAGAGACAGAGACACAGAGAGAGAGGGAAAGAGAGATTAAGAGATATTACTCTTTGCTGGGTGCATGGCTTATGCATGTAATCCCAGCACTTTGGGAGGCTGAGGCAGGCACATTACTTGAGGTCAGGAGTTCATGACCAGCCTAACCAACATGGTGAAATCCCACCTCTACTAAAACTACAATAATTACCTGGGCTTGGTGGCAGACACCTGTAGTTCCAGCTACTTGGGAGGCTAAGGCACAAGAATTGCTTGAATCCAGGAGGCGGAGGTTGCAGTGAGCCCATATTGTGCCATTGCACTGTAGCCTCAGTGAAAAGCATGACTCCATCTTAAAAAAACAGAGAGAGAGAGGGTGATACCACTTTTATATCTTCCTTATTCTTCTAAACCTCAACCACAAAATCATTTTCATGAGAGGACATCCAAGTACAGTTGGTTCCCACTATTTGTGGTGGTTGTGTTACATAAAGTCATCACAAAGGTTGAATTAGCAAATTCTGAATCATTGCTGTTTAGAGAAATTATGGGATTTGTTTCCTTCAAGCCTTGGTTACAACATTTTCATCAATCAATCAGTACTCAACTTTGTTTTATATTGTTTAAGGACAACTTACTTGTTTTACATTGTTGATTCATGAACATTGAACTCATGCTAGAAAAAAAGCTTAGCTGCAACATATGCAGCTATGCACTGCACAACAACATTTCAGTCATGATGGACTGCATATACAGTAATGGTCTTGTAAAATTATAATACCATATTTTTACTGTACTGTTTCTATGTTTAGATACACAAATACCATTATTTTGCAGTTACCTACAGTATTTAATACAGTAAAGTACTGTCCAGGTTTGTAGCCTAGGAAAAACAGGCTAGACCATATAGCCTAGGTGTTTAGTAGGCTATACCATCTAGTTTTATAAAAGCATACTTTGTAATGTTCATACAACAACAAAATTGTCTCTATGATGTGTGTCTCAGAACTTATCCCTATTATTAAATGACACATGACTGTTTTCTTTGTGAGGCACATTATAGTTCTCTTGTCTTTGGAAACACTAGGTGCACTTCAGCACTACACTTGAGGGCCATTCAAATAGCTAAAGTAACAAAAAGGCACAAAAGTACAAAAACATAGCACTCAATAAACCATGAAAGGACACTTGTTTACAGTATGAGGCAGGCCATTACTCTGTTTGATTTAAGCTGGAAATGTGTCCATCAGGTGACTCAAATTTTTCAGCCCTGTGCTTATATCCACAAATGACTATGAAGGTGACATGAGTATTGATTTGAGGATTATGATAAATTTTTACAAGTAGGTGAGACCTTCAGATTCTGATGAGGCCTCCAGGCTGCTTCCACTCATGGCAGAAGGCAAAGGGACTGAGCATGTGCAGAGATCACATGGTGAGAGAGGAGTGTCTAAGGGGAGAGGCTCTTTTTAACAACAAGCTCTCATGAAAACCACTATAGCATTAATCCTCTAGTCCCCCAAATCTCATATCCTTCTTAGATGCAAACTATAATCATTCCTTCCCAACAGTCCTCCAAAGTCTTAACTTGTTCCAGCATCAACTTAAAAGTCCAAAGTCTCATCTGAGACTCAGGTAAGTTTCTTCCAGCTATGAGACTATAAAAAAAAAAGTTATGTAATTCCAAGGTATAAGGGTTGTACAGGAATTAGGTAAACATTCCCATTTCAAATGGAGACTTCTTATCTTCTTCTGAGCCCTTCAAAGGCTTCCAACCTCTGAAATTGGGAAAACATTCTCATTTCACAGGATATAATTATATTTGAAATGGGAATGTTATACTTCACTCCCAGCCAAAAGAAAGGGGTAGCAGGCCCCACACAAGTCTGAAATCCAGCAAGCTAAACATTAGATCTTAAATCTCCAAAATTAGTTTTCTTGACTCTGGGCTCTATACTCTGGGTACACTGGTGTGAGAACTGGGTTCCCAAGGCCTTAAGCAGCCCCAACTCCCTGCTTTTCCTAGGCACAGACCACGTGGCTACTCTCACAAGTTGGAGTCAAATGCCAGAGGCTTTGTCAGACTGAAGTTTTATGTTTCTGGTTGTGCTAAAATTCTGGGACCTTGTGGATGTCAGCCTTGCTCCTATGGCTCCACTAGACACTGCCTTGGTCTGTGGTAGCTCCATATCTGATGCAGTCTTCTGTCTGGGTTCTCATGCTTTCCAGTGTATCCTCTGAAATCTAAGTGGAAGCTGAAAAGCTTCCAAGACTCTTGCATTCTAAGCACCTGCAGACTTAACACCATACAGAAGCTGCCAAAGCTTACCACTTGCACCAATGAGGCAGAGCAGTACCCAGGACCCTATTAACCACAGCTGGAGCTGGAGTGGCTAGGATGTGGGGAGCATCATTCCCAAATGGCACAGGGCAGAAGTGTCTTGGATGTGTCCCCAAACCATTCTGTCCTCCTAGGCCTCTAGGCCTGTGATGGGAGGGCAGTCTTGAAGATTTTGGAAATACTCTCAGGGCCTTTTCCCCATTGTCCTGCCTGTTAGCACTTGGCTCCCTTTTAGTCAGGCTAATCACTTTAGCAAATGGTTTCTCGGCAGCACTTTTTTTCTCTCCTCAAAACACTTTGCTTCTCTATCATATGGACAGGTTGCAAATTTTTCAAATTTCTATATCACCTTCTTCTTTAATTATTAATTTCATCTTTAAATAATTCCTTTGCTACCATATCTGATTGCAGGCTATCAGAAGCAGCCACGTCACTTCTTGAATGCTTTGCTGTTTATAAATTTCTTCTACTAGATACCCTAGGTCATCATCCTTCAGCCTTCCATAAAGCCCTAAGGCATGGACAGAATGTAGCCAAGTCCTTTACTAGGGGTTAAAAAGGGATAACCTTTGCTCCACTTTACAATCTGTTTGTCATTTTCATCTGAGACCTTTTTGGCATGGTCTTTATTGTCAATATTTCTGTCAGTATTTTGGTCCCAACCACTTAAGTAGTCTCTAACAATTTCCAGACTTTACCTCATTTTCCTGTCCTCTTCTGTGCCCTCCAAGTGCTTTCAACGTCTGCCCACCACACAGTTCCAGGGCTGTTTCTGTATTTTCAGATATCTTTATAGCAATGCTTCACTCCTCAATATGAATTTCCTATCTTAGTCCATTTGTGTTACTATAAAGTAATACCTCAGACTGAGGAATTTATAAAGAAAATCAGTTAATTTGGCTCATGATTTTTCAGGCTGTACAAGAAGCATGTCACAAGCATCTGCTTGACTTCCTGCTTCCACTCATGACAGAAGGCAAAAGGGAGCCAGCACGTGCAGAGGTTACATGGTGAGAGAAGAAGCAAGAGAGAGAGAAGAAGAGAGAGAAAGAGAAAGCAAAAGAGAAAGAGAGAGATAGAGAGAAAAAGAGAGGGAAGGGAAATGCTAGGCTCTTTCAATCATCCAGCCCTCACAGGACCTGACAATCTAAAAACTTACTCATTTCTGCAAAGACAGCTGTCAAGCCACTCAGGAGGGATCCACCCTATGACCCAAACACCTCCAATTAGGTTCCATCTCCAACACTGGGGATCAAATTTCAACACAAGATACGGAGGGATAAAACAAACCAAACTATAGCACAGGTGAATTCATAAATATGGAATCCATGAATAACAAGGATTGGCTATAAAGATAATAATAATAGCTATTGTTCAATCACTGCATGCCAAGCCCTATTCTGCCTTTTAGATATTAACCCTATGTGATCCTCACAAGAACTCACAGAGGTAGGCACATTTCCCACCTCTATATTATAAATAAGGTAACTGCAGATTAAGAAAGTTCCTTGCTGCCCAAGGGTGGCACCAGCATTTAATCCCCAGCAATGTGATTCTAAGTTCTTGTTCTCAGCCACCTTGCAAGACAAGTCTTCAGGTCTTTTCCTGAGCCAGGCCCACCTGTCAGTGTGTTTTCCTAAATAAAATCATCATATGCATGAGCTTAAATTAATTCAAATACTCCCTGAGGGACAGAAAGAGTCTAGAATCAGTTTTTGTTTAAAATGGCAATTATTTCTTTCTTCTTGCCAAATATAGATGACAGTTACTATGTACAAGGCAAGGCACTGCCATGGGTAGTGGCGGGGGGTGGTGGATGAAGACAGTTACCAGGCATGTGAGTAATCAGCAGCTGCACAAATGACGAAAGCTGCTGACTCCAAGACCCTCCTACACCCTGTGTACTCAGTTGAAGAGAATAAAGTTTAATTAAATACATATACAAGTACATGGAGATTTCTGTACCCCAGCAGTCATATCAGTCCAATAAGAGGAAACCTCCAGGCCTAGCTCTTTCTGAGGATACTAAAAGTAGTGTTCTGGTCTAACGATCACAGGGGCAGTGCCCATGATTCCAGCCCAGACTTGCTTGTGAATTTCAAATAACGTGAGCTTGTTTTGGTGCACAAGTCTTTGTAACAGCCTTCCAGAGCATATAAAAGGGGTTATGCATAGAGCTGGTGGGGAGGGTAATGACTACCTCTGCCCATGCTAACTACAGCTTCACCACCATCTTCCATCTCTCCTATATCCCTGCAGCTCTGGATAGAGGACAGACATGATGATTTCATATCCCAAAAGAGAAACAAAACATTTAGAGAAATTGAGTAATATAACTAGTAAACAGCCAAGGTCAGACTGAAGATCTGATTGGCCTTGGGTTCGTGAACATGCAATCATAAGGAAGAGATCCTCGCAGCATCCTTGCAGCAAAAGCATGCATCTCTCCATTTTACCAACCAAGAGATGAAGACTCAAAGAATGTCAGTGATTTCCTTCCAACCATGTGGCTAAAAAGCAGGAAAGACGGACTAAAATCCACGTTGCCAGCATCCTAGTTCAGCGCCCTTCCTGCTCCATCTAGACAAGACCAGGAAAGAGGCAGAGCATCCCTGGCAGGTGGCACAAGAGGAGCACAAACCTGAGGCCTGGTACACTGCCAGCAGGTACAACTGTTGGGTGTTTTTCTTTCCCCTGGCAGAATTTGTTGACTCCTGTAATGTGCCAGGATATAATACAGCAGTGAATAAAATAGAGATAATTTTGGATGCCAGAGTGCAAAACACTGAGCAAGTCACTGAAAGTTATACAAGAGATATGCAAGTGTTAAGGGAACAGGTAACAGGAGTCCGCAGCACCAGCAGGGAATTAAGGAAATACCACGAAAGTGACATTGAGGCTGTCATCTAAAAGTGAAGACAGGAAGCAGCTGTGAAGCAAAAGGAGGTTCAGGTACAGAAGCTCAAAGGTGGGAAAGACTTATTAAAAAATCTCAGAAGACAAGATCCCATAGCAGTGAAGGAAACTAATGTGGAGGGGCAGAGGACATGAGATGGATCTTGAACAACAGAGCCAGATATCATAGGGCCTCCAACTTCAAGGACCAGAGAACTCAATACAATGGGCCAGCCACGGCACCTCTCAGTTGTCAGGGTCCCTTTAGAGGGGAGGAAAGCAAGCTCATTAAGCTGTTTAATCTCTCCCCTCTAGGTCATTTCCTCCAGCTACGAATGAATCATACGGTTTCCTCCTCCCTGTCCACATGGCCTGGGTACCAAGGCTTGGAATAGAGGCCTGTTTTCCAGGTGCGGTCTCACCAGTGTCGTATAAAGGGGGATTATTCCCCTTCCTGCAGCTTGACTCCTCGTACAGGCCAACCCCAGCCGGGTCGGCTTTCCTCATGGCCAGATCACATTACGAGTTAATATCTAATTTGTAAGTTCTATATCACACCTCAGTTTCACAGCATTGTGGCTTCCAAGTGAACATTCACTTCTTCCTCTTTCAAAATTAGTTGGGTACTCTATGGTGAGAGAGGGAGAGTGGAATGTACAGTTGGCCAACTGAAAGAGAGGCCCTGAATTGCCATCTGACCACAAGGATGTAACTTCATCTCTTAGTTAACAATCTGTAAAATGGGGTCCTAATTCTCTCTGCCATTCCATAGCTGCATAAATTCTATGGATTGGAATTCAACTTCGAATACTGGTTTTTATCACTAAACATCTCTCCTGCCCTCAGTTTCCCTTTCTGTAACATAAACAGGAATAAATGACCTCAAAGGACCTCTTTAAATAGAACATTTTTAACGTTTCTATATGATTAGTAGCTAGAGGATGATTCTGAGAATTTTCACATCCTAAAAAATAATATCACAGTAGTTGCATTGCTAATTTTTTGTGTTTCAACATTACTAAGACTTTTTGGAGATAAAGGCAGAGGCTATATAAAAGTAAACAATCTTTTGGAAGAGTAGCATTGTGGTCCGAGTTCTTCCCACTCCCAGCCCTGTGCCATGTAACTTTACAGTGTGTCGCACTCTGACTCGGGCCTTCCTCTGGGACACTGTGACATTGGTGAGCATGGTACAAGTAGAGACTCAAAAATACTTGCATGATTAGAGTTGCTTTTCTCACCTTCTACCAAGAGCACACAAAAGACATGTCCAAGTTATCCCAATAGCCTCAGAACAGGAGTGGGATATGTGGAGCAGAGTCAACCCACAGACACACACGAGCAAACTCGGCCACACTGCAAACACACGAGTGAGCCCAGCCAAGACCTGCCGAGCCCATCTAGATGATCTGATCGCTGCTGATGTGCTAGAAATAAATATGTATTGTTTTATAAAGCTGAGTTTTGGAGTTATTTGTTACACAGCATTATTTTAGCAGCTGATACAAATCTGAACCTAATACACTATTTTAACATTTCTTTAGTCCACCCAAAATAATTACACAAAAAGTAATATCTAA
Organism: Leontopithecus rosalia; assembly: GCA_028533165.1. Taxonomy (NCBI): domain Eukaryota; kingdom Metazoa; phylum Chordata; class Mammalia; order Primates; family Cebidae; genus Leontopithecus; species Leontopithecus rosalia. The sequence goes on from CM052650.1 coordinate 10,819,928, forward strand.
CTTGTCTCTCTGCCTCATTGTTCTATATCTCCATTTGTCTTCTGTCTTCCCTTCTGTCTTAAAGACATGTCCCTCCTTTGTACCAACACTCACCCTGTCTTCTCTACCTCAATTCTCTCCCTTCCAATCTTCTCCCTAATATCACTCCATCCATCATTGCCTCCCTCAGAAAGGTTAATGCACCCTGACATCTTTAAGGGTGGCTTCTCTCAGAAAGGTAAATTTAAGAGTAAAATATCTTATTGTCTAGAAGAGAGGGCTATAACAAGATCCATTTTGTATTGATGAATTAAAATAAAAATGCCCATCCTCTGGCACTCACCAGGGGTATAAGGAGGGATAGGATTCCTCCCGTTGGGAAAGGGCTGAGTGGGAGGGCTGAGTAATAATAGCCACATCCTGTGGGAAAGGGGAAAGGGTAGAGTGGGGGGGTAAAGGTGGAACCTCCTTAGCAGGGCTTTGCATGGATGGAAGGTCAGGGTCTTCCTTTAGAAATCAGATGTCCTCTCTTGTATTCTCCCTTTCTTTCCCCCAAGCCCTCCCAACCGCATAATTTATTTTTTTTTATTCTTACTGTCATCCTCCCTATTATTTTCATAGCCAAGTTTATATTCATGCATAGTATTGACATACCTTTTTGTGTTCAGTGGCAAAATTTCCTTCCTTGTTTTTTGGAGATGCATGTGTTAAGTGCAGGTCCAAATTTTCAAGACCTTCTTTGATTAGTGTTTAATTTATTACATTCCATACAGTGAAGAAAGGAGCATTTATCTTATTTGTAGAGTTAAATGCTAACAGGGAAACTGAAAGAAAAAGGTATTAAGGATTTCCAAAGCCTCTGTTCTGAAAGGGTAGCAGGTTGACATTGATTAAAATATCTCATATTGCAGAATGTGTGAAAGAAGGTTAACTGGGGCCAGCAAAAATATTTTTCCTCTCAGGTGAGTAAAATCTTGGATTTCTTGGTTTATATGTATTCTAGACCTACTTGGAGGTAATCTGAATGTGAACCAGTCATCGTCTTTTTACTCTGTAACTGGCATTTATTTGTATAGTTCTTGTCAGAACTCCAGAAATAATGTTGGATGAGCTTGGTAGAGGGCAAGATAATTAATTCCAATTGTGCAAAAGTTTTTAAGTCTCTGCTTGTATCACACTCAACAACATCACGTTGTTCCAAAGCAAGACCTGAGTCAGAAGGTGGTACACACTGTAAAGTTACATGACATAGATCTGGGGCTGAGAAGAACTGGACTATGATGCTACTCTACTAAAAGATTGTTTACTTCCATGTAGCCTTTCTCTCCTCTCCAAAAAGTCTTAGTAATTTTGATATTTTAAAAATTAGCAATGTAACTACTATGATATTAACTCTTGATAGCTGAAAGTTCTCGGAAGTATCCTCTAGACACTAGTCATATAGCAAAGCAAAAACTGTTACATTGAAAAGGATCCTTAGAAATCATTAATCCTGTGTTTCTGTTACAGATGGGGAAACTGAAGACAGGAAAGATGGTTAGTGAAACAGCTGCTGTTAGAAGCTAAATTTAGTTCATTTAATATTATATTTTAATTTGTACTTTATTCAGCTATGTAATGGCAGAGAGAATTAGGATCCTATTTTACAGGTTGCTAACTAAGGAAAGGTTGCATCCTTGTGATCAGATCACAATACAAATGGTCTTTTTTTTAAACCACTTCACTGAGCTCCCCAGGGTCATTTGCATCAGGAAATCACTTGCCTAAACAGCTCTGCTCTTTGCCAGGGAAAGGCTATTGTCCAAACTCAATCCATAGTTTATCACGATCATGAGATAATAAACATTAGGTATGATGCTTCTTTCTGTTCTCTAGACATTTTTCATTACTTTTATTCATTCTTTCTTTTCATTTTTCAGTGAATACCAATACTGTAAAATTTATGACAGAAGATGTACACATTGGATCTCTTTCCTCCTGCCAAGTGCTGAGCAGTTTCTGATGTGTAATGTTTATCCCACAAACACTGGATAAATGAATGAATTCAAGGCAACATAGTTTTCAATTCAGCATATGAGAAGAAATACAATATATCATTTCATTAAGATCATAGTACTAACAAAGATAAATGTATGTATATAGATACAGTGACACAAGATGGCAGTTATAAAACGTGGGAGCTGAGCTGGAGTTGAAGGCTGCAAAAGGGAGTGTTTGTGCTGCCTGCAAGGCTTCGTTTCTCCATCACTGATGCTGGGAGAGCAAAGCAAGACCATCTCCCTTTGGAATTGTCTTCTTTATGTCATCTATAAACGAGACACGATTGGTACTATCATCATATCTCATCCTTTTAAAAATTAATTAATTTTTAACCGAAACATTGTCATTGTAAATATTTACATGGCACAATTTGATGTTTTGATACTTGTATGTGTGCATAATGATCACATAAGTGTATTTTGCACATCTATCACTTCATGCATTCACCATTTATCATTTCTTTGTAATGAGAACATGCAAACACATCTCAGCTAGCTATTTTTAAATATACAATACTTTCTTTTAAGCAAAACTCAACTCTCCTGGGTGAGATACAGAGTAAGACTGGGATAATGATAGTAATATGAGTTGCTACCTCTGCAATGTATAATATGTGTCAAGCACTAGCTTAACTGCTTTCTACGAATCATAATTTAACTCTCACAGATAACCCTAAGTGCTAGGTACTATTATTATCTCCTTCTGTTGCTGAGATACGTAAGACTGAGGTGTGTGTAGGCCATTCGGATGGACATAGAACCCAGCCAGAGATCCTCAGATAGTTCTACCCACTGCTGACCCCAACGTACCATGGTTTTTCCTAGGTCATTTTTCTTCTCCTAAATAATTCTTTTAATTCAAGATGTTTTTAATATTGTTCCTTAAGAGCAATCCAGTGAAAGAAAAGGAAAATGAATGCTAACTCTATTAGCAAAGGCTTAGGAAGTTGCAAAACCTGGGTTCATATCTTGGCTTCATTACTTTCTTTGCATTCCTTTGGGTACCACTTAGGTCTTCAGTCTCTCATCTGTACAATGGGTATGACACTAATGTTTTTCAAGAGTTCTTCTAAAGATTAAATGAGATGCACAGATAAACCACCTCACACACATCTAATTCGGTTAATGATTTTCTTTTCTTGGATCCCGCTCGTTATTCCTTAACTGGGTGGTTTCTTTACTACAAGAACAAAGTAAGTAAAAACAAGTGCAAAGAAGATCATGGGAGGCTAATTGTGATGGCTAGTTTTATGTTTCAACTTAACTGGACCATAAGATGCCCAGATATCTAGGTGAACATTATTTCTGGGTGTATTTGTGTGTGAGTTTCTAGAAGAGATTCGCATTTGAAGACTAAGTACTAAAGAAGAGCCACTCTAACCAATGTGAGTGGACATCATCCAATTTGCTGGGGACATGACTACAACCGAAAGATGGAGCTAGGTTGAATTTGCTTTCTACCTGACTGCTTGAGCTGAGACACTGATCCCATTTTTGGAGCTCCTGGTCCTCAGGACTTCAAACACAGATTGGTATCTATACCAGCTCTCTGGCTCTCAGGCCTTCAAACTATACCACTCACTTTCCTGAGTCCCCAGCATGCATTTGGCAAATCAATGAACTTCCCAGCTTCCATAATTGCATGATCAAATACCCTATAATAATCTCATTTTATACATCTATATAATACACACATATACATGTACCAGTCTGGCCAAAATGGCAAAACCCTGTCTCTACTAAAAATGCAAAAATTAGCTGGGTGTAGTGGTTAGCATCTGTAGTTTCTGTTACTCGGGAGGCTGAGGCAGAAGAATCGCTTGAACCCAGGAGGCAGAGTTTGCAGTGAGCTGAGATCGAGCCACTGCACTTCAGCCTAGGTGACAGAGTGAAACTCCACCTCAGAAAAAAAAAAGGAAAAAATTGTATCTCCTTCTATAGTTTTTGTCTGAATAACTCAGTATATTTGCATGCCTAGATGAGATGTGCAATAAATAGTTATTTATGTGCTTATTACCTGTATCTATTTATTAATTCCTTTGTAAATCTTAATGTGTTCTCTCTAATGAAGTACTAACATGCCCTTTGTATAGGAAGCATCAGGGAAAACTTTTTGTGTAGATTTTTAAAAATTTTAATATAAATGATGAAAAGGTAGCCTGGAACATTTTATACATATGTTACAAAACACCTGGGAATTTTCCGGAAAAAAAAAGACTTGAATTCAAAGCAGGTGGCTAGGCAGGACGTATTAGTCTGTTTGAAGAGTTGGACTTCCCTCGAAAGTTCACATACTAGGGGAAAAGTCCCAGGGAACTGTGAGAAAACAGTAATTAATGACTACTAACTCTGTGCTTCCAGTCCTCATCTTCTGTGGAGAGCCATAAAGAGATCAGTTCCACATTTTAAATTCTTCACCTAATTCCAAACCAACAGGAGCAAAGCCCCAATAGCACAGAGCTCCAGCTATAAGTTAAGAGTGGAAGACATTTTGTGCACATTACCTCACCTTTTATCCACAAACAACAATTATGAGTTGAATTGTTTCCCTTAAAAATTCATATACTAAAGCTCAGTACCTCAGAACATGACTATACTTGGATAAAGAATCCCTGTAGATGCCACCAGTTTAAGACTAGGTCATTAGGGTGAGTGTTAATCCAATATGAATGGTGTCCTTTAAAAAAGGGGAATTTGGACAGACATGTATACAGAGAGAACGTCATGTGACAATGAAGACGGAGATCAATGAAGATGGAGGCTTCTACGAGCCAAAGAATGCCAAAAGTTGCCAGCGACCACCAAATCTGGGAGAAAGGCATGGCACAGATTCTCCCTCACACCCCAGGAAGCAACCCTGCTGATAATCTGACCAGATAATCTGACCATAGACTTCCAGCTTCCAAAACAGTGAGACAATACATTTTTTGTTGTTTAAGCCACCGAGTTCACGATACTTTCTCATGACAACTCTAGCAAACTACTACAACAACCCGAAGAGTGAGGTATTCCACACTTTTAAAAACTTACCATTAGAAAATTTTATTTTCTTTCATAAGGAACCACAGCTAGTGATTGGCGAATTTAGTGGAACAGCCTTATTCCAAAGTTCACGGTGCTGGGCTTTGTAAGTTCCATTTTCTACCTTCTTTCTAATTCTTATAAAGAGAAAGGATGCTCCTCATAATGATTTTGTACTGGGTAGTTGAACTTTCTCAGAAATCATGTCTACTTTATAGGAGTCTCATTTATGACAACAGAGACTATTGGCTTGCCCAATGAGAAACATCATTAACACTTCAATAATAATGACAAACATTTAAATTGTGTTCCATAGCACTTACTGATGTTGGTTCAGGTTTTCACAGGAATTCCTGTGAACAGACATTGGTATCTCAGATCTCAAATGAAGAACACAGTTGAAGAGGCTGCAGGATTTACCAAGGTCAATCATTAAGCACGTGGCCATGCCAGAACGGGATCCACTGTGTTGTTCTCCTGTGATAAATGCACGCCTTACCTGCTTCTTCTGCATCTGATGCATTTGTTCCTTACCTGGAATACAGAACACAGAAAAAGCACTTGATAGAGGATCCTATTTAAAAAGCATGGCTTTAGGGTTGAGCTGATGATATTCATTCAGTTATCTGAATTTGTCAGACCAGAAGTCTATTTCACTTTAAAGTAGATTGTTATGAGTATTAATGAGATAAACTATAAAGAGTGATCCACAGAAAATTCTGCTAAATTAGTTGTATCATTTAAAAAAGACCTGGCCCAATTCTACCTCCACCATTTATTAGGGGTACCATTTTGAGCTTACTAAACCTTCCGTTGCTTACTTGTTAATTAAGTAGTTGTACAGCAATGAATGCAATAACATTTTCAAGATCTCCAGTTCTACAAATGCAAGCAATTAACTGAATATGAAAATATATAAATATTTTCCATGACATAGAAGGCCTTAAATAACTGTTTGCTTGCTGAATAAGAGTGGCTCTACCCTACACCACTGCCCAAATTCCAAAGAACCAGTCATAATGATATAAAAAAGATGTTACCCAAACAGTGAGTATAAGAAAAGGGAGAGAGTTTTTGTTCTGAAAAACTGGAAATCACAGCCACTACCTTGATCAAGAAGAGCATCTCATGCCTTAGGTTTAAGTTAACCTAAAATCCAAATGTTTCATTGAAAAAAACCCTCTGGGCAATTCCTTTTAAGTTAACTGTGAATTTCATTTTAAATCCCTTCATCCCCAAGCTTAATATTATTACAAATAAAACATGTTTTAACCCATGTTCCTATAAAATATTTTTTAGAAATACATAGATGGATTTGTCTCAGAGGGATTCTAATAAACATACGGAAATCTACATCCAATGTTGGTTTGAGATCTGATAACTGGGGATGCAAGGAAGACCTATCTCAAAGTTTCCCTTTGGCAATCAACCTCAAATAACCACTCAGTGTTCAAAGTCGATTCCTATTAATGCTTGTACATATGGTATTAATTCCACATTAATTCTGTCAAAAGTGATATCATGGTTAGAAGTTCCAAATGATGACATCACTAAAACAACTTGGTTTTCATGAGTGTGGGACCTGTCAGTGCCAAAATCCAGTTCAATCTATTCATCTGTCTATTCTGACAAGTTCAGTTTAATTAGTTCATGGCCTCATAATGAACAAGAGACTGGCTTTCTGTCCAATTTCCAGAGCCATTTCTATTCTCTTCAACTTAAGTGCCAAATGCTTACGCTGCTTTGCCCAATTTATACCTTTGGCTATAATTACTGGTCCCCAAGGTGTGATTGTCCTTTTTCATAAGAGTTTGTGCAGCTGCCAAAATGAAGTTGTAAATAAATTGTAATACCGTTGCTATGAGGTGTAAAAATCCCACAGCTCATATCCAGAGCCTTGTATAATAAACTCAAGTAAACATTCCATTTCCTGCAAGTGATTGTGGTCTGTGATAGATTTAGAAAACAGGGCAGTAAGTCATCTTTCTTTAATGAGTCGTTGAAAACAAAGTCGTATTCCATGAAACCAAAACCTGTCCTTGACAAAAACAAATAGCTTATTTGTAAAAGGCCCTCCAAGGGGGGGTCAGGTTTTTCCGCAGTTTATGATCTGAGGTTCATTTTTGCCATCAAAAAGTGCTGAAACAATAGCAACCCCACTCTCCCAACAGCACCCACTGCCAGTGAAGTGCAAGAGATTGGTTTTGTAACTAGAGAGGCAAGGAGCTGTTGGAGGGAAAACTTAGAAAATCAAATATAGAGAGATCAGGTTTGAGGACGTGGTCTTCTATTTCCTAGCTATTTATAACCTCTGTGCCTCAGTTTCTTCAGCTGTATTTTAGGGAGATGATGCCTACCAAACAGGACTGGCATGATCATAAAACAGAATAATTAAATACAAAGTACCCAGCAACAGTGCTTTCTAACAGATGACAACACAGAAAATGGTCATTTTTTCCTCCCTTATCTTTTTGACAGACAGCAGATCTGCATTTTTTGTTTCCACTGGGCCAGTGCTGAGCCTACTGCATGGAATGTGCTTCACAAAAGAGTAAGCCATGCTTTTTCTTGCATCACTGTTCCTACAGCCCTTGATAGTGCTATC